>CM060907.1:273901406-275101406 GCA_030737815.1 Allium fistulosum | reverse complement strand
AGAATTGATTTTTGTTTTTTTTATTAATTTTTCTTTTATGAAATGTAAGCAAACAACAATGCAAGGCAAATAAAAACAATATATATAGCAACCAAGCATTTTTTTATTTGAGCAAGCAAAGCGAAGCAATTATTTTTAGCAAGCAGCTCCTTTCCTTTTCTGCTTTTGCAACCTGAAAATAAAAACAAGATATATATATACAGTTTTTTTTATATCGAAGAAGAAACTAAAATAAATGAAAAAAAAACATATTCAAAAGAACCCTCGTTTTTTTTCGAAGAGACTCTTTGTTTGTTTTTTTTTTGAATTTTTTTATTATTTTTTTGGGAAAGGAAACTTAAATGTACTGTTTTACTAATGCAACTAAATGAATGCAAGGGTTAATTAAAAATGATTTATCCTAAGTTAACCCAAAATTGTATAATCACACTCTGTCTTAAATCAATAAGATAGTTCTCAACCAGTTAACGGGCAGGAGTTATTTGTGCACCACGAATCACCATAGCAATGCAGCCGAAGGTTTAAGTACCTTCAGAAGAACAACCACTATAATATTTACGAATCACCGTAATATTTATACCTGGTTATTACTCTGCAGTAGCCTAGACACCAAGAAATTAAATTGTTCAAAGAAGACAACTTGAAAATATATAATTAAGGGCTATCGATTTCTAACCGTTATTATTAACAAATTCTAGGATGAAATGCAAAGCAGAAATTAAAGGTGTATTAATGATGCAACTACGAATGGATTTTTTTTTATGAATTTTTCTTTTATAAAATGTAATCAAACAAAAATGCAAGGAAATAAAAACAATATATATAGCAACCAAGCAGTTTTTTTTTGGGCAAGCAAAGCGAAGCAATTATTTTTAGCAAGCAGCTCCTTTCCTTTTCTGCTTTTGCAACCTGAAAATAAAAACAAGATATATATACAGTTTTTTTTATATCGAAGAAGAAACTAAAATAAATGAAAAACAAAACAAATTCAAAACAACCCTCGTTTTTTTGGAAGAGACTTTTTTTTTTGAAATATTTTTTTTTTGGAAATGAAACTTAAAAGTACTGTTTTACTAATGCAACTAAATGAATGAAAGGGTTAATTACAAATGATTTATCCTAAGTTAACCCAAAATTGTATAATCACACTCTGTCTTAAATTAACAAGATAGTTCTCAGCCAGGTAACGGGCAGGAGTTATCGGTGCACCACGAATCACCTTAGCAATGCAGCCGAAGGTTTAAGTACCTTCAGAGGAACAACCACTATAATATTTGCGAATCACTGTAATATTTATAAATGGTCATTACTCTACCGTAGCCTAGACACCAAGAAATTAAATTGTTCAAAGAAGACAACTTGCAAATATATAATTAAGAGCTATCGATGTCAAACCGTTATTACTAACAAATTCTAGGATGAAATGCAAAGCAGAAATTAAACGTGTATTAACAATGCAACTACGAATGGATTTTTGTTTTTTTTATGAATTTTTCTTTTATAAAATGTAAGCAAACAACAATGCAAGGCAAATAAAAACAATATATAGCAACCAAGCAGTTTTTTTTGGGCAAGCAAATTGAAGCAATTATTTTTAGCAAGCAACTCCTTTCTTTTTCTGCTTTTGCAACCTGAAAATAAAAAGAAGATATATATAGTTTTTTTATATCGAAAAAGAAACTAAAATAAACGAAAAACAAAACAAATTCAAAACAACCCTCATTTTTTTTGGAAGAGAATCTTTGTTTGTTTACTTTTTTTGAATTTTTTTTTTGAAAGGAAACTTAAAAGTACTGTTTTACTAATGCAACTAAATGAATGCAAGGGTTGATTACAAATGATTTATCCTAAGTTAACCTAAAATTGTATAATCACACTTTGTCTTAAATCAATAAGATAGTTCTCAGCCAAGTAACGGGTAGGAGTTATCGGTGCAACATGAACCACCGTAGCAATGCAGCCGAAGGTTTAAGTACCTTCAGAGGAACAACCACTATAATATTTACGAATCATCGTAATATTTATAAATAGTTATTACTCTGCCGTAGCCTAGACACCAAGAAATTAAATTGTTCAAAAAAGACAACTTGCAAATATATAATTAAGAGCTATCGATGTCTAACCGCTATTATTAAGGATGAAATGCAAAGCAGAAATTAAACGTGTATTAACAATGCAAATACGAATGAATTTTAGTTTTTTTTATGAATTTTTCTTTTATAAAATGTAAGCAAACAACAATACAAGGCAAATAAAAACAATATATATATCAACCAAGCAGTTCTTTTTGGGCAAGCAAAGCGAAGCAATTATATTTAGCAAGCAGCTCCTTTCCTTTTCTGCTTTTGCAACCTGAAAATAAAAACAAGATATATATACAGTTTTTTTTATATCGAAGAAGAAACTAAAATAAATGAAAAACAAAACAAATTCAAAACAACCCTCGTTTTTTTTGGAAGAGACTCTTTGTTTTTTTTTTGAAATATTTTTTTTTTGGAAATGAAACTTAAAAGTACTGTTTTACTAATGCAACTAAACGAATGAAAGGGTTAATTACAAATGATTTATCCTAAGTTAACCCAAAATTGAATAATCACACTCTGTCTTAAATCAACAAGATAGTTCTCAGCCAGGTAACGGGCAGGAGTTATTGGTGCACCACGAATCACCGTAGCAATGCAGCCGAAGGTTTAAGTACCTTCAGAGGAACAACCACTATAATATTTGCGAATCACTGTAATATTTATAAATGGTCATTACTCTACCGTAGCCTAGACACCAAGAAATTAAATTGTTCAAAGAAGACAACTTGCAAATATATAATTAAGAGCTATCGATGTCAAACCGTTATTACTAACAAATTCTAGGATGAAATGCAAAGCAGAAATTAAACGTGTATTAACAATGCAACTACGAATGGATTTTTGTTTTTTTATGAATTTTTCTTTTATAAAATGTAAGCAAACAACAATGCAAGGCAAATAAGATAATATATATAGCAACCAAGTAGGTTTTTTTTAGACAAGCAAAGCGAAGCAATTATTTTTAGCAAGTAGCTCATTTCCTTTTCTGCTTTTGCAACCTGAAAATAAAAACAAGATATATATAGTTTTTTTATATCGAAGAAGAAACTAAAATAAACGAAAAACAAAACAAATTCAAAACAACCCTCATTTTTTTTGGAAGAGAATCTTTGTTTGTTTATTTTTTTTTGAATTTTTTTTTGAAAGGAAACTTAAAAGTACTGTTTTACTAATGCAACTAAATGAATGCAAGGGTTAATTACAAATGATTTATCCTAAGTTAACCTTAAATTGTATAATCACACTTTGTCTTAAATCAATAAGATAGTTCTCAGCCAGGTAACGGGTAGGAGTTATCGGTGCAACATGAACCACCGTAGCAATGCAGCTGAAGGTTTAAGTACCTTCAGAGGAACAACCACTATAATATTTATGAATCACCGTAATATTTATAAATGGTTATTACTCTGCCGTAGCCTAGACACCAAGAAATTAAATTGTTCAAAGAAGACAACTTGCAAATATATAATTAAGAGCTATCGATGTCTAACCGCTATTATTAACAAATTCTAGGATGAAATGCAAAGCAGAAATTAAACGTGTATTAACAATGCAAATACGAATGAATTTTAGTTTTTTTTATGAATTTTTCTTTTATAAAATGTAAGCAAACAACAATGCAAGACAAATAAAAACAATATATATATCAACCAAGCAGTTTTTTTTGGGCAAGCAAAGCGAAACAATTATTTTTAGCAAGCAACTCCTTTCCTTTTCTGCTTTTGCAACCTGAAAATAAAAACAAGATATACATATAGTTTATTTTATATCGAAGAAGAAATTAAAATAAATGAAAAACAAAACAAATTCAAAACAACCCTCATTTTTTTTGGAAGAAACTCTATGTTTGTCTTTTTTTTTTGAAATTTTTTATTTATTTTTTTTTGGAAAGGAAACTTAAAAGTACTATTTTACTAATGTAACTAAATGAATGCAAGGGTTAATTACAAATGATTTATCCTAAGTTAACCCAAAATTGTATAATCACACTCTGTCTTAAATTAACAAGATAGTTCTCAGCCAGGTAACGGGCAGGAGTTATGGGTGCACCACGAATCACCGTACCAATGCAGCCGAAGATTTAAGTACCTTCAGAGGAACAACCACTATAATATTTACGAATCACCGTAATATTTATAAATGGTTAATACTCTGCTGTAGCCTAGACACCAAGAAATTAAATTGTTCAAAGAAGACAACTTAAAAATATATTATTAAGTGCTATCGATGTCTAAGCGTTATTATTAACAAATTTTAGGATGAAATGCAAAGAAGAAATTAAACGTGTATTAACAATGCAACTACGAATGGATTTTTGTTTTTTTATGAATTTTTCTTTTATAAAATGTAAGCAAACAACAATGCAAGGCAAATAAGATAATATATATATAGCAACCAAGTAGGTTTTTTTTAGACAAGCAAAGCGAAGCAATTATTTTTAGCAAGTAGCTCATTTCCTTTTCTGCTTTTGCAACCTGAAAATAAAAACAAGATATATATATAGTTTTTTTTATATCGAAGAAGAAACTAAAATAAATGAAAAACAAAACAAATTCAAAACAACCCTCGTTTTTTTTGGAAGAGACTCTTTGTTTGTTTTTTTTTTGAAATTTTTTTTTTGGAAATGAAACTTAAAAGTACTGTTTTACTAATGCAACTAAATGAATGAAAGGGTTAATTACAAATGATTTATCCTAAGTTAACCCAAAATTGTATAATCACACTTTGTCTTAAATCAACAAGATAGTTCTCAGCCAGGTAACGGGCAGGAGTTATCGGTGCACCACGAATCACCGTAGCAATGCAGCTGAAGGTTTTAGTATCTTCAGAGGAACAACCACTATAATATTTACGAATCACCGTAATATTTATAAATGGTTATTACTCTGTCGTAGCCTAGACACCAAGAAATTAAATTGTTCAAAGAAGACAACTTGCAAATATGTAATTAAGAGCGTCGATGTCTAACCGCTATTATTAACAAATTCTAGGATGAAATGCAAAGCAGAAATTAAACGTGTATTAACAATGCAAATACGAATGAATTTTTGTTTTTTTTATGAATTTTTCTTTTATAAAATGTAAGCAAACAACAATGCAAGACAAATAAAAACAATATATATATCAACCAAGCAGTTTTTTTTGGGTAAGCAAAGCGAAACAATTATTTTTAGCAAGCAGCTCCTTTCCTTTTCTGCTTTTGCAACCTGAAAATAAAAACAAGATATACATATAGTTTTTTTTATATCGAAGAAGAAATTAAAACAAATGAAAAACAAAACAAATTCAAAACAACCCTCATTTTTTTGGAAGAAACTCTATGTTTGTCTTTTTTTTTGAAATTTTTTTTTTATTTTTTTTTTGGAAAGGAAACTTAAAAGTACTGTTTTACTAATGTAACTAAATGAATGCAAGGGTTAATTACAAATGATTTATCCTAAGTTAACCCAAAATTGTATAATCACACTCTGTCTTAAATTAACAAGATAGTTCTCAGCCAGGTAACGGGCAGGAGTTATTGGTGCACCACGAATCACCGTACCAATGCAGCCGAAGATTTAAGTACTTTCAGAGGAACAACCACTATAATATTTACGAATCACCATAATATTTATAAATGGTTAATACTCTGCTGTAGCCTAGACACCAAGAAATTAAATTGTTCAATGAAGAAAACTTGCAAATATATTATTAAGTGCTATCGATGTCTAAGCGTTATTATTAAAAAATTCTAGGATGACATGCAAAGAAGAAATTAAACGTGTATTAACAATGCAACTACGAATGGATTTCTGTTTTTTTTTATGAATTTTTCTTTTATAAAATGTAAGCAAACAACAATGCATGACAAATAAAATAATATATATAGCAACCAAGCAGGTTTTTTTTTGGACAAGCAAAGCGAAGCAATTATTTTTAGCAAGCAGCTCATTTCCTTTTCTGCTTTTGCAACCTGAAAATAAAAACAAGATATATATACAGTTTTTTTATATCGAAGAAGAAACTAAAATAAATGAAAAACAAAACAAATTTAAAACAACCCTCGTTTTTTTAGAAGAGACTCTTTGTTTGTTTTTTTTTTGAAATTTTTTTTTTGTTGGAAAGGAAACTTAAAAGTACTGTTTTACTAATGCAACTAAATGAATGCAAGGGTTAATTACAAATGATTTATCCTAAGTTAACCCAAAATTGTATAATCACACTCTGTCTTAAATCAACAAGATAGTTCTCAGCCAGGTAACGGGCAGGAGTTATCGGTGCACCACGAATCACCGTCGCAATGCAGCCGAAGGTTTAAGTACCTTCAGAGGAACAACCAATATAATATTTACGAATCGCCGTAATATTTATAAATGTTTATTACTATGCCATAGCCTAGACACCAAGAAATTAAATTTTTCAAACAATACAACTTGCAAATATATAATTAAGAGCAATCGATTTCTAACCGTTATTATTTACAAATTCTAGGATGAAATGCAAAGCAGAAATTAAACGTGTATTAACAATGCAACTACGAATGGATTTTTGTTTTTTTTATGAATTTTTATTTTATAAAATATAAGCAAACAACAATGCAAGGCAAATAAAAACAATATATATAGCAACCAAGCAGTTTTTTTTTGGGCAAGCAAAGCAAAGCAATTATTTTTAGCAAGCAGCTCCTTTCCTTTTCTGCTTTTGCAACCAAAAAATAAAAACAAGATATATATACAGTTTTTTTATATTGAAGAAGAAACTAAAATAAATGAAAAACAAAATAAATTCAAAACAACCCACGTTTATTTTGGAAGAGACTCTTTGTTTATTTTTATTATTTTTTGGAAATGAAACTTGAAAGTACTGTTTTACTAATGCAACTAAATGAATGAAAGAGTTAATTACAAATGATTTATCCTAAGTTAACCCAAAATTGTATAATCACACTTTATCTTAAATCAACAAGATAGTTCTCAGCCAGGTAACGGGCAGGAGTTATCGGTGCACCACGAATCACCGTAGCAATGCAGCCGAAGGTTTAAGTACCTTTAGAGGAACAACCACTATAATATTTACGAATCGCTGTAATATTTATAAATGGTTATTACTCTGCCGTAGCCTAGACACCAAGAAATTAAATTGTTCAAAGAAGACAACTTGCAAATATATAATGAAGAGCTATCGATGTCAAACCGTTATTATTAACAAATTCTAGGATGAAATGCAAAGTAGAAATTAAACGTGTATTAACAATGCAACTACGAATGGATTTTTGTTTTTTTTATGAATTTTTCTTTTATAAAATGTAAGCAAACAACAATGCAAGGCAAATAAAAACAATATATATAGCAACCAAGCAGTTTTTTTTGGGCAAGCAAAGTGAAGCAATTATTTTTAGCTAGCAGCTCCTTTCTTTTTCTGCTTTTGCAACCTAAAAATAAAAACAAGATATATATAAAGTTTTTTTTTATATCAAAGAAGAAACTAAAATAAACGAAAAACATAACAAATTCAAAACAACCCTCGTTTTTTTTTGGAGGAGAATCTTTGTTTGTTTATTTTTTTTGAATTTTTTTTTTGGAATGGAAACTTAAAAGTACTATTTTACTAATACAACTAAATGAATGCAAGGGTTAATTACAAATGATTTATCCTAAGTTAACCTAAAATTGTATAATCACACTTTTCTTAAATCAACAAGATAGTTCTCAGCCAGGTAACGGGCAGGAGTTATCGATGCACCACGAACCACCGTAGCAATGTAGCCGAAGGTTTAAGTAACTTCAGAGGAACAATCAATATAATATTTTCGAATCACCGTTATATTTATAAATAGTTATTACTCTGCCGTAGCCTAGATACCAAGAAATTAAATTGTTCAAAGAAGACAACTTGCAAATATATAATTAAGAGCTATCGATGTCTAACCGTTATTATTAACAAATTCTAGGATGAAATGCAAAGCAGAAATTAAACGTTTATTAACAATGCAACTACGAATGGATTTTTGTTTTTTTTTATGAATTTTTCTTTTATAAAATGTAAGCAAACAACAATGCAAGGCAAATAAAAACAATATATATAGCAACCAAGCAGTTTTTTTTTGGCAAGCAAAGCGAAGCAATTATTTTTAGCAAGCAGCTCCTTTCCTTTTCTGCTTTTGCAACCTGAAAATAAAAACAAGATATATATATATAGTTTTTTTTATATCGAAGAAGAAATGAAAATAAATGAAAAACAAAACAAATTCAAAACAACCCTCGTTTTTTTGGAAGAAACTCTTTGTTTGTCTTTTTTTTTCGAAATTTTTTTTTTCGGAAAGGAAACTTATAAGTACTGTTTTACTAATGTAACTAAATGAATGCAAGAGTTAATTACAAATGATTTATCCTAAGTTAACCCAAAATTGTATAATCACACTCTGTCTTAAATTAACAAGATAGTTCTTAACCAGGTAACGGGCAGGAGTTATCGGTGCACCATGAATCACCGTAGCAATGCAGCCGAAGATTTAAGTACCTTCAGAGGAACAACCACTATAATATTTACGAATCACCGTAATATTTATAAATGGTTAATACTATGCCGTAGCCTAGACATCAAGAAATTAAATTTTTCAAAGAAGACAACTTGCAAATATATAATTAAGAGCTATCGATGTCTAACCGTTATTATTAACAAATTCTAGGATGAAATGCAAACCAGAAATTAAACGTATATTAACAATGCAACTACGAATGAATTTTTGTTTTTTTTATGAATTTTTCTTCTATAAAATGTAAGCAAACAACAATGCAAGGCAAATAAAAACAATATATATAGCAACCAAGCAGTTTTTTTTGGGCAAGCAAAGCGAAGCAATTATTTTTAGCAAGAAGCTCCTTTCCTTTTCTGCTTTTGCAACCTGAAATTAAAAACAAGATATATATACAGTTTTTTTTATATCGAAGAAGAAACTAAAATAAATGAAAAACAAAACAAATTCAAAACAACCCTCATTTTTTTGGAAGAGAATCTTTGTTTGTTTATTTTTTTTGAATTTTTTTTTGGAATGGAAACTTAAAAGTACTGTTTTACTAATACAACTAAATGAATGCAAGGGTTAATTACAAATGATTTATCCTAAGTTAACCTAAAATTGTATAATCACACTTTTCTTAAATCAACAAGATAGTTCTCAGCCAGGTAACGGGCAGGAGTTATCGGTGCACCACGAACCACCGTAGCAATGCAGTCGAAGGTTTAAGTAACTTCAGAGGAACAACCACTATAATATTTTCGAATCACCGTAATATTTATAAATAGTTATTACTCTTCCGTAGCCTAGATACCAAGAAATTAAATTGTTCAAAGAAGACAACTTGCAAATATATAATTAAGAGCTATTGATGTCTAACCGTTATTATTAACAAATTCTAGGATGAAATGCAAAGCAGAAATTAAACGTTTATTAACAATGCTACTACGAATGGATTTTTGTTTTTTTTATGAATTTTTCTTTTATAAAATGTAAGCAAACAACAATGCAAGGCAAATAAAAACAATATATATAGCAACCAAGCAGTTTTTTTTGGGCAAGCAAAGCGAAGCAATTATTTTTAGCAAGCAGCTCCTTTCCTTTTCTGCTTTTGCAACCTGAAAATAAAAACAAGATATATATATATATATATATTTTTATATCGAAGAAGAAATGAAAATAAATGAAAAACAAAACAAATTCAAAACAACCCTCGTTTTTTTTGGAAGAAACTCTTTGTTTGTCTTTTTATTTAGAATTTTTTTTTATTTTTTTTAGGAAAGGAAACTTAAAAGTACTGTTTTACTAATGCAACTAAATGAATGCAAGGGTTAATTACAAATGATTTATTCTAAGTTAACACAAAATTGTATAATCACACTCTGTCTTAAATCAACAAGATTGTTCTCAGCCAAGTAACGTGCAGGAGTTATCGGTGCACCACGAATCACCGTAGCAATGCAGCCGAAGGTTTAAGTACCTTTAGAGGAACAACCACTATAATATTTACGAATCACCGTAATATTTATAAATGGTTATGTCCCTGCCGTAGCCTAGACACCAAGAAATTAAATTGTTCAAAGAAAACAACTTGCAAATATATAATTAAGAGCTATCGATGTCTAACCGTTATTATTAACAAATTCTAGGATGAAATGAAAAGCAGAAATTAAACGTGTATTAACAATGCAAATACGAATGGATTTTTGTTTTTTTATAAATTTTTCTTTTATAAAATGTAAGCAAACAACAATGCATAGCAAATAAAAATAATATATATAGCAACCAAGCAGTTTTTTTTTGGGCAAGTAAAGCGAAGCAATTATTTTTAGCAAGCAGCTCCTTTCTTTTTCTGCTTTTGCAACCTGAAAATAAAAACAAGATATACATACAGTTTGTTAACGATAAAAGGTGAACGCTAACACCCGGTGTGTGTAATAGAATCGTGAAAGCACCACCCGTGTGACGGGAATAGAATTTAAGCGGTAAAAGACAGCAATTTATAGTGGTTCGGCTTGAGATTAAGCCTACGTCCACTTTGAATCTCTTTATTACTGAATTCAGTTACAAATCAATACAAATCTCTTATCACAACAGTACAACTTGATCAAGAGAAACAATCTTGACTACTAGCTCAATCTTCGTCGATGAAATTCGATGAATCCATGTTGGATGTAGGGAATTATCTCTTGAAGATTGTTGTAGCGTCTTGAATGTTTGAGGATCTTCGATTGCTGGATGAATGGAGACTTCGATAGGGTAACGATGCTTGAAGAAATGATTTGGCCAAAAGTCCTCGCCATGTTGGAAGTGATAGGGTATTTATAGGAGCAGCTCTGAGTTCTGGGCAGAAAACACGCTAAGTCCTAGGTCGCGTACGACTTAAGCTAGGTCGTAAGCCGCGAGCGACATAGGAAATGCAGTGATGAAGTACGTGGTTTGCTCCAAGTGGTAAGTCGTAAGTCAGAATTGAGAGAGTTGTAGTTGTTCCTGATCTGGTCCTCTCCAAGTCTTAAGTCGCTGGCGACTTATAGCAAACCATGAGTTGGCAAGTCCTTAACCCGTATACGACTTACTCATAAGTCGTGTACCCCTTAAGTCGTAGGTCTTTAGGTCGCAACATTGCTAGATCGCAATGTCCCTTTAGCAGTTAGGTCGCGACATTGCTAGGTCGCAATGTCCCTTTAGCAGTTAGGTCGCGACATTGCTAGGTCGCAATGTCCCTTTAGCAGTTAGGTCGCTAGGTAAGTTAAGTTGCTGAGTCCTAGGTCGTAGACATTTTAGGTCGCAGACTTCTTAACTCGCAGGCATTTTAACTCGTACATTATTAGGTCATGGACGACTTAAGCTAAATCCTGTCTCTTAAGTCGTAAGTTGTCTAACTCTTTAAGTCGTAGATCCCTTGAGTCGTAAGACCACATGAGTCGTAAAACCTCATGAGTCGTAAAACCTCATAAGTCGTAAGACCTCATGAGTCGTAAGACCTCATGAGTCGTAAAGCCTTTAAGTCATAAGGCCTCTTGAGTCGTAAGAAGCTTATCCTGTTGAGTCATGAAGCTCTTAAGTCGTAGATCCTCTGAGTCGTAAACTTGTTAAGTCGTAAACCACTATAGGTTGTAGTCCGCTAACTCGTGAAGCTTTTAGGTCGTAAGTTCTCTTCAGTCGCTAGGTCGTAAGTCGTCAAGACCACTTAGGTCATAGGCTTTTTAACTCGTTAGCTTCTTGAATCACGACAATCTGAGTCATCCATTTCTTAACTCGTAGGTCGTTGCTAAAGAGGAGTTAACATTTGCCCCTCGAAGTACACGCCTAGGTCGTGGGTCGTGTGCTTTGATCTTCTCTCGCGCTCGTAGGTGTTATGTCGTGAACGACTTAGCAAGGAATTAGGTTGTGAGATGCCGGTTCGCATTTCATTTCCCTGGGGTACAAATATCTTAGGTCGTTCCTCCTTCATTTCATCTGACTTAACTTTCATTCTGCCATTAACAAGATTTCAAGCTCTCAAAGGCGAATCCAACTACTCGTTCATCGATCGTCTTCAATTTCATATTGCGTAAGTGATCCCATTCTCTATTCAATCCTCAGCTATCACCGAACTATCAATTTCGATTACCTTATGCCTTGCTTCACGATTTTCGTTTCAATTGATCGCTGAGGAAATCGAAGTGGTTTGATTTGGCTTTCGGTGATTTGTGAGAAGAAGGGGAAGAGTTTCAGTGCATTAGGTTGGCTGATTTATGAGGAATGGGATTCTTAGTGGAGGAATGGATTTGAAGAGAGGAACTGATGCCCTGGTTTGAGTAGGAGATAGCCCGAGATCCCCTGAGAATGACCTAACACTTTCTCAGCTTAGATCGCGCACGACTTAACTTTTTTGGTTGCTCACTGCAGCATTGGGTTTTAGGTCGTTGCCGAGCTAGAAAAATGTTATTTTGACTTTTCTTTTGTGCGACTTACGACCTAAAAAGTTAATGACCTATCTTGTTGCAATTTCTCATGGACCGTTGGCGAGTTAGCACTTAATCCTCAACTTGCGAGCACATGTGAATGACTAGGTCGCGAACGAGATAGTCCTTAACTCGTAACTCACAAATTTATTTGAACGACTTAAGAACTTAGGACTCCATTGCTTCGAATTCTTGGACTAATGATCTGACTTAAGAGAACATGCCTTGGACATTTGCAAAGCCTTGGTTTCAAACTGTCTTATCTTTTAAACCGTGAACGAGCTAGAACTTGGGAAATTCTAGCCCATGCTAAGCCGTGAACGAGTTAGAACTTGAACAAATCTTCCACTGCCTCGAATGTTGAGACTTGAGTTGTTTGAACTTTGTTGCATTCTTTTGTACATTGTCAATAATTCTAACTGCCTGTTATAACATTTACAAAAAACTGGGATGAATATACTGCCACCGACTGTCCACATCGAATGACAGATTAGTTGATAAAGGTTAAATTAAATTAAATGAACTGTATGAGTGAGATGCTATACAATAACCAATTCAAGTGAAGTATTAAAAAAAAATCGTAATGGTAAACTAAAACTGATTTGTCTGCATTAACACCGCACTTGAGTATTGACAAGTTCCGAAATCTCGTAATCGACTAATTATCAGTTAGTTTAATTCCAGTTATACTTGCTTTTTCTTGTTTTCATTAGTCTTGCACAGCACTTCACACTTTTAGGAAACGTGCACCTTCACTTTTGAACATTCAGCTGATTGTGTAGAATGGCATCTGATCAAGAAGACTTGGAACCAACTGGAGAAGCTTTTCCAATTGCTACCCCTTTGAATGATCCCCCGGAAAGGACTCCTACCATCCTGAATCATAAAGTCTTCCGTCAATTATGCACCCAGTTTGGCATTGCTGAAGCTGACGCTTTGCTCCCTTGAGTGAATGACACTGCTGATAGGCCGCCCCACGGCTTTGTCGTAGTGAACCGCCAAATGTGCTTGAGTGGAGCGATTCCTCCGTTTAATGACTGTCTTCGAGAACTTCTCCTTCGATTATCTATCTCCCCTTTTCAACTACACCCTAATGGCTACGCCATCCCGCTGGGACTGTGTGCTCTTTAGGAGAACGCTGGACCGTTTTCCCAGTTTTGGAGAAATTTGCTTCCTGTGCTCATTTGCAAAAAACAAAGACCATCCCTCTATCACAGTTGTAAGGAGTGCCAGGAATCGTAAACTGATTATTGGTCTTCCCGAAAGCGTTCCTGGGTTTCTGAGCCAGTTTTTCTTTGTTCGTTGTCCCCCGGGATTTTACGCCATTTGGAGAGTGGGAAGTACGATTATCTATCTTTTCCCTGTGTTTTCTAAATTCTTCGAAGTCCAAATTGTCAAGTGTTAACTTCTTTTTCTACTGTTTCAGCGCTCCCTCCCCCCTCTAGGGAACCTCGTCACAAGACTACCTTCGAGAGGCTTATGGCCGTGCCGGTTGAGGAGAGGAGTGTTCAATTTCTATTGAGAGATGAGTTCCTCCACGAATTTGGACTCTTACATCCTTCCCGTTCCATTCAGCCACATGAAGTCCCTGATTCTCCTGCTGAGGAGTCAGATGCCCCTGTTCCTGCTAAAGAACCTTTACCGCAAGAACTTACCGCTGAGACTTCATTGGTAAAGTGTTCTACTCCTACCGACATTGCTGGATCGTCTAGTAAGTTAGCACTTGCCCCGGTTATTGAAGAGGAGGAAAATCTTCACACACTTGAAAAGACGGCTGAGGTGGAAGTTGAAAAAGATAATTCTCCCATGCACCATGGCGATGATACTTTTGACAGTCTGAGCGACATCATGATATCCTCTCAGGAGCTCTTTAAAGATGATGTTTCTAAAGTGGTCCCTCCTGTTATCGAAGCAACTTCTTCTTTGCAACAAACCAAAACGCCTTCCACACAACTTATTGCCATTTCTACACCCAAAAGTGGTTTGTAGTCTGACGCGCGTAGTTTGCACATCACACACACTTAGGATTTCGGCACTTATACGCACTTAGCTTCTTCAATTTGAGGATTTCTAAACTGGTCTTTTTCTTCAATTTCAGGTTCTCTGATGGGGCGAAGCGGCTCTTACTTCAACAAATTCTAGCGTTACGGAAGCCGTGAGGCTTATGACTTTAGGAGTTATATCGGTGCCGTGAAGGAAACTGATGAGGAGAGGGCTGCCAGAAAGGCTCATGAGAGGCGAGCTCATGAAGAGCGTCGTCGGAGAGAAGATGAGGAATACTATGGGAGTAGGGACGAGCGACGTGACTCTTCCCGTAGAAGCGACGATCCTTACAAGAGGAAATCTTACGATGACAAGGGGAAGAGTCATACTTCCGATGATTCCAGCAAACGGATCAGACTTGGCGAGAAAGATACATCTAATATCTCGGAAAAGACTGCCGCTTCTATTCCTCCTAATACATCTTCCGGTTCTCCTGCCCTTAAGGAGTCTGACATCCAGACAATCATTAATAGGCCACAGTACCAAGCTGGAGATGGTCCTCCCACACTCCAGAGCCGATTTCCGAATTGGTGTCTGAAAGGAGTGCGTTTTGATTTGGATTTGGTCCCCATTGATAAGCAGGCGATGCTGAAAAATGTCGATGCTGTAAAGCTTGACATCGAAAGAATGTCTGGATGGCAGAAGCTGGTTGATGAACTTCAAAGGGTCAACCATATGAACCTTGAGGCGATGATGACCATGGAGAATGATAAATCAGAGTGGGACAAATGGCGTAAGCAGCATGACGCGGAGATGAAAAGCATTAGCGATGGTTATGGGAAGCTCGAAGCTGAAGTTGAAAGACTTAAAAATGAGCTTGCTACTTCTTCCACTTCTTATTCTCAGAAAGAAGAAATGCTTCAAAAACAAGTTCGAGACGCCCATGCTGCTCAGAGAGATATTGAGGTGAAACTCGAAGCAGAACAGCAGGTTACGAGAAAATACCACGATGACGCTGTTCAGCTTCGAGAGAAAGTCAGCTCTCAAGACTTAGAAATTATAAGACTGCAATCTCAGCTACTGAAGGCTGAAAGAGAACGTGATAAAGCTCTTTCTGGTAAAGCTGCAGCCGAAGAATCCCATAAGGCAACCATAGCCACCATTGACGCGACTCTATTGGACTTTTATATGCATTGTGTCCTGGGGCGTGGGAGCCTTTCATTTTTGGGACCAGAATATGAAGTCACCTTGGCGGAAGTATGGGAGGCAATCATTGACTTGTTTGGCGGTGCCGGTTACGCTGAAGCAGATCTTCAAGCTACCTACTTAGGTGAGAGCGACCGCGCTGCCCTTGCCAAAGGAAAAGAGCAGCTTATCCGAGTGCGGGCCGAGGCGACGGGAGAGAAGCTTCCTGAGAAAGAAATACCTCCTATTGGTCCTGCTTATACTTCGGCTTTAGCTTACGTGGATATTACTGGCTCTAGTTCTCATTCCGCGCCACCCGCTAAGGTTGACAAAGAAACTGTAACCACCCCTACAGAGGAAGAGGCAATGAAGGACTTCCAAGCTCGGGAATTTGAGATTGATCTCGCTAAACCGGCTTCTCCAGGTAACTTTGACGATTCACGGTCTTCTTTTTTCTCGGAGAATACTGATTTTGATTACTTTTATTATGCAGCAGACGTGCCGGAAACTGCACCAATTCTTCCTTCTTCAGCTGCCGTTCCTCCTCCTTCTCAAGTTATTCCTCTTCCAGCTTCTCAACCAGGTTCACAGGAAGAACCAATAGCAGCCCTTCAAGGTTTGGACGAACCACCTGCTTCCAAAGAACAGAAGGCAGAAGGCCTGGAAGATAGCGAGAAGACCCTGGAGCAGTCTTTTGACTACGACACAAAGCTTTCTACATTTCTTGCTCCGGGGAGTGAATCTTCTTCCAAGAAGAAGGGAAAGCGTGCGGTTTCGAAGAAAGGAAAGAAGAGTTCTTCTGCTGCTGGGGATGAAGCAGAGATCGATCCGGCTGAGTCTCTTTCTCCTTCTTCTCCGATACGGCCTACGAAACTAATTACCAGGCCGGGTAAAGGCTCCAAGGGTGGGAAGAAGGAGAAATGAGTTTGATTTTGTCTTTTCTGCTTTTTGCATGCATTGACCGGAGATTGTGCGGATACCGGTCTCCGCTCCTTTTTGTAATCTGCACAATATAAAAAGTTTCCATAGTATTGAATAAAATGACTATTTTACTTGTACAAATTTTGTGTATGTAGGAATATATCTGTTTCTCATTTGAAGTGTAGAGTAAACGATTCTTTTTACTTGTACAAACTTTTGTCTGTGTTTCAAGAACGCATTTATTCCACATCTTCTTTATGTGATATCGCAATGAACTTGTGGTGTGTCGCTTGTACATTACTTTTATTAACGTAACTGAATTGTACAATGTTGCCCCCATACCACAAGTGCATCGCAATATCTCTCGCTTTTACAAGACTGATACTCTTATATTAGAGAATAACTATTCCATTTTTGAGGCAGGAATCATTCTGCTTTTAATAGAGTATATCTCGTTTTTTGGAGAAATTTTTACTCTCTCTTTCTGTCAGAAGAACACTTCGACTTTTGGGAATGATCACTTTTATTTGTTTAAAAATGAATTTTCCCGCACAATGAAATGAACTTCTGAAGAAGGTTTTGATTTTTGTGCCCCAGTAAAGGGTTCATTTTTGGTACTTCAAGCAAGGTGAAGTACGCCTCTGAAGAGGTCTTTTGGTCTCTGAAGAGAAGCAATTTTGGGTCTCCAAAGAGAAGCAATTTTGGTCTCCGAAGAGAAGCAGTTTTTTGGCATTTCAGCTCCGGTGAAGTAGGTCTCCGAAGAGAAGCATTTTGCACTTCTACACGGGTGAAATGTGCCTCCGAAAAGGGCTTTTACCTCCGAAGATGGCTTGTGCCTCCGAAGAGGGCTTGTGCCTCCGAAGAGGGCTTGTGCCTCCGAAAAGGGATTTTGCCTCCGAAGATGGCTTGTGCCTCCGAAGAGGGCTTGTGCCTCCGAAGAGGGCTTTTGCCTCCGAAAAGGGCTTTTGCCTCCGAAGATGGCTTGTGCCTCCGAAGAGGGCTTGTGCCCCCGAAGAGGGCTTTTGATTGCCTGGAAGTTACTTTCTCATGGTCGGAGGGGTCCACGGGACATGCGTAAGTTGCTTGATTGGATGTTTGTTTGTACAAACGATCGCAATCAATTAACAAGGTGCCCCTTCGGTGGTCCTACCAATCTTTTTGATTGAGGAAAGCACTCACATTTATTGGCGTGCCTCGTTAGAGGGCTTTGGTTGGTGTGCCAGGAAGGTTGCGTCTTAGGGGCAAGTAGATCCACGGGATGGACACAAGCTGCCTGATCGGATGCATCACAATCAGCTAGCGAGGGTCTTATTCCTTCTGCTTGGGAAGGTGTCCCTTTAGTGGATCTATCGGCTTTCCTGTTGAGAGGCATACCTCCCTTTGGCTGCTTCCATGTTTGCCTCCTCATGTTGTATCATCATCTGCCAATCTGCGATCCTTTATCATCGTTTCCAAGCGCGTCTTCCTTTCTTTTGCAAATAAACTGCTTTATCCGAAGAAGTTGACTTCACTGTTGAATGACTCCACAGAGTAAACGCAAGTTATTTGGTTGGATGCCTTTTTATACCAACGATCGCTACCAGTTAACGAGGGCTTGACACAGTGGAGCCGTCAACTTTTTATGTGAAGTTCCTCTTGTATGGGATTTGAGTTTGGAATTTTCGTTGCTTGAAATTTGCTTTAATAAATGATTTGTAAGGCTCGCTTAGCTTTGCGATGGGTGAGCTTTGCTTTAATGACCTGCAATATTAGATCGACATTTTATCAATACATTTAGAGTATTTACACATCGAGATATAACAGGAATTTTATAATAGAAAACACAGAATGCATAGTTTTTCATTATTCAGTCACGCTGATTTCTCAGCGGTTTACAATGCAGAAGTCACACATCCATTATCGTTTTTTACAAATTCGAGCAATGCTGCTAAGTAAAAAATGGATGTTAGTTATTGTTGTTTCAAAATCTCCAAGCTGGATTTCCATTTGTGCTTGATTCATAGCTTTTGGATTTTTATGCCAGAGAGAGTGAGAGATGCCCCAGCTGTAGTTTTGTGGGTAATTAGTAGTCGTCCCAACTTCTGCTTGTTGGGTATGGATCTCCTGTGACAACATTAATGACAAGCTTTTCTGAATCTTGCACTGCAGTGTTGTCGAGAGAATCAGATTGATGGGTAGGACGTTGTTGATCCCGAGTGGATGAGGTTGGATCGACTCCGCTTCTCTTAACGTATTGTTGGAGTTTACCTTGCTCCAGCAATTCTTCAATCACCTTCTTTAACTGGCGACATTGGTCAGTGTCATGGCCAGGTTGATTGTGAAATTGGCAGAATTTTCCATTACGCTTTGCACCTTTCGTCATCTCAGGTGGCTTAGGATACCGGACAACGTCTTTTGTTGTAGAAAAGATAATTCTTGGAGTATCAGTTAAAGGAGTATAATCCGAAGGATTAAAGCAGCGAGGTTTCTTTTCATTTCCCTGGCTCTTTCCTCCTTCATTCTCCCTTTTCTGACTTTCAGATTCTCTTTTATTAGATGGTACATTGTTATTATTAGTTTGGGCAGCAACCACATTCGATGCCGTAGAAAGGCTTTCAAGGCGAATGAACTCGTCGGCCTTTTTATAAAACTTATCAAGTGAATTCGGTTCCTTCATCTTTAGCCATATCCCAAATTTGCTCAATTTATCAATGGCTCGCATCAAATAAGTCAGGATCATGCGTGGTTCCGCATTTTCTACTTCGGCTAAAGCTATATTGAAACGGCTCAGGAAAGATTTGATTGATTCTCCGGGCGCTTGTTCAAGGTTAGACAGTGACATTATATCCTTAGCTTTTGAAGCATACAATCTGAACTGTTCTTTAAACTTTTGCGTTAAGTCGGAGAACTTATCTACACACCGAACTGGAAGCTTTGTAAACCAAAGTAAAGCCACACCTTCCAGGTATACTGGAAAGTACCGACACTTGATCTCGTCTGATGCTCTTGCACCGGTCATATGCCAATCGTATTTGTATAGGAAATGATTAGGGTCACTCGTTCCCCTATAGGCTTGGATAGTAGGAGGTGCAAATTTCCTTGGAAACTCCGCTTTCAGGATCCTCTCAGTAAACGGAGTTCTGCTTGGTGCAAATCCCCAGCCGTTCTCATCCTCTTCCCTTTGCATGCTCTCTTTCATGATGCGGCCTACCATTTCAGACATGTATTCTTTATTGTTCAAAGACACTACCGGACAAGCATCAGTTCTTCCCTTGGAAGTTTGCCCGGGCATATGTTCATGACGAGTTGGTTGCGGCATAGAACCATCAGCTTGGAAAGGTGGCATTTCAGGAAGAGTAGTTTGATGGTTTTCTGGTTGACGATTTGCCCCGAGCAGAGCAGTTATTCTATCCATCATCAAAGCATTTTGAGTTTCAATTTGTTGGTATAATCCAGAAACTGCATTATCCAATTCAGCCCTGGTGACTCCAACGGTTGGAGTTGCTTGGTCGGTCGTTGGGGAAGCGGAAGTCCCTTCATGAACATTTCCTGATCTGATAGGTCTACCTCTTCTTCCAGGAGCCATTATTTCGGATCTGGTCTTTAAGAGAGGTTCTTTTTATGAATTTTTGCGAAGCAACGGTGGATGATCGCCTGAGTTCGATTCTCAGTGAAAGCACCAAAATGTTAACGATAAAAGGTGAACGCTAACACCCGGTGTATGTAATAGAATCGTGAAAGCACCACCCGTGTGACGGGAATAGAATTTAAGCGGTAAAAGACAGCAATTTATAGTGGTTCGGCTTGAGATTAAGCCTACGTCCACTTTGAATCTCTTTATTACTGAATTCGGTTACAAATCAATACAAATCTCTTATCACAATAGTACAACTTGATCAAGAGAAACAATCTTGACTACTAGCTCAATCTTCGTCGATGAAATTCGATGAATCCATGTTGGATGTAGGGAATTATCTCTTGAAGATTGTTGTAGCGTCTTGAATGTTTGAGGATCTTCGATTGCTGGATGAATGGAGACTTCGACAGGGTAACGATGCTTGAAGAAATGATTTGGCCAAAAGTCCTCGCCATGTTGGAAGTGATAGGGTATTTATAGGAGCAGCTCTGAGTTCTGGGCAGAAAACACGCTAAGTCCTAGATCGCGTACGACTTAAGCTAGGTCGTAAGTCGCGAGCGACTTAGGAAATGCAGTGATGAAGTACGTGGTTTGCTCCAAGTGGTAAGTCGTAAGTCGGAATTGAGAGAGTTGTAGTTGTTCCTGATCTGGTCCTCTCCAAGTCTTAAGTCGCTGGCGACTTATAGCAAACCATGAGTTGGCAAGTCCTTAACCCGTAAGTTGTCTAACTCTTTAAGTCGTAGATCCCTTGAGTCGTAAGACCACATGAGTCGTAAAACCTCATGAGTCGTAAGACCTCATGAGTCGTAAGACCTCATGAGTCGTAAGACCTCATGAGTCGTAAAGCCTTTAAGTCATAAGGCCTCTTGAGTCGTAAGAAGCTTATCCTGTTGAGTCATGAAGCTCTTAAGTCGTAGATCCTCTGAGTCGTAAACTTGTTAAGTCGTAAACCACTATAGGTTGTAGTCCGCTAACTCGTGAAGCTTTTAGGTCGTAAGTTCTCTTCAGTCGCTAGGTCGTAAGTCGTCAAGACCACTTAGGTCGTAGGCTTTTTAACTCGTTAGCTTCTTGAATCACGGTAATCTAAGTCATCCATTTCTTAACTCGTAGGTCGTTGCAAAAGAGGAGTTAACACAGTTTTTTTTATATCAAAGAAGAAACTAAAATAAATGAAAAACAAAACAAATTCAAAACAACCCTCATTTTTTTTGGAAGAGACTCTTTATTTGTTTTTTCTTTTGAAATTTTTTTTATTTTTTTTTGGAAAGGCAACTTTAAAAGTACTGTTTTACTAATGCAACTAAATGAATGCAGGGGTTAATTAAAAATGATTTATCCTAAGTTAACCCAAAATTGTATAATCACACTCTGTCTTAAATAAACAAGATAGTTCTCAGCCAGGTAAAGGGCAGGAGTTATCGGTGCACCACGAATCACCGTAGCAATGCAGCTGAAGGTTTTAGTACCTTCAGAGGAACAACAACTATAATATTTACGAATCACCGTAATATTTATAAATGGTTATTACTTTGCCGTAGCCTAGACACCAAGAAATTAAATTGTTCAAAGAAGACAACTTGCAAATATATAATTAAGAGCTATCGATGTTAACCGTTATTATTAACAAATTCTAGGATGAAATACAAAGCAGAAATTAAACGTCTATTAACAATGCAACTACGACTGGATTTTTGTTTTTTTTATGAATTTTTCTTTTATAAAATGTAAGCAAACAACAATGCAAGGCAAATAAAAACAATATATATAGCAACCAAGCAGTTTTTTTTGGGCAAGTAAAGCGAAGCAATTATTTTTAGTAAGCAGCTCCTTTCCTTTTCTGCTTTTGCCACCTAAATGTAAAAACAAGATATATATATACAGTTTTTTTTATATCGAAGAAGAAACTAAAATAAATGAAAAACAAAACAAATTAAAAACAACCCTCGTTTTTTTTGGAAGAGACTCTTTGTTTGTTTGTTTTTTTTGAAATTTTTTTTTTGGAAAGGCAACTTAAAAGTACTGTTTTACTAATGCAACTAAATGAATGCAAGGGTTAATTACAAATGTTTTATCCCAAGTTAACCCAAAATTATATATTCACACTCCATCTTAAATCAACAAGATAGTTCTCAGCCAGGTAACGGGCAGGGGTTATCGGTGCACCATGAATCACCGTAGCAATGCAGCCGAAGGTTTAAGTACCTTCAGAGGAACAACCACTATAATATTTACGAATCACCGTAATATTTATAAATGGTTATTACTCTACCGTAGCCAAGAAACCAAGAAATTAAATTATTCAAAGAAGACAGCTTGCAAATATATAATTAAGAGCTATCGATGTCTAACCGTTATTATTTACAAATTCTAGGATGAAATGCAAAGCATAAATTAAACATTTATTAACAATGCAACTACGAATGGATTTTTGTTTTTTTTATGAATTTTTCTTTTACAAAATGTAAGCAAACAACAATGCAAGACAAATAAAAACAATATATATAGCAACCAAGCAGTTTTTTTTAGCAAGGAAAGCGAAGCAATTATTTTTAGCAAGCAGCTCATTTCCTTTTCTTCTTTTGCAACCTGAAAATAAAACTAAGATATATATACAGTTTTTTTTATATCAAAGAAGAAACTAAAATAAATGAAAAACAAAACAAATTCAAAACAAGCCTCGTTTTTTTTTTGGAAGAGATTCTTTGTTTGTTTTTTTTGAATTTATTTTTAATTTTAATTTTTTGGAAAGGAAACATAAAAGTATTGTTTTACTAATGCAACTAAATGAATGCAAGGGTTAATTACAAATGATTTATCCTAAGTTAACCCAAAATTGTATAATCACACTCTGTCTTAAATCAACAAGATAGTTCCTAGCCAGGCAGCGGGGAGGAGTTATCGGTGCACCACGAATCACCGTAGCAATGCAGCCGAAGGTTTATGTACCTTCAGAGGAACAACTACTATAATATTTATGAATCACCGTAATATTTATAAATGGTTATTACTCTACCGTAGCCTAGACACCAAGAAATTAAATTGTTCAAAGAAGACAACTTGCAAATATATAATTAAGAGCTATCGATGTCTAACCGTTATTATTAACAAATTCTAGGATGAAATGCAAAGCAGAAAATTAAATGTTTATTAACAATGCAACTAAGAATTTATTTTTGTTTTTTTTTTATTAATTTTTCTTTTATGAAATGTAAGCAAACAACAATGCAAGGGAAATAAAAACAATATATATAGCAACCAAGCATTTTTTTATTTGGGCAAGCAAAGCGAAGCAATTATTTTTAGCAAGCAGCTATTTTCCTTTTCTGCTTTTGCAACCTGAAATTAAAAACAAGATATATATACAGTTTTTTTTTTATCGAAGAAGAAACTACAATAAATGAAAAACAAAACATAATCAAAAGAACCCTCGTTTTTTTTTCGAAGAGACTCTTTGTTTTTTTTTTTTTTGAATTTCTTTATTGTTTTTTTGGAAAGGAAACTTAAAAGTACTGTTTTACTAATGCAACTAAATGAATGCAAGGGTTAATTAAAAATGATTTATCCTAAGTTAACCCAAAATTGCATAATCACACTCTGTCTTAAATCAATAAGATAGTTCTCAACCAGTTAACGGGCAGGAGTTATCGGTGCACCACGAATCACCATACCAATGCAGCCGAAGGTTTAAGTACCTTCAGAAGAACAACCACTATAATATTTACGAATCACCGTAATATTTATACCTGGTTATTACTCTGCAGTAGCCTAGACACCAAGAAATTAAATTGTTCAAAGAAGACAACTTGAAAATATATAATTAAGGGCTATCGATTTCTAACCGTTATTATTAACAAATTCTAGGATGAAATGCAAAGCAGAAATTAAACGTGTATTAACGATGCAACTACGAATGGATTTTTTTTTTGAATTTTTCTTTTATAAAATGTAAGCAAACAAAAATGGAAGGCAAATAAAAACAATATATATAGCAACCAAGCAGTTTTTTTTGGGTAATCAAAGCGAAGCAATTATTTTTAGCAAGCAGCTCCTTTCCTTTTCTGCTTTTGCAACCTGAAAATAAAAACAAGATATATATACAGTTTTTTATATATCGAAGAAGAAACTAAAATAAATGAAAAACAAAACAAATTCAAAACAACCATCGTTTTTTTGGAAGAGACTCTTTGTTTTTTTTTGAATTTTTTTTTTTTGGAAATGAAACTTAAAAGTAGTTTTTTACTAATGCAACTAAATGAATGAAAGGGTTAATTACAAATGATTTATCCTAAGTTAACCCAAAATTGTATAATCACACTCTGTCTTAAATCAACAAGATAGTTCTCAGCCCGGTAACGGGCAGGAGTTATCGGTGCACCACGAATCACCTTAGCAATGCAGCCGAAGGTTTAAGTACCTTCAGAGGAACAACCACTATAATATTTGCGAATCACTGTAATATTTATAAATGGTCATTAATCTACCGTAGCCTAGACACCAAGAAATTAAATTGTTCAAAGAAGACAACTTGCAAATATATAATTAAGAGCTATCGATGTCAAACCGTTATTACTAACAAATTCTAGGATGAAATGCAAAGCAGAAATTAAACGTGTATTAACAATGCAACTACGAATGGATTTTTGTTTTTTTTATGAATTTTCCTTTTATAAAATGTAAGCAAACAACAATGCAAGGCAAATAAAAACAATATATAGCAACCAAGCAGTTTTTTTTGGGGAAGCAAATTGAAGCAATTATTTTTAGCAAACAGCTCCTTTCTTTTTCTGCTTTTGCAACCTGAAAATAAAAACAAGATATATATAGTTTTTTTATATCGAAGAAGAAACTAAAATAAACGAAAAACAAAACAAATTCAAAACAACCCTCATTTTTTTTGGAAGAGAATCTTTGTTTGTTTAATTTTTTTGAATTTTTTTTTGAAAGGAAACTTAAAAGTACTGTTTTACTAATGCAACTAAATGAATGGAAGGGTTAATTACAAATGATTTATCCTAAGTTAACCTAAAATTGTATAATCACACTTTGTCTTAAATCAATAAGATAGTTCTCAGCCAGGTAACTTGTAGGAGTTATCGGTGCTCCATGAACCACCGTAGCAATGCAGCCGAAGGTTTAAGTACCTTCAGAGGAACAACCACTATAATATTTACGAATCACCGTAATATTTATAAATAGTTATTACTTTGCCGTAGCCTAGACACCAAGAAATTAAATTGTTCAAAGAAGACAACTTGCAAATATATAATTAAGAGCTATCGATGTCTAACCGCTATTATTAACAAATTCTAGGATGAAATGCAAAGCAGAAATTAAACGTGTATTAACAATGCAAATACGAATGAATTTTAGTTTTTTTTATGAATTTTTCTTTTATAAAATGTAAGCAAACAACAATGCAAGACAAATAAAAACAATATATATATCAACCAAGCAGTTTTTTTTGGGCAAGCAAAGCGAAACAATTATTTTTAGCAAGCAGCTCCTTTCCTTTTCTGCTTTTGCAACCTGAAAATAAAAACAAGATATACATATAGTTTTTTTATATCGAAGAAGAAATTAAAATAAATGAAAAACAAAACAAATACAAAACAACCCTCATTTTTTTTGGAAGAAACTCTATGTTTGTCTTTTTTTTTTGAAATTTTTTTTTTATTTTTTTTTTGGAAAGGAAACTTAAAAGTACTGTTTTACTAATGTAACAAATGAATGCAAGGGTTAATTACAAATGATTTATCCTAAGTTAACCCAAAATTGTATAATCACACTCTGTCTTAAATTAACAAGATAGTTCTCAACCAGGTAACGGGCAGGAGTTATCGGTGCACCACGAATCACCGTACCAATGCGGCCGAAGATTTAAGTACCTTTAGAGGAACAACCACTATAATATTTACGAACCACTGTAATATTTATAAATGGTTAATACTCTGCTGTAGCCTAGACACCAAGAAATTAAATTGTTCAAAGAAGACAACTTGCAAATATATTATTAAGTGCTATCGATGTCTAAGCGTGTGACGCCCCACCTCTATACCCACGCTAACCAAGAACACTACGATGTAGTGCTGTCAATTAGCACGGAGAATAAGGCTGTTAAGGAGCGACCATCCGTGTAACTTCTTTGTGCGAGCACCGATATGTCAGATAGAATAGAATGCATATCTTTTAAAGAGGAAATCCAACATACCGATACAAACACAAAGCTATCACATGGTGGCTATATATAATCTTCGGAAACAAATATAGAAATAAACATAACACAAATCAGTCATAGACAATTCATATCACAAAGGCGGAATAAGATATGAATATTACACCTAAAAGTGTACATCAGAGTAGTGGTCAAATAAGATCCACAATAACACAAAAGAATAGATACAAGTGCAAGACAATAGAATACGTATACATCAAGGAGTCTCATCACAAATGCATACAACAAAAAAAATACTAAACTAGAGTAGTTAGCCAAAAGTCAGAAGATGGCTCCAGATAAGAAGTCATGAGGAAGCACCTGTAAAATCTCAGTCTGACCCGAGTATTATTTAAGAAGAAAATAATAAACGGATCAGTCTAGCTATAAATATCAGATAAAGTGATATAGAATAAGAGATATAACAAAAACGTATGATAACTATAAAGTCATACTGTGATAAGTATCTAATCGAAAATAAATCCAGAGATTAATCAATATCACAAGAATCTTATCAAAGATTAAAAAGAATGTCATATTCTTAATTTAATTCACCAAGCCACAATAAATGACATACATATCAATGCCAACTGAAAAAGGTGCTGAAACATAATCCCAGATGTAACGACCCTAGATTTCAATTTAATTTAAATAAATAATTTATTGAATTTTTGAATTAAATTGAGTAATTAAATAAATTTTTGGATAAAAATTTGTTAATTTAATTAGAAAATTGAAGCGAGTTTCCCCGAATCCAAATAAATTTGGATTAAATTATTTAAATTTAATAATATTGTATATATGAATGCATATGGAATAGATATGAGTGAATTGGTATATGTATATATATATATACATTGAATTTAAAAATCTTAAAATATAAATGGTTTGAAAATATATTTTTAAGTATATACATTGACACAAGTATAAAATAAATATATAGAGAAATACAATATAATTGGTATTAAAGTAAAAATAATAAAATAGATTAAGTAAAGGCAAGTAAGTTATGTTATGTACATATAGGAGTAAAAACAAATACAAGACAAATAAGCATATGAAGTAACAACATATTAGAATAAGAACTTGTATACAAACAAAAGAATTCAAACAAAGTAAATAAAACAACACAGCAAACAAGTAATAAGAAACAAAACAAAGTAAAAATAACAAACAAAGACATAAGTATGTAAAAGCAAACAAAATAAAGTTGCAGCCACCATAAAGATCTCGAACAGGTACAGCCGAACAAACTATAT
Organism: Allium fistulosum; assembly: GCA_030737815.1. Classification (NCBI taxonomy): domain Eukaryota; kingdom Viridiplantae; phylum Streptophyta; class Magnoliopsida; order Asparagales; family Amaryllidaceae; genus Allium; species Allium fistulosum. Next base: position 275,073,704 of record CM060907.1, on the reverse strand, counting down.
ATTCGATTGTACAAAGTTAAGTAAAGCAAGCCTTAGCATATCTCTTCAGCCGTGCTTGTTGTACAAAGCATTAAATACAAGTATGTAGGCTGTAAACAAGGCAGGGGACAAAGTCAATTCAAGCTTGCTTAGGACCATTTCACCCATGTACAAACTAAGTGATATCCCTGCAAACTCATCTCCTAGATATCAAACCACTTCATTTCGTTTTCGTTCAAACAAAAGAAAAAAATAAGCAAAGCCTGGAACAGAGAAGAAAAGAGTTCCAGTTCTCATTTTTGCTTCAAAGCTCAGGTCAGTAAATTTAATAAAACCCATAATTAAAGTATAAATTTAAAAATCTGAAGCAATTAAAACAAAATTAACTCTAGTATTTTATGACCTGAGGGAGTGATGATCAAAACAAAAATGAAAGGGCAGTGCAGTTTGAAAAGAATTGCATGTTCCAGATTCACAAACAAATCATTTCCAGGCATAAAGCTTCTCCTCTGATCTTCTTCTTTCAAAAATAAGGTGAGCAACTTTAATTGTTCCTTTAGACCTCTTTATTCTTTTATCTGTGAGTAACACTTTTATCTAAAAGAAACTTAAGCACGTTTTGGTTGTTTGATCTCTTCTAGAAACAATATTGTCATGCGTATATTTACAAGTACATATATGTGAATAGATGAAAGGTTTTGTGCATATCTGTTACTGTGATGTGTCTGTTCTATTTCCAGAATCAAAAATTTGCAAAACAAAATACTATCTGATGATCTAATTATTTTTAAACTTAGGATTTAAAGTGGAAAGATGTTTGTTTAGTATAAACAAAAGTTTAATAAATTATTCAAGTCGAAATAATTGGTAGTATGTCTGGGAACAAAGTTTACAGTGAGATTCTTATTTAAGTCAAAAATTAAAACATGTAGATTTCAGTTTCCAGGATTATAATTCGAATACATTAACAAAACCATGATTTTTGAAACAAAAATTACAATTCTTAGTGGATGGGGTTAAGTGCAATTCGAAGTTGAACTGGGAATGGGATTTTATCGTTTTCTGACGATCGGTGGTCACTGAGTTCTCGCGGTTCCGTGGAGACGTGGAGGGATGAACGGGGAATCGAGGAAAAATGGTGGATGGGGGTGCAGTGCCTTGTGGAAGCGGCGGCGAGTAGATTTTCTCAGGTGACCTAGTTTTGGAGGGTCGACTATTTCGGGTTCACCCACACAATTGGATGCATCGAGTTCGACGCAAGTTTGTGGGGAGGTAGAGGGGAGATAGGCGAAGAGATGGCCAGAGTTCGGTGGCGAACGGTGGTCGGAGGGGAGTGCGACGTGTTGCCAGGTTTGGGTGAGTTCATGTCGTTGGGTTCCAAGTTAGGTAGTATACTCGTTTTCGATTTCGTGGTTATCTGATGGAGTTGGGTGGTTGCGACCGAAGCTGGGGATGGTTTGCGACTTGCTCGAAGTTTCGGCGACGACCAGTGATGGTCGGAACTCCGGTGCACGTGCACGAGAATTTTCGTCTGCACTGGGAAATGGAGGTTTGGAGGAGAAAGGGGCGACTCGGGGACGTACTCGAAGTAAATGATGGATTGTCTCGAGGGGAGGAGTGTACGCGAGTGTCTTAGGGTTGAACTCGGGAAAAACGTGAAAATGCTCGGGTTTCACTCGAGTCTGTCTCGAGAATTGGTGTTTTGGGCTCGGAAACATTTTGTTCCTGTTTTAAACTTACCCAGATTTTAAACTAAAATGAATTGGGCTTCAAAATTCTTTTAAAATTCCTTTTATAAGGTATGTATTACTTTGACGAGTAATTACAAGGTTCACTAATTTGATTTAAGCTTATAAAATAAATTGGTATTTATTTTAAACCTTGAAAAGAAATTGGATTGAATATAAATGTTTTCGATATATCTATAAGTGATAATGAAATCATTAATGAAAATAATTTTATCTTAAGTAAATGAAAATTTGATGAATTGTAATTCATTTATTTGCTAAGATAGCTAATCATGATAATTAATGATTTGTATTAATTAAAGTAGTAATTATAAGTTTAAAAATAATTAAGTAAAGTAAAGTTGATTTAATTAAGGCATAATTAATTGGTACTTATGAATCATAAACTAGACTTCAAATAAATGATTGAAATTAATTAATTGTAAATAAGAACTAATTAAGTTACAGTTAGTACTTAATAAACTAAATAATTAGGATGCATTAATTAAAGGTAAACCAATGGTTTAAAAGAGTAATTAATCAAATTGATTGGTAACTAATTAATAATTATAATGGAATTCATAAGTAATAGATCTGATTGGAATTAATCCGATAATTAACTGACCTTACTTGTGAATGTTTAGGTCCTATTGAAAGATTGAATTACTTGATATCCCTGATATTTGATTCTTTGTGATATACCCTGATTTGTGTTTTAATCTGTGATGTATTTTATCACCTGTGATATTTATATATCTGTGATCTATGCCTAAACGATAAGCGATATAGTTTATATCAATTATCAACTATATTTCTGTATTCTGATCTGTGATGATTCATCGTGTTGCACTATTGTGTTAAACCCCTGGACCACGCTTATACACACACAAAAATGGATTTCACGTGGAAATCGGTTAAGTCACAGATAATTTAAATTTGATGTTTTTGAAATTGAAATTTTTAATTTCAATTGATTTTGAAATTAGAAATTCGGGTTTAAAGTAAAAAGCTTTTGAAATGGAATTTCAAAGAGAAAAGTTATTTTTAATAACTTAACCGAGTTTTTTTTGAAAATTTAAATAGTTAGATTTAAATTGGGATTCAAGTTTGAAATTAAGCTATGATTTGGAAACTAGGGAGTAAAGATGATATAAATGTGTTTATATGAATTTAAACCATTTTAAAAGTATAAGTTGGGAATTTGGATTTAACCCAAGAACCTTAACTCGTATAAATGAATCAGATTTCCAGAATGAAAACTGTTGTTTTCAAAGAATAAAAGCTTTTAGATAAGGAATGAAATTCCAATTTAGGTAAAGGAATTTCAAGATTTAATTGAAAAATGGTTTTCCAAGTTATAAATGAATTCTTTTCGAAAGCTATGAATTAAATCTGTTTATTTTTAACAGATTTAAAATAATGTTTTGTTAAACCATTCGAAATGAAATTGTTTTGAAAGCTATTTGTTAAATCTTTGATTTAAAGATTCAACGAATTAATTAAATTGAAATGGAAATCGATTTGGAAAATCTGTGAATGAATCTTTGTGAAATTAAGTGAACTTTGTGAATTAAATCTTTTTGTTTAAAAAAAGATTTAAATGGAAATTTGTTTAACCGTTTGAAAGAGAAAGTTTGGGTTTAAATTGTGACTTAATTGAAATCCCATTATCCATTTGTTTTTGAATATTGCGCTCACTATTCGGGTTAGCCGGGAAAAGACATCTGTGTCATATAACCCATTCCGAATAGTGATACGTCGTATATGGATCGCATTTGAAGATCGGTGTTGAAGACCGGATATTTTCGAAAATGAAAGGACAACCTGTCGAATGTCTCTGCACTGGGTAGCTCCCGGTATAGAGATTTATATCACTCTTTTTGTGACGGGAAGTCCGGACATGATTGAAAGTTATCCGGAATTGCAAGGGCTTCGTGAGAAGTGCCTTCGGTTCTGTTCGAACCCGGAACAGACTTATATGGATACATGTCTGACATTACACTTTGAGATATAAAGCCGATTTCTTTCAAATACATTTCTGTTTGGTGGCGGAGAATTTATTCTCTTAGCTTAACACCCTTCTCTGAGACGTACGAGCTCAGAGGTTATGTAGTTGAAATTTATCAGCGATATATCCCAATTTGGTAATGTGGCATGCTGAGTGTTGCTGTGTGATGATCAGTGTTTGATCATTTGCGATATGATCATTTGTTTGATCATTTATCTTTGTGATCATAGGTTGATCATCTGTTGACCCAAAGCGTGGCTTTTTGAAAAAGCGTAGCTTTGTGGACGAGACTTCGTCGAGCCTCACAACCCGGTAATGGTCGAAACAGGAATCGTGCGGCAAGGTTTTCAGGGGTAGCTCCCCTAGGGTATGACCATTCCTTCTGGAAAAGGGTAGTATCATGGTATGGAGCCCAGATACTTACTCATGTGGATACACTTTCTTTATGATGTGTGATGTTGGTTATCGAGCGCTCGGATAAAGGTCCCAAAGGACCGAGGGTGGCATATCTGAGGTTTCTTTTATCCCTTGGGAAAAGGGGTTGCCGGCCTTGTTTGGCAGAGAACAGTTGGTTCTCGGAACGTCCCGCCAGAGGCGTTTCTTTCGTGGAATAGGAAGTTCCTTAGCCTGACCATTTGTTGGAAATCCAAACAAAACAATACGAGCCCTGTACGGTTTTAGTTGTATTACCTGCCATGGAATGTGGTGGTAACCTGCTATTGAACATGGTAGCTATAGTAGGCATAAGTGCGAAATGTCTATGCTGGCTAAGATTTATATTCTACTTTCGAAATTTTTTTCTACACTATGCACTAATAATAATATCAAAAATGATTTGATTTTGCGTAGTAAGCATCTTTGACTATCATAAGAAGAAATCTCCTCCAATTCTGCGTTTGCATTGTGTGTGTGGTGGGAGGTCTTATGGTAGTTTCATTTTCCAAAAGCATTGCGAATTGACTTTAAAATTCTCTGCTATTTGTTTTAAAGATAAACTGTTTTTGTTGCTCACACCAGTCCCATGACTGATCCGGAGTTTATTGTTTCTTTCCTAAACTCTGGATGCTCAAAATTTTCTACACGAGCAGTCTAGAGTTTGGTTTTTCAGATATTCAGATTTAGTAGGTTATCTGGAGCTAGTTCAGTCTTTGGATCAGACTGCACTTGCTTATCTTTGTGCCTCGTTATTGGGAGTTCGAGCTATTTCCGGGTTGGCGTTTTGAAGATGGAGACTATCCGCTGCTGATGTTATCGTTTTCTTTTCCGCTGCTATTTGTTATATCATATCTCTGATGTATATTGATATTCATTGTATCATTCTGTTGTATCAGATATTGTATATCAATGTATTATTCATTTATTCCGCTGTGTTATTTACTTAATGTTGTTATAAGCTCCGGCGACTCGGATTTGAACGGTCGAATCTACGACATTCGAGTACGATGTAAAGTATGGATGTCGATTTTCGAACGCGAAAATTTGGGACGTTACACCAGAAATCACAACAAGAAATCCAGAAATCATAAGAAAAGGATGGCCAATCCCAAACAGGAGCATGAAAGCCGGTACATTGACGCAGTGCAAACGGTACGTCCAATGAACCAGAAAGCCGAGACATCGATGTAGTACAAACGGTACATCAGATGAATCAAACATTGACGCAGTGCAAACGGTACGTCCAATGAATCGGAAAGACAGAGACATCGATGTAGTACAAACGGTACATCAGATGAATCGAAACACATTAAAAGTACTTGGGTTGCCAGCCCACAAAGAAATGAGACGAAGCTCAATAAAATGAAGTACAGTCCTTCATACGGACAAAGAGACATCGCACAATTGCTAGTCTAGATCATAAAATGATCATCATGATCAGCGAGAAGTGTCAATCACACCAAGCTAGTAAATATATGAGTTTAGCTTCATGTCCCATAACCACTTGCTTAACTTAAATATTTACGAACAAGCTGTAAATCTTCACTAGGAAATTGTCACGAAAAGGGTTCAATCGAACAAGTCCAAGAGCTAACCGACGAAGCGAACGCAAGCGTTTCATACCACTCGTTTTACTAAGTCATTTAAATCGATTTCTCATTCGAGTGAAGTAAAGGCTTATATATATTAGTAGATTGGAAATCAGTTTGAGAAAACGAACTTTTGGTATTAAAAATAGTGTTGAAATCGATTTGATGAAAGAGTTTTGATATTTACTACTAGTATTAAAGCCTTCATATCTTTAAAGTGACAAGTCATAAAATGATTGTTGGAACAATCTATCACAAAAATTCACATTCGAAGGCGTGAATAAAATCCAAGGAAATCAGCTCAAAATGCATCAAAGTGGAAGTCCTGATGAATGCTTTTCAGATAAGATTGCCTACGCAGAGTAATACGGGGTACGACCTAGTGAAGGCAAGCTGGTCAAGCGACCTAAGGAAAATAGGTCATACGACCTAAGGAAAATCGCGACCTAGCGAATCACAGGTCATTCGACCTAAGGGTAAGGTCGGGGGCGACCTACGACTTAACAAAGTCGAGCGACCTACGACTTAACAAAGTCTAGCGACCTACGACTTAAGGTCAAGCGACCTAGTGAAATAGCAGTGGGAATGTTAGGTCGGAGACGACCTACGACTTAAGGCCAAGCGACCTAACCCATATGAGCGACTCAAGGTCATACGACCTAACAGTTGCGAGCTAGCGGAGTTGGCATGGCCGAGCGACTTAGTAGGAGCAGCGACCTACGACTTAACGATTTTAAAGCCAACGACCTAGGACTTAAGAGCCATACGACCTAGGATTTAAGAGCTAACGACCTAGGACTTAAGCTCAAATATGAGCTACGAGCTAAGGTCTGTACGACCTAACAGTTAAAAGGTCCTACGACCTAACTGGGGAACAAGGCCATGCGACCTAAAGTGCCACGCGACCTACGACTTAAGGCCTGGAACGACCTAGTGGAGTTAGGTCGGGGACGACCTAAAACACTAACTCGTGGACGACCTATGACTTAACTCGGTACGACCTAAGCCAGAACGAGATAGCAGAAGGCAACGACTCAACTCTTAACTCGGGGATGACCTAAGATGTTAACTCGTGGATGACTTAAGGTGTTAACTCGTGGACGACCTATGGCTTAACTCGTGAACGACTTAGCACAGGCGAACAGAAATACAAAGGCGGTGACTTTTCAACGCGCGCGATTTAAGCCCTTAACTCGCGAACGACTTACGACTTAGGCTTAACTCGTGGACGACTTAGCAATGGCCAGAAACGACTTAAGGCCAGAAACTCAACAAAACGCCAAAATTTGTAGTTTTTCGCCAATCCAATCCAAACCAAATGCAAACAAACATGCTAAAGTGATGAGGGATCATCCCCAACAGTCCAATGACAATTATAGGCAAGATGTGAGATCAAAAATCTCACCTTTTCACGGAATTTAATGAAGACGAAGCTGGGGGCAAAGCAAAGATCAACCACAAGCTTGAATCAATGTCTTCACTTTGAATTTGGAGTTAGATGTTGAATTTGCTAAAGAACTTGAGCTTGGAATTTTAATTTCCTATTCCCTCCACCATTATTGCTAAAGCTTCAAAGTTTATGAAAGTAGATGAAGTGATGAAGAGAAGGAAAGGGTTGGGCTGAGTTAGAAGAGGTGCAGCCCAAACCAAAAGCCCAACACAAAAAGTGACGAAAATTTCATTATCTCCAAACATATCGAAGTTTACACTCAAAAAGATCGCAAACGTCATTTTGGACTCAATGGAGGTGGTCTCGAGTCCTAATTTGACCGTATGCAAAAAGTAGCTTTTCGGACTAAGATCCGACTAACGATAAAATATTTAAAAAAAATATTTAAACATAAAATCGATAAATATGCGGGTTGTTACAAAGCGTTGTTATTAAAAAATTCTAGGATGAAATGCAAAGAAGAAATTAAACATGTATTAACAATGCAACTACGAATGGATTTTTGTTTTTTTTATGAATTTTTCTTTTATAAAATGTAAGCAAACAACAATGCAAGGCAAATAAAATAATATATATAGCAACCAAGCAGGTTTTTTTTTGGACAAGCAAAGCGAAGCAATTATATTTAGCAAGCAGCTCATTTCCTTTTCTGCTTTTGCAACCTGAAAATAAAAACAAGATATATATACAGTTTTTTTTATATCGAAGAAGAAACTAAAATAAATGAAAAACAAAACAAATTTAAAACAACCCTCGTTTTTTTAGAAGAGACTCTTTGTTTGTTTTTTTTTGAAATTTTTTTTATTATTTTTGGAAAGGAAACTTAAAAGTACTGTTTTACTAATGAAACTAAATGAATGCAAGGGTTAATTACAAATGATTTATCCTAAGTTAACCCAAAATTGTATAATCACCCTCTGTCTTAAATCAACAAGATAGTTCTCAGCCAGGTAACGTGCAGGAGTTATCGGTGCACCACGAATCACCGTAGCAATGTAGCCGAAGGTTTAAGTACCTTCAGAGGAACAACCAATATAATATTTACGAATCACCGTAATATTTATAAATGTTTATTACTATGCCATAACCTAGACACCAAGAAATTAAATTTTTCAAAGAATACAACTTGCAAATATATAATTAAGAGCTATCGATTTCTAACCGTTATTATTAACAAATTCTAGGATGAAATGCAAAGCAGAAATTAAACGTGTATTAACAATGCAACTACGAATGGATTTTTGTTTTTTTATGAATTTTTCTTTTATAAAATGTAAGCAAACAACAATGCAAGGCAAATAAAAACAATATATATAGCAAACATGCAGTTTTTTTTGGGCAAGCAAAGCAAAGCAATTATTTTTAGCAAGCAGCTCCTTTCCTTTTCTGCTTTTGCAACCTGAAAATAAAAACAAGATATATATACAGTTTTTTTATATCGAAGAAGAAACTAAAATAAATGAAAAACAAAATAAATTCAAAACAACCCACGTTTTTTTTGGAAGAGACTCTTTGTTTATTTTTTTTTTGAAATTTTTTTTTTTTGGAAATGAAACTTGAAAGTACTGTTTTACTAATGCAACTAAATGAATGAAAGGGTTAATTACAAATGATTTATCCTAAGTTAACCCAAAATTGTATAATCACACTTTATCTTAAATCAACAAGATAGTTCTCAGCCAGGTAACGGGCAGGAGTTACCGGTGCACCACGAATCACTGTAGCAATGCAGCCGAAGGTTTAAGTACCTTCAGAGGAACAACCAGTATAATATTTACGAATCACTGTAATATTTATAAATGGTTATTACTCTGCCGTAGCCTAGACACCAAGAAATTAAATTGTTCAAAGAAGACAACTTGCAAATATATAATGAAGGGCTATCGATGTCAAACCGTTATTATTAACAAATTCTAGGATGAAATGCAAAGCAGAAATTAAACGTGTATTAACAATGCAACTACGAATGGATTTTTGTTTTTTTATTAATTTTTCTTTTATAAAATGTAAGAAAACAACAATGCAAGGCAAATAAAAACAATATATATAACAACCAAGCAGTTTTTTTGGGCAAGCAAAGTGAAGCAATTATTTTTAGCAAGCAGCTCCTTTCCTTTTCTGCTTTTGCAACCTGAAAATAAAAACAAGATATATATACAGTTTTTTTTTATATCGAAGAAGAAACTAAAATAAATGAAAAACAAAACATATTCAAAACAACCCTCGTTTTTTTTTTAAGAGACTCTTTGTTTTTTTTTTTTTTTGAATTTTTTTATTATTTTTTTTGGAAAGGAAACTTAAAAGTACTGTTTTACTAATGCAACTAAATGAATGCAAGGGTTAATTAAAAATGATTTATCCTAAGTTAACCCAAAATTGTATAATCACACTCTGTCTTAAATCAATAAGATAGTTCTCAACCAGTTAACGGGCAGGAGTTATCGGTGCACCACGAATCACCATAGCAATGCAGCCGAAGGTTTAAGTACCTTCAGAAGAACAACCACTATAATATTTACGAATCACCGTAATATTTATACCTGGTTATTACTCTGCAGTAGCCTAGACACCAAGAAATTAAATTGTTCAAAGAAGACAACTTGAAAATATATAATTAAGGGCTATCGATTTCTAACCGTTATTATTAACAAATTCTAGGATGAAATGCAAAGCAGAAATTAAACGTGTATTAACGATGCAACTACGAATGGATTTTTTTTTATGAATTTTTCTTTTATAAAATGTAAGCAAACAAAAATGCAAGGCAAATAAAAACAATATATATAGCAACCAAGCAGTTTTTTTTTTGGCAAGCAAAGCGAAGCAATTATTTTTAGCAAGCAGCTCCTTTCCTTTTCTGCTTTTGCAACCTGAAAATAAAAACAAGATATATATACAGTTTTTTTTTATATCGAAGAAGAAACTAAAATAAATGAAAAACAAAACAAATTCAAAACAACCCTCGTTTTTTTTGGAAGAGACTCTTTGTTTTTTTTTGAAATTTTTTTTTTTGGAAATGAAACTTAAAAGTACTGTTTTACTAATGCAACTAAATGAATGAAAGGGTTAATTACAAATGATTTATCCTAAGTTAACCCAAAATTGTATAATCACACTCTGCCTTAAATCAACAAGAAAGTTCTCAGCCAGGTAACGGGCAGGAGTTATCGGTGCACCACGAATCACCATAGCAATGCAGCCGAAGGTTTAAGTACCTTCAGAGGAACAACCACTATAATATTTGCGAATCACTGTAATATTTATAAATGGTTATTACTCTACCGTAGCCTAGACACCAAGAAATTAAATTGTTCAAAGAAGACAACTTGCAAATATATAATTAAGAGCTATCGATGTCAAACCGTTATTACTATCAAATTCTAGGATGAAATGCAAAGCAGAAATTAAACGTGTATTAACAATGCAACTACGAATGGATTTTTGTTTTTTTTTATGAAATTTTCTTTTATAAAATGTAAGCAAACAACAATGCAAGGCAAATAAAAACAATATATAGCAACCAAGCAGTTTTTTTTGGGCAAGCAAATTGAAGCAATTATTTTTACCAAGCAGCTCCTTTCTTTTTCTGCTTTTGCAACCTGAAAATAAAAACAAGATATATATAGTTTTTTTTATATCGAAGAAGAAACTAAAATAAACAAAAAACAAAACAAATTTAAAACAACCCTCGTTTTTTTTGGAAGAGAATCTTTGTTTGTTTATTTTTTTTTGAATTTTTTTTTTGAAAGGAAACTTAAAAGTACTGTTTTACTAATGCAACTAAATGAATGCAAGGGTTAATTACAAATGATTTATCCTAAGTTAACCTAAAATTGTATAATCACACTTTGTCTTAAATCAATAAGATAGTTCTCAGCCAGGTAACGGGTAGGAGTTATCGGTGCACCACGAACCACCGTAGCAATGTAGTCGAAGGTTTAAGTACCTTCAGAGGATCAACCACTATAATATTTACGAATCACCGTAATATTTATAAATAGTTATTACTCTGCCGTAGCCTAGACACCAAGAAATTAAATTGTTCTAAGAAGACAACTTGCAAATATATAATTAAGAGCTATCGATGTCTAACCGCTATTATTAACAAATTCTAGGATGAAATGCAAAGCAGAAATTAAACGTGTATTAACAATGCAAATATGTAACGACCCATAATTTTTGATAATTAAAATTCGAATATTTAATTGATTTTAAATATTAATAAATGGAATTTAGAAGTCGAATGATTTATTTTTCGAATATTGGATTTAATTTGATAATTAAATCGATAAAATAAATAGTGAAATTCCAGAGATAATTGAAAAACGAGTTTAAAATGATTGAAAATGATTTGTAATATTTTATTTAATCATACTGGAGTTATAAAAAGGTTATAGAACTTTTAAAATTGAATTTGGAGTTAATCTGTGAAAATTGAATATTTTAATATTTAATTATCGACTGAAAAATAGCCAATTTTCGAACAGTCTCAGAATTGAACGAAACCAGTTTCATTGGATCCGTAATAGTTAGTTATTATCGGATTTCAATTTTCGTATCCATCGGAGTTGTCGTTTGACCGTGGCAGCTCGAAACGCATTGATATCGTTTTAATTTTAAATCGTCGAGTTAAAATAGTCATTTTTCAAACGGTCTCGGATTTCGACGAAACCAGTTTCATCGGATCCGTAATGTGATATTATTGTAAGATTTCAAATTTCGTAATTTTTGGATTTACCGTTTGTCCGGGGCAAGCCAAAACGCCTCGAAATCGATTTAAATCGGTTTAATTTAAATTGATCGTTTTTCTCCGTATCTCGCACAGATTTACGAATTAGCTTTCGAAACCTGTTCCATTGCGTTCGGAACGCGGGATAAACCCTAGAAACGATAGTGACCGCGTGTAAATCGGATTCCGGAAAACCGGAATGAATAGTGTCGTTTTATTCTTTATAAATACCCCCCTTGTTATCACAAAATAAGACAAACCAAAAATTAGGGTTTCATCACGTCGCAGCTGCCTCCATTGAAATGAACGGCCAGAGAACAATATTCTTCCTCCTCAAAAATCCCTCGATCCAAGCATCGATTAAAGAAATGTTCAACATGGAAGTTGTAGAGGGCAGTGGGATTGACGTATCCAACGGTCATGATCGCGTTTGGGTTAGCAGATCAACGACAATCGGCATTGGAAGACCGCACGTTCGTCATCGTTTTGCGTGTTTGTAGAGCCACCGCGTGCGTGCGCATTCTGGCCGAGTGGGGTATTGGTCGAGGCGGTTCGAATGGTGGGGTGGTGATGAGGTTTCGTCGTCGTTTGGAGGTAGCGTGATTTAGGGTTATAGGGCGGCATGAGTTCATTTGTGTTTGCTCGCGTGAAATCCTGGAGCGGGAAGAAGAAACGCATGCGTGGCCTTTGATCTGGAAGAAAAGGATTGAACGGCAGATGTGGGTTTGAAATTAAAATAAAGTTGTAATTAATTTTATTAAAATCGTATTAATTTCAAACTGCTATAACTTGTTTATACGTGATCAGAAATTGACGAAACAAAATGCGTCGGAATCGTATTCGCGAATACTACGTGATGCAACCGGATTGGAAGCGATCTGGGTCAATGAAAATTTTGAGTAAAATTAAACGCGCGTTTAATTTTATTCGAAATAAACGCTGGAATCAGAATTAAAATCACGGTGAGATCTTCTCACTCAAATTGAAAGTGGAATTTTCAGTTATTGTTTGATTGTCTGTCTGTATTGTTGATATTAGATATTTAGGATATATCTATATATATAGCGGTATATACATATTGGCATATGTATATATTGGATTGATTGATTTCCCGGCTCGTATAGCGGATGAGACCCTATTGCGCCGTTAGTAAGCGGATAATATTTATTAAACCCATATACCGCGATAATTCCATACTGGAGCGGAATTGGTATTGTGCTAACATCTGTGGATGCAGGGAAGCAGGTTGGAGGGATCCAACTGGATTCCTCACCGTATTGATTATTTACAGATATTGATGTATATTCTGTTATCATATGTTGATATATGATATTTGATTGTTGTGATTGATTGTTGATGATGTAGCATCATCGGATCCATTTTTGAAGTTAAAAATAACGATATTATTTTTAAAAGGATTTCAAAGTGATTATTTGAAAGTATACGTTTTATTAAATTCTTTGAATTGATTTATTTCAAATAAATAAGCGTCTAAAAATTTAAAGTTATAAAAGTTAATATTTTTGGTGAAATTTAACCAAAGTGTAATGTTTGAAATAAATAGTTGATTTATTTATAAAATGGTTTAAATTGAGATTTTTAAAATATTATAAACGGTTTACTTAAAAGGTTTATAAAGTTGACATTTTATAAATTAAGATATTGGAATTATAAAACGAGTTTTTATAAGTGTTAAAAATGAAGTGATAATAAAAATCATATGTGAACGAGATTTATAGATTTATAAATTGTGGAGTATAAATTGTATAGAAGTTGTAGGATAGAAGATTTATAAGGAATTTGCTTATAAATTAGATCTTTGCACTTAGATGAGATTTGAACAGAATTTGCTAATAAAATGATTTTATAAGTTGAAATAGTTATGAAGTATAAATGTGATTTATAAACGTTGTTTATAAATCCGAAATCACTTATTTTGATAAGTAATTTTAGAAGTTAATAAAAGGAGAATTTTATAAATCGAAGTTGTTAGAAAATATAAAGGTGAATTTATAAACGCTGTTTTATAAATTCGAAATCAATCAAATTTGATGAATTTAATATAGAAATTATCAAGGGAATTTTATCCACGATTTTGGATAGTGGATAATTCTTGAAATATAAATGTGTAGAAAAGACTGAAATTTGGTTAGTGAAGTATATCCACGATTTTGGGACAGTGAATATATTGTTAAGTAAAATGGACTTATTTTTGAAGAAGTGATATTAAAAATGAAGTTAATTGTTTTAAAAGATGTTTTAAAATGTATTATGAATCGAAAGCATAGATTACAACGTTTTATTGTTGAAATAGACGTTTTCGAGGAATTTAAGGAAATGATGGACTATAACACTGTTGTTATAGTAAATGATTTCCAAAAGGAAATGTTTTGATGTAGTATTGGGATTTATATATCTATCTTAATTCCGAATCCCTATACTAGTGATTTTGAGTCGTCGTAACGATGTTTTACGTAACATTTGTTTTGACTCAAATAAATGTTGTTATAGTAAATGTTTTCCTTAAAGAATGAATATATACTTAATTTGATTTAAGTATATCGAATATTTTCTAAGTGTTGAAAATAAATGATTTGTGAAATACTTATTATTAAATAAGTATGGAATGTTTTCCAATATGAAATGAACGTTTTTGAGATTTATCTTCTTAAAGATAAATCGAAATCGAACATTGAAAACGATTTGAAAATCGTATATCAGTAGATATTTTGAAAGATATAAATTCACTATGGAATTTATAAAGGAAAGGGAAACTGTTTAGAAAAATAAACGTTGATTTATTTTTGAAGTGTGGAAATTTTTATATCTAGTAAAGATATTTTTGAAGATGAAATAATTTGGAAAATTATTTGGAATCTGATGATGTTGCGCATCTTTATTGATAGTTAAATAACCGACTATCAATAATTACCTTTAGATAGGTATTTGTTGTGAATTGGATGAATTTGAATGCCACACTTATTTTTGAATAATCGCTCACTATTCGGGTTAGCCAGGAAAGGACCATGGGGTCGTATAACCCATTCCGAATATGTGATATGTCGTTATGAATTGCATTTGAAGACCGGTGTTGAAGACCGGATATTTTTGAAAACGGAAGGATTACCGTCGAGTTACTCTACATCGGCTGATCTCCGATTTAGAGGTTTTTATCACCCTTAGTGACGGGAAGTCCTGACGTGATTGAAAATTGTCCGGATGTGCAAGGGCTTCGTGAGAAGTGCCTTCGGTTCTGTTCGATCCCGGAACAGACTTGTATGGATTGTGTGTCTGACGTTACAATTTGAGATATAAAGCTGATTTCTTTCAAATACATTTCTGTTGGTGGCGGAGAATTTATTCTCTTAGCTTAACACCCTTCTCTGAGACGTACGAGCTTAGAGGTTATGTAGTTGAAATTTATCAGCGATATATCCCAATTTGGTAACGTGGCATACTGAGTGTTGCTGTGAAATGATCAGTGTTTGATCATTTGTGATATGATCATTTGTTTGATCTTATATCTTTGTGATCATAGGTTGATCATTTTGTTTGACCCGAAGCAGGGCTTTTTGAGAAAGCGTAGCTTTGTGGACGAGACTTCATCGAGCCTCACACCCCGGAAATGGTCGAAACAGGAAGGATGCGGCAAGGTTCTAGGGAGTAGCGCCCCTTAGTGTATGTCATTCCTTCTGGATAGAGGTGGTATCATGGTATGGAGCCCAGATACTTAACCTATGTGGTTGCTGCATTATTATCTATGTGGTTTGTTGGAAATCGGGGATCCTCGGGAAGATCGGTTACGATCGGGGGATGGCATACGCGTGTCAGTAGTTACCTATTTTTGCAGAGGTAACCCGGCCTTGTGTTGGCAGAGATCCGGTTAGGTTCTCGGGTCGTCTATTCCAGGGACGTACCCATCGTGGATAGGAAGTTCCTTAGCCTGACCATTTGTTAGAAATCCAAACTCCAATACGAACTTTGTACGGTATTAGTTGTAGAACCTGCCATTTACGTACGGTGGTCACCACTGTTTAGATGGTAGCTATAGTAGGCATACGATACTGGTCGTATGTTGGCTAAGATTAATATTATACTTTCGAAATGTTTTCTACACTATGCACTAATAATAATATCAAAAAGAATTTGATTTTTGCGTAGTAAGCATCTTTGACTATCATAAGAAGAAATCTCCTCCAATTCTGCGTTTGCATTGTGTGTGTGGTGGGAGGTCTTATGGTAGTTTCATTTTCCAAAAGCATTGCGAATTTGTTTTATTTTCTTTGTGAAAAATAACTGTTTTACGATCTCACACCAGTCACCATGACTGACTCGGAGTTTATTGTTCCCTTCTAAAACTCTGGGTGCCCACAAATTTCCACACGGGCAGCCTAGAGTTATATTATCAGGATATTCTGGATATTCTGGAGCTTTGGAAGCGAGTTGGATGGCGAGACGTAGTATTTGTATCTGATAGTATTTATTCCGCTGTGTATTCTGTATGAGGACAAGTTTATATAACTGTCCATTGTTGTATATTGACTCTGATGATTGATGTATGTATAAAATGATATAGCTCTTTGTTTTAAAGATTATTCATTTATCTATTATATATTGTTCCGCTGCGATGTGTAAGATTCTGATATTGTTTTCTGTTCTGCTCTTGTTCTGTTGTTGTTCTTCTTTTCTTTTTCTTCTATCTTTTCTTCTTTTTCTTTATCTAAACCCTCACTATTGGAGTTTCCGGCACTCGATTTCTCGGCAGTCGATAAAGTGAGTATCGATGTCGAATTTTCGAAAGTCGAAAATTTCGGTATGTGACAAAGTGGTATCAGAGAATATGGTTAAGCGACAACCCTGCTCTGTTGGGTGTTACTCATTAGAGATAGAGTCAGTAGTACTCTAGAATGAGTTGAGTGTAATAATAGATACGAGTGCGTATTTGTTAGTGAATATAAAATTGTTTTATATTGTGATGATTGGTTTGTTGAGTGGTATATGGATTCTGGTCGGTATTGTCCGTACAACTCTATCGATAGGGATCTCTAAACACTTGTATAGAACAATTCGGCACAGTATTGTTTTAAAATAGGGTAAATGAGATAATTTTGCCCAAAACTATTTTTGTATAGAAAATAAATGTTTTTCTATGAAGTACTATAGTATATGGTTGCATGGATGTTAGGAATTAATAATAGTGAATTATCATCATTGAAATTGAATAAGAAATTGAAATCGTAACTCCAAAGTTAAGAAATAAATTCACATGCAAATGAAATTTGAGAATATAAATTATAAATGTGAATTGTAATTTAAAACGGAATTCCAGAGAAGTATTTGGAAAAGTTTTGAAAAGAATTTGAAAACTTTGGAGATTTGAAAAGTTTAAATCTTTTTGATTTGAAAATGAATTTCAAAGGTTTTGAAAAGTATTCTGAAGGAATGAAAAGCTCTAAACTCTTTTCGGTCGCTGGAAAATAATTCCGATGATGATCGCGACATCACCGGTGTTCATTTTCGGGTTTCCAAAAGAGGAATTGCTGCCAAATTGTTTTAAATGGAAAGTTGTTTGGAAAATTGAGTTTTGTTTTGAGAATTCAAAAGATAAATTTGAATTGTTTTCAAAATGGTTTTGAAAGGTTGAAAAGACTCTGGAATACTTTATAAGAATATTTATGGAATATTATTGAATTGATAACTTATACAAATAGAAATTGTTAATGTAAAATATGTAAATGTGATTGGAATTAAAGTTCATTAACAAATGAAATCTATAAATGTGAATTGAAAGTATAAGGAAATAAATTCATATATGAATAAAATGGTGAATATAAATTGTAAATGAATTTATAAATGAAAATAAAATTCCTTAATAAAATGGAATTGTGAATGTGAATGTATAAATGATTGTATAAATCAAGATGTAAATAAGTTGATAACTTATAGAATATTTGAAATCTGATTAGAATGAAATTCAAATTGAAGACGAATGAATTAGTAATTGAAACTAATCTAAAAATAATCAGTTATGAATGAAAGCTGATAAAATTCAATATTCAGAAGATAAACCGAATCCAAATTAGATTGGAATTGTGAAATTGAATTCAAATGAATTTGAAATGCAAAATTGAACGAAATTGAATATATAACTTCAATAGTGAATTAGAGTTGATATAAGCAGTTATATTGAAAATTTTGTAATTGAATGTACGAAATGGTTTGAATATATGCAACTAGATATTATGGCTAGTAGGATATACAGGTATAAAGGAATTGGAATTTAATTTCGAAGATAAATTTGAATGGCTCAACAAAAGGTATGTATTTAAAGTTGAATATGAGTTTTTGATGATTTCTTGTCTAGCCGCTTGGCTTTTTCTTTCCTTTTTGAAATCTGAGAGTCCGTAGGGACGTTTTGTAGTCGTTCCGTATTAGCCGCGCAAAGGATACGCTGGCGAAATTTTTCGAAAATTTTGAGTGTTAGAAAATTTTTTTGAGAAATTTTGAAAGTTTAAAAATTTGAATTTAAACTCGAATTTGAATTGTTAAGTAAACAATGCTATTTGAAACTTAGAATTGAAGTTAGAAAGCTAGTTGAATGATAACGAATCTTTAATAGAAAGATTTGTTTTGACGAATTGAAAATTGATAAAACTATTGAATTGTGAAAAATAGTAGACGAGTTAAGGACCTTTTTTCCTAACTTGGTAATTTCGAGGACGAAATTCTTTTAAGGGGGGAAGTCTGTAACGACCCAGAATTTTTGATAATTAAAATTCGAATATTTAATTGATTTTAAATATTAATAAATGGAATTTAGAAGTCGAATGATTTATTTTTCGAATATTGGATTTAATTTGATAATTAAATCGATAAAATAAATAGTGAAATTCCAGAGATAATTGAAAAACGAGTTTAAAATGATTGAAAATGATTTGTAATATTTTATTTAATCATACTGGAGTTATAAAAAGGTTATAGAACTTTTAAAATTGAATTTGGAGTTAATCTGTGAAAATTGAATATTTTAATATTTAATTATCGACTGAAAAATAGCCAATTTTCGAACAGTCTCAGAATTGAACGAAACCAGTTTCATTGGATCCGTAATAGTTAGTTATTATCGGATTTCAATTTTCGTATCCATCGGAGTTGTCGTTTGATCGTGGCAGCTCGAAACGCATCGATATCGTTTTAATTTTAAATCGTCGAGTTAAAATAGTCATTTTTCAAACGGTCTCGGATTTCGATGAAACCAGTTTCATCGGATCCGTAATGTGATATTATTGTAAGATTTCAAATTTCGTAATTTTTGGATTTACCGTTTGTCCGGGGCAAGCCAAAACGCCTCGAAATCGATTTAAATCGGTTTAATTTAAATTGATCGTTTTTCTCCGTATCTCGCACAGATTTACGAATTAGCTTTCGAAACCTGTTCCATTGCGTTCGGAACGCGGGATAAACCCTAGAAACGATAGTGACCGCGCGTAAATCGGATTCCGGAAAACCGGAATGAATAGTGTCGTTTTATTCTTTATAAATACCCCCCTTGTTATCACAAAATAAGACAAACCAAAAATTAGGGTTTCATCACGTCGCAGCCGCCTCCATTGAAATGAACGGCCAGAGAACAATATTCTTCCTCCTCAAAAATCCCTCGATCCAAGCATCGATTAAAGAAATGTTCAACATGGAAGTTGTAGAGGGCAGTGGGATTGACGTATCCAACGGTCATGATCGCGTTTGGGTTAGCAGATCAACGACAATCGGCATTGGAAGACCGCACGTTCGTCATCGTTTTGCGCGTTGGTGGAGCCACCGCGTGCGTGCGCATTCTGGCCGAGTGGGGTATTGGTCGAGGCGGTTCGAATGGTGGGGTGGTGATGAGGTTTCGTCGTCGTTTGGAGGTCGCGTGATTTAGGGTTAGAGGGCGGCATGGGTTCATTTGTGTTTGCTTGCGTGAAATCCTGGAGCGGGAAGAAGAAACGCACGCGTGGCCTTCGATCTGGAAGAAAAGGATTGAACGGCAGATGTGGGTTTGAAATTAAAATAAAGTTGTAATTAATTTTATTAAAATCGTATTAATTTCAAACTGCTATAACTTGTTTATACGTGATCAGAAATTGACGAAACAAAATGCGTCGGAATCGTATTCGCGAATACTACGTGATGCAACTGGATTGGAAGCGATCTGGGTCAATGAAAATTTTGAGTAAAATTAAACGCGCGTTTAATTTTATTCGAAATAAACGCTGGAATCAGAATTAAAATCACGGTGAGATCTTCTCACTCAAATTGAAAGTGGAATTTTCAGTTATTGTTTGATTGTCTGTCTGTATTGTTGATATTAGATATTTAGGATATATCTATATATATAGCGGTATATACATATTGGCATATGTATATATTGGATTGATTGATTTCCCGCCTCGTATAGCGGATGAGACCCTATTGCGCCGTTAGTAAGCGGATAATATTTATTAAACCCATATACCGCGATAATTCCGTACTGGAGCGGAATTGGTATTGTGCTAACATCTGTGGATGCAGGGAAACAGGTTGGAGGGATCCAACTGGATTCCTCACCGTATTGATTATTTACAGATATTGATGTATATTCTGTTATCATATGTTGATATATGATATTTGATTGTTGTGATTGATTGTTAATGCTGTAGCATCATCGGATCCATTTTTGAAGTTAAAAATAACGATATTATTTTTAAAAGGATTTCAAAGTGATTATTTGAAAGTATACGTTTTATTAAATTCTTTGAATTGATTTATTTCAAATAAATAAGCGTCTAAAAATTTAAAGTTATAAAAGTTAATATTTTTGGTGAAATTTAACCAAAGTGTAATGTTTGAAATAAATAGTTGATTTATTTATAAAATGGTTTAAATTGAGATTTTTAAAATATTATAAACGGTTTACTTAAAAGGTTTATAAAGTTGACATTTTATAAATTAAGATATTGGAATTATAAAACGAGTTTTTATAAGTGTTAAAAATGAAGTGATAATAAAAATCATATGTGAACGAGATTTATAGATTTATAAATTGTGGAGTATAAATTGTATAGAAGTTGTAGGATAGAAGATTTATAAGGAATTTGCTTATAAATTAGATCTTTGCACTTAGATGAGATTTGAACAGAATTTGCTAATAAAATGATTTTATAAGTTGAAATAGTTATGAAGTATAAATGTGATTTATAAACGTTGTTTATAAATCCGAAATCACTTATTTTGATAAGTAATTTTAGAAGTTAATAAAAGGAGAATTTTATAAATCGAAGTTGTTAGAAAATATAAAGGTGAATTTATAAACGCTGTTTTATAAATTCGAAATCAATCAAATTTGATGAATTTAATATAGAAATTATCAAGGGAATTTTATCCACGATTTTGGATAGTGGATAATTCTTGAAATATAAATGTGTAGAAAAGACTGAAATTTGGTTAGTGAAGTATATTCACGATTTTGGGACAGTGAATATATTGTTAAGTAAAATGGACTTATTTTTGAAGAAGTGATATTAAAAATGAAGTTAATTGTTTTAAAAGATGTTTTAAAATGTATTATGAATCGAAAGCATAGATTTCAACGTTTTATTGTTGAAATAGACGTTTTCGAGGAATTTAAGGAAATGATGGACTATAACACTGTTGTTATAGTAAATGATTTCCAAAAGGAAATGTTTTGATGTAGTATTGGGATTTATATATCTATCTTAATTCCGAATCCCTATACTAGTGATTTTGAGTCGTCGTAACGATGTTTTACGTAACATTCGTTTTGACTCAAATAAATGTTGTTATAGTAAATGTTTTCCTTAAAGAATGAATATATACTTAATTTGATTTAAGTATATCGAATATTTTCTAAGTGTTGAAAATAAATGATTTGTGAAATACTTATTATTAAATAAGTATGGAATGTTTTCCAATATGAAATGAACGTTTTTGAGATTTATCTTCTTAAAGATAAATCGAAATCGAACATTGAAAACGATTTGAAAATCGTATATCAGTAGATATTTTGAAAGATATAAATTCACTATGGAATTTATAAAGGAAAGGGAAACTGTTTAGAAAAATAAACGTTGATTTATTTTTGAAGTGTGGAAATTTTTATATCTAGTAAAGATATTTTTGAAGATGAAATAATTTGGAAAATTATTTGGAATCTGATGATGTTGCGCATCTTTATTGATAGTTAAATAACCGACTATCAATAATTACCTTTAGATAGGTATTTGTTGTGAATTGGATGAATTTGAATGCCACACTTATTTTTGAATAATCGCTCACTATTCGGGTTAGCCGGGAAAGGACCATGGGGTCGTATAACCCATTCCGAATATGTGATACGTCGTTATGAATCGCATTTGAAGACCGGTGTTGAAGACCGGATATTTTTGAAAACGGAAGGATTACCGTCGAGTTACTCTACATCGGCTGATCTCCGATTTAGAGGTTTTTATCACCCTTAGTGACGGGAAGTCCTGACGTGATTGAAAATTGTCCGGATGTGCAAGGGCTTCGTGAGAAGTGCCTTCGGTTCTGTTCGATCCCGGAACAGACTTGTATGGATTGTGTGTCTGACGTTACAATTTGAGATATAAAGCTGATTTCTTTCAAATACATTTCTGTTGGTGGCGGAGAATTTATTCTCTTAGCTTAACACCCTTCTCTGAGACGTACGAGCTCAGAGGTTATGTAGTTGAAATTTATCAGCGATATATCCCAATTTGGTAACGTGGCATACTGAGTGTTGCTGTGAAATGATCAGTGTTTGATCATTTGTGATATGATCATTTGTTTGATCTTATATCTTTGTGATCATAGGTTGATCATTTTGTTTGACCCGAAGCAGGGCTTTTTGAGAAAGCGTAGCTTTGTGGACGAGACTTCATCGAGCCTCACACCCCGGAAATGGTCGAAACAGGAAGGATGCGGCAAGGTTCTAGGGAGTAGCGCCCCTTAGTGTATGTCATTCCTTCTGGATAGAGGTGGTATCATGGTATGGAGCCCAGATACTTAACCTATGTGGTTGCTGCATTATTATCTATGTGGTTTGTTGGAAATCGGGGATCCTCGGGAAGATCGGTTACGATCGGGGGATGGCATACGCGTGTCAGTAGTTACCTATTTTTGCAGAGGTAACCCGGCCTTGTGTTGGCAGGGATCCGGTTAGGTTCTCGGGTCGTCTATTCCAGGGACGTACCCATCGTGGATAGGAAGTTCCTTAGCCTGACCATTTGTTAGAAATCCAAACTCCAATACGAACTTTGTAAGGTATTAGTTGTAGAACCTGCCATTTACGTACGGTGGTCACCACTGTTTAGATGGTAGCTATAGTAGGCATACGATACTGGTCGTATGTTGGCTAAGATTAATATTATACTTTCGAAATGTTTTCTACACTATGCACTAATAATAATATCAAAAAGAATTTGATTTTTGCGTAGTAAGCATCTTTGACTATCATAAGAAGAAATCTCCTCCAATTCTGCGTTTGCATTGTGTGTGTGGTGGGAGGTCTTATGGTAGTTTCATTTTCCAAAAGCATTGCGAATTTGTTTTATTTTCTTTGTGAAAAATAACTGTTTTACGATCTCACACCAGTCACCATGACTGACTCGGAGTTTATTGTTCCCTTCTAAAACTCTGGGTGCCCACAAATTTCCACACGGGCAGCCTAGAGTTATATTATCAGGATATTCTGGATATTCTGGAGCTTTGGAAGCAAGCTGGATGGCGAGACGTAGTATTTGTATCTGATAGTATTTATTCCGCTGTGTATTCTGTATGAGGACAAGTTTATATAACTGTCCATTGTTGTATATTGACTCTGATGATTGATGTATGTATAAAATGATATAGCTCTTTGTTTTAAAGATTATTCATTTATCTATTATATATTGTTCCGCTGCGATGTGTAAGATTCTGATATTGTTTTCTGTTCTGCTCTTGTTCTGTTGTTGTTCTTCTTTTCTTTTTCTTCTATCTTTTCTTCTTTTTCTTTATCTAAACCCTCACTATTGGAGTTTCCGACACTCGATTTCTCGGCAGTCGATAAAGTGAGTATCGATGTCGAATTTTCGAAAGTCGAAAATTTCGGTATGTGTGACGACCGCCCATGACCCCTGCACCGAATCTAGAGATAGAGCGCTGTAAAGTGTGCCAGGCGACCATGGACGATTGTCAAGGTAAGATTAAAACAACAGGATCTATCGTATTACTCACAGCGCATGGACAAAATACAATAGAACATATGTATAGTGAAGCTTTACAGAATAAAATGACATCATATAAAACTCCATAATAGTTGAATACAAGCATCCACATAGTCAATACATCCAGCCTCACTACATAACTCTCAGAGAATACAAAACAGCGGAAAAATCCAGTACATATAAGAAGATAATATGCAACCCTCTAGCTCGTCTTCGATATCAGCATCGTGAGAAGAGAACAGCACCTGTCACCTGCTACCTAGTCTGCCCGTCCCAAAATGGACGAACAGCCCAAGGCAATAAGAATTAAAACATAAAGCCTTGAGTCAGACAACAGTCTTAGTGAGCAGTAAATTAACTAACAACATACCAAAAGAGCATAAAGGAAAAGGAATAGGAATACAACCCTCCCACTCCAACCTCATTCTACAGTGATAGCCCCCAGACACACACTAAGCAGAAGCAAACATAGCAGAGCATACAATTTAAAGTAAAGCAATTGTCACTCGAGTCAAGAGCGATGTTTTCCAAGTACAAATCCCAAGGTCTAAAACCAAGGTCAGATAAGCACCCAGGAAATACCGCTCTTGAGACCGAATGATGATACAACCAAACATCCATGACTCGGCTATCACTGTTATCATTGTTGCGATATCACCGTTAATTGAATGACCGGCACATTCTTTCAGCCGTCCGTCAAGGGCTAATGGTAACCCCGGTTCTAGACATAACTCCCGCACGTCATCGTGACCCGTGCCTAGGATTATCGAATCTACCCAGAGTACTCGACCATCAACTTAGTCTTTTGGGCGTCCCCATGTACTCTTGCTTAGAGCATGCTAGAACCTTCAACAACGATGAGATCTCAACCTCCTAGTCATCCTCCTCGACGACTATTGCCATACTAGCTCAAGCGCCTCTCGAGCATCCATTATCCTCAACTCGAATCATATCACCGAGTTATCAACATGCTTGGAATGATCCCGCCTGGATTAGACCAAGTCTTCATCATATGATTGCCTCGCTTCATTACATCCTCGCAAAGCCTCATCTCATCACCACATCATCAAATCTATGCATAAGAGCTTCATCATCCCGCTACATATGCCACGAGCAGCTTTTCCATTTCAAGAGCCTTTCCCTTAGCTTTTGAATCATCTTCGATCTAAATCTAATCATCAATCATCTAGTTCATAACAAGCAATCAAATCAAACATCAATCCAAGCAATCAAGCATTCAAATATGATCTAAGTAGACAATTATAACAATAATGGCATTTTCGTAATTAAAGAGTTGAAAGTCCAATAAGCATGAAAACATGGATTATATCTCTACAAACTTGATGAATGAACTTGCATAGGTTAACATATGATAAAATGGATGTAACATCATCATGAACAATGGATCTATATGGATCTACACATAGGATGAAGAAAATGCATGGAAATCTCTATTTTAACACCAAAACGAGCCAACAATCCGATATACTCCTTTGGATCCGTGTGAGAGATAATCACCACTCACCAAATCACCTAAACAACCTCAAATCAACACACTTCAGATCTGGACAGCGAAGGATGAAGCTAGATCTACCACAAATCCGCTTCAAATGAAGAAATCTCTCTTGAAAAGATGAAGATCTTCAATCTAAGCTCTTGAATCTTCAATCTTGATCTTCGATTAGGATGGATGGAAGCACTAGATTAAAGTGGAGAAAAGAAGTGAAGAAGTGTAGAAGTCGAGCTCTCAAAATGGCAGCACTTCGTCGCTTCAAAAATCCGGATCCCAAAAAGTGAGAACAACCCCTCCTATTTATAGCTGAAATCTGTCCTTAAGTCGAAATCTGGCTATCTCCCTAAGTCGCTTCCGACCTAAGCGACCTAAGCCTCTCCGACCTAAGCCTCTCCGACCTAACAGATGTACGTCTTAACTTCTTTGCGACCTAACACTTAGGAAACCCAGCGACCTAACAACCTAACGACCTAACTATCTAAGACTCAGTTGGGTTGCGACCTAACACAAGTCGACCTAAAACAACACGCGACCTAACACTTGAACTATCCTAGCGACCTAACAACTTAGCAACCTACGCGACCTAACACAACATACGACCTAACAGTGTTACGACCTAACACATAGCCTAACTCCTAAGGTCGCCAACTTGTTAACTTCTTAGGTCGCCAACTTGTTAACTCCTTAGGTCGCCAACACGGAACCACTAGGTCGCTAACTCAGAACCACTAGGTCGCTAACTCAGAACCACTAGGTCGCTAACTCGGCAACTACTAGGTCGCTAACTCGGCAACTACTAGGTCGCTAACAAGCTAACCCCTTAGGTCGCGAACTATTATAGGTCGCTAACCACTAGTTTCCTTAGGTCGCTGCCGACCTAAATATACTAGCCCGGCACCACTAGGTCGCTCATCCCTAGGTCGTCAACTACTGGGTTTACTTAGGTCGCTACCAACCTATCTCTTAGGTCGCTAACACCTTAACTCGCCAGAAACTCTAAAGTCTCCTTCCTTTTAGGTCGTCTACGACCTAAACCCTTACCATCCATCACACGACCTAACTCCAAACCTTAAGGTCACCAATCCCCAACATTCTTAGGTACGACTTATCTCCTAAGTTGCCAACAATACTTAACTAACCTCTAGGTCGCATACGACCTAGGACTTAGGCAAATTTCAACCAAGATCTGGAATAACTAGAAAATGCTGAAAATCCCAGATTTTGACAAACTTTTCGATCCGAAAAATACGGGTCGTTACATTCTCTCCCCCTTAGGAATTTCGCCCCCGAAATTCCAAGCAAACAAGGCAATCAAAGGCTATTCTGTACGCCTACCATCCATAGCAATCAACAAACCATGCATCCAATTCTAGCTTAGCGTACAGAATTCTAAGACTTAGAACAAGTTACAATATCGCGAGATGAGACGACACCTTAGGGCCATACCTTGAAGAGTTCAGGATGAGCTGCCTTCATCCTCTCTTCCACCTCCCACGTACAGTCGTTATCATCATCACTCCATTGTATCTTGAGCAACTTAACTACCTTCCTCCTAAGCTGTTTCGTGTCGGTTTCAACAACACGAAGCGGCTTACGAGGTCTTCTATCAACTGGATCAACTTCTAAGTCTTCACAGCTATCAGCAGAAACCACTGTATTCGAGTCGTGCACATACTTCCGTAGATAAGATACATGAAAAACATTGTGCACACCCGACATCTTCTCAGGTAACTCCAATCTGTAGGCGAGCTTTCCAATTCGCTCGATGATCGGGAATGGTCCAACAAATCTCGGAGTCAATTTTCCTTTCTTCCCGAATCGAATAACATTCTTCAGTGGAGAAATCTTCACAAAAACCATATCTCCCACGTCGAACTCCAAATCCTTTCGACGCTTATCAGCATAACTCTTCTGACGGTCTTGGGCTGCCTTCATTCGTTGCCGAATGATCTCTATGCAATCCGAAGTCTGTCGAATCATCTCTGGCCCAAGCATCAGCTTTTCTCCAGTTTCCAACCAACATGTCGGAGAGTTACACGGTCTTCCATACAATGCCTCATACGGTGCCATACCAATGCTTGACTGGTAACTGTTGTTGTACGCAAACTCCACCAAATGAAGGTGATCTTCCCATGATCCTCCGAAGTCCAAAACACATGCTCTAAGAAGATCTTCCAAAACTCGGTTGACTCTCTCGGTCTGACCATCTGTCTGAGGGTGATAAGCTGTACTCAAACACAACTCGGTTCCCAAAACTTCCTGGAAGCTCTTCCAAAATCCACTAGTGAACAATGGATCTCGATCGCTCACTATACTCTTCGGAATACCATGGAATCGAACTATCCACTTCACATACAACTCAGCCAACTTTGATGCAGTCCTAGTCGATCGAACAGGAATGAATCGTGCACTCTTAGTCAGACGATCCACAATGACCCAAATCCCTTCATTTCCCGTTCTGGTTCTAGGCAATCCATCAATAAAATCCATCGACACTTGTTCCCACTTCCATGTAGGAACTTCTAAGGGTTGAAGCAATCCACTTGGCTTCTTCTGTTCAGCCTTTACCAACTGACAGTTCATACACTTGGAAATGAAATCTCCAACATCCTTCTTCATGCCTTCCCAGTAGTAGTTTCTCTTCATATCCCGATACATCTTATTTCCACCTGGATGAATTGTCAACTTCGAGTGATGACTTTCCTTCAGAACTTCACTCCTCAATTCATCTATATCGGGAACCACTAGTCGTCCTTGCTTTCGAAGCCAACCTTCTCTATCGACCTCGACTCCTTTATCCTTTTCTGGCTCCAATCCAGATTCCAATTCACGGATAATCTTGACAAGCTTATCATCTCGCTTTTGACTCTCGCCAATCCTTTCCACAAGAGTCGGTCTTATCGATAAGTTTGCCAACATTTCAGGTTCCAATTCGCATCTAGGCCTGAAGTCAAATCCAGCTAAATACTCGAGACTCTTCCATTCAGAAAACATGGCTCCCAATCCTGCATGTCTTCGACTTAACGCATCAGCCACTGCGTTACCTTTTCCCGGAGTATAAGCTATACCAAAATCATATGATGCTAAGAACTCTAGCCAACGTTGCTGCCGAAGATTCAAATCCTTCTGGGAGAAAAGATACTTCAACGACTTATGATCCGTAAACAACTCGAATCGAACTCCCAACAGATAATGCCTCCACATCTTCAGAGCAAATACAATCGCCGCTAACTCCAAATCATGAGTTGGGTAATTCCTTTCATGCGGCTTTAGTTGTCGACTGGCATACGCAACAACTTTATCCTTCTGCATCAGCACTGCTCCAAGTCCAGTACCACATGCGTCGGTGTAAACCACCATCTCATCATTCCCACTAGGAATAGTCAAAACAGGAGCACTCGTCAATCGCTCTTTCAGGATTCCGAAAGCTTGCTCACACTTAGCATCCCAACTGAACACTTGGTTCTTCTTCGTCAATCCTGTTAACGGTGCAGCTATCTTGGAGAAGTCTTTGATAAACCGTCGATAATATCCCGCTAATCCAAGAAAACTCCTCACATCAGATGCATTCTTAGGTCTAACCCAATCCTGGATTGCTGCCACCTTAGCGGGATCAACCGCTATTCCATTTCCAGAAATCACATGGCCTAAGAACCTCACTTCACTCTTCCAGAAGTGACACTTCGAAAACTTAGCCTTCAGCTGATGTTTCCGTAAGATCTCCAAAACAATACGCAAGTGCGTCTTGTGCTCTTCTTCCGTTCTGGAATAAATCAGAATATCATCCACGAACACAAGTACGAACTTGTTCAACTGATCTCTGAACACTCTATTCATAAGATCCACAAAATATGCTGGCGCGTTAGTCAATCCAAATGGCATTACCAGCCACTCAAAGAAACCGGATGGTGTCCTAAAAGCAGTCTTCGACACACTATCCTTTGCCACTCTCAACTGGTGAAATCCCGTTGCCAAATCCATCTGAGAAAACACCTTAGCTTCGTGAAGCTGATCAAACAAGTCATCTATTCTCGGTAATGGATACTTGTTCTTCTTAGTCACCTTATTCAGCTCACGATAATCGACGCACAATCTCAACGACCCATCTGCCTAGGTTGCAAACACAACTGGTGCACCCCACTCGGACACACTACGCCGAATGAATCCTTTCTGCAAAAGATCATCAACTTGCACCCTCAACTCCTGCTGTTCCCTAGGCGCCATCCGCCTAAGAGGCATCACAACAGGTCTGGCTCCTTCAACTAGATCTATACGAAACTCGATCTCTCTATGCGGCGGCAACCCTTTGACTTCGTCAAAGACATCCTCGAATCCATTAGCGATCGGCACTGATGACAGTCCATCCCGTGGAACAACTAGCGAATACATGAAGCTCATGAAGACGCCTTCTTCATGCTTACATCGTATCACAATCTTTCGCCCCTCCACATTCTCGACTGTCACTTCCAACCTTTCGCAATCAACCTTAGCCGCATACTTCCTAAGCCAGTCCATACCCAATATAATTCCGAACCCCGCAAAGTTCAGAACAAAGCAATCACAAACAAAAGAGCAACCATGACTCGACACAACTAGACCACGGCATAACATACACAAACAAGACGAACCCCCAACTGGATTAGTCACAACCAATGGCCTATCAACAATATCCGGTTCCAAACCTAACCGGCCTACTAGTTCATTACAAACAAACGAATGCGACGCTCCAGTATCAAACAGAACTCTAACTGGAACACCACATAGGAAAAGAGTACCTTGAACAACCACACTCTTTCCCTTCTCTTCAGCAGTAGGAGCTTTCGAAGACGACGGAACAGCCCCCAAAGCATAAGCTTGCACAATCTGCCTGTCCTTCCTTGGTTCTGGACAATTCTTCCTGAAATGTCCCGGCTTGTCACAGTTGTGACACTTCATCGGTGCCTTCGGATTCTTACAATCCTTGGAGAAATGGCCCTTCTGCTGACAATTGTAGCAAGTCACCTCGCCTTTCGGCTTCTTCTGGCCATCCTTACCCTTCTGCTGCTGCTGCTTCCTCTTCTGGTTTCCACCCTGCTGTGGTTTAGATTCTCCCTTGGTAGCAGCAACAACAGGTCCTTCCTTAGGAAACAGACTCTCATGCCTAAGAGCCTTCTCCACAAGCTTCTCAAATGAATCGTCCAAATGATCCACCAACTGTCTCCCAAGATAACTATCCAAACCAGTCACGAACTTCTCATTCTTCTGGTAAGCAGACTCAATATATGACCGAGCATACTTGGACAAAGCTTCAAACTCAGAAACATACTCAAGAACAGATCTCCCTCCCTGCTTGAGCTCCACAAACTTCTTGAACAGAACAGACTTCTGAGCTGTAGAAATGAACTTAGCTTCAAATCTAGCTTGGAATTGTTCCCAAGTAATCTCTTCCTCCGCAGTATTGATGGTAATAGAGTTCCACCAATCAGAAGCTCTCCCTTGAAGCTGCCTTGATGCCAACTTCCTCTTAGTTGCATCATCAATTCCCAAATCACCAAAGATCCTTCTACAAGCATCTATCCACCTCTGGACCTCAATGGTAGATTCTGTTCCCAAGAAAACCTTCCCTCCAAGAGCAGTATAATCCTTGCACAGCTTAGCAAAATCCACTGGTTTCGGAGTTTGGACTTGAACTCCAACATCAACTGCCGCCCCCGGAACTGGTATCCTTCTCATGATCGAAGTCATCATAGCTTCGAACATGGCTGCATAATCAGCAGTCTCTTCAGTAGCACGGCCTTCCCTAGCAGCTGGTCTCCCCCTTCGACTCATTCTCAATATCTACAAAAAGGAATGATTAGAACATCTAGAGAAACAACTGCATAAAGGACTCAAACTCTACTAAGCTACTATATCATATATAGTAATCATCCATCAAAATACAATTACGTCTCTCATACGTAGTTACTACAGCGAGCGTTGGGTAAAATCGATTAACCAATGCTCTGATACCAAATGTGACGACCGCCCATGACCCCTGCACCGAATCTAGAGATAGAGCGCTGTAAAGTGTGCCAGGCGACCATGGACGATTGTCAAGGTAAGATTAAAACAACAGGATCTATCGTATTACTCACAGCGCATGGACAAAATACAATAGAACATATGTATAGTGAAGCTTTACAGAATAAAATGACATCATATAAAACTCCATAATAGTTGAATACAAGCATCCACATAGTCAATACATCCAGCCTCACTACATAACTCTCAGAGAATACAAAACAGCGGAAAAATCCAGTACATATAAGAAGATAATATGCAACCCTCTAGCTCGTCTTCGATATCAGCATCGTGAGAAGAGAACAGCACCTGTCACCTGCTACCTAGTCTGCCCGTCCCAAAATGGACGAACAGCCCAAGGCAATAAGAATTAAAACATAAAGCCTTGAGTCAGACAACAGTCTTAGTGAGCAGTAAATTAACTAACAACATACCAAAAGAGCATAAAGGAAAAGGAATAGGAATACAACCCTCCCACTCCAACCTCATTCTACAGTGATAGCCCCCAGACACACACTAAGCAGAAGCAAACATAGCAGAGCATACAATTTAAAGTAAAGCAATTGTCACTCGAGTCAAGAGCGATGTTTTCCAAGTACAAATCCCAAGGTCTAAAACCAAGGTCAGATAAGCACCCAGGAAATACCGCTCTTGAGACCGAATGATGATACAACCAAACATCCATGACTCGGCTATCACTGTTATCATTGTTGCGATATCACCGTTAATTGAATGACCGGCACATTCTTTCAGCCGTCCGTCAAGGGCTAATGGTAACCCCGGTTCTAGACATAACTCCCGCACGTCATCGTGACCCGTGCCTAGGATTATCGAATCTACCCAGAGTACTCGACCATCAACTTAGTCTTTTGGGCGTCCCCATGTACTCTTGCTTAGAGCATGCTAGAACCTTCAACAACGATGAGATCTCAACCTCCTAGTCATCCTCCTCGACGACTATTGCCATACTAGCTCAAGCGCCTCTCGAGCATCCATTATCCTCAACTCGAATCATATCACCGAGTTATCAACATGCTTGGAATGATCCCGCCTGGATTAGACCAAGTCTTCATCATATGATTGCCTCGCTTCATTACATCCTCGCAAAGCCTCATCTCATCACCACATCATCAAATCTATGCATAAGAGCTTCATCATCCCGCTACATATGCCACGAGCAGCTTTTCCATTTCAAGAGCCTTTCCCTTAGCTTTTGAATCATCTTCGATCTAAATCTAATCATCAATCATCTAGTTCATAACAAGCAATCAAATCAAACATCAATCCAAGCAATCAAGCATTCAAATATGATCTAAGTAGACAATTATAACAATAATGGCATTTTCGTAATTAAAGAGTTGAAAGTCCAATAAGCATGAAAACATGGATTATATCTCTACAAACTTGATGAATGAACTTGCATAGGTTAACATATGATAAAATGGATGTAACATCATCATGAACAATGGATCTATATGGATCTACACATAGGATGAAGAAAATGCATGGAAATCTCTATTTTAACACCAAAACGAGCCAACAATCCGATATACTCCTTTGGATCCGTGTGAGAGATAATCACCACTCACCAAATCACCTAAACAACCTCAAATCAACACACTTCAGATCTGGACAGCGAAGGATGAAGCTAGATCTACCACAAATCCGCTTCAAATGAAGAAATCTCTCTTGAAAAGATGAAGATCTTCAATCTAAGCTCTTGAATCTTCAATCTTGATCTTCGATTAGGATGGATGGAAGCACTAGATTAAAGTGGAGAAAAGAAGTGAAGAAGTGTAGAAGTCGAGCTCTCAAAATGGCAGCACTTCGTCGCTTCAAAAATCCGGATCCCAAAAAGTGAGAACAACCCCTCCTATTTATAGCTGAAATCTGTCCTTAAGTCGAAATCTGGCTATCTCCCTAAGTCGCTTCCGACCTAAGCGACCTAAGCCTCTCCGACCTAAGCCTCTCCGACCTAACAGATGTACGTCTTAACTTCTTTGCGACCTAACACTTAGGAAACCCAGCGACCTAACAACCTAACGACCTAACTATCTAAGACTCAGTTGGGTTGCGACCTAACACAAGTCGACCTAAAACAACACGCGACCTAACACTTGAACTATCCTAGCGACCTAACAACTTAGCAACCTACGCGACCTAACACAACATACGACCTAACAGTGTTACGACCTAACACATAGCCTAACTCCTAAGGTCGCCAACTTGTTAACTTCTTAGGTCGCCAACTTGTTAACTCCTTAGGTCGCCAACACGGAACCACTAGGTCGCTAACTCAGAACCACTAGGTCGCTAACTCAGAACCACTAGGTCGCTAACTCGGCAACTACTAGGTCGCTAACTCGGCAACTACTAGGTCGCTAACAAGCTAACCCCTTAGGTCGCGAACTATTATAGGTCGCTAACCACTAGTTTCCTTAGGTCGCTGCCGACCTAAATATACTAGCCCGGCACCACTAGGTCGCTCATCCCTAGGTCGTCAACTACTGGGTTTACTTAGGTCGCTACCAACCTATCTCTTAGGTCGCTAACACCTTAACTCGCCAGAAACTCTAAAGTCTCCTTCCTTTTAGGTCGTCTACGACCTAAACCCTTACCATCCATCACACGACCTAACTCCAAACCTTAAGGTCACCAATCCCCAACATTCTTAGGTACGACTTATCTCCTAAGTTGCCAACAATACTTAACTAACCTCTAGGTCGCATACGACCTAGGACTTAGGCAAATTTCAACCAAGATCTGGAATAACTAGAAAATGCTGAAAATCCCAGATTTTGACAAACTTTTCGATCCGAAAAATACGGGTCGTTACAGTATGTGACAAAATACGAATGAATTTTAGTTTTTTTTATGAATTTTTCTTTTATAAAATGTAAGCAAACTACAATGCAAGACAAATAAAAACAATATATATATCAACCAAGCAGTTTTTTTTAGGCAAGCAAAGCGAAACAATTATTTTTAGCAAGCAGCTCCTTTCCTTTTCTGCTTTTGCAACCTGAAAATAAAAACAAGATATACATATAGTTTTTTTTATATCGAAGAAGAAATTAAAATAAATGAAAAACAAAACAAATTCAAAACAACCCTCATTTTTTTTGGAAGAAACTCTATTTTTGTCCTATTTTTTGAAAATTTTTTTTTATTTTTTTTTTGGAAAGGAAACTTAAATGTACTGTTTTACTAATGTAACTAAATGAATGCAAGGGTTAATTACAAATGATTTATCCTAAGTTAACCAAAAATTGTATAATCACACTCTGTCTTAAATTAACAAGATAGTTCTCAGCCAGGTAACGGGCAGGAGTTATCGGTGCACTACGAATCACCGTACCAAT
This sequence comes from Allium fistulosum, assembly GCA_030737815.1. NCBI lineage: Eukaryota > Viridiplantae > Streptophyta > Magnoliopsida > Asparagales > Amaryllidaceae > Allium > Allium fistulosum. Next base: position 275,038,631 of record CM060907.1, on the reverse strand, counting down.
GCAGCCGAAGATTTAAGTACCTACAGAGGAACAACCACTATAATATTTACGAATCACCGTAATATTTATAAATGGTTAATACTCTGCTATAGCCTAGACACCAAGAAATTAAATTGTTCAAAGAAGACAACTTGCAAATATATTATTAAGTGCTATCGATGTCTAAGCGTTATTATTAACAAATTCTAGGATGAAATGCAAAGAAGAAATTAAACGTGTATTAACAATGCAACTACGAATGGATTTTTTGTTTTTTTTATGAATTTTTCTTTTATAAAATGTAAGCAAACAACAATGCAAGGCAAATAAAATAATATATATAGCAACCAAGCAGGTTTTTTTTGGACAAGCAAAGCGAAGCAGTTATTTTTAGCAAGCAGCTCATTTCCTTTTCTGCTTTTGCAACCTGAAAATAAAAACAAGATATATATACAGTTTTTTTATATCGAAGAAGAAACTAAAATAAATGAAAAACAAAACAAATTTAAAACAACCCTCGTTTTTTTAGAAGAGACTCTTTGTTTGTTTTTTTTTGAAATTTTTTTTTTTTTGGAAAGGAAACCTAAAAGTACTGTTTTACTAATGCAACTAAATGAATGCAAGGGTTATTTACAAATGATTTATCCTAAGTTAACCCAAAATTGTATAATCACACTCTGTCTTAAATCAACAAGATAGTTCTCAGCCAGGTAACGGGCAGGAGTTATCGGTGCACCACGAATTACCGTAGCAATGCAGCCGAAGGTTTAAGTACCTTCAGAGGAACAACCAATATAATATTTACGAATCACTGTAATATTTATAAATGTTTATTACTATGCTATAGCCTAGACACCAAGAAATTAAATTTTTCAAAGAATACAACTTGCAAATATATAATTAAGAGATATCGATTTCTAACCGTTATTATTAACAAATTCTAGGATGAAATGCAAAGTAGAAATTAAACGTGTATTAACAATGCAACTACGAATGGATTTTTGTTTTTTTTATGAATTTTTATTTTATAAAATGTAAGCAAACAACAATGCAAGGCAAATAAAAACAATATATATAGCAACCAAGCAGTTTTTTTTGGACAAGCAAAGCAAAGCAATTATTTTTAGCAAGCAGCTCCTTTCCTTTTCTGCTTTTGCAACCTGAAAATAAAAACAAGATATATATACAGTTTTTTTATATCGAAGAAGAAACTAAAATAAATGAAAAACAAACTAAATTCAAAACAACCCACGTTTTTTTTGGAAGAGACTCTTTGTTTATTTTTTTTTTGAAATTTTTTTTATTTTTTTTGGAAATGAAACTTGAAAGTACTGTTTTACTAATGCAACTAAATGAATGAAAGGGTTAATTACAAATGATTTATCCTAAGTTAACCCAAAATTGTATAATCACACTTTATCTTAAATCAACAAGATAGTTCTCAGCCAGGTAACGGGCAGGAGTTATCGGTGGACCACGAATCACCTTAGCAATGCAGCCGAAGGTTTAAGTACCTTCAGAGGAACAACCACTATAATATTTACGAATCACTGTAATATTTATAAATGGTAATTACTCTGCCGTAGCCTAGACACCAAGAAATTAAATTGTTCAAAGAAGACAACTTGCAAATATATAATGAAGAGCTATCGATGTCAAACCGTTATCATTAACAAATTCTAGGATGAAATGCAAAGCAGAAATTAAACGTGTATTAACAATGCAACTACGAATGGATTTTTGTTTTTTTTATGAATTTTTCTTTTATAAAATGTAAGCAAACAACAATGCAAGGCAAATAAAAACAATATATATAGCAACCAAGCAGTTTTTTTTTTGTGCAAGCAAAGTGAAGCAATTATTTTTAGCAAGCAGCTCCTTTCTTTTTCTGCTTTTGCATCCTGAAAATAAAAACAAGATATATATAAAGTTTTTTTTATATCAAAGAAGAAACTAAAATAAATGAAAAACATAACAAATTCAAAACAACCCTCGTTTTTTTTTGGAAGAGAATCTTTGTTTGTTTATTTTTTTTGAATTTTTTTTTTTGGAATGGAAACTTAAAAGTACTGTTTTACTAATACAACTAAATGAATGCAAGGGTTAATTACAAATGATTTATCATAAGTTAACCTAAAATTGTATAATCACACTTTTCTTAAATCAACAAGATAGTTCTCAGCCAGGTAACGGGCAGGAGTTATCGGTGCACCACGAACCACCGTAGCAATGCAGCCGAAGGTTTAAGTAACTTCAGAGGAACAACCAATATAATATTTTCGAATCACCGTAATATTTATAAATAGTTATTACTCTGCCGTAGCCTAGATACCAAGAAATTAAATTGTTCAAAGAAGACAACTTGCAAATATATAATTAAGAGCTATCGATGTCTAACCGTTATTATTAACAAATTCTAGGATGAAATGCAAAGCAGAAATTAAACGTTTATTAACAATGCAACTACGAATGGATTTTTGTTTTTTTTATGAATTTTTCTTTTATAAAATGTAAGCAAACAACAATGCAAGGCAAATAAAAACAATATATATAGCAACCAAGCAGTTTTTTTTGGGCAAGCAAAGCGAAGCAATTATTTTTAGCTAGCAGCTCCTTTCCTTTTCTGCTTTTGCAACCTGAAAATAAAAACAAGATATATATATAGTTTTTTTTTATATCGAAGAAGAAATGAAATTAAATGAAAAACAAAACAAATTCAAAACAACCCTCGTTTTTTTTGGAAGAAACACTTTGTTTGTCTTTTTATTTCGAATTTTTTTTTTATTTTTTTTAGGAAAGGAAACTTAAAAGTACTGTTTTACTAATGCAACTAAATGAATGCATGGGTTAATTACAAATGACTTATTCTAAGTTAACCCAAAATTGTATAATCACACTCTGTCTTAAATCAACAAGATAGTTCTCAGCCAGGTAACGTGCAGGAGTTATCGGTGCACCACGAATCACCGTAGCAATGCAGCCGAAGGTTTAAGTACCTTTAGAGGAACAACCACTATAATATTTACGAATCACCGTAATATTTATAAATGGTTATTACTCTACCGTAGCCTAGACACCAAGAAATTAAATTGTTTCAAGAAGACAACTTGCAAATATATAATTAAGAGCTATCGATGTCTAACCGTTATTATTAACAAATTCTAGGATGAAATGCAAAGCAAAAATTAAACGTGTATTAACAATGCAACTACTAATGGAATTTTGTTTTTTTTATGAATTTTTCTTTTATAAAATGTAAACAAACAAAAATGGAAGGCAAATAAAAACAATATATATAGCAACTAAGTAGTTTTTTTTTGGGTAAGTAAAGTGATGCAATTATTTTTAGCAAGCAGCTCCTTTCCTTTTCTGATTTTGTAACCTGAAAATAAAAACAAGATATATATATATAGTTTTTTTTATATCGAAGAAGAAACTAAAATAAATGAAAAACAAAACAAATTTAAACCAACCCTCGTTTTTTTTGAAAAGACTCTTTGTTTGTTTTTTTTTGAAATTTTTTTTTTTTTTAGGAAAGGAAACTTAAAAGTACTGTTTTACTAATGCAACTAAATGAATGCAAGGGTTAATTACAAATGATTTATCCTAAGTTAACCCAAAATTGTATAATCACACTCTGTCTTAAATCAACAAGATAGTTCTCAGCCAGGTAACGTGCAGGAGTTATCGGTGCACCACGAATCACCGTAGCAATGCAGCCGAAGGTTTAAGTACCTTTAGAGGAACAACCACTATAATATTTACGAATCACCGTAATATTTATAAATGGTTATTAATCTGTCGTAGCATAAACACCAAGAAATTAAATTGTTCAAAGAAGGCAACTTGCAAATATATAATTAAGAACTATCGATGTATAACCGTTATTATTTACAAATTCTAGGATGAAATGCAAAGCAGAAATTAAACGTGTATTAACAATGCAAATACGAATGGATTTTTGTTTTTTATTATGAATTTTTCTTTTATAAAATGTAAGAAAACAACAATGCAAGGCAAATAAAAACAATATATATAGCAACAAAGCAGTTTTTTTTGGGCAAGCAAAGCGAAGCAATTATTTTTAGCTAGCAGCTCCTTTCCTTTTCTGCTTTTGCAACCTTAAAATAAAAACAAGATATATATATATAGTTTTTTTTATATCGAAGAAGAAATTAAAATAAATGAAAAACAAAACAAATTCAAAACAACCCTCGTTTTTTTGGAAGAGACTCTTTGTTTTTTTTAAATTGTTTTAAATTTTTTTTTGGAATGGAAACTTTAAAGTACTGTTTTACTAATGCAACTAAATAATGCAAGGGTTAATTACAAATGATTTATCCTAAGTTAACCCAAAATTGTATAATCACACTCTGTCTTAAATCAACAAGATAGTTCTCAGCCAGGTAACGGGCAGGAGTTATCGGTGCACCACGAATCACCGTAGCAATGCAGCCGAAGGTTTAAGTACCTTTAGAGGAACAACCACTATAATATTTACGAATCACCGTAATATTTATAAATGGTTATTACTCTACCGTAGCCTAGACACCAAGAAATTAATTTTTTCAAAGAAGACAACTTGCAAATATATAATTAAGAGTTATCGATGTCTAACCGTTATTATTAACAAATTCTAGGATGAAATGCAAAGCAGAAATTAAACGTGTATTAACAATGCAACTACGAATGGATTTTTGTTTTTTTTATGAATTTTGCTTTTATAAAATGTACGCAAACAACAATGCAAGGCAAATAAAAACAATGTATATAGCAACCAAACAGTTTTTTTTTGGGCAAGCAAAGTGAAGCAATTATTTTTAGCAAGCAGCTCCTTTCCTTTTCTGCTTTTGCAAACTGAAAATAAAAACAAGATATATATACAGTTTTTTTTATATCGAAGAAGAAACTAAAATAAATGAAAAACAAAATAAATTCAAAACAACCCTCGTTTTTTTTGGAAGAGACTCTTTGTTTTTTTTTTTGAAATTTTTTTTATATTTTTTTTGGAAAGGAAACTTAAAAGTACTGTTTTACTAATGCAACTAAATGAATTTAAGGATTACTTATTAATGATTTATCCTAAGTTAACCCAAAATTGTATAATCACACTCTGTCTTAAATCAACAGGATAGTTCTCAGCCAGGTAACGGGCAGGAGTTATCGCTGCACCACGAATCACTGTAGCAATACAGCCGAAGGTTTAAGTATCTCAGAGGAACAACCACTATAATATTTACGAATCACCGTAATATTTATAAATAGTTATTACTCTACCGTAGCCTAAACAACAAGAAATTAAATTGTTCAAAGAAGACAACTTGGAAATATATAATTAAGAACTATCGATGTCTAACCGTTATTATTAACAAATTCTAGGATGAAATGCAAAGCAGAAATTAAACGTGTATTAACAATGCAACTACGAATGGATTTTTATTTTTTTTATGAATTTTTCTTTTATAAAATGTAAGCAAACAACAATGCAAGGAAAATAAAAACAATATATATAGCAACCAAGCAGGTTTTTTGGGCAAGCAAAGCGAAGCAATTATTTTTAGCAAGCAGCTCTTTTCCTTTTCTGCTTTTGCAACCTGAAAATAAAAACAAGATATATATACAGTTTTTTTTATATCAAAGAAGAAACTAAAATAAATGAAAAACAAAACGAATTCAAAACAACCCTCGTTTTTTTGGAAGAGACTCTTTGTTTGTTTTTTTTTGAAATTTTTTTTATTTTTTATTTTGGAAAGGAAACTTAAAAGTACTGTTTTACTAATGCAACTAAATGAATGCAAGGGTCAATTACAAATGATTTATCCTAAGTTAACCCAAAATTGTATAATCACACTCTGTCTTAAATCAACAAGATAGTTCTCAGCCAGGTAACGGGCAGGACTTATAGGTGCACCATGAATCACCGTAGCAATGCAACCGAAGGTTTAAGTACCTTCAGAGGAACAACCACTATAATATTTACGAATCACCGTAATATTTATAAATGGTTATTACTCTACCGTAGCCAAGACACCAAGAAATTAAATTGTTTAAAGAAGACAACTTGCAAATATATAATTAAGAGCTATCGATGTCTAACCGTTATTATTAACAAATTCTAGGATGAAATGCAAAGCAAAAATTAAACGTGTATTAACAATGCAACTACTAATGGATTTTTTTTTTTTTATGAATTTTTCTTTTATAAAATGTAAGAAAACAAAAATGCAAGGCAAATAAAAACAATATATATATCAACTAAGTAGTTTTTTTTTGGGTAAGTAAAAAGAATCAATTATTTTTAGCAAGCAGCTTCTTTCCTTTTCTGCTTTTGCAACCTGAAAATAAAAACAAGATATATATATATAGTTTTTTTATATCGAAGAAGAAACTAAAATAAATGAAAACAAAACAAATTTAAAACAACCCTCGTTTTTTTTGAAAAGACTCTTTGTTTGTTTTTTTTTTGAAATTTTTTTTTTATTTTTTTTAGGAAAGGAAACTTAAAAGTACTGTTTTACTAATGCAACTAAATGAATGCAAGGGTTAATTACAAATGATTTATCCTATGTAACGACCCGTATTTTTACGGATCAAAACATTCTAAAATGATTGACCTTTGGTTGTATTGTTGTTAAGTCATTTCAGGTTTTGGCAGAATTTTGCTTAAGTCCTAAGTCGTAGCCGACTTAGGAGTTTTGGACGAGTTAAGCAACAAGTCTGAGCGAGTTAATGACTAAGGTGTAGGTCGGTGACGACCTAAGGTAGATAGGGGAGTGATTTAGGTCGGTTGACAGTTTGGGGCGACTTAAAGGTTGTACCGAGTTAACGACTCATAGGATGGACCGACCTAAGATTTAGACGACCTAAGAGTTTCTCCGACTTATTGTAGTTAGCGGGTTACCGGGGTAAGCGAGTTAGTGGGATGACCGACCCATAGGAGTACCGACTTATAGGCGAGTTAAGGATAGGTCAGCAGAGTAATTGAGTCGGTAGGTCGCCTCCTGTGTTAAGTCGTAACCCAGTTACGAGTTAAGTCGTAGTTGTATTCCTTCGTATGTCATAGGTCGGCAAGGCACTTAGGTCGGCAACGACCTAAGTTAAGTCGCGCCTATGTGTTAAGTCGCAGATGCGCATTGTTGTAGGTCGTTAGGACTTGGGTTTTGAGGCTGTATGATGAGTCTGAGACTTCGTTAGGTCGGAAAAGCTTTAGGTCGTAGGTCGGCATGGTGTTAAGTCGGCAGCGACTTAAGAAGGCAGCCGAGTTAAGGATTTCTGCTATAAATAGGAGGGGGTTGGCTTCATTTTTGGGATCCGGATTTTGAAGCGACGAAGTGCTGCCATTTTGAGAGCTCGACTTCTACACTTCTTCACTTCTTTTCTCCACTCTAAACTAGTGCTCCCATCCATCCAAATCGAAGATCAAGATTGAAGATTCAAGAGCTTAGATTGAAGATCTTCATCTTTTGAAGAGAGATTTCATCGGTTGAAGTGAGATCTTGTCGGATCTAGCTTAGTTCTTCGCTGTCCAGATCTGAAGTTGTTATCTTTTGGATTGTTTAGGTGATTTGGTGAGTGGTGATTATCTCTCACACGGATCCAAAGGAGTATATCGGATTGTTGGCTCGATTTGGTGTTAAAATAGAGATTTCCATGCATTTTCTTCATCCTATGTGTAGATCCATATAGATCCATTGTTCATGATGATGTTACATCCATTTTATCATATGTTAACCTATGCAAGTTCATTCATCAAGTTTGTAGAGAGATAATCCATGTTTTCATGCTTATTGGACTTTCAACTCTTTAATTACGAAAATGCCATTATTGTTATAATTGTCTACTTAGATCATTTTTGAATGCTTGATTGTTTGGATTGATGTTTGATTTGATTGATTGTTATGAACTAGATGATTGATGATTAGATTTAGACCGAAGACGATTCAAAAGCTAAGGGAAAGGCTCTTGAATTGGAAAAGCTGCTCGTGGCATATGTAGCGGGATGATGAAGCTCTTATGCATAGATTTGATGATGTGAAGTTGAGATGAAGCTTTGCAAGGATGTAATGAAGCGAGGCATCATATGACGAAGACTTGGTCTAATCCAGACGGGATCATTCCAAGCATGTTGATAACTCGGTGATATGATTCGAGTTGAAGATAACGAATGGATATGAGAATAGTCGTCGAGGAGGATGACTAGGAGGCTTGGATAGCATCGTTGTTGAAGGTTCTAGCATGCTCTAAGCAAGAGTACGTTTGGGCAGATTCGATAGTCCAAACGGCCAACTGTTGATGGTCGAGTACTCTGGGCAGATTCGATAGTCCTAGGCACGGGCTGCGACGACGTGCGGGAGTTATGTCTAGAACCGGGGTTTCCATTAGCCCTTGACGGACGGCTGAAAGAATGTGCCGGTCATTCAATTAACGGTGATATCGAAGCAATGATAACAGTGATAGCCAGAGTCATGGATGTTTGGTTGTAACGTCATTTCGGACTCAAGAGCGGTATTTTCTGGGTGCTTATCTGATTTAGGCCTTGGTACTTGGAAAACATCACCCTTGACTCGAGTGATAGTAGCTTTACTTTAAATTGTATGCTCTGTTATGTTTGCTTCTGCTTAGTGTGTGTCTGGGGGCTATCACTGTAGAATGAGGTTGGAGTGGGAGGGTTGTATTCCTATTCCTTTTCCTTTATGCTCTTTTGGTATGTTGTTAGTTAATTTACTGCTCACTAAGACTGTTGTCTGACTCAAGGCTTTATGTTTTAATTCTTATTGCCTTGGGCTGTTCGTCCATTTTGGGACGGGCAGACTAGGTAGCAGGTGACAGGTGTTGTTCTCTTCTCACGATGCTGATATCGAAGACGAGCTAGAGGGTTGCATATTATCTTCTTATTTTATGTACTGGGTATTCCGCTGTTTTGTATTCTCTGAGAGATATGTAGTGAGGCTGGATGTATTGACTATGTGGATCCTTGTATTCAACTATTATGGAGTTTTATATGATGTCATTTTGTTTTGTAAAGCTTCACTATACATATGTTCTATTGTATTTTGTCCATGCGCTGTGAGTAATACGATAGATTCTGTTGTTTTAAATCTTACCTTGACAATCGTCCATGATCGCCTGACACACTTTACAGCGCTCTATCTCTTGATTCGGTGCAGGGGTCATGGGCGGTCGTCACATTTGGTATCAGAGCCTTGGTTAATCGATTTTACCCAACGCTCGCTGAAGTAACTACGTATGAGAGACGTAATTGTATTTTGATGGATAAATACTATATATAATATAGTAGTTTAGTTGAGTTTGAGTCCTTTATGCAGTTGTTTCTCTAGATGTTTTAATCATTCCTTTTTATAGATATTGAGAATGAGTCGAAGAGGGAGACCAGCTGCTAGGGAAGGCCGTGCTACTGAAGAGACTGCTGACTATGCAGCCATGTTCGAAGCAATGATGACCTCGATCATTAGAAGGATACCAGTTCCGGGGGCAGCGGTTGATGTTGGAGTTCAAGTCCAAACTCCGAAACCAGTGGATTTTGCTAAGTTGTGCAAGGATTATACTGCTCTTGGAGGGAAGGTTTTCTTGGGAACAGAATCAACTATTGAGGTCCAGAGGTGGATAGATGCTTGTAAAAGGATCTTTGGTGATTTGGGGATTGATGATGCAACCAAGAGGAAGTTGGCATCAAGGCAGCTTCAAGGGAGAGCTTCTGATTGGTGGAACTCTATTACCATCACTACTCCGGAAGAAGAGATTACTTGGGAGCAATTCCAAGTCAGATTTGAAGCTAAGTTCATTTCTACAGCTCAGAAGTCTGTTCTGTTCAAGAAGTTTGTGGAGCTCAAGCAGGGAGGGAGATCTGTTCTTGAGTATGTTTCTGAGTTTGAAGCTTTGTCCAAGTATGCTCGGTCATATATTGAATCTGCTTATCAGAAGAATGAGAAGTTTGTGACCGGCTTGGATAGTTATCTTGGGAGGCAGTTGGTGGATCATTTGGACGATTCATTTGAGAAGCTTGTGGAGAAAGCTCTTAGGCATGAGAGTCTGTTTCCTAAGGAAGGATCTGTTGTTGCTGTGACCAGGGAAGAGTCTAAACCCCAGCAGGGTGGAAACAAGAAGAGGAAGCAGCAGCAGCAGAAGGGTAGGGATGGCCAGAAGAAGCCGAAAGGCGAGGTGACTTGCTACAACTGTCAGCAGAAGGGCCATTTCTCTAAGGATTGTAAGAATCCGAAGGTACCGATGAAGTGTCACAAGTGTGACAAGCCGGGGCATTTCAGAAAGAATTGTCCAGAACCAAGGAAGGACAGGCAGATTGTGCAAGCTTATGCTTTAGGAGCTGTTCCGTCGTCTTCGAAAGCTCCTACTGCTGAAGAGAAGGGAAAGAGTGTGGTTGTTCAAGGTACTCTTTTTCTATGCGGTGTTCCAGTTAGAGTTTTGTTTGATACTGGAGCGTCGCATTCGTTTGTTTGTAGCGAACTAGTAGGCCGGTTAGATTTGAAGCCGGATATTGTTGATAGGCCATTGGTTGTGACTAATCCAGTTGGGGGTTCGTCTTGTTTGTGTATGTTATGCCGTGGTCTAGATGTGTCGAGTCATGGTTGCTCTTTTGTTTGTGATTGCTTTGTTCTGAACTTTGCGGGGTTCGGAATTATCTTGGGTATGGACTGGCTTAGGAAGTATGCGGCTAAGGTTGATTGTGAGAGGCTGGAGGTGACAGTCGAGAATGTGGAAGGGCGAAAGATTGTGATACGATGTAAGCATGGGGAAGGCGTCTTCATGAGCTTCATGTATTCGCTAGTTGTTCCACGGGATGGACTGTCTTTAGTGCCAATCGCAAATGGATTCGAGGATGTCTTTGACGAAGTCAAAGGGTTGCCGCCGCATAGAGAGATCGAGTTTCGGATAGATCTAGTTGAAGGAGCCAGACCTGTTGTAATGCCTCTTAGGCGGATGGCGCCTAGGGAACAGCAGGAGTTGAAGGTGCAAGTAGATGATCTTTTACAGAAAGGATTCATTCGGCGTAGTGTGTCCGAGTGGGGTGCACCAGTTGTGTTTGCAACCAAGGCAGATGGGTCGTTGAGATTGTGCGTCGATTATCGTGAGCTGAATAAGGTGACTAAGAAGAACAAGTATCCATTGCCAAGAATAGATGACTTGTTTGATCAGCTTCACGAAGCTAAGGTGTTTTCTCAGATGGATTTGGCAACGGGATTTCACCAGTTGAGAGTGGCTAAGGATAGTGTGCCGAAGACTGCTTTTAGGACACCATCCGGTTTCTTTGAGTGGCTGGTAATGCCGTTTGGATTGACTAACGCGCCAGCATATTTTGTGGATCTTATGAATAGAGTGTTCAGAGATCAGTTGAACAAGTTCGTACTTGTGTTCGTGGATGATATTCTGATTTATTCCAGAACGGAGGAAGAGCACAAGACGCACTTGCGTATTGTTTTGGAAATCTTGCGGAAACATCAGCTGAGGGCTAAGTTTTCAAAGTGTCACTTCTGGAAGAGTGAAGTGAGGTTCTTAGGCCATGTGATTTCTGGAAGTGGAATAGCGGTTGATCCCGCTAAGGTGGCAGCAATCCAGGATTGGGTTAGACCTAAGAATGCATCTGATGTGAGAAGTTTTCTTGGATTAGCAGGATATTATCGACGGTTTATCAAAGACTTCTCCAAGATAGCTGCACCATTAACAGGATTGACGAAGAAGAACCAAGTGTTCAGTTGGGATGCTAAGTGTGAGCAAGCTTTCAGAATCCTGAAAGAGAGATTGACGAGTGCTCCTGTTTTGATTATTCCAAGTGGGAATGATGAGATGGTGGTTTACACCGACGCATGTGGTACTGGACTTGGAGCGGTGCTGATGCAGAAGGATAAAGTTGTTGCGTATGCCAGTCGACAACTGAAGCCGCATGAAAGGAATTACCCAACTCATGATTTGGAATTAGCGGCGATTGTATTTGCTCTGAAAATGTGGAGACATTATCTGTTGGGAGTTCGATTCGAGTTGTTTACGGATCATAAGTCGTTGAAGTATCTTTTCTCCCAAAAGGATTTGAATCTTCGGCAGCAACGTTGGCTAGAGTTTTTGGCATCATATGATTTTGGTATAGCTTATACTCCGGGAAAAGGTAACGCGGTGGCAGATGCGTTGAGTCGAAGACATGCAGGATTGGGAGCCATGTTTTCAGAATGGAAGAGTCTCGAGTATTTAGCTGGATTTGACTTCAGGCCTAAATGTGAATTGGAACCTGAGATGTTGGCAAACTTATCAATAAGACCCACTCTTGTGGAAAGGATTGGCGAGAGCCAAAAGCAAGATGATAAGCTTGTCAAGATTATCCGTGAATTGGAATCTGGATTGGATCCAGAAATGGATAAAGGATTCGAGGTCGATCGAAAGGGTTGGCTTTAGAAGCAAGGACGACTAGTTGTTCCCGATATAGATGAATTGAGGAGTGAAGTTCTGAAGGAAAGTCATCACTCGAAGTTGACAATTCATCCAGGTGGAAACAAGATGTATCGGGATATGAAGAGAACCTACTATTGGGAAGGCATGAAGAAGGATGTTGGAGATTTCATTTCCAAGTGTATGAACTGCCAGTTGGTAAAGGCTGAACAGAAGAAGCCAAGCGGATTGCTTCAGCCATTGGAAGTTCCTACATGGAAGTGGGAACAAGTGTCGATGGATTTTATCGATGGATTGCCTAGAACCAGAACGGGAAATGAAGGGATTTGGGTCATTGTAGATCGTCTGACTAAGAGTGCACGATTCATTCCTGTTCGATCGACTAGGACTGCATCAAAGTTGGCTGAGTTGTATGTTAAGTGGATAGTTCGTTTCCATGGTATTCCGAAGAGTATAGTGAGCGATCGAGACCCATTGTTCACTAGTGGATTTTGGAAGAGCTTCCAGGAAGTTTTGGGAACCGAGTTGTGTTTGAGTACAGCTTATCACCCTCAAACAGATGGTCAGACTGAGAGAGTCAACCGAGTTTTGGAAGATCTCCTCAGAGCTTGTGTTTTGGATTTCGGAGGATCATGGGAAGATCACCTTCATTTGGTAGAGTTTGCATACAATAACAGTTACCAGTCAAGTATTGGTATGGCACCGTATGAGGCATTGTATGGAAGACCGTGTAACTCTCCGACATGTTGGATAGAGACAGGAGAAAAGCTGATGCTTGGGCCAGAGATGATTCGCCAGACTTCAGACTGTATAGAGATCATTCGGCAACGAATGAAGGCAACCCAAGACCGTCAGAAGAGTTATGCTGATAAGCGTCGAAAGGATTTGGAATTCGACGTAGGAGATATGGTTTTTGTGAAGATTTCTCCACTGAAGAATGTTATTCGATTCGGGAAGAAAGGAAAATTGACTCCGAGATTTGTTGGACCATTCCCGATTATCGAGCGAATTGGAAAGCTCGCTTACAGATTGGAGTTACCAGAAAAGATGTCGGGTGTGCATAATGTTTTTCATGTATCGTATCTACGGAAGTATGTGCACGACTCGAGTACCATGGTTTCTGCTGATAGCTGTGAAGACTTCGAAGTTGACCCAGTCGATAGAAGACCTCGTAAGCCGCTTCGTGTTGTTGGAACTGACACGAAACAGCTTAGGAGGAAGATAGTTAAGTTGCTCAAGATACAATGGAGTGACGATGATAACGACTGTACGTGGGAGGTGGAAGAGAGGATGAAAGCAGCTCATCCTGAACTCTTCGAGGTATGGCCCTAAGGTGTCGTGTCATCTAACGAAATTGTAACTTGTTCTAAGTCTTAGAATTCTGTACGCTAAGCTAGAATTGGATGCATGGTTTATTGATTGTTATGGATGATAGGCGTACAGAATAGCTTTGATTGCCTTGTTTGTTTGGAATTTCGGGGGCGAAATTCCTAAGGGGGAGAGAATGTAACGACCCGTATTATTACGGATCAAAACATTCTAAAATGATTGACCTTTGGTTGTATTGTTGTTAAGTCATTTCAGGTTTTGGCAGAATTTTGCTTAAGTCCTAAGTCGTAGCCGACTTAGGAGTTTTGGACGAGTTAAGCAACAAGTCTGAGCGAGTTAATGACTAAGGTGTAGGTCGGTGACGACCTAAGGTAGATAGGGGAGTGATTTAGGTCGGTTGACAGTTTGGGGCGACTTAAAGGTTGTACCGAGTTAACGACTCATAGGATGGACCGACCTAAGATTTAGACGACCTAAGAGTTTCTCCGACTTATTGTAGTTAGCGGGTTACCGGGGTAAGCGAGTTAGTGGGATGACCGACCCATAGGAGTACCGACTTATAGGCGAGTTAAGGATAGGTCGGCAGAGTAATTGAGTTGGTAGGTCGCCTCCTGTGTTAAGTCGTAACCCAGTTACGAGTTAAGTCGTAGTTGTATTCCTTCGTATGTCATAGGTCGGCAAGGCACTTAGGTCGGCAACGACCTAAGTTAAGTCGCGCCTATGTGTTAAGTCGCAGATGCGCATTGTTGTAGGTCGTTAGGACTTGGGTTTTGAGGCTGTATGATGAGTCTGAGACTTCGTTAGGTCGGCAAAGCTTTAGGTCGTAGGTCGGCATGGTGTTAAGTCGGCAGCGACTTAAGAAGGCAGCCGAGTTAAGGATTTCTGCTATAAATAGGAGGGGGTTGGCTTCATTTTTGGGATCCGGATTTTGAAGCGACGAAGTGCTGCCATTTTGAGAGCTCGACTTCTACACTTCTTCACTTCTTTTCTCCACTCTAAACTAGTGCTCCCATCCATCCAAATCGAAGATCAAGATTGAAGATTCAAGAGCTTAGATTGAAGATCTTCATCTTTTGAAGAGAGATTTCATCGGTTGAAGTGAGATCTTGTCGGATCTAGCTTAGTTCTTCGCTGTCCAGATCTGAAGTTGTTATCTTTTGGATTGTTTAGGTGATTTGGTGAGTGGTGATTATCTCTCACACGGATCCAAAGGAGTATATCGGATTGTTGGCTCGATTTGGTGTTAAAATAGAGATTTCCATGCATTTTCTTCATCCTATGTGTAGATCCATATAGATCCATTGTTCATGATGATGTTACATCCATTTTATCATATGTTAACCTATGCAAGTTCATTCATCAAGTTTGTAGAGAGATAATCCATGTTTTCATGCTTATTGGACTTTCAACTCTTTAATTACGAAAATGCCATTATTGTTATAATTGTCTACTTAGATCATTTTTGAATGCTTGATTGTTTGGATTGATGTTTGATTTGATTGATTGTTATGAACTAGATGATTGATGATTAGATTTAGACCGAAGACGATTCAAAAGCTAAGGGAAAGGCTCTTGAATTGGAAAAGCTGCTCGTGGCATATGTAGCGGGATGATGAAGCTCTTATGCATAGATTTGATGATGTGAAGTTGAGATGAAGCTTTGCAAGGATGTAATGAAGCGAGGCATCATATGACGAAGACTTGGTCTAATCCAGACGGGATCATTCCAAGCATGTTGATAACTCGGTGATATGATTCGAGTTGAAGATAACGAATGGATATGAGAATAGTCGTCGAGGAGGATGACTAGGAGGCTTGGATAGCATCGTTGTTGAAGGTTCTAGCATGCTCTAAGCAAGAGTACGTTTGGGCAGATTCGATAGTCCCAACGGCCAACTGTTGATGGTCGAGTACTCTGGGCAGATTCGATAGTCCTAGGCACGGGCTGCGACGACGTGCGGGAGTTATGTCTAGAACCGGGGTTTCCATTAGCCCTTGACGGACGGCTGAAAGAATGTGCCGGTCATTCAATTAACGGTGATATCGAAGCAATGATAACAGTGATAGCCAGAGTCATGGATGTTTGGTTGTAACGTCATTTCGGACTCAAGAGCGGTATTTTCTGGGTGCTTATCTGATTTAGGCCTTGGTACTTGGAAAACATCGCCCTTGACTCGAGTGATAGTAGCTTTACTTTAAATTGTATGCTCTGTTATGTTTGCTTCTGCTTAGTGTGTGTCTGGGGGCTATCACTGTAGAATGAGGTTGGAGTGGGAGGGTTGTATTCCTATTCCTTTTCCTTTATGCTCTTTTGGTATGTTGTTAGTTAATTTACTGCTCACTAAGACTGTTGTCTGACTCAAGGCTTTATGTTTTAATTCTTATTGCCTTGGGCTGTTCGTCCATTTTGGGACGGGCAGACTAGGTAGCAGGTGACAGGTGCTGTTCTCTTCTCACGATGCTGATATCGAAGACGAGCTAGAGGGTTGCATATTATCTTCTTATTTTATGTACTGGGTATTCCGCTGTTTTGTATTCTCTGAGAGATATGTAGTGAGGCTGGATGTATTGACTATGTGGATCCTTGTATTCAACTATTATGGAGTTTTATATGATGTCATTTTGTTTTGTAAAGCTTCACTATACATATGTTCTATTGTATTTTGTCCATGCGCTATGAGTAATACGATAGATTCTGTTGTTTTAAATCTTACCTTGACAATCGTCCATGATCGCCTGGCACACTTTACAGCGCTCTATCTCTTGATTCGGTGCAGGGGTCATGGGCGGTCGTCACATCCTAAGTTAACCCAAAATTGTATAATCACACTCTGTCTTAAATCAACAAGATAGTTCTCATCCAGGTAACGTGCAGGAGTTATCGGTGCACCACGAATCACCGTAGCAATGCAGCAGAAGGTTTAAGTACCTTTAGAGGAACAACCACTATAATATTTACGAATCACCGTAATATTTATAAATGGTTATTACTCTGTCGTAGCATAAACACCAAGAAATTAAATTGTTCAAAGAAGACAACTTGCAAATATATACTTAAGAACTAACGATGTCTAACCGTTATTATTAATAAATTTTAGGATGAAATGCAAAGCAAAAATTAAACGTGTATTAACAATGCAAATACGAATGGATTTTTGTTTTTTATTATGAATTTTTCTTTTATAAAATGTAAGAACACAACAATGCAAGGCAAATAAAAACAATATATATAGCAACAAAGCAGTTTTTTTGGGCAAGCAAAGCGAAGCAATTATTTTTAGCAAGCAGCTCCTTTCCTTTTCTGTTTTGCAACCTGAAAATAAAAACAAGATATATATATATAGTTTTTTTTATATCGAAGAAGAAATTAAAATAAATGAAAAACAAAACAAATTCAAAACAACCCTCGTTTTTTTTGGAAGAGACTCTTTGTTTTTTTTTAAATTTTTTTTTTCGGAATGGAAACTTTAAAGTACTGTTTTACTAATGCAACTAAATGAATGCAAGGGTTAATTACAAATGATTTATCCTAAGTTAACCCAAAATTGTATAATCACACTCTGTCTTAAATCAACAAGATAGTTCTCAGCCAGGTAACGGGCAGGAGTTATCGGTGCACCACGAATCACCGTAGCAATGCAGCCGAAGGTTTAAGTACCTTTAGAGGAACAACCACTATAATATTTATGAATCACCGTAATATTTATAAATGGTTATTACTCTACCGTAGCCTAGACACCAAGAAATTAATTTTTTCAAAGAAGACAACTTGCAAATATATAATTAAGAGTTATCGATGTCTAACCGTTATTATTAACAAATTCTAGGTTGAAATGCAAAGCAGAAATTAAACGTGTATTAACAATGCAACTACAAATGGATTTTTGTTTTTTTTATGAATTTTGCTTTTATAAAATGTAAGCAAACAACAATGCAAGGCAAATAAAAACAATGTATATAGCAACCAAACAGTTTTTTTTGGGCAAGCAAAGTGAAGCAATTATTTTTAGCAAGCAGCTCCTTTCCTTTTCTGCTTTTGCAAACTGAAAATAAAAACAAGATATATATACAGATTTTTTTATATCGAAGAAGAAACTAAAATAAATGAAAAACAAAACAAATTCAAAACAACCCTCGTTTTTTTGGAAGAGACTCTTTGTTTTTTTTTTGAAATTTTTTTATATTTTTTTTGGAAAGGAAACTTAAAAGTACCGTTTTACTAATGCAACTAAATGAATTTAAGGATTACTTATTAATGATTTATCCTAAGTTAACCCAAAATTGTATAATCACACTCTGTCTTAAATCAACAAGATAGTTCTCAGTCAGGTAACAGGCAGGAGTTATCGCTGCACCACGAATCACCGTAGCAATACAGCCAAAGGTTTAAGTATCTTAGAGGAACAACCACTATAATATTTACGAATCACCGTAATATTTATAAATAGTTATTACTCTGCCGTAGCCTAGACAACAAGAAATTAAATTGTTCAAAGAAGACAACTTGCAAATATATAATTAAGAGCTATCGATGTCTAACCGTTATTATTAACAAATTCTAGGATGAAATGCAAAGCAGAAATTAAACGTGTATTAACAATGCAACTACGAATGGATTTTTGTTTTTTTTATGAATTTTTCTTTTATAAAATGTAAGCAAACAGCAATGCAAGGCAAATAAAAACAATATATATAGCAACCAAGCAGGTTTTTTTTGGGCAAGCAAAGCGAAGCAATTATTTTTAGCAAGCAGCTCCTTTCCTTTTCTGCTTTTGCAACCTGAAAATAAAAACAAGATATATATACAGTTTTTTTATATCAAAGAAGAAACTAAAATAAATGAAAAACAAAACGAATTCAAAACAACCCTCGTTTTTTTGGAAGAGACTCTTTGTTTGTTTTTTTTTTGAAATTTTTTTTATTTTTTATTTTGGAAAGGAAACTTAAAAGTACTGTTTTACTAATGCAACTAAATGAATACAAGGGTTTATTACAAATGATTTATCCTAAGTTAACTCAAAATTGTATAATCACCCTCTGTCTTAAATCAACAAGATAGTTCTCAGCCAGGTAACGGGCAGGAGTTATCGGTGCACCACGAATCACCGTAGCAATGCAGCCGAAGGTTTAAGTACCTTCAGAGGAACAACCACTATAATATTTACGAATCACCGTAATATTTATAAATGGTTATTACTCTACCGTAGCCTAGACACCAAGAAATTAAATTTTTCAAAGAATACAACTTGCAAATATATAATTAAGAGCTATCGATTTCTAACCATTATTATTAACAAATTCTAGGATGAAATGCAAAGCAGAAATTAAACGTGTATTAACAATGCAACTACGAATGGATTTTTTTTTATGTATTTTTCTTTTGTAAAATGTAAGCAAACAATAATGCAAGGCAAATAAAAACAATATATATAGCAACCAAGCAGTTTTTTTTCTGGGCAAGCAAAGCGAAGCAATTATTTTTAGCAAGCAGCTCCTTTCCTTTTCTGCTTTTCCAACCTGAAAGTAAAAACAAGATATATATACAGTTTTTTTTATATCGAAGAAGAAACTAAAATAAATGAAAAACAAAACAAATTCAAAACAACCCTCGTTTTTTTTTGGAAGAGACTCTTTGTTTGTTTTTTTTTTGAAATTTTTTTTATATTTTTTTTTGGATAGGAAACTTAAAAGTACTGTTTTACTAATGCAACTAAATGAATGCAGGGGTCAATTACAAATGATTTATCATAAGTTAACCCAAAATTGTATAATCACACTCTGTCTTAAATCAACAAGATAGTTCTCAGCCAGGTAACGGGCAGGAATTATAGGTGCACCATGAATCACCGTAGCAATGCAGCCGAAGGTTTAAGTACCTTCAGAGGAACAACCACTATAATATTTACGAATCACCGTAATATTTATAAATGGTTATTACTCTACCGTAGCCTAGACACCAAGAAATTAAATTGTTTAAAGAAGACAACTTGCAAATATATAATTAAGAGCTATCGATGTCTAACCGTTATTATTAACAAATTCTAGGATGAAATGCAAAGCAAAAATTTAACGTGTATTAACAATGCAACTACTAATGGATTTTTTTTATGAATTTTTATTTTATAAAATGTAAGCAAACAACAATGCAAGGAAAATAAAAACAATATATATAGCAACTAAGTAGTTTTTTTTGGGTAATTAAAGTGAAGCAATTATTTTTAGCAAGCAGCTCCTTTCCTTTTCTGCTTTTGCAACCTGAAAATAAAAACAAGATATATATACAGTTTTTTTATATCGAAGAAGAAACTAAAATAAATGAAAAACAAAACAAATTCAAAACAACCCTCGTTTTTTTTGGAAGAGACTCTTTGTTTGTTTTTTTTTGAAATTTTTTTTATTTTTTATTTTGGAAAGGAAACTTAAAAGTACTGTTTTACTAATGCAACTAAATGAATGCAAGGGTTAATTACAAATGATTTATCCTAAGTTAACCCAAAATTGTATAATCACACTCTGTCTTAAATCGAAAAGATAGTTCTCAGCCAGGTAACGGGCAGGATTTAGCGGTGCACCACGAATCACCGTAGCAATGCAGCCGAAGGTTTAAGTACCTTTAGAGGAACAACCACTATAATATTTACGAATCACCGTAATATTTATAAATGGTTATTATTCTGCCGTAGCCTAGACACCAAGAAATTAAATTGTTCAAAGAAGACAATGTGCAAAATATATAATTAAGAGCTATTGATGTCTAACCGTCATTATTGACAAATTCTAGGATGAAATGCAATGCAGAAATTAAACGTGTATTAACAATGCAACTACGAATGGATTTTTGTTTTTTTATGAATTTTTCTTTTATAAAATGCAAGCAAACAACAATGCAAGGCAAATAAAAACAGTATATATAGCAACCTAGTAGTTTTTTTTCTGGGCAAGCAAAGCGAAGCAATTATTTTTAGTAAGCAGCTCCTTTCCTTTTCTGCTTTTGCAACCTGAAAATAAAAACAAGATATATATACAGTTTTTTTTATATCAAAGAAGAAACTAAAATAAATGAAAAACAAAACGAATTCAAAACAACCCTCGTTTTTTTGGAAGAGACTCTTTGTTTGTTTTTTTTTTGAATTTTTTTTTATTTTTTATTTTGGAACGGAAACTTAAAAGTACTGTTTTACTAATGCAACTAAATGAATGCAAGGGTTAATTACAAATGATTTATCCTAAGTTAACTCAAAATTGTATAATCACACTCTGTCTTAAATCAACAAGATAGTTCTCAGCCAGGTAACGGGCAGGAGTTATCGGTGCACCACGAATTACCGTAGCAATGCAGCCGAAGGTTTAAGTACCTTTAGAGGAACAACCACTATAATATTTACAAATCACCGTAATATTTATAAATGGTTATTAATCTACCGTAGCCTAGACACCAAGAAATTAAATTGTTTAAAGAAGACAACTTGCAAATATATAATTAAGAGCTATCGATGTCTAACCGTTATTATTAAAAAATTCTATGATGAAATGCAAAGAAGAAATTAAACGTGTATTAACAATGCAACTACGAATGGATTTGCCCGTTTCAGAGGACTTGCCCGAAACCAGTAAATCCCCCGAATCTGTCTGGAAGATGTATACCGATGGTGCATCGAATGACCGATGCTCAGGCGCTGGTGTTGTGCTCGAAACCCCCGAAGGTCGATCTATATGCTACACTTTGAAGATTGACTTTCATGCAACCAATAATGAAGCTGAATACGAAGCCCTCTTAGCCGGCTTGAAACTCGCCAGAGGTCTAAAAATCATCGCTGTGGAAATTTACTGTGATTCACAATTAGTTGTGTGTCAAGTACGGGGAGAGTATCAGGCAAGAGATCGAAGGTTGGCTGCTTACATAGCTCGAGTTCAGGAAGTACTGAACCAGTTCGATTACTACGCCATCTATTGTATACCGTGGGAGCACCACCAAAAGGCCGATTCATTTGCAAAGCTAGTCAGCATAGGCGAAGCTCAGCAAATGGGACTCGTTCCCATAGATACACTATCTTCCCCAAGTATCGACCGGACAGAAATAAACCGGGTATGCGAAACCATTCCCGAAAAGGATTCATGGATGACTCCGCTCAGAAACTATGTCGAACACGGAATCCTGCCAAAGCGTAAGAGTGAAAAGAGACAAGTTCTCCGAAAGGCCTCACGATTCGTCATTCAAGATGGGGTCATGTACAGAAGAGGGTATTCTGTTCCTCTACTCCGGTGTATCGCTCACGATGAAATCAAACGAGTACTACACGAAGTGCATGAGGGAGAATATGGCGATCACACTGGGGTTGATGAACTTCCTATGGCTTTATGGGCTTACCGAACTACTCACAAAACCATGACCGGTCACACTCCATTCACTCTTTCTTACGGTTCAGAAGCCGTTATTCCGGTCGAGCTAGAAGTACCTTCTCATTGTATGACATACTATGATCCGAAGACGAATGCTATATTACTTGCGGAATCTCTTGATCTACTATATGAGAAGCGTGAAGAAGCTGATTTGAGGGTAGCTGCGCACCGAAGTTGAGTCGCCCGATTGTACAATGCCAAGGTCCTCCCGCGAACCTTTGAACTAGGCGATCTTGTCCTCAAAAGAATCTATCCGATTCCTTCGCATATGAAACCAACATAGGAGGGACCGTATGTTATCGAACGAAGGCTCGGAGATGGCACATTCAAACTATCGATTGTTGACGGTCTAACTCTACCAAGAGCCTGGAATAGCGAGAGCCTTCGCCGCTATTACACATGACAGGCTATCTTTATCCATTTAGTTTACTTTCCTTTTCTGCAATTTGTTTATGCATTTCGAAATTAGAACTTGTAATAAGGCAACTAACTTTGCCATACTTTCTTATTTCAGCAATAAAATGCAACCTCTTCGAGCCAGAGCTGTGATTTACTTGAAATACTTCATATGACCATCACTATGCACGAAGAGCTAAGTCTCATTATACGGTGGGATTTATTCAAATAGAGAGTGACTGCGATGCAACCAATCACTCGCTAAGTGAAACCCAAGCTCGGAGGCAAGCCATCACATAAAAGTCAAAAAAGGAGTGATACACGACAATCCTTCATCAACTCCGTATTCCCAAAGTGCGAAGCGGAGTATAAATATCCAACTTCGAGTTCCCAGAGCGTGAACCGGAGTATTAACATTCAACTCCGTATTCCTAGAGTGCGAAGTGGAGTATAAATATCAAACTCCGTATTCCCAGAGTGCGAAGCGGAGTATAAACATCCAACTCCGCATTCCCAGAGTGCGAAGCGGAGTATAAACATTCAACTCTGTATTCCCAAAGTGCGAAGCGGAGTATAAACATCCAACTCCGAGTTCCCAGAGCGCGAACCGGAGTATAAACATTCAACTCCGTTTTCCTAGAGTGCGAAGCGGAGTATAAACATCCAACTCCGAATTCCCAGAGCACGAACCGGAGTATAAACATTCAATTCCATATTCCCAGAGCGCGAAGCAGAGTATAAAAATCCAACTCCGAATTCCGAAAGCGTGAAGCGGAGTATAAACACCCAACTCCATATTCCCAAAGTGCGAAGCGGAGTATAAACATCAACTCCGGACTCCCAGAGTGCAAATGCCAATTCCAAGTCTCCCAATCGTGGACACATGATTGAAACTTAAGCTGGCATAACCAGCCACTAATGAGCGAACGTGAATCCTCGGATTACGGATATGATCATCGACAATCAAACAAGCATGGATGCATTATTCAATCTCCGCTTGCCTCAGACATCCGTTCGGTGGCACAAGGCTCAACATGTTATAAGTAAGAAACGATCGTCAATTGATGATCTACAACTCACCAACGAGATTGGGGGACAAGACTTGAGCATCAACCATTGATTGAAGCAATGCGACGTAGGAATTCAACTCGCTTCCCAGTCACAAGCCATGTCCACATTTTCCGAACTTGGCAAACTAAAACAAACTTGGTTCGAAACCTGAAACTTCACAAGTGCACTCCAGATATTTAAACACTTAGACAAATAAACAATGACAGAAAAGAAGCCGAAAGAGAAAAGTTTCATTTCTATTGTTTATAAAAGAAGTTCGTGTACAAGTTTCAAAAATTCCTACTAGCAGCGGCCGAACTCGCATCTATACACGGCTAACAAAATGTAAGACAAAAAACACCGGATGAGCATGCCTAATCTCTCTTCTTCCTTGGCTTCCTCTTCGGTGTGGACCCGCTGGAGCCATCACCGATCTACCCCTTCAAGCCTGTGCCTTTCGGCGGTTGGTCTTCAGGCAACGGCATTATGTCGATATCCTCCTCCGAGCTCAAGTGGATAGGAACGCTGCCTGCGGGCGGAGTCGGAGGAACGGGATCGGATACAGAAGGTGGAATGGGCATGCCGGTGAGAAAGACAACACCACTAGGAGATATCATTCTGAGCTGAACAGCCCTGATGCTGCCATCCCACCTCCGAGGCTTCCACCGCGAGCCGTTGCTGCCAGTTCAGCGTCAATCTGAGCAAACATCTCCTCTTCGGTTATCGCTCGAGCCCCACTGGGGGCATCAGCAGTCGGCGTTGAAGAGCTTGTAGCAGGATCAGTTCCGCTCATGACGGGTGGCAAATCAGCAAGGGGATCGCCGTGACGGCGAAAGAGTTCATCCATCAATTGCTCGTCAAACGCCATCGAACTCCCCTGCATATCATCAATCGGGGCAGTTGCGCTCACGATGATCGCTTCGATCACGATAGCCTCCTGCGTTTGATGTAATTCTTGAGTAGTAGGAGGCATGTGTGGTGCAGCGTCAATCACTGGACAAAGAATAAAAGAATTGTTAGAACTTAAACTCGATCGAAGACCTCGACTCATGAAAAACATGTGGAATGTTCGGAGTACCTTCCTCGGTATGGCTTATAAGCAACGGGGTGGCTTCAGTCGCTTGCGCTGTAGTCGGAGACATCCGCGGCTGATCCAGATTATAGGCAGGAACAGCTTGAGGATCAACCGTAGGAAAAGATTCAAGCTGGGTTGACACCGGAAGATCAAGACTTGCATCATGATGTCCAACCTCGGAGCCTTCTCCTACTTCCAAGAGCAGGGTGCCGAGCCTCTCCTTCTCATAAGAGATCATTGAATCATGGAGAATCTTCTTTTCATCATCAGTTAACAGACGATTCTCGAGCTCGAATTCATCCATAGACTCACCCTGGTGCGCCTCTTTCTCTTCCTCAACCAGTCGGCCCCAAGCACTGTGGAGATGCGTTGAATAATCATCGAGCCAGGCCAGACCCCTGTGCCTCAGCACGTTAGCGTTATAGACAATGAGGAGGTCTTCAATGTCGGCCTCTAGCCTGGACTCGGCCAACTTCACTCTCTCCTCGACCTCAGTCTCCACCTTTTGACTTTAGCCACCGCCGCATCCCGTTCACTCCTAAGAAGAACAGCTTGTTCGCACGCCTCCTGGGCTACGTTGTTCGCATCGTCTTTTTCCTTGGCCATATCGGCGAATTTGGCCTTAAGTTCGTTCAGTTCCTTGACTGCCGCATCACGCTCTGCGGTAACCGTAGTATTCTGCTGGCCCATCTCCTCCACCAAGGCGACATGCGTCTGCCTCAACCTCTCCATGGCCTCGATCTAAGATTTCCGAGAAGACTCGGACTCAGTAGAGAGTACCTGAATAATCCGATCCCTTTTTGCGAGCTCGGTCTCCATCTTAGCGTTATAGACAATGAGGAGGTCTTCAATGTCGGCCTCTAGCCTGGACTCGGCCAACTTCACTCTCTCCTCGACCTCAGTCTCCACCTTTTGACTTTAGCCACCGCCGCATCCCGTTCACTCCTAAGAAGAACAGCTTGTTCGCACGCCTCCTGGGCTACGTTATTCGCATCGTCTTTTTCCTTGGCCATATCGGCGAATTTGGCCTTAAGTTCGTTCAGTTCCCTGACTGCCGCATCACGCTCTGCAGTAACCGTAGTATTCCGCTGGCCCATCTCCTCCACCGAGGCGACATGCGTCTGCCTCAACCTCTCCATGGCCACATTTGCTTCATCAGCCTTCTTAATGGCCTCGATCTAAGATTTCCGAGAAGACTCGGACTCAGTAGAGAGTACCTGAATAATCCGATCCCTTTTTGCGAGCTCGGTCTCCATCTTCTCGATCTCTTTGGCCCGCTCGAAGGCCACTTTGGAAGCTTTTTCAGCAGCTTTTGCCCACTCCCGGTATTGGGTATAGATGTCGTGGAAATAAACATGCATCGTGCCTTCTACCCCTGATGGAATTCTCTTCAAGTGGGGAGGGAAGACATAACCGTCGAAGAAGATATTTGGAAAATCCTTCTTCATTTGAGCCAACTTAAGGGCCCCTTCTCTAGTGGGATTAGCGGGGACCTACTCTGTAACCATGGAAGATGTAGTCTCAACTCTCTGAAGATAAGTCTCAGATCTAGAAGTGTGAGAATAAGGCCTGTGACGAGGAGGCTCTGACGGTTGTGAAACATGAGCAGGAGGTGGAGATGGAAGCCTAGGAGGAGGAGAGCGTGATCTAGACCGATGCATATATTCTCTATCCCCATCACGCCCATACCTATACTGAGTAGAGTACTCGCGATCGCGATCTCTATCAGAGTCCCTCCTGCGGGAATCATAGTAAGATGAAGTCTTTCGGGCCGAGCGAAGGCTCCCTAGCATTGATCCTCTTCCAGACATAGTTACTGAAAATGAAAAGCAAAGAAAGAGTTAGTAACTTCCTAAGTCGGACGAAGTACAGTTGTGAATCATGTAGTGTAGTGAAGTGTATGCATGTGCAGTCCCCCGACCAACCAGAAATGTCGGCCGCACTCGTAGCAAGCGACCCGCTCGATTCATGAACACTATCGAGCTCCTCCATCTCGGCGTCATGTTGAGATGACATAAAGTCTGAAATCGGAACATCGGCAAGTCCCTCAAACAGATTCCCAACCGGCGGGGGAGAAGCCTCCGCAATTCTAATCCCCAGGACGGGCAAAGACACGACCATGGATTTAAATCACCTGGATTTAGAGCGCTTGTGAGCAGCAGCCTTGCCTTGTCTTTTTCCTCCGGAATCCTGAAAATCGGAAGGAGACCCGGCCGGGAGCTCAGTATCGGTGGACGTTCTTTCTGGATCAACTTCTTCGGTGATCACAACTGCGGGTGCTTTGCGCTTCATGCGTTTCTTCGGGGCCACTCTATGTATCACATCCAGGTGTATGCTCTGTCTTCGTTCTATCAGCCTGACAGCCCTCAAATTCCTATCGGTCAGGACTAAGTCTATGTGCCTCTCTTCGCCCGGAAACGCCTGAAGAATCCGAACAAGCTCTCTGAAGTATGCGCCATCGGGGCGAGAGATTGCGGCTATAAGAAAGGAAAAGTATGTCAGTTTTTGAAGTCGGTCACTAACATCTCAGTGATTCAAGAGGGGATGGCGACACTTACGTCTATCTAACCACCCTCTAGCAAATCCAAGGGGGCATCGAACGTAGAACCATTCGGATTTATAATAACTTAGCCTTCCCCAGGAACCCAGCACAATGTGGTAGTTTCTGACTGCCTCCAAGAAGGTGAAAGAAGAGCTATCTCCGCGGCTCTTGACGTTGAATATATATCTGATTTCGATCGGCTTCGGCGGTCGAAAGATGATCTCCATAAACAGGATGAAGGTGCTGTTCAACAAAGCATACCCGTTAGGATGTAGCTGACAGAGCTATGCCAAGAAACGATAACGTCTCCCTTATATAGTCATTAAAGGGAGGAAGTGTCCCCGCCGTGCAAGCATGACGGTTGAAAGAAGTAAACCCTTACGGGGGATAATGTGGCCTGTCCTTCGGCCCAGGAAGTAGCACGTCGTCAAGCGACAGACCGTGCCTTAAGCAGATCCGGCCTATGAAATGACCCACTAGAAATTTTTTTTTTTTTTTAAACATTCAGTGGCCATTTAATCAAGAGAAATACTTAATTCAATTTTTCTTCTATCCAGGATCTTTCTGCCAATAAATATTGGTTTAATCATTTTTATCTTAAACTTATATATATATAAAGATATATAAGTCGTCTCCTACCTAAATCAGAGTATAAAAATTCAGTAGGTAGAAACCTGTTGAGTATTGCTTAAAGAAATACTCTCTACATAGCAATAGTGTTTCTTTTTCAAAACTAGGCCTTCCCAATTTTTATACTTATGCATTACTATTGATTCTATGACTCAGGACTATTTATTTTACATAAGTTCTTCTGACATTCTTACTGGGTAACTTTGCTTTTACTTGTGCATGTGTGTGTGCATGTTTCTGTGCAGGTGTGTTCAAACTCAGGCTATAATAAAGTGGATCCTAAGTGAACACAAGCAACATCTAGGCGTAATGGAAACGCGCCTAACTTATACATGAGAGGTCACAAGTTCGAGTGCTATGCTGGTCGGTTCAACCCAATTTTTGTTTTTTTTTTCTTTTTATTATTATTTTTTTTTTCCTGAGAGCAAAACTGTCTGAACCTACTCTAAACTTGGTTATGAAACAGATCTACAAGCTTGATTAAACACACTTGGGTACTGTCTTAGCCCAGGCTTAAGAAAATGGCTATGTTAGCCATATTCTGGTTTGCACTGCTCTGATACAAAGTATCTGCTCTAACATTTTCTTTTCAAAGCAACTCAAACCCTTTTATCAGATTTTTATTTTTGACTTGAACAAGGATTCTCTTGTGCCAGATCTTTCGATATATATATGAACCACAAATTCTTTCAAATCTCAGATTTTCTACCATTTTTGCCTAACTGTTCTTGTAACTTGAAATTCATTTTCTTAACAAAGCATTTTGCAAAACAAAATACATAAGTTCCAACTGATACTTATAAATTCAGCACTTACAAAATAGCAAATAACCTTACATTGGTTTTTCTAAACAACTTAAACAAATAGCTTAACATAGTTCAACTTGAATATCTAATTTAGCTTCAGCAAAGACTTTTAAAAACATAGCATCCAAATCCTAAGCAGTTTAACATCCAAAGCCTGATCAAGCAATCCCTATTTCCCTGCAAAATCACCATGAACTGCCCCATATAAATATGAGACACCCAATGGTGCATGAACACAAAAGGGTCAGACTATTTGTCTGGTGTGAATAATCTATCTGAAAACATGATTTATTCCAATTCCATTTATATTCCTGTATTTTGCAAGAATAAGAAACTCAATGTCTTCTGTGTGCATGTTATTTGTGAAGCATGTGCATTCATATTAGTGCCAAGCAGATTATATATGATCACAATGTTTTAGTTCATAGAAAACAACCACAAGATTCATCAGTAAAGCATCGAAACAACCAAATACAAACTTCAATCCAGTTATCATCTCCTTTTCAACTTTACTGGCCATCAGGGAATTTTGCCCAGACCTCTACTGAATCTATTCCTAGAATTCATTATCAAATTTATCAGGGACTTTAGCTACTTTCTTCTTTTTAAACACACACTGCCTGGGACCTTTCTCTGTTAACCCAGCACACTCAGGCCCCTGGGTATAAATATACCATGTGTGAACTTGCAATATTCCCATTGCCAAGCTATGCTTTGGTAGCCCTAAGATCCCAAGTCCTTAGTTAAATTACTAAGTGTTTTAATATTTTTCATAGCAGTGCTAATCCCTTCTGCATCTCACTTCTTAATCAGAGAAACATAAATGATGCAAGCAACACATATTCATCCAGAGTTTGGGTAAGTTAAATTCTCAGAGGCAACCATTTTATCATAAAGGAGTGAGGTGACTTCTAGCATATTGTCTTGCCTATGGATTTCACTGGATCAAGATGTAAGCATATGGTCCTGAGTAATTTTCCAGATATTTATATATATTTTTCCCTACCTCTGGTTCAATCAGATTCATGATCTGGCTAAACCACAAGTATATTTGATTTGGGTATTTCATAAAACATAGAAGCTCAGCACATGTACAACATTGCACTTCTACATTTTCTTTTGTTTTAATTAATATGAGGCATAAGCAACAACACAATGTCACAGCCCATATTTCTTTCTGCCTTTAGACCATATACCCACTACTTGAATCTGGGGATTTTACAAACAACTTAAAAAGAAAACTTATCAAAGAAAACACCCAATCTCAAAGTTAACCCATATCTCAGACAAACATTTTAGTTCATAAATACATGGCTCTTATTTTTCCTGGGTAAATCAGATAGAGATTTTACCCTTAAACAAATCATTCACAAGCCAAAGTCATCCAATCATAAAACATAACTTGTAAATGAAAATTAGTTCAAACTGGCTGCCTCAATATTCAGGTCTTAATGCCAAAGTTTTCAGTGAGATTACTCACATTAATCCTTCTTCTTCCTATGCCTTATGAACCCCTTTTTAGTCTTCTGCCTTCTCCTATTTTCTCTGGTTTATACTTTGTATATTTTCTTTTTTTTTTTTAAGTGGTAGAGCCAACATAAAACCTTACCACACCAGGTCTTCTTATATGAACTCTGGCTGCTACTAGGGTTTTAGGAGATTACCAAATGCCAATTTTACCCTACCAACTATGATCTGCCTCTTATTCTAACATTTTATAGAAAATGGGTAAATAGTCATGGTATATTTTTTTCCAGAAAATATACCTCATTGCCCCGGTCATGTTATTTGCATGATTTCTTATCTTTTCTTTTTCTTTTCTAAAGTGAAAAGGAATTGCTAAAAATGGATAAAGTACTTGTCCAATAGCTCATACCATTTTCATGCAAATGTTAATTTTTCTTTTTATTTCTGCCAGTATTATTTTGTGCCCATGTATAATACATGTATGCCTACCCTGGCCTAAGTCTCTTTTTTTTTCAAGGCTTGATGATTTCTGCCTACATGCATATATACTTGTAATTCATATATCATATTATTTCTATTGATTGTTGCTTATTTTATCATACAGAAAACTGTGTACATGTTTGTGCACTGCCTTGTGCACATGTGCATGTTTTATACTTGGTATCAGCAAATCAATTTCCTATATATATTTTTCAATGCAATTTTAAACAAATGCAAACTAAATTGAATCATGAAATTACTCACAAAATCAGGGTCATCACATATACCCCTCTTTTTAGGAATTGTGTCCCACAATTCTTTTATACTTAACTTAAGTATCATTTCTTCAGAAAAGTGAAATTTTTTTTTTTTGACTTCAAAACCATTTTCAACCCAATCACCTATTAAGCACTATGCATATCAACACAAGATAAAAATCACAATGCATATTCAACCAACACATTCATTAGTATGTATATATATATATAGATTTACCTTTTCTTCAATCAAACAGCTGAGGATAATCATTTCTGATTTTATCCTCCACTTCCCATGTGCAATCATTTGGGTCTAGACTCCATTGTACTTTTACTAGTTTAATTTCTTTGTTTCTCAATTTCTTAGTTTCTCTAGAAACTATGCCCACTGGTTCCTTTTCATAGATCATTCTAGGGTCAATCTGCACATCTTTAGAGGATTCTAATATTGCTTCCTTATCATGAACCCATCTCCTCAGTTGAGACACATGAAAAACATCATGCATTGCTCTCATTTCTTCTGGCAATTCCAATTTATAGGCTACTGTCCCTATTCTTTCTAGAATTTTATATGGTCCTATATATCTAGGAATCAACTTCCCTTGTTTCCCAAACCTTAGAACCTTTTTCATGGGTGATATTTTGATGAACACATAATCCCCAACATCATATTGTACTGCTTTCCTCCTTTGATCTGCATATTTCTTTTGCCTATCTTGGGCAGAGGCAATTCTTTTTCTGATCAAGGCTACCTTTTCAGAAGTCTCCTTCACATTTTCTGGTCCTAAGACCACCTTTTCTCCAGACTCATGCCAACTTGAAGGTGACAAACATGGCCTCCCATAGAGAGCTTCAAAGGGGGCCATGCCTATACTACTGTGATGAGTGTTATTGTATGCAAACTCAGCTAGATATATGTAATCTTCCCAGCTTCCTCCCCAATCCAATACACATGCTCTCAACATGTCTTCAAGCAATTTGTTCACAATTTCTGTTTGGCCATCAGATTGAGGATGGTATGCTGTACTCAAGCATAAATCAGTCCCCATTGCC
Organism: Allium fistulosum; assembly: GCA_030737815.1. Lineage (NCBI taxonomy): Eukaryota > Viridiplantae > Streptophyta > Magnoliopsida > Asparagales > Amaryllidaceae > Allium > Allium fistulosum. The sequence goes on along the minus strand of CM060907.1, from coordinate 275,006,753 downwards.
TTGTGAAAGCTCTGCCAAAATCTTGAAGTGAAGATGGTATCTCTATCACTTACTATAGTCTTTGGTACACCATGTAGTCTGACTACTTCTTTAATAAACAACTGGGCTAGGGTATTAGCATTTCTTTCTGATTTCACTGGTATAAAGTGGGCTGACTTGGTTAACCTATCAACCACTACCCAAATACTATCATTTCCCCTCCTAGTTCTAGGCAAACCATCAATAAAATCCATTGATATGTCTTCCCATTTCCACTGTGGTATCTGTAGAGGTTGAAGCATTCCTGAGGGTTTTTGATACTCAGCCTTCACCTGCTGGCAAACCATACATTTTGATACATAGGTTGCCACTGCACTCTTCATACCACTCCACCAATAATCTCTCTTGAGGTTGTGATACATTCTTGTGCTTCCTGGGTGTATAGTATATTTACTTTTGTGGTAAGCATCTAAAATTTCTTGCTTCAACTCATCCATTGCTGGAACACATATCCTTTCTCCTTTCCTCAGATGGCCCTGATCATCCAACTGAAATCCTTCCACTGTCTCACCATTTAATATTTGTGTCTTCTTTCCAAATAAAAATGGTTCTTGGTTTTGTAGCATTGCAACTTTATTTTTCAATTCTGATCCCAGAGTTATAAAACTTAATTTTCCCATCTCTACCTTCCCACTGCATAAGCTCAGGTTTTCTAGGTTATCACTTTTTATCTCTGAATCAATTAATAATGATAAAGTGTTAAACTCTTCCATCATTAATTTAGCCACTTTAGCATGTTGTCTACTTAGGGCATCTGCTACCTTATTAGCCTTACCTGGTGTGTATAATATTTCAAAATCATATGAGGCTAAGAGTTCAATCCATCTTTGCTGCCTCATGTTTAATTCTTTTTGTGAAAACAAATATTTGAGGGATTTATGGTCTGTATATACTTCAAATTTCGCTCCTAACAAATAGTGTCTCCATAGTTTAAGGGCATACACTATAGCAGCCAATTCAAGGTCATGAGTAGCATACCTTACTTCACTTGATTTCAACTGCCTAGAAGCATAAGCTATTACCTGATGTTGTTGCATCAATACTGCTCCAAGCCCTTGTCCACTTGCATCAGTATATACCACCAAGTTTTCATTTCCCTCAGGTACTTTAAGAATTGGAGCTTGTACCAGTGCCTCTTTTAATTTCCCAAAGGCATTTTCACATTCCTCAGTCCAATTGAACACTTGATTCTTCCTAGTCAATCTGGTTAATGGAATTGAGATTTTTGCAAAATCTTTTATAAATCTTCTATAGTAACCAGCCATTCCCATGAATGATCTGACTTCAGTGACATTAGTAGGCCTTTTCCAAGCTTGCACTGCAATGACTTTATTGGAGTCCACAGCTATTCCTTTTTCTGATATAATATGGCCTAGAAAGTTCACTTCATTCTGCCAAAAAGTGCATTTTGAAAACTTTGCTTTCAAGTCTTCCTGTCTCAATTTCTCAAATACCAAATTCAAATGGTTTTCATGCTCTCTAACTGACTTAGAATAAATTAATATATCATCAATAAATATTAATACAAACTTATCCAAGTATTCTCTAAAAATCCTATTCATCAAATCAACAAAATAGGAAGGAGCATTTGTTAAGCCAAATGGCATCACCAAAAATTCATAAAGTCCATATCTGGTGTTAAAAGCTGTATATTTGATGCTTTCCTCTTCTACTTTCATCTGATGAAAGCCTGAAGCTAAATCAAGTCTAGAAAATATTTTTGCACCACTCAATTGATCAAAGAGATCATCAATTCTTGGTAAGGGGTATTTATTTTTAACTGTGACCTTATTTAATTCCCTATAATCAATACATAATCTCAGAGATCCATCATGCTTCTTAACAAAGACTACTGGTGCTCCCCATGATGAGCTACTGGGTCTAATAAAACCTTTTTCTTCTAGTTCAACTAATTGCTTTTTCAACTCCATCAATTCCTTAGGCCCCATTCTGGTTGGTCTTTTAACCACTGGGCTAGCTCCTGGAATTATTCTAATTGAAAATTCAACTGGCCTATGATTAGGAACTCCTCTTACTTCCCCAAACACATCATCATATTGATTAACTATGGGAATCTCTTCCAATGCAGGCATGGGTTTTTCATTTGACAATGCAGAAAGGTTGGCTATACTTCTGTTTTTGTTTGCCTCACAAAGAACAATTATTCTTTGTCCATCAGAGACCTTCAATGATATGGTGGATGTCTCCATATTTATGATAGCTTTATATCTACTCAACCAATCAACTCCTAAAATAATTCCTATGTCTGGATATTGCAATACATATAGGTTTGACTCAAACACATGTCCTCCTATATTTAATCCCAGTTGCATGCACATCATACCCATAACACATGAACTACCTATAGGGCTTCTAATTAGCAGTGGTTTATCAACAATCATACAATTTAATTTTAATTGTTGTGCAATATCATGAGAGATCAATGAGTGTGTAGCCCCAGTATCATATACTACTGTTAAAGGTATTGAATGGATAAGCAAAGTACCTTCAACTTGACCATGCCTTTCAACATTTGATCCCTCAGCTGCCTTGCCTTTCCCTTCCAAAGCCCCTAATTTTCCTTGCTTAAAATCTGGGCAGTTCCTTTTTATGTGACCTTCCTTCCCACAATGGTGACAATTGAAGGATGCTGGTCTAGGATTGGTGCACCTATTTTTCATGTGCCCCTCTTGTCCACAGTTGTAACAAGTGATCCTCTTCTTAACTTCAGCAGTTCTAGCTTCTTCTGGTTTCTTGGTGGAAGTTATGTCTGTTTTCTTTTTATCATAAGGGTGAAATTTACCCTTTCCCTTCTTGTTCTGATTATTTTTGAATGCCCTGAAATTCTCTCTAGCTTTATCATGTTGTTCAATGCTCAGAGTCAAATCCAAAACTTGATCAAAAGTTTTATCCTTATATGGTAGCATGGCTCTACTAAGGCTAGAGTTCAACCCTTGGATATATCTGCCATTCTTAGCTTCCTCAGTAGTGATGAGCACTGCACCATACTTTGCCAATGATTCAAACTTCTGAGTGTACTCAGTGACACTCATAGTCCCTTGCCTCAATTTGATGAATTCCTCCAGTAAAGATTCCTTAGCTGATGCAGGGATAAATCTGCCTTCCAACATTGCTTTAAACTGATCCCATGTCACTTCTCCTTCAGGTCTTCCAGCTATGATAACTTCCCACCAATCCAAAGCTGCTCCTCTCAATTGCCTGGATGCAATTTGCCTCTTCCTTTGGTCTTCAACTTGCATGTCTGCAAAGATTCTTTCCAGAATTCTAAGCCAATTTTGAACCCCCATAACTCCTTCTGTGCCATCAAAGGTTTTGCCTCCGAGATTAGTAAAAGTCTTGAGTAGTTTGGAAAGTTCCTCATGTGGATTTTCCTGCCTGTTGCCTACTCCATCTCTTATGGCCCTCATGAATTCTTGCACATTCACCATGGGTGGTTCACTTGTTCCTACATTTTGATGTCTGGGTCCTACCATAGCTCTATGGATATAACACTTAGGTTAGTCTGTTTTGCCTAATGCTCTATAGATTAATTCATTTTAATTTATAACTTATTCTGTCATAACAGATATCAATAGTGTAAATATATATAAAAACAAAACATCCAAAGCAGTAAATACTTCTATACATCCAATGCAAACAAATTCATACAAAATTTTTGCTATGTTATTTAACAACATAGCTCTGATACCAAATGAAATGACCCACTAGAAATTTTATTTTTTTTTAAACATTCAGTGGCCATTTAATCAAGAGAAATACTTAATTCAATTTTTCTTCTATCTAGGATCTTTCTGCCAATAAATATTGGTTTAATCATTTTTATCTTAAACTTATATATATATAAAGATATATAAGTCGTCTCCTACCTAAATCAGAGTATAAAAATTCAGTAGGTAGAAACCTGTTGAGTATTGCTTAAAGAAATACTCTCTACATAGCAATAGTGTTTCTTTTTCAAAACTAGGCCTTCCCAATTTTTATACTTATGCATTACTATTGATTCTATGACTCAGGACTATTTATTTTACATAAGTTCTTCTGACATTCTTACTGGGTAACTTTGCTTTTACTTGTGCATGTGTGTGTGCATGTTTCTGTGCAGGTGTGTTCAAACTCAGGCTATAATAAAGTGGATCCTAAGTGAACACAAGCAACATCTAGGCGTAATGGAAACGCGCCTAACTTATACATGAGAGGTCACAAGTTCGAGTGCTATGCTGGTCGGTTCAACCCAATTTTTGTTTTTTTTTTCTTTTTATTATTTTTTTTTCCTGAGAGCAAAACTGTCTGAACCTACTCTAAACTTGGTTATGAAACAGATCTACAAGCTTGATTAAACACACTTGGGTACTGTCTTAGCCCAGGCTTAAGAAAATGGCTATGTTAGCCTTATTCTGGTTTGCACTGCTCTGATACAAAGTATCTGCTCTAACATTTTCTTTTCAAAGCAACTCAAACCCTTTTATCAGATTTTTATTTTTGACTTGAACAAGGATTCTCTTGTGCCAGATCTTTCGATATATATATGAACCACAAATTCTTTCAAATCTCAGATTTTCTACCATTTTTGCCTAACTGTTCTTGTAACTTGAAATTCATTTTCTTAACAAAGCATTTTGCAAAACAAAATACATAAGTTCCAACTGATACTTATAAATTCAGCACTTACAAAATAGCAAATAACCTTACATTGGTTTTTCTAAACAACTTAAACAAATAGCTTAACATAGTTCAACTTGAATATCTAATTTAGCTTCAGCAAAGACTTTTAAAAACATAGCATCCAAATCCTAAGCAGTTTAACATCCAAAGCCTGATCAAGCAATCCCTATTTCCCTGCAAAATCACCATGAACTGCCCCATATAAATATGAGACACCCAATGGTGCATGAACACAAAAGGGTCAGACTATTTGTCTGGTGTGAATAATCTATCTGAAAACATGATTTATTCCAATTCCATTTATATTCCTGTATTTTGCAAGAATAAGAAACTCAATGTCTTCTGTGTGCATGTTATTTGTGAAGCATGTGCATTCATATTAGTGCCAAGCAGATTATATATGATCACAATGTTTTAGTTCATAGAAAATAACCACAAGATTCATCAGTAAAGCATCGAAACAACCAAATACAAACTTCAATCCAGTTATCATCTCCTTTTCAACTTTACTGGCCATCAGGGAATTTTGCCCAGACCTCTACTGAATCTATTCCTAGAATTCATTATCAAATTTATCAGGGACTTTAGCTACTTTCTTCTTTTTAAACACACACTGCCTGGGACCTTTCTCTGTTAACCCAGCACACTCAGGCCCCTGGGTATAAATATACCATGTGTGAACTTGCAATATTCCTATTGCCAAGCTATGCTTTGGTAGCCCTAAGATCCCAAGTCCTTAGTTAAATTACTAAGTGTTTTAATATTTTTCATAGCAGTGCTAATCCCTTCTGCATCTCACTTCTTAATCAGAGAAACATAAATGATGCAAGCAACACATATTCATCCAGAGTTTGGGTAAGTTAAATTCTCAGAGGCAACCATTTTATCATAAAGGAGTGAGGTGACTTCTAGCATATTGTCTTGCCTATGGGTTTCACTGGATCAAGATGTAAGCATATGGTCCTGAGTAATTTTCCAGATATTTATATATATTTTTCCCTACCTCTGGTTCAATCAGATTCATGATCTGGCTAAACCACAAGTATATTTGATTTGGGTATTTCATAAAACATAGAAGCTCAGCACATGTACAACATTGCACTTCTACATTTTCTTTTGTTTTAATTAATATGAGGCATAAGCAACAACACAATGTCACAGCCCATATTTCTTTCTGCCTTTAGACCATATACCCACTACTTGAATCTGGGGATTTTACAAACAACTTAAAAAGAAAACTTATCAAAGAAAACACCCAATCTCAAAGTTAACCCATATCTCAGACAAACATTTTAGTTCATAAATACATGGCTCTTATTTTTCCTGGGTAAATCAGATAGAGATTTTACCCTTAAACAAATCATTCACAAGCCAAAGTCATCCAATCATAAAACATAACTTGTAAATGAAAATTAGTTCAAACTGGCTGCCTCAATATTCAGGTCTTAATGCCAAAGTTTTCAGTGAGATTACTCACATTAATCCTTCTTCTTCCTATGCCTTATGAACCCCTTTTTAGTCTTCTGCCTTCTCCTATTTTCTCTGGTTTATACTTTGTATATTTTTTTTTTTAAGTGGTAGAGCCAACATAAAACCTTACCACACCAGGTCTTCTTATATGAACTCTGGCTGCTACTAGGGTTTTAGGAGATTACCAAATGCCAATTTTACCCTACCAACTATGATCTGCCTCTTATTCTAACATTTTAGAGAAAATGGGTAAATAGTCATGGTATATTTTTTTCCAGAAAATATACCTCATTGCCCCGGTCATGTTATTTGCATGATTTCTTATCTTTTCTTTTTCTTTTCTAAAGTGAAAAGGAATTGCTAAAAATGGATAAAGTACTTGTCCAATAGCTCATACCATTTTCATGCAAATGTTAATTTTTCTTTTTATTTCTGCCAGTATTATTTTGTGCCCATGTATAATACATGTATGCCTACCCTGGCCTAAGTCTCTTTTTTTTTTTCAAGGCTTGATGATTTCTGCCTACATGCATATATACTTGTAATTCATATATCATATTATTTCTATTGATTGTTGCTTATTTTATCATACAGAAAACTGTGTACATGTTTGTGCACTGCCTTGTGCACATGTGCATGTTTTATACTTGGTATCAGCAAATCAATTTCCTATATATATTTTTCAATGCAATTTTAAACAAATGCAAACTAAATTGAATCATGAAATTACTCACAAAATCAGGGTCATCACTGCCTAACATGTCTTCAGAAATACCCGACGGCACCGAATCGGGTGGACTACAAATAAACCAAGCCCCTAGACGCACGTCCAGAGCTTGCTCAATAACTTCGGCTTCTATAACCGGTATCTCTATAGTTGGAGGAACGGAACTTGGGAATTCCGGCTGCTGAGAACTTGAAGGGTCCATGGCTAGCTAGCTTATAAAAAATCATTGTTAAACTGACAATAACACCCGTGCATCCCCCAGTGTAAAGTGTGTGAGTGTGTTTTGCAGTGCAGTACTGTATATTATTTGAGAAAAATCAACCGGATTAAGGAAAACATGTAAACGATGAGACTTCGAAATTCAATCAGAAGGACCGTCATCGCTGACCGTCTCAACCATTCCATCCAGTTACTAGCTATGAGTCCGAGTTAAAATGTGTTATTATTTTAGTAAGTTCCAGTTGCATCGACGAACTTCAATAGGCAATCAGGCGTGCGGTGAAACAATTAAGTCCAGTTAAGCAAATCTGAAGCTCGTTGGAGTTAAGTGGTCAAAGGCACTAGAATTTTCGATATCGTCGAAATTAAACCAATGGTCATACGTCAAAAGTTCAAGTTCAAGGCAATTATTCAAGTTCGAATTCGAATCGTTCACTAAGGCTCGAGGTCGAATCGATCGTTTGGGAGAATACACTTCGACTCGATCCAAGACCATGTCCTTCAACTCGGTCCGAAGCCACGCGCTTCGACTCGCTTCGAAGCCTCTACTTCGACTCGATCCCAAACCGTGCGCTTCGACTCGATCCAAAGCCTCTGCTTCAACTCGATCAAGAGCTATGCAGTTCGACTCAATCTCCAGGCACACCGCTTCGAACCATCCCAGGCATGTACTTCGACTCGATAAAAAGATATACTATTCGACTCGATCCAGGGCCATTGTTTGAGTCCATTAGACACATCCCCTTCGTATCGATCAACATATTCAAAGCATTCGACTCGATGCGAAGCTCCACCATCGATCGATACGAAGGCCTCTGCCTCATCATCTCGAAACCCCTACTCCAGATCGACACGAAGCTAAGGCCAGGGACTCTTCGATCGATCATGACTCTGATCGATTTAGTGTTAAGAATCGAGTCTCCTCGTTTACGTGATGTTTTCGCTCAATGGATTGCCTCAATTTTTTAATTGGTTCGAGTAATTGAAGATGTAAATCATTTTGAAGGTAAGAGTATTTTTTCTTCTTTGCTTTCTCTAAGTCACAGAGCGATACGAAGGCAAGGAAGATAAAGATGAAAGGTAAAAAGTGAAAAAACGGCTAAGTGCCAAGTATTTATATGGAGTCGAAATCAAGGGGAATAAACGATTCAAAAACCAGTGGAGTCGAACGCGCGCTTCGACTCGCTCTTCATTGAGTGGATACGGAGCTCCCATTCGTATCACTTCCCTTCGACTCCATCTCCGATGCAACGTTACAAGCCATCACTTCAACTCGCTTCTTCGACTTGCCCCATTCGACTCCGTCTCATGTGCGTTTCAACTCAGGCTCCAATGCTGTACGAATTCAAGACCGAGTCGAACAAAGAAGTTCAAAGCAGGATTGAGTCGAACAAAGCAGTTCGAATCAAAACCGAGTCGAACAACCAGTTCGAATCCATCAACTCGCTCTACATCAACTCGCTCTACTTCGACTCGCTCAGTTCGAGTCCGTCATCAAGTTGAAAAGGCACCTCACATCCATCAAAGTCCATCAAATCATGACTTCCAGAGGCCAACTCCATCAACTCGACATACTTACTTCGATTCCATAAACCCAATGAAAATCATCTTCGATGTTTCAACCCTTCACAACGATTCAGGAGAGGATCATTATGAAGGAACATCCGAAAGTAACCATCGAGCGTTGTTGCAACGAATTTCACATCAGTTCAGGAGAGGATCGATACGGAATTCAAAAACGATAAACTGACAATGACTCGAGAATGTACAAACGTCAGTGGGAGTCAGATTAACATATATGCATGAATGTCGGACTAATATTCAATATTCCAGATTTTCAGGAATCAGAAATTCATCTAATAACAAATACAACAGCAAACGGGTAACCACTAGCATACAGCAATCAGTTGCAACAATACATGGTACAACAGTCGACGGTCAACGGTTTACATTATTAAGGAGAACAGTCGAAGGCTGCAGCTTTCATCAAAAAGACGATAACTATTCAGAGTAAAGATGGCAGTATTTCAAAGCACGTCATATTTCCACAAGACGTACTTTGGGGGGCAAATGTTATCCCGCCTTTTGGCAAGGCCGTAACACCAAGTAATGTACTAGTAACCAGTGACGGACCATCCCCGAGATCAGTTATACACGGGCTCGCTATGGATATCGATGGATTTTTTCCGAGTTCGGATCGAGCCAAAATTGGTAGGACATGACAAGCTAAGCCATGAGAACCAACGTTTCAAATCTCAAATCAATCCGAGTTCGTATGCTCAAGTTACGAGCGATACAAGATTGGATGAAAATCAATTGCAGGTTGACTCGCTCCTTCGACTCGCTTCGCAACGCTCAGGAGAAGCCAGCTTCGACTCGCTTCGCAACAACCAAGAGTGACAACTTCGACTTGCTTCGCTCAGAGGACAACTTCGAGTCAACCAGGTTCGACTCGCTCCACATCCCTCAGAACTGCTCTCTTCGACTCGCTCTAGTTTGAAACCATCAAAAGTGCACACTTCGACTCGCTCCGCTCAAACAACCGATTCGACTCCATCAACTTCGACTCCACTGCTAAAACCTCCCAAGACATCCCATTTTAACTCGCTCGACTAGTGCTTGCTTTGACTCACTTGACCAAGTGCTTACTTCGACTAGCTCGTTCTGGGCACACTTCGACTCGCTCAAACAGTGAACAGTTCGACTCGCTCGAAGCAACATCCAGGACAGAGTAGAAATCAAGTGCCACATCACCAAGTCGAATGGAAGTGAGTCGAAACAGGAGCGAGTCGAAGGAAATAGCCTGCCAAAAACTCCATTTTGTATCGATCATATCTCCCAATCTATAAGTCCAAATGCTATGAAATTTTCACAGAAGACTACGTGCATGCTAAAGAATGTCCATGCCAAATTTCAACTCCATTGGATGAAATCTTGAGCGAGTCGAAATTTGTTCGTGTCGATCACGGATCGGACCGAAACTTCACTGGCTTGGGCGTGCAGGCCTGGTCACGTGCCAGAGAGGGTCTCCCGAGATCTGAGCAAAATATCAGCCTCCTACACCTATAAATAGACCCCCAAAGCCAACAGAAAAGGGTTTCTTCTTCCTCTTTGAGATCTCCAACGCCCGGACTCCGCCAGATCCAGATCTGAACTCCATTGCTGCTGCTAACAATGAATTTCACTGCTGCAAATCATTGTTATTCGCTGTAATTTGTTGAAATCAATTGTAAACATCAAAGGAAGATCAATAAAGCAAACTACTTCATAGTGGACGTAGGCTATACGCCGAACCACTCTAAATTCTTGTGTCCCCCTACACTTTACTTATTCTCATTTCAGAAATTTGGAGTTTTTGTTAGATAATTCTTCTTTTTCAATTTAATTTCTTCACTTTATCTCTTCAAAAACTTCCGAAGAGTGTTGTGCCCAATTTTGGTACAAATACCAACGAACGCTTATTGTAGATGTAAACTAGTATATGACAACAACGGTATGTGAATGTCTAGAATTGTTCATAGTTTTATTCTTTGTTGAATGTTGTAACTTTGTATGATTACAATCAATCATCATGAATTTAAATTTCCAAAAGAGCTCATGAAATTAAATGTCCTTGTTTCAAACTGTAGACCATGGATATTTATTATGTGGTCAAACCTTTTTTTTTTATTTTAAACATAATTTTTAGTTACTAAGTTATGATTTATGCTGTTCAATTTCATTATCTATAGTCATTGGTTGAGGTATATGGTTGTAAATATTAATTCATATTATTTGTATCAACTATAAGCGTTGAACCTTTTTTGTAAAGAGCATAAGTAGTGTAACACCCCATGTTAAATTACAATTATATATGCAAATAATTTAATTAAGTTATATACATTTGAAATTTTAAAACAAAGAAATGTTTGTAACTAGGGCAACTAATTAATATTATTTGGAATTCATATATATTTGTGTAACAAATAAATTAGAGAGAGAAATTATATAAAATAAATTAATAGGGAAGATTAATTAACAGTGTTTCTTTAAAAGGGAAATTAATATTCAATTAATTAGTAGAGGTGATTAATTGACAGGAACTAACAAGAAAGGTAACATATATTGTAGCAACTAATTGATATGATTAGAAACATATATGTTAGTCCAAGAGAATAAAATGGAGGAAGAGTAATTTATGCAAGTAATCAATTGTCAATTAATAAACATGGAGACGTATGGTAACATATATAATTAAGATTATGATTCAAAATTCAATTGTAGAATATATGCATGTAATAATTATGGGAATAAAATAAATTAATATGCATATATGTGACAAATTAATACGGTGTTGATTGGCATATTAATTTTGTAAGAAATCACAGTGCAGGCAGGGATTAATTGGATAGTAAATTAATTCTAGGTATAGAAGAAATCTATTAATTGGGTGATCAATAGGGGAATCTTATTTAAAAGAAACGTTATATTTAAAAATATATGTTTCCATAGATTGCGAGAGAGAAGGGGAAAGTGATTAATGAAAAGATTGTTGGAGAATAAATTTAAAATAAAAACAAATGTAGGAGAAAACATATCAATTTAATGTTCATAGACTGAGTGTACGCTTTAGATTTAAGGGTTTTATATCTAATGGTTAGCATTGATTTGAACCACTATAAATATAGGTGCAGAGCCTCATTTTTATTCTTATTATTTTTCTCTTGCCTACAGAAGCTCTGCATTTTAGATCTAATTCACATGAATTTAGATCTAAATAGAAAGAGAATAGAATTAATTAGGGAATTAGGAATTGGTTCAAATCAGAAGGCTATGTCAAAGGTAAAACCCTAGATCTGAGTTTTATTTGCTATTTCTAATCCAAATCTCTACCTTTTCTCTTTCAAATATTATAGATCTATAAATGTATCATTTGTAATTCCAAATAGGGATTACAAGGGAGGTGAATATATATTTTAGGGACAGATCCGAAATAAAAACAAGGAGATTTGGAAAGCTAGCAATGTGAGTGGATTTAATTGTATTCTTTTACGTTTATAATATATTATCGTTGAATTTCCGTTAGAAAATTTATTCCAGTATTTTTTTAGTAATTAATTCTATTAAATAGTTATGCAGACCCTATAAATTTTTTAAGAGAACTTATATTGGGCTTGTCAATTAGAAAAAGGCGGAAGCCTAAAAGTAAGAAATTTGCAGTTGTTTACATCTAATTTAAAGTTATAATTTAGCCTAAATACTGGTTTCTTTTATTCCCTTTTTACGCGAATAATATAGTTAGAAAGAGAATTTGTAATTATGGATTAAAATACTGGACTTTATGAAATTAGATGTAAAATAAGAAAATTGGAATAAAGTTAGAAAAATGGAATTGCTGTAATAAATTACATTAAAATGAGAAAAGTTAATTAATCTAATAACTGGATTTGGGAGTAACTAAAAGGTTAATTGGTTGGTTTAGAAAATAGGATACATTTCTATAATTTAATATTTAAAAGACAACGATGAACGTAATTGCTAGAATAAAAGAAAGAAAAAGAGAATTAGTGTAAAATAAAGACACCACTGTATTTTACACTATTCCAAAATAGTAAAAGAAATATCTAGCAGTTACGGATTATTGTTTGTAGTATTATTTAATATTAAAACATGGAAATGGATTTAGTTTTCATAATCTACCAAATAAAATAGAATTACTTCCTAGAATAGAAGATAATAAAGCAAAGTATGACATGAATAAAGTAAATTATTAAATAAGAACTTGAAGCTGTAAACGATAATGAATTTAGGTCTGCATTCACTGCACAGACTATTTAAGAAGATAGTTATTATGATAAGTGTATTGTATAATATAAGAGAGTAAAAGAATATTCTATATCATAATTAAAGAAGGCAGATTAGAACAGAAAAGAAATGTTGGAATTATGTACGGACTATAAAAAAGAGAAAATGACAATTACAGGTAGAATTATAATGTTAGTCCATGAGTTGATGGTTTTGATGACAACAATCTTAGAATAAGATTATAAAATATAAATACTAACAATATAGTTTAGATATATATGTATATGTAGGATTTAACCATGCAGGTACCAAGAACGAAGACTGTATAGTATAGAGATTCAAGATATCAAGATTGAAGACTCATGAGTATCAAGATTATCAAGAGTTCAAGATTTCAAGATAAGTATCGAGTCTAGAATTTTCTTAAAACTTCATAATAGCACTGAAATCTTCACTCCATTTTTCTTTTGGGATGGAACCCATTTCTACCTTTTTAGTGGCTTACAAACCCACGACAAGTAGCTTACAAACCTACGACAAGTGGCTTACAAACCCACGAACATCTTGGTTTTATAAAAGTTCTCGAGTCCTGACATGATGAGATATTCTGCTGGAAGAAGCTTGCAAAACTACTTCAAAATGATTTTCGAAACTACTTCGGAATGATTTTCAAAACTAATTTTCAAAATGTTTTAGCCTTAAAAATTATCTTTTCAAATGATTTTCAAAAAGATGTTTTAGCCTTAAATATTCTGGTTTTTAAACTTCGTTTATTTTAAACTATCTTTAAAAAATAATATATTTATACTTAGATTTAAATAGAAAATTATAGTAAAATTATATATATATTATTCTCTATATTTATCAATGTATTTTATCTATAGTCAAGTATATTTATAAAGTTTAAAATAGTTTTAATATAAGATAAAAGTTATTTTCAAAGAAAATCAAATCTTCAAAAATTGCTTTGGGATGTTGACATGCCTATGGTGACCATGTCGACATGGTGTCAGTTGATTTCAAAATTCAAATTTCAAAAGAAGTGTCTATTCGCCATAACTCTTCACGAATGGACATGACTGTTGTTCTTCTATGAATAGGGGTTAGTTTCAATGAATTTTTAATCAGATTTTTTGGTTTTCATTTCTCTTCTTCTTCCACATTTTCTTAATCAAAATCCTATCATCACTCTGCCGAAATCAACATTGAATCTAACTAGATTATCTCTGGTTTGATTCTCTATCACTATCTCAACAAGATCTAAGTGCTATTCAGAGTTATAGGCTTCTTTGTAATCTATCTAGCGAGAAAGGTGTGATTGTAGCCTTGGAAATCAATTAAGCAAGAAAAGGTGTGATTGTAGCCTTGGAAATCAATTGGGTGAACTTGTCGCCCGTAAATCAAGTATCTCTACCCAGAGGATTGTGATTCTGGAGGGTGTACCTCATAGCCTTGAAACCGAGGGTTGTAATTGTTGAATTTCTTTTGAAAGGAAATCCGTACTTAGTTGGGCGGGACTGGATGTAGGGTAACCCCGAACCAGTATAAAATCCGGTGTGTTCTTTCTTTTACTGCTTTTACTTTATTTCTGCATCTATGTTTGTTTCTGTGATTATATCTGTGTCTGAATTTTTCAAATATTTGTGTTCAAATTAACATAAACTCAAAAAGATTTAGTAATTTCTTAAAAACACTATTCACCCCCTCTCTAGTGTTATTCCTAGCCTTAAGATCCATATTCCGCATTTCTCTCATTTGGTATCAGAGCAAGGTTTTCAAAAGTTTCATAATCTGAGTTTTTGAAAAGTTTTCAAAATTGCTACCAACACTGGTACTATTATTAACACTAGTATCCCTGTCACTCGTTCATTTGTTGAAGGTCAGTTTACTGCCAGACCACCACTTTTTAATGGCAGTAACTATGCATATTGGGCATATAGGATGAAAATATATTTATAATCTATAGGATTAGATACTTGGAATATCACACAAACTGAATATTCTGAACCCACAACTAATTTTGCACAGTGGACTACGGAGCAAAAGACTGTTGTACAAAATAATTCTAAAGCAATGAATATTCTATTTTGTTCACTTGATAGGAATGAATTTAATAGAGTGTCAGTTTGTAAGTCTGCATATGAAATCTGGAAAACTTTGCAAGTGACTCATGAAGGAACAAGCAAACTTAAATAGACCAAAATTTCCATGCTCACAAATCAGTTTCAATTATTTAAAATGAATACTAATGAGTCTGTTTCAGATATGTATAGTCGATTTCAAGATATTGTGCATTCTTTAATATCCTTGGGAAAAGAATTTTCGGAAGAAGATCAAGTCCGAAAATTTTTAAATTCTCTCACTCCAGAAGGGATCAAAAGACACTTGCAATTGAAGAGGCAAATGACATCAGTACTTTAAAGATAGAAGAATTGATTGGAAATCTAATGTCGTTTGAAGTTCAAATGATCGGGAGAAGAGAAAGCAAAGCATCTGAAAAGAAATCAATGGCATTCAATGCATTTACCGACGGATCAAACTCAAATAGTGATAATGATGAAGAGATAGCATTTATGACCAGGAATTTTCGGAAATTCCTGAAATCTAGAAAGATGAATAATCTCAAGAGAAACAACTATAAGAATTCTGGAAATCAGAGTATAGTGCCAAACAATGTCAAATGCTTCAACTGTGATGAACCAAGCCATATCAAAAGAGACTGTCCGTATCCAGAAAGACAGAATCCTCCTATAAACAATGAATCAGTAAAGAAACGGAAGCGTGCATTTACTGCTACTCTAGATGACTCAGACTCGTCCTCAAGCGATGATGATCAGAAGATAGATAATTCAAATTTGTGTTTCACGGTAGTTCTCGACTTCAACGAATTCAAGGAAACGGACTCAGAAAAAGTTACACATTTACAATACAAGTGATTGAAATTGCATGCTTAGAATTAGATGATTGATTGCTTGATTGATTGATTTTGAATTGGTGTGTTGATTGAATTTTAAATTTATTTTTTATTATTTTAATATTATTTTATTATTTTACTTTTATTATTTTTAATAATATAATAATATTTTCTGGAATATACTATAATTCTAATAATATTCCAAATATATACATATATATACATTAATATAATAAGTATATATATATATATATTAGAATTCTTAGGAAAAATAAATCATAGAAATTCACAGGCATATGTCGACATGGCCCCTACCATGATGTCGACATGGGTACAAATTTTGAAATTCAAAATTTGAATTCAAATTCTTGAATTTCCCTCCACCTTTTCACTTCACTCAATACTCTGAAAAGACATCTTTTGACCAGAGAACATGTCTTTCAAAAATCTATTTATTCACTATCTTTTATCACAACTTTTCACTTTCATCTTCAAATTCAAACTCTCTCTTCAAAACTTCAAGCTCTCTACTCTCTACTTTAATGGCTTCTTCAAGCAACCCCTTCACCATGAGACTTTCCAAAAACTTGAAAGAGCAACTCCTCAATAATCCGGAGGCCATAATAGCATACATCAATTATGCTAATTATGGAAATGTCCATCCCGGAAAGTTTGCTATTTTTCAAGATTTTGCTTGTTATGAAATTGATACTCTTTTTGCAAACAATCAAATTCTTAGTCTTGTTGATTCTTCTAAAAATGATTTTGTTTGTTACCCAAATCTTGTTAAAATTTTCTATGCAAATCTCAATCGAGAATTTTATCAAGGAAATGATAATGAAATTTGGAGTAGTGTCAAAGGCACTAAAATTATTTTGAATTGTGATCTTTTGGGTACCATTCTCAATTGCAAAAGCACGGGAATGGATCTTTCTAGTTTTAAAATCGATGAACATGATCGTGAGACATTTCATCATATTTTCGAAGGAGATGAAAACTTTGTATTTAAAAATCGAAACTTTCGTCCTAAAGCAAGGATTGTCAATCTTCTTTTACAACATACTTTGACCCCAAGATTGGGTAACTTCAACAATCCTACTTCAAAAGTGTGCAAAGCACTTTTTGCTATTTTCAGAAATTATGATATCAATTGGGCGCAAGTTATTTTGAATGAACTTCGTCTTAAAAATTTTGAAATGGGGGAAAACAATTTGTACCATGGAATTTACCTTACTCGGATTTTCAATTATTTTGGAGTAAATTTCAAAGGAGAAGAATTTATTTCAAGAAAAGTTTTTAACATCTCAAACATTTCTCTCATGAAAATCCCATATGTTTTTCAACCTTATGAGACTCTTGCCGAAAAGGAAGAACGTTTGGCTCATGAAGAAATGGAAGAGGAGGAAGAAGAAGAAAGGGATGAAATGGAAATAGAAGAAGAAGAAGAAGGTGAAACATCCCTAGAAAGTATTGAATATCCATCCAATCCTACCAACAAAACCCTTTTCAAAAATCAAAAGATTATTGTTGAGAATCAATGGGTTCTTAAAAGATCTGTTAGTAAGAAGTTCGACAAAATATCATCCAAGATGAACAAGTTTTTCTCTAAAGTCAGTAAGAAACTTGGATTATCTTCATCTTCATCATCCTCTAACTAATTATATATTTTCATATCATGTCGAATTAGTTTAAGTTTGTTTTAATTTGACTGTTTATGTAGTTGTTTATGATTGATCATTGTATCACTTTTCCTTGCAATGAAATTGAATTTCCTTTTTGTTATCTAGCTTATCTTATCTCTTGAATAAATGTTAGTATATTATTGAAATATATAAACCATTATTCACAAAATCAATAAGGTCATTAAAATTCACTAGACCATGTCGACATCCCCCCTTGACCATGTCGACATGTACTGGTCAGAAATGACACTTCATTTTGAATTTGAAATTTGAATAACTACCTTGTGTCTATTCATTTCAAACGAATTTCTACACCTATAAATACCCATTTCATCCAGAATTCATTACTGAATATTATTCCTCATCTATTCTATCTCTCATTCTTCTCACAATTTCAAAAATGGCTAATCTAATTCATAACTTATCCGAGAATCTTGAAGAAACTCTTAATTCATTCAAGAATATTCTCTCGTTCATTCTTCGTAACCAGCGACACTTAGAACTGAGTCAAATGCAAATGATCAAGGAGCAAGAAAGACATTTCGAGGCAATTCGATGGATGATTTCTTCTCTGCATAAGGATGATAACGAAGCACATCCTCCTGTCTCTCTCACAAATGACAATGAAAATTGGGATGCCATTAAAGCAGACCCTATTTTCGGAGAAGAAGGATGGGTGGAAGTTCCCCGTAACATTTAATTTGTTTGCCTTATTACTTTGTTTGAATTGATTGTTTTGATTGAAATTGGTTGTTTTGATTGATTTGATTTATACTTGGTGTGGTTTGATGATTGTATAAATATACACTGATATATTTATAATCGTTGATTAAATATCATGTCTATAAGTATAGTTATTTCTTAATATACTTTATTATATAGTTTATTAATGCAGGTACTTGAGTACAAGAATGAGGGGGAGTTGTATAGTTTAGTGTTTGTTTGTTTTTGTTGATGACAAAGGGGGAGAAATATAAAATAGGGTAGTTTGGCATAGATTAAGGGGGAGTTATCAGTTTTAGGGGGAGTCAATAGGATAGAAGTAATATTTTATAAACAAAGGTTGTCATCATCAAAAAGGGGGAGATTGTTAGTCCATGAGCTGATGGTTTGATGACAACAACCTTAGAATAAGATTATAAAATATAAATACTAACAATATAGTTTAGATATATATGTATATGCAGGATTTAACCATGCAGGTACCAAGAATGAAGACTGTATAGTATAGAGATTCAAGATATCAAGATTGAAGACTCATGAGTATCAAGATTATCTAGGGTTCAAGATTTCAAGATAAGTATCGAGTCTAGAATTTTGCTAAAACTTCATAATAGCATTGAAATCTTCACTCCATTTTTCTTTTGGGATGGAACCCATTTCTACCTTTATAGTGGCTTACAAACCCACGACAAGCACCTTACAAACCTACGACAAGTGGCTTACAAACCCACGAACATCCTGGTTTTGTTCAAGTTCTCGAGTCCTGACATGATGAGATATTCTGCAAGAAGAAGCTTGCAAAACTACTTCAAAATGATTTTCAAAATTACTTCGAAATGATTTTCAAAACTGATTTTCAAAATGTTTTAGCCTTAAAAATTATCTTTTCATATGATTTTCAAAAAGGTGTTTTAGCCATAAATATTCTTGTTTTTAAACTTCGTTTATTTTAAACTATCTTTAAAAAATAATATATTTATACTTAGATTTAAATAGAAAATTATAGTAAAATTTTATATATATTATTATCTATATTTATCTATGTATTTTATCTATAGTCAAGTATATTTATAAAGTTTAAAATAGTTTTAATATAAGATAAAGTTTATTTTCAAAGAAAATCAAATCTTCAAAAATTGCTTTGGGATGTCGACATGCCTATGGTGACCATGTCGACATGGTGTCAGTTGAGTTCAAAATTCAAATTTCAGAAGAAGTGTCTATTAGCCATAACTCTTCACGAATGGACATGACTGTTGTTCTTCTATAAATAGGGGTTAGTTTCAACGAATTTTTAATGAGATTTTTTGGTTTTCATTTCTCTTCTTCTTCCACATTTTCTTAATCAAAATCCTATCATCACTCTGCCGAAATCAACATTGAATCTAACTAGATTATCTCTGGTTTTATTCTCTATCACTATCTCAACAAGATTTAAGTGCTATTCAGAGTTATAGGCTTCTTTGTAATATATCTAGCGAGAAAAGGTGTGATTATAGCCTTGGAAATCAATTAAGCGAGAAAAGGTGTGATTGTAGCCTTGGAAATCAATTGGGTGAACTTGTCGCCCGTAAATCAAATATCTCTACCCAGAAGATTGTGATTCTGGAGGGTATACCTCGTAGCCTTGAAACCGAGGGTTGTAATTGTTGAATTGCTTTTGAAAGGAAATCCGTACTTAGTTGTGCGGGACTAGATGTAGGGTAACCCCGAACCAGTATAAAATCTGGTGTGTTCTTTCCTTTACTGCTTTTACTTTATTTCTGCATCTGTGTTTGTTTCGGTGATTATATCTGTGTCTGAATTTTGCAAACATTTGTGTTCAAATTAACATAAACTCAAAAAGAATTAGTAATTTCTTAAAAACACTATTCACCCCCCTCTAGTGTTATTCCTAGCCTTAAGATCCATATTCCGCATTCCTCTCAATAACATGGGTTATAATTAAGTAATAAGAACGGAAAAGCTTATTTTGAGACTTTGAATAAATTAATGAGCAAAAATAATGGTAGAAGCTTATTTAAATAATTTATATTAAGTCAATAAGAAAATAAAGCAGGAATGATAAAAGAGGCTTATTTTAATGAAATTAAAATTTATATTAAGTTAAATAAGCAAGATAATGAATGTGGTTCATACCAACAACATTCCCTATTAAATAAATGGAAATCGCACAATAGATAGAGGTGAGATGAGGGCAAGAATATGCTAATTATGGTAAAAAAGTAGCCAACAGAATAAGAAAGTAAACTGAAGGCAAATTAAAAGATTAGACTTAAGGTCTAATAAAAGAATTGAGATGCGTTTGGAGCAGCCTAAAGGATGAAGCGTCCAACGAAGCAGTTCATTACGGATTTCAAAAATGGAGAAGCACGTCCAACTTAGTATTTTTGGGCATCAAGGAAGTACGAGACTTCAACGGGACGTGAGAATACTCTAGGATGGCCCACTGGGTAGGCCTAATGAAGCTGCACCCCCGGAGGCATGTCTGTAGGTGTTCCATCAAGAGAGTATGCCTTGACTGCATTTGCATTGTAGGCCTAACGAAGTAGACATTTGTAGGCAGTCAGAAGGGCTTGGTGTTCGGAGTAGGGTATTCGTATGTCCAGTACTTGCAAGTAAGTTTAAGGATAGTAGCATGCGGATATCGACCAGCATCAGGACCAAGAGAGATTTCGGGAAAGACTAGAGTTAAACCAATGGGCCAATGATTCTTTCACTATCGAGACATTGGATGAGGGGCACTGCCATTTGGATGTTAGATTGTTTGCAGTAGGGCACGTCCACTTAACTCTTTAGAAGTCTTTCGGTTATTTGAAGGGTGACTGCGTGGGGCCATAGCCACGATGAAAAAGAGACAGACCAACTAGAATATCTATATTGTAGGCATAACGAAGTAGTCCTTCACAGATATAGAAAATCTCCGACTGAATTCCATACAAAGTAGACCTTGTTGGCAGGATTCAGATAGTAGACAGAACGATTACGTCATCCTCAATGTACGCATTGGGTGGTACATTGTGGATGTCCGAGCACTGGCTAGACTAGTGCAGACGCGATTTACATTTTCATAGTAAGTAGTGGAGCATCTGTATTGTAGGCCTTACGAAGCAGTCCTTTACAGATGTAGCTACGGAATGCTCGTGGTGCAAGACGATGGAGTATCTGTATTCTAGGCCTTACGAAGCAGTCCTTTACAGATATAGCTACGGAGCAAGATGATGGAGCATATGTATTATAGGCCTTACGAAGCAGTCCATTACAGATGTAGTTACGGAACGCTCTTGAAGCAAGACGATGGAGCCCTTTTTGAGGAGGATACGGAAGGTACCATGGGTGGTACCTAGGACCAATATGGTCATTGGGCATATAGCTACATATATGTATATATTAGTTATTAGGTTTTAATCTACTATGGAGTAGATGGATATGGTTTACGAACAGAAGCGAGAGTATTGTAACCTAATGAACCTAATATAAGAGTAAATGGAAATAATATGTTATATGTAGAATTAAACCTAGAAGTATATAATTTATTCATTCACCAGAACTTTAGTTCTTACCCCCTCCTCATAACATCCTACTAGTTAGGTAGATAGCAGAGACTTCCCAACTTTAAGACACTTGTTTAGAAAGTGTTATTATATCGGTGAGTATTTACTTACTATTATATTTTAGTCAATTCCGCTGTGAGATATTTAATTGAGTTCTGATATATTTGTCTTTGCCTATTTGTAGGATACCAGATTCCCAACTCCGGTTTCAGTCGGCTTGGGTTATAGCATTTTTGCGAAAAATCCAGACCAAATGGAATTTGGGTTGTTACAAGTAGCTTCCGAGCAGAACTACATGGATGTAACTTAAGATCTTAATGTTAATTTGTTTCATTTGTTTATTTCGTATACTGATATACATTCACTTTATTATTTATTTTAAGAAAAAAGAAATGGCTGGAAACAAGCTAGTAAAAAAATTGCAGTCTTCCACTACTAGTAATTCTAGAGCTGAATAGGACGATATTCAGAAGTCTGCCATAGGTACCTCTCTTTTATCACCTACAGTAAGTTTTTTTGTTTTATTGTTAAGTGAAATATGTATTAGTCTGCAAACTTAATTGTAATTGTTAAATTTTGACATATAAGATTATAAGAAAGCACACGAGAAGATTACAACCATTGTCTGCACCTATACCTTCTGCCCCATCCCTGCCTCAATCCTCATCGCCAACTACACCTTTGCCTCCAACTACTTCAGCTCATTCTCCACAACCTTGCTCTCCACAATCTCCTTCCCTTACCAATGTTCAGCTTGAGGAAGATAACACCTTTAACAAAAGTGATAGTCGACCTAAACCTAAAAGAAAGAAACGAGGCATGACACAGTTGAAAGGGCTTGGGATACAAGATAATTCAAATGCAAAGATAGAAGTGGTTTTCAATGAGAAAGGGCAACCTATAGGTGATTCTTCTATCCCTTTTGCATCTTTCATAGGTGCTTTAGCACGTAATAATGTTTCGATAACTGTTGATGACCGAAGAGATGTTTCTAGCACTCATAAAAATAATCTTTGGACACTTGTGGTTGTAAGATTAACACAAAATAGTTTATATTTGAGTATGGAAGCTTATATTGATTATTTCTTTCAAAATTCAAAGTGTTTTGTAGCTAAGATACAAACTTGATGAAATGCATAAAGATTATGTTTTTCAAAAGATGGCTACTTCCTTAAGAGAGTATAGATGTCAAGTAGGCAGTGTTGTAGTATAAGCTCTAAAGTTGGAAGAAGCCGAAAAAGCAAGAAAACTTACCATGATAAAGCCTGAAAATTTGACTGATAACCAATGGAGTGAATTCATAAAAAAGAGAACTTCCATAAATTTCAATTAAGTTGTGTTTGTATCTTTTGTTTATTAAGTTCAATACTAAATCTTTCATATTAAGTCAAACTAACCAAAATGGCAACAAAAGCAATTTTGCATGATTTAGTTCTAAGTATAGTGCTTTGCCATATTTTGATGATATATGCCTAATTGTTTAAATTTACTTCAAAATTAATATTGTCAATATATCCATGTTCCTTGTGTCCTAAAAATATTTTATAATTGAATTTTTGATCTAAGCGAAAAGTGTTCTCATGAAGCAAGTGAGGGACAAACATACTCATCCACACATGATGAGTCGATTAGGATATGCAAGATTGGAGGAAAAATTGGTTAATTAATTTTCTATCTCCAATACCATCATGCTATTTTTATTTGGTATATGTATCTAAATATCATTCATATATGATGTCGATGTATATATATTGAAGCGAGAAAAACCTGGAGAATAAGTTATTAGAGCAATGCTATGGACAAAAGGTCATATGAATAAAAATGGAAATCCAACAAATAAAGCCATCAAAGACTCGATCGTACAAATAAATATAATTATTACACGTTTTACATGCATGTTGTTGTTGACATATTAATTAACATTACATTGTTTGATTATTATTTTTAGAAAAAAATTCAACAATTCAATGAGTCACAATCGAAGACAAAGAATCAGTCAGTGAAAGATGATGCTCTTTCACCTGTTCTAGGGCCGGATCGGCCAGGTAGACTAAAAGGACTTGGGTTTGGAGTTACGTCTTCTAAGTTAAAAGCCCAATCACACAGTAGCACATTGGTGCGTTCCCTTGAAGAAAAATTAAGAGCATTAGAGGCCAAAGTTGAATTACTCAATGAGGTAATAATAACATTTAATTTTAGCAGTACCATATTATGCTATTCTATGTGAAACATCAGTTTTCTTTATTTTAACTACTACCATCGGGCGAAAATAGTGTTGATGCACGTCGGAATGAATCTGATGCTATGAAGGTAAACTAAAAAGTAAATCTAAATAAATATGTACTTTGTTAATTAAATTATTGTCTTTTGGTGATATCAATTTTTTAAACTTTGTATGGCAATCAAACCATTACAGCAGTATGGACATACCTACTTCGTTGGTAGGAGCTAAATGCAAGTTGTTGAGTTGGCACAAGGAAGGAGAAGCGGTTGTGAAAGGTGAAATATTTTCTACCAATCTAACAAACTTGGTTCACTTCAAACCATTAGGGCTTGATGCACGAAGGGTTTTTGTCGAGTTTGCGGTAAATGCAGAACCTTTTTTTATGGCAAAGTACATATGAATTTAAGGTGGTTGGAGATGCGGTAGGGTCTATAGTTGCATGAAGCAAAGAGTATATCTCTTTTGATCTTTCTTAGTGGTTAAATTGGTGCTTTTAGGAGTTCAACATAATATTTTCATAGTTTATATTATGTACCTTTGGTTTTGGTTTTTGAATTTTTTTCTACTTTTCAAACAGTTTAATGCGTTATTATAAACTTATGAACTACTTTTTTTAGTTTATTTGAATAGTTTGTAGTCTATGTAAACCCTTTTTAACTCGGCCAATGTAAGTATACATTGCCGGTCCTAAGCCCGGATAAAGGAAAAGGGAGAAAAAGGGATAATCTTGATGGTTAGTCTCATCTATTTTCATCTAATTTTCGGATAAAGGAGGAGTTACTCTGTTTGTTTGGTTGCTAAAACAGTTGACTGATTTTTGGAATGTTTTGGCTATGTTCAGGTCTGTAGATGCATTGGGTGTGCAGTTTGTAAGAAACATCACTTATTCCACTCTCGGTACCATCACTAACAGCCATGGTGGCAGCAGTCAAAATGGTGCAGAAACGAAACATTATCTGAAGCTTATGCACCCTTCTGATACCCTTCATGTAGGCCCTGTTTATTGCCTTGTTACCTTCTGTCTAAACTGTCCATATGAACACTAAAATAATCTACGGTTTGGATACTCAAATTTCTCTTTGTTTCTTGTTTTATAAGAGGTGTTGAAAGAGTTCGCATCCAAAAAATATGGAAGGCTGAGGAATCTAAAAACCCGTTCAAGGAATAATCATGAAGGAGAAGACAGTTCATTTGTAGAGGTAATTACCTAAAATCTTGAAGAAAATTAACTTCTTTTAATATTTGTGATGGTTTTTAGTTATGTTTACTTCAGATTCTAGTGTAAACATAGCACTACAAAGGAGTAAAATTTATGACTGAAAAATTTAATATCATTATATCCATGTTTGAAATGAAGTAAACTGAAGAGTTCAACTATTATTATTGAAATATCAATCAATGTGCACATATCTATCAATGTAGGTGCATGCCTACTGACATTACGTGTACAAATGTACTAATATTATGTCTCATCACCACTCTTCCTTGTTCTCTCTTCCCTTCAGCCAGTACATTAATGGATGAATTTAATTCTCTGCCTTCATATATGGTTAAGCTAAATTTCCCTCAGTTAATTTCCTATTGAATCTTTCTTACAGTTTTAATTTTAATTGTAAAGTGTAAAATGTGAAAGATATATGTGAAAAATAGATTAGTTTCTACTTGAACTAATGCTATATGACTGCTTGATGCTTAACAATTGCACAGCAAGAGAAAATAATACATTTGCTTTACCCTTAGCTGCAAAATTAAACTATAAAAAATAGCTGTGGAATTGTGAGCATTAACAAGTGTCATATCACATACTTCACTTCTAACTTTTTATTAAAAATGTTATTGTTTATGCATGTAAACAAAAAGGCACTATGGTTATGTTACAATAACTGAAAGCTTAATTTATGTAAATAGGCATTCCACTTACTTATATATTCTTACTTTATTTTCCAGTTCAGTTACTAGAAATTTAGTTATGCATGATGTTACTGGTACAGTAACTAACATATGGGTACAAGCACTAATGGAGCATAATATCTTTTTGTTGGTTAAATTCTAACTAATAAATATAGAACTACAACTATATATGTTGAAGAGCCAACTTATATATTACGATATATCATTCTTAGAAGAAATTATAAAGCAAACCAAGTCTTATATATTGAAATCTGGAAATACACATGCATATAATTCGACAACTAATTTACTTACTGCCTAAAAAAGAAATCAAAACCTTGTTTATTCTGCTTTATCTTTACTGTATTCTCATATATAAATGTTAAAATTGCCATATTGAAGTTTACTAACAGAATAGAGAAATCCATTTAACTAGTGAAAAGTGCTAGTCTCTCTTTAGTAGTAATTTTTTTTACTATATTACTTTGAAAATTCATAAATTCGTATTGTTGGAGGTATCATTGTTTTTTATGCTTTAAAGGTGGAGGCCGAGAAATCATTCCACTTCAGACTTGCTGCTATACTCAATGATGTTGAGGCAGAGGTAACAAACATTGATCTGCCTTTTTTGACAAGTCAATTTAGTATTATTTATTTATTTCTTTATTATTTCAGTCAATTATCTTGTGTAGATGAACATTGAAATATTCTAGAAGTCCGCCTCGAATACCTCTCTTTTATCAGCTACAGTAAGTTTTTTTCTTAAAAGTCGAATAACTGTAACGCCCCACTCCGAGAGCCTCATTAACAAAGGGTATTATATTGATAATACCGTCTGCTAATTCGGACAATGGAGTATTATGGAAGCGACCATGTGTAATATTACTTTAACTATCTACTGAACACGTCGAAAAGTGGACTCTATTTTTTTTTCATCTCATGTGGTTCGACATATTCAATAAATACTTAAAGCAAAACTACAATGGATAAAAGATCTATCAGAACAAAGCATAATAGCAAAATGAACATCATCACAAAACATCATCAAATAATAAGCAAATAGTCTCAGCACAATACAACATCAAGTACAGATCCAGATATAAAAGTGGGTACAAAGCCACTACTCACACATCCGTGAGTCAAAAGAATATACACAAGATAGTCATAATATCAGAGTATCATAAAGGATGGATAACAAGCAAAGCTACCTATAGTATAGTGGATATATCCAAAGCGGAAGCACCGAAGCAAGCTAAGTCCAAAGCGACCTAACCTGAAACAACTCGGTCTGACCCGAGCATAAAATACTCGGGTCAAGCTAGCTAAACAAATCAGTTAGATAAACTGAACAATAATCATGATAAGATAATGAGGCAACATATAACATAATAATCTCTAAAAGAGAAACATATATCATGGTAAAAAAGACCAAAATCTCTCACATAGGGAAGAAACAAACATCTAAGTAGAGATGTATATCAAGCCTCATATCATTGGCATAACATAAACACAAGTGCCAGTGTAGGCATAAAACAAGTTCCACAAGGTAGTCGCGCTTATATCGTGTGGTTGCATAAAACCATCACCGAATGGCGCTACACGAGGGAATATAAATCACACAGGAAAACATTAGCGTGCTAGTACTGTATTCAATCACACAGGAAATATACCCTAGTGACACACCCATCACTTTAGCTAAGGGGCAACACCTAAAGGAGACAGTCCGAAGACACTATCCCAAAGGCAAATAAATCCAAGGGAGACAGTCCGAAGACACTATCCTAGAGGTATCACTCAGGAAACACGCCGTAGTGGTAAAGGCTCGTAGGCCTAGTACTCGTTTACCACTAACGGTAGGAATGTGTCACGAACTCTTAGCAAGGAACCCTTAAAGTAGTAACGTTAGTCCCATACCCCAACGTTCGCACTAAATGGTTTACTAACCAATCGTAAGCTTCCACACTCAAAGCAGTGAAAAGTTTACCTCATGTCATGGTAAACTCGGCAAAAAGGCCAAAACGATCAATCGAATAGGTCGGGGATTAATCGGAAAGATAAACGCGCGGATTCATGGTCTGTGTTTTACCTAACCATTTAATCACCTTTCCACTTCGCTCAAAGTGTAGAAGAGTGTATATTTTACTTAGAAAATAGTTGAAGAAAACGGATTTTTAATCGTTTGAAAACCTATTTTGAAATAGTCTTTGAAATTCTCCTATTATGGAGTAATTAATTTAATATTTAAAATAATACTAAATAATAGTTTCAAAAGCCAATTTGATGGAAAATCACTTTAAAACGATTTATAAAATCCGTGCATGAAATCTAGAGACAAATCTCAAAGAAATCGGAAAAACTCAGAAAAATAATCGAAATTGTCTAAAATCAATGAAAACAAGTCAAAGTCACTAGTTCGACGGCAGATTTGAACCTACAAACCAAGTCCAAATGGCATGAAAATTGGCAAGTTTGTAGACCAACATACCTGATCCAAACTGCAAAATAAGTCGGGCAAATCTGACTTGAAACAAAGAAACTGCATCGTCTCAAAGTCGGAAAGAAATCACAAAACTCTGCAGTGTCAAAACAGTGCAAAGGTCCCACTTCGACGACATGGTCGAAGGGTCATATGAATCCAGATCTTGATGAAAATTAGCAGGAGCATAGTACAGTACTCCTACTTTGATATGCAACAAGAATCTTTCGGTTCCGACTTGAAACGAAGAAATGACAATGTTTCAAAGTTGGTACGACGATAACTGAAAATGATCACTATTGTGAAATAGTTTCTGGGTGCTACTTCGGCAATAGAAAAGAAGTATCTAACGCACCCAGATCTAAACCAAACTTTGCAAGGTTCAAGATCTCGACCTCATCTTTCCAACGAGACAAAAATTGATAAAATCCGACATCGGACCCACTCGCAGCGAGGTCGCGAAGTTGGACGTTTGAACTACAATTAATCAATGTTTTTCAAAACAGTTTCTGTGTGCTACTTCCTTTTCTGCTTTTGCAACCTGAAAATAAAAACAAGATATATATACAGTTTTTTTTATATCGAAGAAGAAACTAAAATAAATGAAAAACAAAACAAATTCAAAACAACCCTCATTTTTTTTGGAAGAGACTCTTTGTTTTTTTTTTGTTTTTTTTTTTGAATTTTTTTTTTTGGAAAGGAAACTTAAAAGTACTGTTTTACTAATGCAACTAAATGAATGCAAGGGTAAATTACAAATGATTTATCCTAAGTTAACCCAAAATTGTATAATCATGCTCTGTCTTAAATCAACAAGATAGTTCTCAACCAGGTAACAGGCAGGAGTTATCGGTGCACCATGAATCATTGTAGCAATGCAGCTGAAGGTTTAAGTACCTTCAGAGGAACAACCACTATAATATTTATGAATCACCGTAATATTTATAAATGGTTATTACTCTATCGTATCCTAGACACCAAGAAATTAAATTGTTCAAAGAAGACAACTTGCAAATATATAATTAAGAGCTATTGATGTCTAACAGTTATTATTAACAAATTCTAGGATGAAATGCAAAGCAAAAAATAAAAGTGTATTAACAATGCAACTACGAATGGATTTTTGTTTTTTTTATAAATTTTTCTTTTATAAAATGTAAGCAAACAACAATGAAAGGAAAATAAAAACAATATATATAACAACCAAGCAGTTTTTTTTTGGGCAAGTAAAGCGAATCAATTTTTTTAGCAAGTAGCTCCTTTCTTTTTCTGCTTTTGCAACCTAAAAATAAAACCAAGATATATATACAATTTTTTTTATATTGAAGAAGAAACTAAAATAAATGAAAAACAAAACAAATTCAAAACAACCCTCGTTTTTCTTTTTGGAAGAGACTCTTTGTTTGTTTATTTTTTTTGAAATTTTTTTTAATTTTTTTTTGGAAAGGAAACTTAAAAGTACTGTTTTACTAATGCAACTAAATGAATACAAGGGTTAATAACAAATAATTTATCGTAAGTTAACCCAAAATTGTATAATCACACTCTGTCTTAAATCAACAAGATAGTTCTCAGTCAGGTAACGGGCATGAGTTATTGGTGCACCACGAATCACCGTAGCAATGCAACCGAAGGTTTAAGTACCTTCGGAGGAACAACCACTATAATATTTACGAACCACTGTAATATTTATAAATGGTTATTACTCTGTCGTAGCCTAGACAACAAGAAATTAAATTGTTTAAAGAAGACAACTTGCAAATATATAATTAAGAGCTATCGATGTCAAACCGTTATTATTAACAAATTCTAGGATGAAATGCAAAGAAGAAATTAAACGTGTATTAACAATGTAACTACGAATGGATTTTTGTTTTTTTTTATGAATTTTTCTTTTATAAAATGTAAGCAAAACCAATGCAAGGCAAATAAAAACAATATATATAACAACCAAGCAGTTTTTTTTTGGGCAAGCAAAGCGAAGTAATTATTTTTAGCAAGCATCTCCTTTCATTTTCTGCTTTTGCAACCTAAAAATAAAAACAAGTTATATATACAGTTTTTTTTTATATCGAAGAAGAAACTAAAATAAATGAAAAACAAAACAAATTCAAAACAACCCTCGTTTTTTTTGGTAGAGACTCTTTGTTTGTTTGTTTGTTTTTTTTTTAATTTTTTATTTTAATTTTTTTGGAAAGGAAACTTAAAAGTACTGTTTTACTAATGCAACTAAATGAAAGCAAGGGTTAACTACAAATGATTTATCATAAGTTAACCCAAAATTGTATAATCACACTCTGTCTTAAATCAACAAGATATTTCTCAGCCAGGTAACGGGCAGGAGTTATCGGTGCACCACGAATCACCGTAGTAATGCAGCTGAAGGTTTAAGTACCTTTAGAGGAACAACCACTATAATATTTACGAATCACCATAATATTTATAAATGGTTATTACTCTGCCGTAGCGTAGACACCAAGAAATTAAATTGTTCAAAGAAGACAACTTGCAAATATATAATTAAGAGCTATCGATGTCTAACCATTATTATTAACAAATTCTAGGATGAAATTCAAAGCAGAAATTAAACGTGTATTAACAATGCAACTACGAATGGATTTTTGTTTTTTTATGAATTTTTCTTTTATAAAATGTAAGCAAACAACAATGCAAGGCAAATAAAAACAATATATATAGCAACCAAGCAGTTTTTTTTTTGGGCAAGCAAAGCGAAGCAATTGTTTTTAGTAAGCTGCTCCTTTCCATTTCAGCTTTTGCAACCTGAAAATAAAAACAAGATATATATATAATTTGTTTTATATCGAAGAAGAAACTAAAATAAATGAAAAACAAAACAAATTCAAAACAACCATCGTTTTTTTGGAAGAGACACTTTGTTTGTTTGTTTTTTTTTTGAAATTTTTTTTAGGAAAGGAAACTTAAAAGTACTGTTTTTCTAATGCAACTAAATGAATGCAAGGGTTAATTACAAATGATTTATCCTAAGTTAACCCAAAATTGTATAATCACACTCTGTCTTAAATCAACAAGATAGTTCCCAGCCAGGTAATGGGCAGGAGTTATCGGTGCACCACGAATCACCGCAGCAATGCAACCGAAGGTTTAAGTACCTTCAAAAGAACAACCACTATAATATTTACGAATCACCGTAATATTTATAAATGGTTATTATTCTGCCGTATACTAGACACTAAGAAATTAAATTGTTTAAAGAAGACAACTTGCAAATATATAATTAAGAGCTATCGATGTCTACCGTTATTATTAACAAATTCTAGGATGAAATGCAAAGCAGAAATTAAACGTGTATTAACAATGCAACTACGAATGGATTTTTGTTTTTTTTATGAATTTTTCTTTTATAAAATGTAAGCAAACAACAATGCAAGGCAAATAAAAACAATATATATAGCAACCAAGCAGTTTTTTTGGGCAAGCAAAGCGAAGCAATTATTTTTAGCAAGCAGCTCCTTTCCTTTTCTGCTTTTGCAACCTGAAAATAAAAACAAGATATATATATATATACAATTTTTTTTATATCGAAGAAGAAACTAAAATAAATGAAAAACAAAACAAATTCAAAACAACCCTCGTTTTTTTGGAAGAGACTCTTTGTTTGTTAGTTTTTTTTTTGAAATTTTTTTTTAATTTTTTTTAGGAAAGGAAACTTAAAAGTACTGTTTTACTAATGCCACTAAATGAATGCAAGGGTTAATTACAAATGATTTATCCTAAGTTAACCCAAAATTGTATAATCACACTCTGTCTTAAATCAACAGATAGTTCTCAGCCAGGTAACGGGCAGGAGTTATCGGTGCAGCACGAATCACCGTAGCAAAGCAGCCGAAGGTTTAAGTACCTTCAGAGGAACAACCATTATAATATTTACGAATCACCGTAATATTTATAAATGGTTATTACTCTACCGTAGACTAGACACCAAGAAATTAAATTGTTCAAAGAAGACAACTTGCAAATATATAATTAAGAGCTATCGATGGCTAACCGTTATTATTAACAAATTCTAGGGTGAAATGCAAAACAGAAATTAAACGGGTATTAACAATGCAACTACGAATGGATTTTTGATTTTTTTTATGAATTTTTCTTTTATAAAATTTAAGCAAACAACAATGCAAAGCAAATAAAAACAATATATATAGCAACCAAGCAGTTTTTTTTTGGGCAAACAAAGCGAAACAATTATTTTTAGCAAGCAGCTCCTTTCCTTTTCTGCTTTTGCAACTTGAAAATAAAAACAAGATATATATACAGTTTCTTTTTATATCGAAGAAGAAACTAAATAAATGAAAAACAAAACAAATTTAAAACAACCCTCATTTTTTTGGAAGAGACTTTTCGTTTTTTTTTTGAAATTTTTTTTTTTGAAAGGAAACTTAAAAGTACTGTTTTACTAATGAAACTAAATGAATGCAAGGGTTAATTACAAATGATTTATCCTAAGTTAACCCAAAATTGTATAATCACACTCTGTCTTAAATTAACAAGATATTTCTCAGCCAGGTAACGGACAGGAGTTATCGGTGCACCACGAATCACCGTAGCAATGTAGCCGAAGGTTTAAGTACCTTCAGAGGAACAACCACTATAATATTTACAAATCATCGTAATATTTATAAATGGTTATTACTCTGCCCTAGCCTAGACACCAAGAAATTAAATTGTTCAAAGAAGACAACTTGCAAATATATAATTCAGAGCTATCGATGTCTAACCGTTATTATTAACAAATTCTAGGATGAAATGCAAAGTAGAAATTAAACGTGTATTAACAATGCAACTACGAATGGAGTTTTATTTTTTTTATGAATTTTTCTTTTATAAAATGTAAGCAAACAACAATGCAAGGCAAATAAAAACAATATATATAGCAACCAAGCAATTTTTTTTTGGTCAAGCAAAGCGAAGCAATTATTTTTAGCAAGCAGCTCCTTTCCTTTTCTGCTTTTGCAACCTGAAAATAAAAACAAGTTATATATACAGTTAATTTATATCGAAAAAGAAACTAAATAAATGAAAAACAAAAAAAATTCAAAACAACCATCGTTTTTTTTGGAAGAGACTCTTTTTTTTTTTTTTAAATTTTTTTTTGTTTTTTTTGAAAAGGAAACTTAAATGCACTGTTTTACTAATGCAACTAAATGAATGCAAGGGTTAATTACAAATGATTTATCCTAAGTTAAGCCAAAATTATATAATCACACTCTGTCTTAAATCAACAAGATAGTTCTCAGCCAGGTAACAGGCAGGAGTTATCGGTACACCACGAATCACCGTAGCAGTGCAGCCGAAGGTTTAAGTACTTTCAGAGGAACAACCACTATAATATTTATGAATCAGCGTAATATTTATAAATGGTTATTACTCTACCGTAGCCTAGACACCAAGAACTTAAATTGTTCAAAGAAGACAACTTGCAAATATTTAATTAAGAGCTATCGATGTCTAACCGTTATTATTAACAAATTCTAGGATGAAATGCAATGCAGAAATTAAACGTGTATTAACAATGCAACTACGAATGGATTTTTGTTTTTTTATGAATTTTTCTTTTATAAAATGTAAGCAAACAACAATGCAAGGCAAATAAAACCAATATATATAGCAACCAAGCAGTTTTTTTTGGGCAAGTAAAGCGAAGCAATTATTTTTAGCAAGCAGCTCCTTTTCTTTTCTGCTTTTGCAACCTGAAAATAAAAAAAGATATATATATATACAGTTTTTTTTATATCGAAGAAGAAGCTAAAATAAATGAAAAACAAAACAAATTCAAAACAACCCTCGTTTTTTTGGAAGAGTCTCTTTGTTTTTTTTTTGAATTTTTTTTATGGAAAGGAAACTTAAAAGTACTGTTTTACTAATGCAACTAAATGAATGCAATGGTTAATTACAAATGATTTATCCTAAGTTAACCCAAAATTGAATAATCACACTCTATCTTAAATCAAAAAGATAGTTCTCAGCCAGGTAACGGGCAGGAGTTATCGGTGCACCACGAATCACCGTAGCAATGCAGCTGAAGGTTTAAGTACCTTCAGAGGAACAACCAGTATAATATTTACGAATCACCGTAATATTTATAAATGGTTATTACTCTGTCGTAGCCTAGACACCAAGAAATTAAATTGTTCAAAGAAGACAACTTGCAAATATATAATTAAGAGCTATCGATGTCTAACCGTTATTATTAACAAATTCTAGGATGAAATGCAAAGTAGAAATTAAACCTGTATTAACAATGCAACTACGAATGGATTTTTGTTTTTTTTATGAATTTTTCTTTTATAAAATGTAAACAAACAACAATGCAAGGCAAATAAAAACAATATATATAGCAACCAAGCAGTTTTTTTTGGGCAAGCAAAGCGAAGCAATTATTTTTAGCAAGCAGCTCCTTTTCTGCTTTTGCAACTTGAAAATAAAAACAAGTTATATATACAGTTTTTTTTATATCGAAGAAGAAACTAAATAAATGAAAAACAAAAAAAATTCAAAACAACCCTCGTTTTTTTTGGAAGAGATTCTTTGTTTGTTTGTTTTTTTTGTTTTTTTTTTGGAAGGAAACTTAAAAGCACTGTTTTACTAATGCAACTAAATGAATGCAAGGGTTAATTACAAATGATTTATCCTAAGTTAACCCAAAATTATATAATCACACTATGTCTTAAATCAACAAGATAGTTCTCAGCCAGGTAACAGGCAGGAGTTATCGGTGCACCACGAATCACCGTAGTAGTGCAGCCGAAGGTTTAAGTACTTTTAGAGGAACAACCACTATAATATTTATGAATCACCGTAATATTTATAAATGGTTATTACTCTACCGTAGCCTAGACACCAAGAAATTAAATTGTTCAAAGAAGACAACTTGCAAATATATAATTAAGGGCTATCGATGTCTAACCGTTATTATTAACAGATTCTAGGATGAAATGCAAAGCAGAAATTAAAAGTGTATTAACAATGTAACTACGAATGAATTTTTGTTTTTTTATGAATTTTTCTTTTATAAAATATAAGCAAACAACAATGCAAGGCAAATAAAAACAATATATATAGCAACCAAGCAGTTTTTTTTGGGCAAGTAAAGCGAAGCAATTATTTTTAGCAAGCAGCTCCTTTCCTTTTCTGCTTTTGCAACCTGAAAATAAAAACAAGATATATATACAGTTTTTTTATATCGAAGAAGAACTAAAATAAATGAAAAACAAAACAAATTCAAAACAACCCTCGTTTTTTTGGAAGTGTCTCTTTGTTTGTTTTTATTTTTTTGAAATTTTTTTTGGAAAGGAAACTTAAAAGTACTGTTTTACTAATGCAACTAAATGAATGCAAGGGTTAATTACAAATGATTTATCCTAAGTTAACCCAAAATTGTATAATCACACTCTGTCTTAAATCAAAAAGATAGTTCTCAGCCAGGTAACGGGCAGGAGTTATCGGTGCACCACGAATCACCGTAGCAATGCAGCCGAAGGTTTAAGTACCTTCAGAGGAACAACCACTATAATATTTACGAATCACTGTAATATTTATAATGGTTATTACTCTGCCGTATCCTAGACACCAAGAAATTAAATTGTTCAAAGAAGAAAACTTGCAAATATATAATTAAGGGCTATCGATGTCTAACCGTTATTATTAACAAATTCAAGGATGAAATGCAAAGAAGAAATTAAACGTGTATTAACAATGCAATACCAATGGATTTTTGTTTTTTTTATGAATATTTCTTTTATAAAATGTAAGCAAACAACAATGCAAGGCAAATAAAAACAATATATATAGCAACCAAGCAGTTTTATTTTTGGGCAAGCAAAGCGAAGCAATTAATTTTAGCAAGCAGCTCCTTTCCTTTTCTGCTTTTGCAACCTGAAAATAAAACAAGATATATATACAGTTTTTTTATATCGAAGAAGAAACTAAAATAAATGAAAAACAAAACAAATTCAAAACAACCGTCATTTTTTTTGGAAGAGACTCTTTGTTTTTTTTTTGAATTTTTTTTTTGGAAAGGAAAGTTAAAAGTACTGTTTTACTAATGCAACTAAATGAATGCAAGGGTTAATTACAAATGATTTATCCTAAGTTAACCCAAAATTGTATAATCACACTCTGTCTTAAATCAGCAAGATAGTTCTCAGCCAGGTAACGGGCAGGAGTTATCGGTGCACCACGAATCACTGTAGCAATGCAACCGAAGGTTAAGTACCTTCAGAGGAACAACCACTATAATATTTACGAATCACCGTAATATTTATAAATGGTTATTACTCTATCGTAGCCTGGACACCAAGAAATTAAATTGTTCAAACAAGACAACTTGCAAATATATAATTAAGAGCTATCGATATCTAATCGTTATTATTAACAAATTCTAGGATGAAATGTAAATCAGAAATTAAACGTGTATTAACAATGCAACTACGAATGGATTTTTGTTTTTTTATGAATTTTTCTTTTATAAAATGTAAGCAAACAACAATGCAAGGCAAATAAAAACAATATATATAGCAAACAAGCAGTTTTTTTTTGGGCAAGAAAAGCGAAGCAATTATTTTTAGCAAGGAGCTCCTTTCCTTTTCTGCTTTTGCAACCTGAAAATAAAAACAAGATATATATATATAGTTTTTTTTCATATTGAAGAAGAAACTAAAAAAATGAAAAACAATACAAATTCAAAACAACCCTCGTTTTTTTTTGGAAAAGACACTTTGTTTGTTTTTTTTTGTTTTTTTTTGAAAGGAAACTTAAAAGTACTGTTTTACTAATGCAACTAAATGAATGCAAGGGTTAATTACAAATGATTTATCCTAAGTTAACCCAAAATTGTATAATCACACTCTGTCTTAAATCAGCAAGATAGTTCTCATCCAGGTAACGGGCAGGAGTTATCGGTGCACCACGAATCACCATAGCAATTGTCACGTCCTGAAATTTTCGACTTTCGAAAATTCAACATCGATACTCACTTTATCGACTGCCGAACAATCGAGTGCCGGAAACTCCAATAGTGAGGGTTTTAAGAAAAAGAAAAAGTAGAGGAAGAAGAAGATAGAAGAAAAAGAGAAGGAAGAAAGAAGAAGAACAACAGAACAGCAACAGAAACAGAACAATATCAGAATCTTACACATCGCAGCGGAATAATATACAATAGATAATTACTAGTCTTTAAAACAAAGAACTATATCATTTTATACATACATCAATCATCAGAGTCAATATACAACAATGGACAGTTATATAACTTGTCCTCATACAGAATACACAGTGGAATAAATAATATCAGATACAAATACTACGTCTCGACATCCAGATTGCTTCCAAAGCTCCAGAATATCCAGAATATCCTGATAATATAACTCTAGACTGCCCGTGTGGAAATTGGTGGGCACCCAGAGTTTAGAAGGGAAACAATAAACTCCGAGTCAATCATGGTGACTGGTGTGAGATCGTAAAACAGTTATTCTTTAAAATAAACAACAGGATAATTTTAAAGTCAATTCGAAATGCTTTTGGAAAATGAAACTACCATAAGACCTCCCACCACACACACAATGCAAACGCAGAATTGGAGGAGATTTCTTCTTATGATAGTCAAAGATGCTTTCTACGCAAAATCAAATCATTTTTGATATTTTTATTAGTGCATAGTGTGGAAAACATTTCGAAAGTATAATATAAATCTTAGCCAGCATAGGCATTCCGCACTTATGCCTACTATAGCTACCATCCAAACAGTGGTGACCACCATAAGTGAATGATAGGTTCTACAACTAAAACCGTACAAGATCGTATTGTTTCTTTGGATTTCCAACAAATGGTCAGGCTAAGGAACTTCCTTTT
Organism: Allium fistulosum; assembly: GCA_030737815.1. Classification (NCBI taxonomy): domain Eukaryota; kingdom Viridiplantae; phylum Streptophyta; class Magnoliopsida; order Asparagales; family Amaryllidaceae; genus Allium; species Allium fistulosum. Next base: position 274,968,480 of record CM060907.1, on the reverse strand, counting down.
CCACGATGGGTACGTCCCTGGAATAGACGACCCGAGAAATAACCTAACATTACGGTTAGATCTCTGCCAACACAAGGCCGGGTTACCTCTGCAAAAATAGGTAACTACTGACACGCGTATGCCATCCCCCGATCGTCACCGATCTTCCCGAGGATCCCCGATTTCCAACAAACCACAAAGTAATAATAACTGTGCAGCAACCACAGAGGTTAAGTATCTAGGCTCCATACCATGATACCACCTTTATCCAGAAGGAATGACATACACTAAGGGGCGCTACTCCCTAGAACCTTGCTGCATCCTTCCTGTTTCGACCATTTCCGGGGTGTGAGGCTCGACGAAGTCTCGTCCACAAAGCTACGCTTTCTCAAAAAGCCCTGCTTCGGGTCAAACGAAATGATCAACCTATGATCACAAAGATATAAGATCAAACAAATGATCATATCACAAATGATCAAACACTGATCATTTCACAGCAACACTCAGTATGCCACGTTACCAAATTGGGATATATCGCTGATAAATTTCAACTACATAACCTCTGAGCTCGTACGTCTCAGAGAAGGGTGTTAAGCTAAGAGAATGAATTCTCCGCCACCAACAGAAATGTATTTGAAAGAAATCAGCTTTATATCTCAAATTGTAACGTCAGACACACAATCCATACAAGTCTGTTCCGGGATCGAACAGAACCGAAGGCACTTCTCACGAAGCCCTTGCATTTCCGGATAATTTTCAATCACGTCAGGACTTCCCGTCACTAAGGGTGATAAAACCTCTAAATCGAAGATCAGTCGATGTAGAGTAACTCGACGGTAATCCTTTCGTTTTCAAAAATATCCGGTCTTCAACACCGGTCTTCAAATGCGATTCATAACGACGTATCACATATTCGGAATGGGTTATACGACCCCATGGTCCTTTCCCGGCTAACCCGAATAGTGAGCGATTATTCAAAAATAAGTGTGGCATTCAAATTCATCCAATTCACAACAAATACCTATCTAAAGGTAATTATTGATAGTCGGTTATTTAACTATCAATAAAGATGCGCAACATCATCAGATTCCAAATAATTTTCCCAAATCATTTCATCTTCCAAAAATATCTTTTACTAGATATAAAATTTCCACACTTCAAAAATAAAACAACGTTTATTTTTCTAAACAGTTTCCCTTTTCTTTTTATAAATTCCATAGTGAATTTATGTTTCAAAAATGTCTATTGATATACGATTTTCAAATCGTTTTCAATATTCGATTTCGATTTATCTTTAAGAAGATAAATCTCAAAAACGTTCATTTCATATTGGAAAACATTCCATACTTATTTAATAATAAGTATTTCACAAATCAATTATTTTCAACACTTGGAAAATATTCAATATACTTAAATCAATATTAAGTATATATTCATTCTTTAAGGAAAACATTTACTATAACAACATTTATTTGAGTCAAAACGAATGTTACGTAAAACATCGTTACGACGACTCAAAATCACTAGTATAGGGATTCGGAATTAAGATAGATATATAAATCCCAATACTACATCAAAACATTTTCTTCCGAAAATCATTTACTATAACAACAGTGTTATAGTCCATCATTTCCTTATATTTTCGAAAACGCCTATTTCAACAATAAAAATGTTGAAATCTATGTTTTCGATTCACAATACGTTTTAAAAACATCTCTAAAATGTTTAACTTCATTTTCAATGCCACTTTTCCAAAACTATCCATTTTACTTAACAATATATTCACTGTCCAAAATCGTGAATAAAATTTACTTAACCCCATTTCAATCATTTCTACACATTTTTATTTCAATAAAAATTCGCTATTCAAAATCGTGAATATATCTTCTTTAATAACCTCCTATATTTACTTTATCAAATCCAATTGACTTCGAATTTATAAAACAACATTTATAAATCCTGTTTCTATTTTCTAACAACTTTGATTTATAAATCTTCTTTATAATTCGATTCATTTTATAATTCAACTTTATATACCAAAAGTCCATATTAGAGGTTAAGTACTTATACTTCATGGATTTATAACATTCGTTCCTTTAAGGCTTCACAAATTTTAAATCTTATTTCTTATAAGATTTCATTTAAAACCTTATTTTTTTACAACAACCGAACTACGTTTAAAATTCCATTGTTTGGATTTATAAAATATATATTTTTTTAACTCGTCTATAACCCATTCATACTTATTCACAACTCTTAATTAAAATGTCGAAACCCGATTTATAAGTAAATCACTCATAAGTCTTTTGTTTTACAAAAATCTATTTATTTTGTAACTTCATAATTTATAAATATAAATTTCGTTCACTTATACCATCCCTTTATTCTTCATTTTAACACTTATTACAACCCGTTTTATAATCCCAATATTTTGTATTTAAAAAAAAAATCAGATTTTATACATCTTTTATATACATCGTTTTAATAATTCAAAAATCTCAATTTAAACCATTTTATAAATTTCTTAACTCTTTATTTCAAAAGAAATTACTTTTTTTGTTAAAATTCACAAAATCTCAACTTTTATAACTTAAAAGTTTTAACGTTTATCTTTTTAAAGTAAATCAATTCAACAATTTAAATAAACGTATATTTTCAAAGATCACTTTTAAAATTTCACTTTTAAAGTCAACATCGTTATTTTTAAATTTAAAAATTTGAATCCGATGATGCAACGCATCAATTAGTCAATCACAACAGTCAATATCATATCTCAACATATGACAACAGAATATATATCAACATCTGTAAATAAATAAATACGGTTGAGGAATCCAGTTGGATCCCTCCAACCTGTTTCCCTGCATCCAAAGATGTTAGCACAATACCAATTCCGCTCCAGTACGGAATTATCGCGGTATATAGGTTTTTATAAATCCGCTTACTAACGGCGCAATAGGGTCTCATCCGCTATACGAGGCGGGAAATCAATCAACCCAATATATACATATGCCAATATGTATATATTGCTATATATATAGATATATCCTATCATATCTAATACCCCATCCAAACAAATCAACCAAATCAATAACTGCAATTCAAAATTAAATCTGAGTGAGAAGATCTCACCTTAGCTTTATTTTGCCATCCATTTCCATCCAATTTATTTTCTTGATTTAACCTTGTATAAATAAATTTACAATTTATCAACATTCGAATAAATCGAACAACCAATTTCCGTTTTGATTTTTTATTTACTCAAATAATTAAATTTTTAAGCTAACTTTCTTTTTCAAACCAAAACTTAGCTTACTGTAAAATTTTAAAAACAGATTTTCTTTTTACATCTCTTAGTACTATTTCCTTCCTGTTTTAAACAGTAAAAATAAAATATTTTATATCTCTCTTTTTTTTTCCTTCCCACAACTCAAAATCTGAAAACAATTAAATTCATATATATGCATATGAACATGTGTATATTAACATAAATTCCAAATTTGAACAGTTAATTACCTTGATAATCTCCATCGGCTAAAGTTTAATTTAAACAAATTTCCCTTAAATAACTTATTCTCAGTAACATACACTAATCTAGATTTAAGAAAATAACTCAGGTTAAATTAATTACCAGACGCGCCTGCTCGAGATGACACCCCTAACTCAATGCCTACCCCTCGCGAACATCGCCGCATCGTTCGAATTCGCTGTCGAAGTCGCCACTTCGTCGCTCGACGCCATCATCACGCCGACCATCTCCAATGTCGAGCCCCAATCACGATCTCCCCTCCAGACTTGAGCCTTCCACCAGTGACTTGAGACTCGCGAATGCCCTAGCCTACTGATCGCGACGCCACTGCCAGTGCCGTGCTACCCCCTCCATCGTCAAACGCGAGTCGCGTACCTTCCCCCTAGCAGCCGCCTTCCACTCGAACGCCACGCCCAAATCACGCGCGCCTATCGCGACCGCCGCCTCACGTAGGCCATCGCGAACTCGCATCCACCCCCTCCAGCAAACGCTGCGCCATCGCCTGACTACACCTCCAGGTCGCCGCCTCCCTGCGAACGAAACTCGCGCCTCGAATCAAACTGTCGCGCGCGCGATTCCACCCTCGCGACTTCGTCCCTTGATTTGAATAGAAGGATAAGGCTCGGTATTTTTATAAAAGGAAGAGGGATTGGATTTGAGATTTAAACTGAAGGGGAGAATTCGACCATTTACTGATTTTCTTTCGTTTGAATCCAACTGAAAGGAAGTGTCGTTCCTTAATCAGAGAAAAGATCGTGCCTTCACGATTTCATATCGTGTTTTCTGGCGTGAATTTAGGCGTGAGTTAAGGGATGAACGTGGCTGATATTTTGACAATATTAAATTTTAAATTTTAAAATTGAATTCAATTAAATTTCTACGCGTTTAATTATCATGTGCTCCCTTATCAACACCGAAAAATACGAAACTTGGAATCCGATAATAATTCGATATTACGGACCCAACGGCACTAGTTTCGTTGAATTCCGAGACAGTCTGAAAATTGACTATTTTTAAATATCGATTCGAACAATTAAATTCAAAACTGAACAGAACAGTTTCAAATTCAATCCTGACAGTTCAATTAGCTTCGGTATTATCAATACGAATTTTAAAAGCTTTCGAAATATTTTTCTTCGGCTTATAATTGAAGATTCAAATTTTTTATTCAACATTCAATCGATTAAATTTTATAATTTAATCGTCAAATTCAGTTTTAAATTCGGGATTCAAATTAAATCATCTTTTAAATATTTAAAATTAATTAAATATTCTCAATTTAATTCGTTCAAAATTCTGGGTCGTTACAAACTTCCCTCCTTAAAAGAATTTCGTCCTCGAAATTACAAGTTAGGAAAAATGTCCTTAACTCGTCTACTACTTTTCACAATCCAATAGTTTTATCAATTCATCAAAACAAATCTTTCTACTAAAGATTCGTTATTATTTCAACTAAATTTCAACTTCAACTGTAAGTTCAAACAACACTGTTTAACTTCAAAATTCAAATTCGAGTTTAAATTCAAATTTTAAACTTTCAAAATTTTTCTCAAAATTTTTCTAACGCCCTAAATTTCGAAAATTTTCGCCAGCGTCTCCTTTGCGCGGCTAATACGGCACGACTACAAAACGTCCCTACGGACTCTCAGATTTCAAAAAGAAAAAGAAAAAGCCAAGCGGCTAGAGAGAAATCATCAAAAACTCATATTATAATTCAAATACATACCTTTTTTCGAGCAATTCAAATTCTCTTCAAAATTAAAATCCCAATTCCTTTACACCTGTATATCTACTAGCCATTATATCTAGTTACAGCATTCAAACTATTTTGCAAATTCTATTACAAAATTTCAAATATAAACTGTTTACACATTTTTAACTTACTATTGAAGTTACATATCTATTCTCATTCAATTTTACATTTCAATTCTCATTCGAATTCAATTCACAATTCCAATCTAATTTGGATTTAGTTTACTTCTGGATATTGAATTTCATCAATTATCTTTTAGTTCACTTCAACTAATCTTAAAGCTTCATTTTATTTCACACAATTCAAATTTGTTTCAACATTCAGTTTCAATTTTTATTCACTTACAATTGTAAATTCCATTCATTTGAAATTTATTTCTTCTTACTTGAATTTATTTGCAATTCCGAACCAGTCTTTTATTTAGTTCACAATTCAAGTTTCAATTTAACTAATTCAACTTCCATTTCTGTATTTCGTGAATTAATAAATTATCAAAGTAGCTTATTCGGATTCAAGTCTCATTTCATTTTCATTCTATCGCTTACAGATTCGCAATGAATCTCAACTTTCAATTTTACTTTCATATGGTATTCCAGAATCTTACCAACATTTCAAAATTATTTGAAAACAATTCAAATTATCCTTCGAATCTCCAAAACAAAAATCCAAATTTTCCAAACAACTTCCATTTAAAACAATTTGGCAGCAATTCCTCTTTTGGAAACCCGAAAATGAACACCGGTAATGTCGCGATCATCATCGGAATTATTTTCCAGCGACCTAAAAGAGTTTAGAGCTTTCAACTCTCCAAAATATTTTTCAAAACCTTCGAAATTCATTTTCAACTCCAAAAATGATTTAACTTTCCAAATCTCCAAAATTTTCAAGTTCCTTTCAAAACATTTCCAAAAACATCTCTGGAATTCCGTTTTAAATTACAATTCACATTTATAATTTACATTCTTAAATTTCATTTATATGTGAATTAATTTCTTAACTTTGGAGTTACGATTTCAATTTCTTATTCAATTTCAATGGTAATAATTTACTATTATTACCTCCTAACATCCATGCAACCATATACTATAGTAATTCATAGAAAAAAAACATTTCTTTTCTATACAAAAATAGCTTTGGGTAAAATTATTTCATTTACCCTATTTAAAACAATACTGTGCCGAACTGTTCTATTCAAGTGTTTAGAAACCCCTTCGATACAGTTTTGCAAGACTGTGCCGACGAAGGTTCATATACCACTCAATAAACCAATCATCACAATATAAAACAATTTTATATTCAAATAACAAATACGCGCTCATATCTATTATTACACTCAACTCATTCTAGAGTACTACTGACTCTATCTCTAATGAGTAACACCCAACAGAGCAGGGTTGTCGCTTAACCATATGCTCCGATACCACTTTGTCACGTCCTGAAATTTTCGACTTTCGAAAATTCAACATCGATACTCACTTTATCGACTGCCGAACAATCGAGTGCCGGAAACTCCAATAGTGAGGGTTTTAAGAAAAAGAAAAAGTAGAGGAAGAAGAAGATAGAAGAAAAAGAGAAGGAAGAAAGAAGAAGAACAACAGAACAGCAACAGAAACAGAACAATATCAGAATCTTACACATCGCAGCGGAATAATATACAATAGATAATTACTAGTCTTTAAAACAAAGAACTATATCATTTTATACATACATCAATCATCAGAGTCAATATACAACAATGGACAGTTATATAACTTGTCCTCATACAGAATACACAGCGGAATAAATAATATCAGATACAAATACTACGTCTCGACATCCAGATTGCTTCCAAAGCTCCAGAATATCCAGAATATCCTGATAATATAACTCTAGACTGCCCGTGTGGAAATTGGTGGGCACCCAGAGTTTAGAAGGGAAACAATAAACTCCGAGTCAGTCATGGTGACTGGTGTGAGATCGTAAAACAGTTATTCTTTAAAATAAACAACAGGATAATTTTAAAGTCAATTCGAAATGCTTTTGGAAAATGAAACTACCATAAGACCTCCCACCACACACACAATGCAAACGCAGAATTGGAGGAGATTTCTTCTTATGATAGTCAAAGATGCTTTCTACGCAAAATCAAATCATTTTTGATATTTTTATTAGTGCATAGTGTGGAAAACATTTCGAAAGTATAATATAAATCTTAGCCAGCATAGGCATTCCGCACTTATGCCTACTATAGCTACCATCCAAACAGTGGTGACCACCATAAGTGAATGATAGGTTCTACAACTAAAATCGTACAAGATCGTATTGTTTCTTTGGATTTCCAACAAATGGTCAGGCTAAGGAACTTCCTTTTCCACGATGGGTACGTCCCTGGAATAGACGACCCGAGAAATAACCTAACATTACGGTTAGATCTCTGCCAACACAAGGCCGGGTTACCTCTGCAAAAATAGGTAACTACTGACACGCGTATGCCATCCCCCGATCGTCACCGATCTTCCCGAGGATCCCCGATTTCCAACAAACCACAAAGTAATAATAACTGTGCAGCAACCACAGAGGTTAAGTATCTAGGCTCCATACCATGATACCACCTTTATCCAGAAGGAATGACATACACTAAGGGGCGCTACTCCCTAGAACCTTGCTGCATCCTTCCTGTTTCGACCATTTCCGGGGTGTGAGGCTCGACGAAGTCTCGTCCACAAAGCTACGCTTTCTCAAAAAGCCCTGCTTCGGGTCAAACGAAATGATCAACCTATGATCACAAAGATATAAGATCAAACAAATGATCATATCACAAATGATCAAACACTGATCATTTCACAGCAACACTCAGTATGCCACGTTACCAAATTGGGATATATCGCTGATAAATTTCAACTACATAACCTCTGAGCTCGTACGTCTCAGAGAAGGGTGTTAAGCTAAGAGAATGAATTCTCCGCCACCAACAGAAATGTATTTGAAAGAAATCAGCTTTATATCTCAAATTGTAACGTCAGACACACAATCCATACAAGTCTGTTCCGGGATCGAACAGAACCGAAGGCACTTCTCACGAAGCCCTTGCATTTCCGGATAATTTTCAATCACGTCAGGACTTCCCGTCACTAAGGGTGATAAAACCTCTAAATCGAAGATCAGTCGATGTAGAGTAACTCGACGGTAATCCTTTCGTTTTCAAAAATATCCGGTCTTCAACACCGGTCTTCAAATGCGATTCATAACGACGTATCACATATTCGGAATGGGTTATACGACCCCATGGTCCTTTCCCGGCTAACCCGAATAGTGAGCGATTATTCAAAAATAAGTGTGGCATTCAAATTCATCCAATTCACAACAAATACCTATCTAAAGGAAATTATTGATAGTCGGTTATTTAACTATCAATAAAGATGCGCAACATCATCAGATTCCAAATAATTTTCCCAAATCATTTCATCTTCCAAAAATATCTTTTACTAGATATAAAATTTCCACACTTCAAAAATAAAACAACGTTTATTTTTCTAAACAGTTTCCCTTTTCTTTTTATAAATTCCATAGTGAATTTATGTTTCAAAAATGTCTATTGATATACGATTTTCAAATCGTTTTCAATATTCGATTTCGATTTATCTTTAAGAAGATAAATCTCAAAAACGTTCATTTCATATTGGAAAACATTCCATACTTATTTAATAATAAGTATTTCACAAATCAATTATTTTATAAATTCCATAGTGAATTTATGTTTCAAAAATGTCTATTGATATACGATTTTCAAATCGTTTTCAATATTCGATTTCGATTTATCTTTAAGAAGATAAATCTCAAAAACGTTCATTTCATATTGGAAAACATTCCATACTTATTTAATAATAAGTATTTCACAAATCAATTATTTTCAACACTTGGAAAATATTCAATATACTTAAATCAATATTAAGTATATATTCATTCTTTAAGGAAAACATTTACTATAACAACATTTATTTGAGTCAAAACGAATGTTACGTAAAACATCGTTACGACGACTCAAAATCACTAGTATAGGGATTCGGAATTAAGATAGATATATAAATCCCAATACTACATCAAAACATTTTCTTCCGAAAATCATTTACTATAACAACAGTGTTATAGTCCATCATTTCCTTATATTTTCGAAAACGCCTATTTCAACAATAAAAATGTTGAAATCTATGTTTTCGATTCACAATACGTTTTAAAAACATCTCTAAAATGTTTAACTTCATTTTCAATGCCACTTTTCCAAAACTATCCATTTTACTTAACAATATATTCACTGTCCAAAATCGTGAATAAAATTTACTTAACCCCATTTCAATCATTTCTACACATTTTTATTTCAATAAAAATTCGCTATTCAAAATCGTGAATATATCTTCTTTAATAACCTCCTATATTTACTTTATCAAATCCAATTGACTTCGAATTTATAAAACAACATTTATAAATCCTGTTTCTATTTTCTAACAACTTTGATTTATAAATCTTCTTTATAATTCGATTCATTTTATAATTCAACTTTATATACCAAAAGTCCATATTAGAGGTTAAGTACTTATACTTCATGGATTTATAACATTCGTTCCTTTAAGGCTTCACAAATTTTAAATCTTATTTCTTATAAGATTTCATTTAAAACCTTATTTTTTTACAACAACCGAACTACGTTTAAAATTACATTGTTTGGATTTATAAAATATATATTTTTTTATCTCGTCTATAACCCATTCATACTTATTCACAACTCTTAATTAAAATGTCGAAACCCGATTTATAAGTAAATCACTCATAAGTCTTTTGTTTTACAAAAATCTATTTATTTTGTAACTTCATAATTTATAAATATAAATTTCGTTCACTTATACCATCCCTTTATTCTTCATTTTAACACTTATTACAACCCGTTTTATAATCCCAATATTTTGTATTTAAAAAAAAATCAGATTTTATACATCTTTTATATACATCGTTTTAATAATTCAAAAATCTCAATTTAAACCATTTTATAAATTTCTTAACTCTTTATTTCAAAAGAAATTACTTTTTTTGTTAAAATTCACAAAATCTCAACTTTTATAACTTAAAAGTTTTAACGTTTATCTTTTTAAAGTAAATCAATTCAACAATTTAAATAAACGTATATTTTCAAAGATCACTTTTAAAATTTCACTTTTAAAGTCAACATCGTTATTTTTAAATTTAAAAATTTGAATCCGATGATGCAACGCATCAATTAGTCAATCACAACAGTCAATATCATATCTCAACATATGACAACAGAATATATATCAACATCTGTAAATAAATAAATAAGGTTGAGGAATCCAGTTGGATCCCTCCAACCTGTTTCCCTGCATCCAAAGATGTTAGCACAATACCAATTCCGCTCCAGTACGGAATTATCGCGGTATATAGGTTTTTATAAATCCGCTTACTAACGGCGCAATAGGGTCTCATCCGCTATACGAGGCGGGAAATCAATCAACCCAATATATACATATGCCAATATGTATATATTGCTATATATATAGATATATCCTATCATATCTAATACCCCATCCAAACAAATCAACCAAATCAATAACTGCAATTCAAAATTAAATCTGAGTGAGAAGATCTCACCTTAGCTTTATTTTGCCATCCATTTCCATCCAATTTATTTTCTTGATTTAACCTTGTATAAATAAATTTACAATTTATCAACATTCGAATAAATCGAACAACCAATTTCCGTTTTGATTTTTTATTTACTCAAATAATTAAATTTTTAAGCTAACTTTCTTTTTCAAACCAAAACTTAGCTTACTGTAAAATTTTAAAAACAGATTTTCTTTTTACATCTCTTAGTACTATTTCCTTCCTGTTTTAAACAGTAAAAATAAAATATTTTATATCTCTCTTTTTTTTTTCCTTCCCACAACTCAAAATCTGAAAACAATTAAATTCATATATATGCATATGAACATGTGTATATTAACATAAATTCCAAATTCGAACAGTTAATTACCTTGATAATCTCCATCGGCTAAAGTTTAATTTAAACAAATTTCCCTTAAATAACTTATTCTCAGTAACATACACTAATCTAGATTTAAGAAAATAACTCAGGTTAAATTAATTACCAGACGCGCCTGCTCGAGATGACACCCCTAACTCAATGCCTACCCCTCGCGAACATCGCCGCATCGTTCGAATTCGCTGTCGAAGTCGCCACTTCGTCGCTCGACGCCATCATCACGCCGACCATCTCCAATGTCGAGCCCCAATCACGATCTCCCCTCCAGACTTGAGCCTTCCACCAGTGACTTGAGACTCGCGAATGCCCTAGCCTACTGATCGCGACGCCACTGCCAGTGCCGTGCTACCCCCTCCATCGTCAAACGCGAGTCGCGTATCTTCCCCCTAGCAGCCGCCTTCCACTCGAACGCCACGCCCAAATCACGCGCGCCTATCGCGACCGCCGCCTCACGTAGGCCATCGCGAACTCGCATCCACCCCCTCCAGCAAACGCTGCGCCATCGCCTGACTACACCTCCAGGTCGCCGCCTCCCTGCGAACGAAACTCGCGCCTCGAATCAAACTGTCGCGCGCGCGATTCCACCCTCGCGACTTCGTCCCTTGATTTGAATAGAAGGATAAGGCTCGGTATTTTTATAAAAGGAAGAGGGATTGGATTTGAGATTTAAACTGAAGGGGAGAATTCGACCATTTACTGATTTTCTTTCGTTTGAATCCAACTGAAAGGAAGTGTCGTTCCTTAATCAGAGAAAAGATCGTGCCTTCACGATTTCATATCGTGTTTTCTGGCGTGAATTTAGGCGTGAGTTAAGGGATGAACGTGGCTGATATTTTGACAATATTAAATTTTAAATTTTAAAATTGAATTCAATTAAATTTCTACGCGTTTAATTATCATGTGCTCTCTTATCAACACCGAAAAATACGAAACTTGGAATCCGATAATAATTCGATATTACGGACCCAACGGCACTAGTTTCGTTGAATTCCGAGACAGTCTGAAAATTGACTATTTTTAAATATCGATTCGAACAATTAAATTCAAAACTGAACAAAACAGTTTCAAATTCAATCCTGACAGTTCAATTAGCTTCGGTATTATCAATACGAATTTTAAAAGCTTTCGAAATATTTTTCTTCGGCTTATAATTGAAGATTCAAATTTTTTATTCAACATTCAGTCGATTAAATTTTATAATTTAATCGTCAAATTCAGTTTTAAATTCGGGATTCAAATTAAATCATCTTTTAAATATTTAAAATTAATTAAATATTCTCAATTTAATTCGTTCAAAATTCTGGGTCGTTACAGCAATGCAGCCGAAGATTTAAGTACCTTCAGAAGAACAACCACTATAATATTTATGAATCACCGTAATATTTATAAATGGTTATTACTCTGCCATAGCCTAGACACCAAGAAATTAAATTGTTCAAAGAAGACAACTTGCAAATATATAATTAAGAGCTATCGATGTCTGACCGTTATTATTAACAAATTCTAGGCTGAAATGCAAAGCAGAAATTAAACGTGTATTAATAATTCAACTACAAATGGATTTTTGTTTTTTTATTAATTTTTCTTTTATAAAATGTAAGCAAACAACAATGCAAGTCAAATAAAAACAATATATATAGCAACCAAGCAGCTTTTTTTTCGGCAAGTAAAGCGAAGCAATTATTTTTAGGAAGCAGCTCCTTTCCTTTTCTGCTTTTGCAACCTGAAAATAAAAACAAGATATATATACAGTTTTTTATATATCGAAGAAGAAACTGAAATAAATGAAAAACAAAACAAATTCAAAACAACCCTCGTTTTTTTTGGAAGAGACTCTTTGTTTATTTTATTTTTTGAAATTTTTTTTTTTTTTTTTTTGGAAAGGAAACTTAAAAGTACTGTTTTACTAATGCAACTAAAAGAAAGTAAGGGTTAATTACAAATGATTTATCTTAAGTTAACCCAAAATTGTATTATCACACTCTATCTTAAATCAACAAGATAGTTCTCAGCCAGGTAACGGGCATGAGTTATCGGTGCACCACGAATCACCGTACCAATGCAGCCGAAGGTTTAAGTACCTTCAGAGGAACAACCACTATAATATTTACGAATCACCGTAATTTTTATAAATGGTTATTACTCTGCCGTAGCCTAGACACCAAGAAATTAAATTGTTTAAAGAAGACAACTTGAGAATATATATTTAAGAGCTATCGATGTCTAGCCGTTATTATTAACAAATTCTAGGATGAAATGCAAAGCAAAAATTAAACGTGTATTAACAATACAACTACAAATGGATTTTTGTTTTTTTTATGAATTTTTCTTTTGTAAAATGTAAGCAAACAAAAATGCAAGGCAAATACAAACAATATACATAGAACCAAGCAGTTTTTTTTGGGCAAGCAAAGCGAAGCAATTATTTTCAGCAAGCAGCTCCTTTCCTTTTCTCCTTTTGCAATCTAAAAATAAAAACAAGATATATATACAGTTTTTTTATATCGATGAAGAAACTAAAATAAATGAAAAAAAAACAAATTCAAAACAACCCTCAATTTTTTTTGGAAGAGACTCTTTGTTTGTTTGTTTGTTTGTTTTGAAATTTTTTTTTGGAAAGGAAACTTAAAATTACTGTTTTACTAATGCAACTAAATGAATGCAAGAGTTAATTACAAATGATTTATCCTAAGCTAACCCAAAATTGTATAATCACACTCTGTCTTAAATCAACAAGATAGTTCTCAACTAGGTAACGGGCAGTAGTTATCGGTGCACCACGAATCACCGTAGCAATGCAGCCGAAGGTTTAAGTACCTTTAGAGGAACAACCAGTATAATATTTACGAATCACCATAATATTTATAAATTGTTATTACTCTGCCGTAGCCAAGACACCAAGAAATTAAATTGTTCAAAGAAAACAACTTGCAAATATATAATTAAGAGCTATCGATGTCTAACCGTTATTATTAACAAATTCTAGGATAAAATGCAAAGCAGAAATTAAACGTGTATTAAAAATGCAACTACGAATGGATTTTTGTTTTTTTTATGAATTTTTCTTTTATAAAATGTAGGCAAACAACAATGCAAGGCGAATAAAAACAATATATATAACAACCAAGTAGTTTTTTTTTGGGAAAGCATAGTGAAGCAATTATTTTTAGCAAGCAGCTCCTTTCCTTTTCTGCTTTTGAACCTGAAAATAAAAACAATATATATATACAGTTTTTTTTATATCGAAGAAGAAACTAAAATAAAGGAAAAACAAAAAAATTCAAAACAACCTTCGTTTTTTATTGGAAAAGACTCTTTGTTTGTTTGTTTTTTGAATTTTTTTTAGAAAGGAAACTTGAAAGTACTGTTTTACTAATGCAAGTAAATGAATGCAAGGGTTAATTACAAATAATTTATCCTAAGTTAATCCAAGATTGTATAATCACACTCTGTCTTAAATCAACAAGATAGTTCTTAGCCAGGTAACGGACATGAGTTATCGGTGCACCACGAATCACCGTAGCAATGCAGCTGTAACGATCCCGAATTTCTAAACCATTTTAAATTGAAATTTGAATTAAATTTTGATTTAAATTGTGAATGTGTTAGAATTTTTCAAGTTTAAAATGAGAAATATATTTGAATCTAAATTTGAATCGGGATTTATATAATAATAAGGCAATTTGCTTTGAAATTTTAAAGTATAAAATCTTTGGATTTTAAAATCAAATTCATCTTGTTCGATTAAATTAAAACTCTACATTTTGACATTTAAAAGATATATGCAAATGAAGGTAAAATAAATGATGGTGTTTAAAAGGAAATGAATTATATCTACAAAATAAATAACATACTTTATTAATAAATAAAAACAAAATGAAAAAAAAAGAAAAAAAATAAACTTACCTCTCGTACAAAATACCATACCCTAACCCACGTTTTCTTCTGCAAACCCACGATCTTTTCACCCCTTTTTCTCTGATAAAACACGTACCCGCCCCTCTCCTCATTCATTCGAACCCTAAAATAAAACAAACATACAAAGAAAAAAAAATGGCGGCCTACAAAATCGTTCGCTCGTCTCTGAACAAATAGGGCTTTCGGCGATGATTCTCTGATGAACTTGAGCTTCGGCTTCTTCAACACTTGCCTCGACTGGAATTAGGGCTTTGCGAGGACGCCGGCTACTTCGATCGCGTTGTTGGTTATTCGAGATTTTGCCAGGCTCGATCGATTTCTAGTTGCTCTATCTGGCTACGTCGACGAGTTCGATTCTTGCTTCTGGAGTCGATCGCCATAAATTTTCGTTGTCTTCGTTCGATCGTCTTCGAAAAAAAGGCGGCTCCGTTCTTTCTTCCTCCGATCTGGAAATTTAGGGCTTCTTCGCGTTCGTCTCTGCTTCGATCTGCTCCGATAGCTAAGGTGAGGAATTTTATTTCTCACATCTAATTCGTGCTGGGTTTAATGCTTGCGATTTTCTTTGACATTTTCAAATTGAATATATGCGTATATTTTGGGGCTGAGATTATCGGCATGTTCTCGATTTTGAATCACGGCTTTGAATTATATTTTCGTCTTGACTAATTCAAAAAAAAAAACAATTTTTGATTTTTCTCGGCCATCACTGTTTTCATTCCTGTGAATTTTAAATTCAACGTTGGTCATCTCTGCACTGTTGAACTTCGTTCCAGTTTTACTCGGCTTTGA
Organism: Allium fistulosum; assembly: GCA_030737815.1. NCBI lineage: Eukaryota > Viridiplantae > Streptophyta > Magnoliopsida > Asparagales > Amaryllidaceae > Allium > Allium fistulosum. The sequence goes on along the minus strand of CM060907.1, from coordinate 274,952,481 downwards.
CTTGATTTTTAAAACTGCTGTTACACTTGGCTTCGGTCATTTTTGAAAATTCTTTTTTGATTTTGCTCGCCTTGTACATATGTATGATTATGCAAACCTGGATATATCTGTTTCCTTGCTCTGTTATCTGTTGGCATTTCTTTGAGTAGGTGAGTAACATTTTATTTAAAGTTTATAACCTAAGTAAGATGGAGCACGTTCCTCTGTGATGATATATACCTTGTACATATTCACTGTCACTTGCATTTTTGTACTGCATATTCCAGTGTTGCTTTGTTGAGTTGCATGGTTTATTGTATATGCTACATCCCTGTCACGTTTGGTTGTTCTCATTTCAACCTCTCCGGCTTGTTGCACTGCAGTTTTGCACATACTTGTGGTCTCTTCATTTGCACTGCTATATGTTGCTTGTTGACATCTAGCTTGAGTTTTTATTGTTGCATATTTGAACTCGATTCACTGGAACTTGTAGTTGATCATGTTGTGGTCTGATGCAATCTGCATTGTATTCAGTTTTGTGTCTTATACTATGTTGTCTTCATTGTGTTGCATCTTGCATTCATTAGCTTGTATCACTGTCTTCACTGTGGTTTGAAATTGGTTCCTGTTCACTTGAGATTGAAGTTGTTCTTCATTGGTTGTGTCTTTCATAACCCAGTATACTTGCAATGGTCTCTTCATGGTAGTTGGTCTGTGAGTTTGAATTAGTTGTCTGCATCCATTACTTGAGTTGCCATTTCATATGCTTGCACTACTTGATGTTGTCTGCATCCATGTTGTTTTGTAGTAGCACTGTATGTCTGCAGTCTTTGTTATGTCATCTGAATTGCTTTTCGACTACACTGTTACATTAGGGTTTGTCTGCATTTCATATGCTACTGTGTTGCATGCACTGTCCACATGAGTTGTTACTACTGTGGTCTTGATGTATGTTTGTCTGCATGCCCTGCTAGCCGACTTGCATGTTACTTTGACTCACTGTCTATTGTTGCCATAGCTTGATCCCTTGTTTTTTTTTGACCTGCTGCTGGTTTGAACTTAGTGTTGTCTCGTTCTTTGGGTTGGTGCACATGAGTTGGCGAGGCAGTACATGTACATGTTAACGCGTGCACTGCAGCCACCCAAACTCGACAGTTTTGAATTGATATTTTTCTTTGCATCGTGATGCATTGATCTTTTATGCCTTATTGGCGAGGCCGTACACGCGTGCGTGTACGGCAGCCAATCGAGTCTTGATGGGTTTAATGTGACAATTTCAATTGTTTTAAATTGATTTAGTCGATTTGATAAATTGTTTATTTATCTCTGTTGATGATTTAAATCTGCTGATTTATTGTTTAACACTGTTTAGTGTTAAAATTTTCGTTATCCGGTTTCTTTGTTTAAAGAGTCGGATAGACGAGAATTATTGTGACTGTCGTCTATTTAAATTATTACTGCCTCTATGCACTAATAAACTGGTTTGAATTAGACTGACCTGTGTATTATTTTCTTTTGAATATAATACTCGGGTCAGACCGAGTATTTTTACAGCTTGAAGATTTTCGAGCAGCGAAGTTAGAGAGAGAGTAAAGAATCACTTTAGTTTTCAGAAGAAAATTGTATTTTAAGATATTCCACTGTATCTGTATTAAAATTGTATAAACTCTGATGTATATAAAAAGATTATAGTAATACAATAAAGATTCATTTGTTTTAAATTGATTGTTATTATCTGTGTTTCTGTGGCTGATTCTGTTTAAACCTTATAAACTAAATAACAATTCGTCTTTTTGAACATTTCTAGTTGGTTTAATTACCGACTGGAGACGGTCAAAAGGGGGAATGTTACAAGGTGGTATCAGAGCTTTGGTTTACACAAAGCTTAGTTTATGACGTTTAATATGAATAGTTACTAGAAACACTTTAAAAGGAAACGTTTTTCAAATCCAAAGAAGTATAAAATTGTTTTAGAAAATATAAGATGAATGAATTTGGAATAGATCTTATATAAGTAAAGTGAATATTGAATATGAAATAAAGATTTTTAACTTAAGAAAAGTTAAATTGAAGTGAGTTGGCATTAATAAATATATGGATTTGAAATTTAACTAAAAGAAAAGTTAAATTGAATTGAATTAGTGTTAATAAATATACGATTTGAAGTTTAACAAAGGAAGTTAAATAAATTGAAATTGATTAGATAAATTACTGTGATGGAAAATTAAAAACGAAAAGGGGTAAGTGATTACCTAATATGAATGATAATCCTATATGTCAGGATAATGTAAATTTACAAATTTGTCTTAGGTAAATGATTGGATAATCCAACCTTTTCTAATGGAATTGTCAATTTTAATAGGAAACTTCGAAACATCTTGTTAATTAAAATGGCGAAAACCGAAACACAAAAAGCAGCACATCGTGAACAAAGAGCAATTGCCCGTAGAGAAGCACAATTGACACGTGCGGAAATCGAAAGGAAATTCAATGAAAGGCAAGGACCTGGTCCCTATGATGATGTTACTTATTATCGATGTCATAAAAAAGGACATTTCGCTGTTACGTGTCGAGAGAAGAGAAAGAAAAGGAATGTGAATGATCGTTTCGCTCGTCCTGAGATAGTGTGTTTTAAATGTCAAGAAAAAGGACATTTTCTTAGTCATTGCCCTAAAGTGAAAAGGAAGAAGAGTGCACTAGATTTACTTGTCGATAGATTGACAGTCTGCTATCATTGTCGCCAGAATGGACATATAGCCAGAAACTGCACCGAAAGGCAACGTGGAAAGCAAGCTATAGCCCGTCCCGCTAGAGCGAAAAGTGTAAAACTGATAGATAAGGATGGGAACGCCACGTATTTTTGCAGGAACTGTAGGAACTGGGGACACGTTGACTTTGAATGCATCAATCCTCCTTTAATCCAACCTGAAATAGTGCGAACCGAAGATGAAAGTTCGGAACAGATGAGTACTACCAGACGGGAAGACGATAGTCCTCTATGAGTCTGAATCTTAAACCAATTAATATATTTGAAGCGATCAATATATTTTGTAATACTATCTTTTGTAATCTAAAAACCTCTATGTAACGACCCGGAATTTTCGAACCCGAAAATTCCAGATAGTTAGGAGAAAAAGAAAAGAGATAGAAGAAAGAAACAGAAAGAAGAACAGAAAACACAACATCTCACATTCGCAGCGGATTAAATATAATAACAAATAATAGCATTTATACAAAGAAAACCTGTATTTGTTAATTACATTTTTATACATCAGAGTTACAACATTCACAAATATACTAGACAGTTAGAATTAACATGTCTCGGACAACTATAATATATCACAGCGGAATACACTCCATACGTTCCTGCCATCCAGCTCGCCTCCTGAGCTTCAAAATGTCCTTACCTGGAAATCTGTAATACTCGGTCTGACCCGAGCATTACATCAAAGTAACACCCGGGTCAGGCTGGAAACCAGCGTGAGTAAACTCATCTAACATGAAATTTCAACCCATAGAACTTATTTAAACCCGGGGTAATTCGTACTTTACTATAAGTAAACAACTTATATAATCAACACTTATTTTCACAAAACAATATCTAAGTATCCAACTTAGTTTAAATGGTCCATATTATCCCAAACCGGCCTATTGATTTCACATATCAAATCTATAAAGAATTATATATTACTAATCGAAGTGGTTTCGGATATCGCTGATATCCGATCCCGGTCTCTTCGAATCATCTTAAGCAAAGCTGTTTTAGTTTAAAACAATTCCATTTATATCTAGAATTACATATTTACATAGCCATTTATCACAGATAGTCAAAATCATACAATTCAATCCAACATATCATATCACACAAATCACATAGAGATATCAACTAATTTAAGGCATACAACATCACTTAATCCTTCATAAGCAAGATTAATTAGTCATACCATTTTTAATTAATTTAAATAAATTAAATTAATTACTTCAATCATTTTTAATCCTGCTTAATATTAATTAATTACAAACCATTAATTAATCATCCCTTAATTATCCTTTCTAATTACATTAAGTAATTTGCCTTTAGTTAATTCACCAATTAATTATCCTTAACCATTCACAGTAATTAACCTTTAATCACTCTCATTAATTAATGATCCTTAATTAATTTCATTAATTAACCAACCCTTTAATTACTTCCATTAATTAATTTACTCTATTAATTGATGAAACTTAATTACAAATTAAGTACTTCTCAATTACAAGTTAATTAATCTCTAATTACTTAATTAACTATTCCCTAATTACTAAATAAATCAATCTTAATTTCTTGATTAATTAATTCTTAATTGCAACTTAATTACTCAATTAGTTAATCTCCATTCATTAATTAAAAATTAATAATTCTTAATTACAATTAATTAACCTTTAATTAATTAATTTATAATCCTTAATTATTTATTAATCAAATCAATTAACTACTCTTAATTAATTTACTTAATTAATCCTTTATAACTAATTTATTAAATTAATTATACTTAATCCCCTTTATTAAACTAATTAATCTCAAGACATTATAACCTTAATCATCTTAAGATAAAACATTATCTTATAAATACCTTAATTCTCATTAACACTTTAAAACATTTTAACATTTTAATTAGCTTAACTTAATTAAATCATTAAATAAATTTTAGAATAAATAATCATTTAACTTAAAAATTTTATGGTAAACAAACTTAACTTCTTTAAAAAAAAACATTATCAAATAGAAGTTTTAAAAACTAACTTCAATTTGTATCTTAAACTTTCTTTTATAAAAATCTTAAACTTTTATTTTAAACTTAAGTTTTAAAATCAGTTTAAATTTTACAATATTTAGATTAAACAAATTTCCAAAATTTCTTATTCAATTGTTAAAGAAAACAATTATAAAAGAGTAAGTTTAAATAAAAAGATTAAACTAGATTTAAATTTCAAAAATAAATTGATTTAAAAACATTTTAAAACTGCTTATCACTGCCGCTTGGAGTCAACCCGAAGATCCCTCGGGTCCATCCCCGAGTCACTCGCGAGCCACCCACGCGAAATCACTTACTTCTAGTCACATACGCGACATTCTCGAGCCTGACCCATGAAGAGTGCTTCTTCCCCAAACTACAACCCAACTCCAGATACACGAAGAAACTCGTACACGCGTACACATGCACCAATTAATGACGATGCTCCGACCACCATTGCCACCGCTGAAAAGTCGACGATGACCAACCCCTTCATTTCCGACTACCCAAAGTTCATCTAGATCCCAAATTTGAAATCGAGGAAATTCGATCAACCTGGAACCAATTGATACCACAAAAACTTTCACGCTTCACCACCTCCGTCGATCTGAAGCTCCGCCACTGCACCCAAACCCTTGCCATGGTTCCCTGCTCCGTTTCCACTAGGTGTGGTAGCCCTCAATCCACCCATGTCGGCGTATGAATCCGAGAAGCAATGCCAACAAGACTGGGCACTAAAACCCTATTACATCATCGTGCCATCATCCTGATGATCGGAAAATTTTCCGATCATTTTTGCCGAGATCCCCGATCCTCAAACATGCTTCAGTAAAAATCCTGAGATCCCAAGCCTCGCCGATCACCCGAAAAGCCTTAAAACACCAAACCCGTTCAACACTCGATTCTTCTTGATTTAAAAGCTTAAAAATCATGATTCTTTTTCTAAAAATCATAGATTTTGAAAACACAACTGATTATATTCATGAATCATCCAATTATTTATACTGAAATTTCAATATGATTTAAGTTCACTGTTTTTTTCTTCTTTTATTTTAAGACTGACTTTAAATTGGACTTAAAAATATTTTTTAAATTGATATCTTGTTATAACAAACAATATTTGTTTATACATTTCAGTCTAAAGAATACCAGATGAAGAGCATTTAACTTTTGAATCCTACTTGCAATCTGGGAGTGAAGAACAGAGCTAAACACTGACATGCATTCAAAAATATTCATGGTATATACACATGAAATCATATAAACAATCAGACAAACACTTTTACGATTTATTCAAAGTTTTACTGCATGCAACAAGGTTTTAAATAGATTTAAAACTTTTAAATAAGAATTATTTACTCACCTGTTGATGATGAGCAGAGAGTTTGAAACAGTTTGAAACTGAACTTTGTTGTGACTGAGATGATTTAAGCTTGAAACAGAGATGATCAAAACTTTGATTTCAGGTTGAATAAGTTGGAAGCTTGACAATCTTTGGCAAAAATTACTGGTTGAAGCTTGTTTTAAATCTGAGAAGTTTGCTTTGTTATGGTGATCTCAGGGTTTGAAATGTAAACAGGCTTGAGTTTGATCAAGAACTTGATTTGCTTGTTGGATTTTTTTTTTTTTTGAGTTTGAATTGCTTAGTTTTAGTTTTTCTTTCTTTTTTTCCCAGACTTTTGAAAGATGAAGCAAAAATGAAAGAGTCGGAGTAGAGATATATGTAGGAGGATATAAACTGTACAGCCTTGTTCTTTAAACCATTATATAATTTTCTTTATGAAGAAAACAACTAAATTGACACTTGTAAACAAGAATCCCTTCCTAGCTTACAAGTGTTTTATGCATGCATTTTATATTTATTTATATTATATATATTCTTATTTTTTTTACACTTTCTTTTTATTTATATGTATATAACTCAAAGAAAATAATATAAAACTTATTTATTTAAACTTATTTTAAGCTTAAGCTATTTTACTTTATACTAGTGCTTAAAAATGTAGAATTTGAATCTAATTTATTTTTAAGATATTTACCTTTGAATTTCAAATCCAAGTTCTATTTACAATCTACATATATATATATAATTAAATAAACACATTATTAAATTTGTAAATAATAAGTCTATTTAAATTCTATTTATATTTATATATATAAACAACACATTATTATTATTATTATTATTTTCTTTGTTAGAAATAACAATTTTGCCAAATTTTAAATTAATTAAATTAAGATATTGTCAAATAAATATTTATCTAGATATCCTTTATTATCAGAATTTTATCTGTTCAATTGATTAAAATAGTTAATTATCCAATTATCAAATGTCCCAAAAATCCGGGTTATCACATTCTTCCCCCCTTTAAATCTTTTCGTCCCCGAAAAGGAATGAGGCCAGAATTTATTCAATACTTAAAATCTGATAAATTTTTCTTTGATCATTTTTAAAACACTTTTTTTTTTTAAAATCTATATAATAATTTAAAATAAAAATACTTTTTATAACTCGATGTTTCAACAAGTCCTTCCTCGTTCTCAAAGAAATTCGGTCATACGTTGGTCAGGCGTAAGACTGAAAATCTATAAGTACTTAGCAGACTCATTTTCAACACCCAGTGAAAATATTTAGAAAATACTTTATTTGAAAATATCGAAAACGTTTTTTGAAAATAGAGGAAATATCTTTGGTGAAAATGCTCTGGAAATCATCACCCCCATCCATGGTCACAGTTACATCACGGGTTACGTTGCCATCGCAGCAAAAGTCCATGTAACTGATGACAGCATGGAACCCACAACAGATCGCAGTTACATTCCAGGGTTACGTTGCCGTCGCAGCAAAAGTCCATGTAACTGTTGGCTCTCAGCGGCACACACGATTTCGCTGTCAAAATGAAACTTCTCCCACATAGGTCGCAGTCTACCGATATAAAATCAAACGTAGACAGTTGGCTCTCAGCGGCACAAACGACTTTCGCTATGTTACCATAGTGTCACAGTCTACCGATATAAAATCAAACGTAGACAGTTGGCTCTCAGCGGCACAAATGACTTTCGCTATGGTCTGCAGTAGATCGCAGTGACATTGAGTTAAATTGTTGTCACAGCATAACTCAAATGCCTCTGTGGGCACCAGCCCCTCGACTTTCGCTACACAAATAATCCTCAGGAACTAGTTTTGTCCGGACTCCTCACAGGATCAACTTTAGAAACCCCCCTTGGGGCTCAAGGCAGTACCACCCAGTGGCACTCCTGAGAAGTTCATTTTAAGGGAGCGCCTTTTTCCCCTGAGCTATTCTCAAAACACTTTATACTATATACTTATAGTATCTTCAAATCATACCCTTTATGATTTATCAAAATCTCCTTTACACAAAATCGATTACCAAAATCGATAATTCTCAAACTAGGCTTTCCAAAATCCAAAATTGATTTTCCCAAAAATCAAAAGCCTTTTCCAAATTCATAGGTTCCCAAAACCTTTTCCAAAATCATTCTCATAAGATCCTTTATATATATATATAGATATAGATATATATAACTTTTAAAATCTTTGGATCATTTCAACTTTGCATAAAACCTCTTTTATACTTCAAATATTTCAAAACCCTTTTCTTTTAGCAATAGATTCAACAAGGGAAGATTTACCTTATACAACAAGGATATATAACTTTATTTTATTCCAAATCAAATATTCACATTTGATAAATCTTTTATAAAGTTATTAACCATATTTCTTTTCAAAAACCATTTTACAGTTCTTATCCACAAATCTTCAATATCAATTTCATTCAAATCCGTACGATGTACACATATCATCCGTACACAATATCAATCTGATCGCTCAATCGATCACACAATTTCACTTCCGAACTAGTATCGTCCACCCGACTTCCTAGTGCGGACTCAGATCTGGTTTCTTGATTAGAAACCGTCATTCTCCTTGCATAGTCACAACTATGATAGAGAATATCCAGAACCAATCAAAAATCCATATCCAGGTTCGCCGTCGAAAATCGAGCGAAAAATCCCAACTCGGATCGATAATACTATCTCGAAATTCTGTGTTCGAATCTGGATCAAATCACTATGCGAATAGAATAATATACGTACATCCTACGTATTTATCTTTATTGGTTATTAGCCAAATCAATTCTCTTTTCTATTCACATTTCCTTTAATTCCATTCACTTATTCTCAATTTCTTCCATTTCCAATTAAGTTATTACTTCAATTATAAACAGTTTGAACTCTGACCTATTTAAATTTAAAAATAGCTTGAAAAAGTTTAAAATAGATAAGTAGTTGAAAAATAGTTATTAGTTTGTAAAATAGTTGTAAAATAGTTTAGTAGGTATAAAATAGTTAGATAATTGCAAAATAATTTTTAAATTAGTGATTAGATATAAGTAACTGAAAAATAGTAATTAGTTTATAAGACAGTTTCAAAATAGTTAAATAGTTCCAAAATAATTGTAAAATAAGTATAAGATAGTTTGGGGTTTAAGAAGAAAGATTGTATAGTAAATAGTTTGGAAAAATATATTTGTATTAAAACAATTTATTTTGAAAATAATCCAGAGCCAAACTGTTTAATTCCCCATCAATTCAACTTAAATTTCCACTTCCATTTAAATTGACTCAATACTTCAATTTCCATTGAAATTTATTTAATCCCAAATTCAAGTTGAATTAACCTTAATTCCTTTCCAAATTCAAATCAAATTCCATTTGATTTTTAAACTTATCCAATTTTAATCACACTTCCAAATTATTTCAAATCAATTTGGATTAATTTCAAATTGAACCAGCTTCAATTCCAAATCATTTCAATTCTAATTTACCATTTGAATTTTAAACTTATATATCTTCAATCACAATTCTAATTAATTTAAATCCAATCCAATTTGAACAAATTTTATTCAAATCTTCACTTAAAACCATCTCGAATTTCATAAACTCGAGTTATTTTTTTTTTAAATGTTGATTTAATCACTTAAGTCAAATTAACCCTTGTTTTTAAATCAAATCAACTTTTATTTTTAATTTAACTACTTAAATCTTTAAACCATTTAACTTTGAATCCAAATTCCAAAATTCTATTTAAAAATTATCTTTACTTAACTTATTACAAAGTTCAAATAAGAATTCAAAAATAATTTAATCTTCAGATTCTAATTTATTATCCATTTTCAATTTCCAGATCTCAAACCCATTTTGAGATCACTCATAACTCCCATTTAAATTAACCATTTAACTGCCCAAGTTAAATTTAAATTTCATCTTGAAATTTCCAATTCAAGTTATTTATTCAACTTATTTAACTTCCTCCAAGTTAAATTAAATTTACTTAATCCGGTCAACTTTACACAATTTGAATTCCCATTCAAATTTTAAACCTTATATTAATAATCTTCCCACTTATAAATTCAAAAGCTTATCAATTTGGGTTTTCATATCACATTCCAATTTATAAGTTATACTCACTTAAATGTTTACTTCCCTAAACATTTCATTTTGCTAAATCATTAACACCATTCATTATTAAACACAATTACCATTTATGATAATAACCAAGATTATCATATCTAGAAACCAATTCATTATTACCTTTATTCTTGATAACATTTCTACAAATTCAAGATTTTAATTTTAGTTTGAATTCATTTCAAACTTATCTTCATTCAATTTTAATTTGGCTTTATTTCTATTACCACTTAATTTAATTCCAATATTTTAACAACCAATTTCCTTTATATTTAATAGAAAGAAATATCATTTTATATATCAAAATATATTCTTATATAAAATCATTTAAAATCCTTATATAAGAAAATAACAATTACGCTCTCATATATATATATATACACTCAACTCGTTCTAGGGTACCATTGACCCTATCCTTAACGAGTAATCCCAACAGAGCCAGGTTCTCGCTTAACCTCGCTCTGATACCAACTGTAACGACCTGGAATTTTCGAACCCGAAAATTCCAGATAGTTAGGAGAAAAAGAAAAGAGATAGAAGAAAGAAACAGAAAGAAGAAAGAAGAACAGAAAACACAACATCTCACATTCGCAGCGGATTAAATATAATAACAAATAATAGCATTTATACAAAGAAAACCTGTATTTGTTAATTACATTTTTATACATCAGAGTTACAACATTCACAAATATACTAGACAGTTAGAATTAACATGTCTCGGACAACTATAATATATCACAGCGGAATACACTCCATACGTTCCTGCCATCCAGCTCGCCTCCTGAGCTTCAAAACGTCCTTACCTGGAAATCTGTAATACTCGGTCTGACCCGAGCATTACATCAAAGTAACACCCGGGTCAGGCTGGAAACCAGCGTGAGTAAACTCATCTAACATGAAATTTCAACCCATAGAACTTATTTAAACCCGGGGTAATTCGTACTTTACTATAAGTAAACAACTTATATAATCAACACTTATTTTCACAAAACAATATCTAAGTATCCAACTTAGTTTAAATGGTCCATATTATCCCAAACCGGCCTATTGATTTCACATATCAAATCTATAAAGAATTATATATTACTAATCGAAGTGGTTTCGGATATCGCTGATATCCGATCCCGGTCTCTTCGAATCATCTTAAGCAAAGCTGTTTTAGTTTAAAACAATTCCATTTATATCTAGAATTACATATTTACATAGCCATTTATCACAGATAGTCAAAATCATACAATTCAATCCAACATATCATATCACACAAATCACATAGAGATATCAACTAATTTAAGGCATACAACATCACTTAATCCTTCATAAGCAAGATTAATTAGTCATACCATTTTTAATTAATTTAAATAAATTAAATTAATTACTTCAATCATTTTTAATCCTGCTTAATATTAATTAATTACAAACCATTAATTAATCATCCCTTAATTATCCTTTCTAATTACATTAAGTAATTTGCCTTTAGTTAATTCACCAATTAATTATCCTTAACCATTCACAGTAATTAACCTTTAATCACTCTCATTAATTAATGATCCTTAATTAATTTCATTAATTAACCAACCCTTTAATTACTTCCATTAATTAATTTACTCTATTAATTGATGAAACTTAATTACAAATTAAGTACTTCTCAATTACAAGTTAATTAATCTCTAATTACTTAATTAACTATTCCCTAATTACTAAATAAATCAATCTTAATTTCTTGATTAATTAATTCTTAATTGCAACTTAATTACTCAATTAGTTAATCTCCATTCATTAATTAAAAATTAATAATTCTTAATTACAATTAATTAACCTTTAATTAATTAATTTATAATCCTTAATTATTTATTAATCAAATCAATTAACTACTCTTAATTAATTTACTTAATTAATCCTTTATAACTAATTTATTAAATTAATTATACTTAATCCCCTTTATTAAACTAATTAATCTCAAGACATTATAACCTTAATCATCTTAAGATAAAACATTATCTTATAAATACCTTAATTCTCATTAACACTTTAAAACATTTTAACATTTTAATTAGCTTAACTTAATTAAATCATTAAATAAATTTTAGAATAAATAATCATTTAACTTAAAAATTTTATGGTAAACAAACTTAACTTCTTTAAAAAAAAACATTATCAAATAGAAGTTTTAAAAACTAACTTCAATTTGTATCTTAAACTTTCTTTTATAAAAATCTTAAACTTTTATTTTAAACTTAAGTTTTAAAATCAGTTTAAATTTTACAATATTTAGATTAAACAAATTTCCAAAATTTCTTATTCAATTGTTAAAGAAAACAATTATAAAAGAGTAAGTTTAAATAAAAAGATTAAACTAGATTTAAATTTCAAAAATAAATTGATTTAAAAACATTTTAAAACTGCTTATCACTGCCGCTTGGAGTCAACCCGAAGATCCCTCGGGTCCATCCCCGAGTCACTCGCGAGCCACCCACGCGAAATCACTTACTTCTAGTCACATACGCGACATTCTCGAGCCTGACCCGTGAAGAGTGCTTCTTCCCCAAACTACAACCCAACTCCAGATACACGAAGAAACTCGTACACGCGTACACATGCACCAATTAATGACGATGCTCCGACCACCATTGCCACCGCTGAAAAGTCGACGATGACCAACCCCTTCATTTCCGACTACCCAAAGTTCATCTAGATCCCAAATTTGAAATCGAGGAAATTCGATCAACCTGGAACCAATTGATACCACAAAAACTTTCACGCTTCACCACCTCCGTCGATCTGAAGCTCCGCCACTGCACCCAAACCCTTGCCATGGTTCCCTGCTCCGTTTCCACTAGGTGTGGTAGCCCTCAATCCACCCATGTCGGCGTATGAATCCGAGAAGCAATGCCAACAAGACTGGGCACTAAAACCCTATTACATCATCGTGCCATCATCCTGATGATCGGAAAATTTTCCGATCATTTTTGCCGAGATCCCCCATCCTCAAACATGCTTCAGTAAAAATCCTGAGATCCCAAGCCTCGCCGATCACCCGAAAAGCCTTAAAACACCAAACCCGTTCAACACTCGATTCTTCTTGATTTAAAAGCTTAAAAATCATGATTCTTTTTCTAAAAATCATAGATTTTGAAAACACAACTGATTATATTCATGAATCATCCAATTATTTATACTGAAATTTCAATATGATTTAAGTTCACTGTTTTTTTCTTCTTTTATTTTAAGACTGACTTTAAATTGGACTTAAAAATATTTTTTAAATTGATATCTTGTTATAACAAACAATATTTGTTTATACATTTCAGTCTAAAGAATACCAGATGAAGAGCATTTAACTTTTGAATCCTACTTGAAATCTGGAAGTGAAGAACAGAGCTAAACACTGACATGCATTCAAAAATATTCATGGTATATACACATGAAATCATATAAACAATCAGACAAACACTTTTACGATTTATTCAAAGTTTTACTGCATGCAACAAGGTTTTAAATAGATTTAAAACTTTTAAATAAGAATTATTTACTCACCTGTTGATGATGAGCAGAGAGTTTGAAACAGTTTGAAACTGAACTTTGTTGTGACTGAGATGATTTAAGCTTAAAACAGAGATGATCAAAACTTTGATTTCAGGTTGAATAAGTTGGAAGCTTGACAATCTTTGGCAAAAATTACTGGTTGAAGCTTGTTTTAAATCTGAGAAGTTTGCTTTGTTATGGTGATCTCAGGGTTTGAAATGTAAACAGGCTTGAGTTTGATCAAGAACTTGATTTGCTTGTTGGATTTTTTTTTTTTTTTTGAGTTTGAATTGCTTAGTTTTAGTTTTTCTTTCTTTTTTTCCCAGACTTTTGAAAGATGAAGCAAAAATGAAAGAGTCGGAGTAGAGATATATGTAGGAGGATATAAACTGTACAGCCTTGTTCTTTAAACCATTTTATAATTTTCTTTATGAAGAAAACAACTAAATTGACACTTGTAAACAAGAATCCCTTCCTAGCTTACAAGTGTTTTATGCATGCATTTTATATTTATTTATATTATATATATTCTTATTTTTTTTACACTTTCTTTTTATTTATATGTATATAACTCAAAGAAAATAATATAAAACTTATTTATTTAAACTTATTTTAAGCTTAAGCTATTTTACTTTATACTAGTGCTTAAAAATGTAGAATTTGAATCTAATTTATTTTTAAGATATTTACCTTTGAATTTCAAATCCAAGTTCTATTTACAATCTACATATATATATAATTAAATAAACACATTATTAAATTTGTAAATAATAAGTCTATTTAAATTCTATTTATATTTATATATATAAACAACACATTATTATTATTATTATTATTTTCTTTGTTAGAAATAACAATTTTGCCAAATTTTAAATTAATTAAATTAAGATATTGTCAAATAAATATTTATCTAGATATCCTTTATTATCAGAATTTTATCTGTTCAATTGGTTAAAATAGTTAATTATCCAATTATCAAATGTCCCAAAAATCCGGGTTATCACACTCTAGGTATGTATTATGAAAGCTTTAAGCTATGTATAGTTTGTACGTGAATGTTATGGTAAGATTTGGAAGAAATATATTAATGAAATTGTGTTTTGGGGAGAAAATTTACTTGTGCCTTAACTGTATGAATTAAACCAGTTTTTAAATGGTTGAACAGTTTTGTTAAGTAAAACAAAATCTGAATTTCTGAAATGTGATATGAATTTGACTTTAGCAAAAGTTAAATAAAATGATTTGAGAAATGAAATCTAAGTAAAGTTAAATAAAATAGAATTTCAAATAAATTTGAGGCGAACTTAAGCTGTATGGTGAAAATTAATGCAAGTGAAGATAAAATGAAACATGGCTTAAGTAATAGTGAATCAAATTGAATTTGATATCAAAATGAATTGATAAAGTGATGTAATGAATATGAATTTGAGTTATAAAGGAAATTCAACTTTAATTGTAAAAGTGAATTAGTGAATATGGTGAGTATAAGAATTCAACCTCAATTAGAATATAAACCAATTGAAATTAAGTGTGTTGAACCAAATTGAATATAAGCAAAGTAAATAAATTTGGTTAAATGTGCATTGGTTGCCAGTTGATCGTATAGAAATTCATTAAGTGTTGATGAAATTGTATTAATGGAAATTGGAAGCTATGTAAATTGAATTCAAATTAAAAGGTAAGAAATCTAAATAGAACCAAATTTGATTTGAATTGAAAGCAAACTAACTTGAATATAAATTAGTGAATGTGAACTAATTGGATATGAATGAATGTTAGTAAAATCCAATGTGAATGAATCAAATGCGATTAAATTGAAAATCAAGTCGATGAATGATTTACTAAAGAACTAGTAGATTATTTTGGAAATGGAAAACTGATAAATTTATATAATAGTTTAAATTGGAATTTTTGAATTATTATAAACGGTTTAAATTGAAGATTTGAAAGTGTTGATAAAATATTGGGATTGTATAAGTGTTAAAAGTGAAATATTTAATGGATTTCATAAGTGAATGGAAATTACAGAATTAAGATTGTGAAGTTATAAAATGAATCGAAGTTGCGAAATAAAAGAATTTATAAGTAATTTACTTGTAAATTAAAATTCTGATATAAAATTGGGTTATAAAGGAATGGGTTAATAAAGCAATTTTTATGAATTGAAGTCTTTATGAATAGGAATAGAATTTATAAACGTTGTTTATAAATTCGAAACTAACTTATTTTGATAAGTAAATCTTTATAGCTTGTTAAATGAAGTATATTCACAATTTTGGACCGTGAATATATTATTGAATAAAATGGACATGTTTGGGAAAGTGATATTTTAAAACGAAGTAATTGTTTTAAAAAGATGTTTTCAAAGCATTGAATATCGAAACCATAGATTTCAACATTCATTGTTGAAATAGACGTTTTCGAATATAAGGAAATGATGGACTATAACACTGTTGTTATAGTAAATGATTTCCGAAAGGAAATGTTTTGTATAGTATTGGGATTTATACATCTATCTAAATTTCGAATCCCTATACTAGTGATTTTGAGTTGTCGTAACGATGTTTTACGTAACATTCGTTTTAACTCAAATAAAAATGTGTAAAAGAGAATGATTTCCTTAAAGATGAAATATATACTTAATTTTGATTTAAGTATATGGAATATTTTCAAATGTTGAAAATAAATGGATTTGTGAATTACTTATTTTTAAATAAGTATGGAAATGTTTTTCCAATATGAAATGAAATGTTGTGAATATATTCCGTAAGGAATAAATGATTTGAAATTCATTTTTGAAGTCGAAGTTGAAAAGTTAAATGACAAATTTGAACAATTAGTTCAATTTGAAATTTTTCAAAATGATTGAATCGTTGAGTTAAAATTGAGTTTAACTTCGACATCAAAGACAATATAAGTTGAGCTTTGAATTTCAGATGATGATTTGGATTGTATGTCTAACATTGTGAATTGATGACATAGCAATTGATCTCTATTAAATATATATCTGTTGGTGGCAGAGAATTTATTCTCTTAGCTTAACACCCTTCTCTGAGACGTACGAGCTCAGAGGTTATATATTGATAGACATCAATTCTGTGTTGAGAATTGACGATGTGATGTGTAATTCAAATCGAATGTGAAAGTCGATAATAAATGGAATTATGAATATGAATTAGGTTTGAGATAACCTTAAATTTCCAAATCGACTTAGAGGAAAATTTTGAAATCCTCTATTTTGTTATGAATATGAGATATGTAAGTTTTTAGAACTTATATATATGAATGCGGTGAATTTGAAAACCGTTAGTTTAGAAAGACATTGTTATGGAAATCTTATGTATGTTTACATAGATGTTATATGTACGAAATGTGAAATGAAAGTACTACATATATGATATTATGTTTTCTAAACTAAGGATGTGGAAAAGTACCTTCCATTTATTATTGGAGAAGGTATTGGAACTCTCGATGAGTGTCCATTTGAAATTCGTAGCTACGTAGAATTTCCATTTAGTCAGAGTGACTATTTGAATCGGAAATCCTTCGCGATAGATCATCGCGATGAGATTAGATTGATTGATGATTAGCGTAATTTGAGGGGCGAGATGCCCACAGTTACAAGCGATTCCACTGGGATAGTGGCGGAACCGCTGGGTAAACTGCAATCTAATGCCAGGCGAAATTTGAGGGGCGTGATGCCTACAGACACGAGCGATTCTACTGGGATAGTAGCGTAACCGCCGTGTGTACTGCAATCTATGGCGACAACCATGGCGAAATTTAAGAGATGTGAAATCTACAGCCACAAGCGACTCTACTGGGATAGTAGCGTAACCGCCGGGTGGAACTGTAATCCATGGGGGAACGTGCTTTCCATATCCATTTTTAAAAAGAATTTTTAAAAGTATTTTCACTGGGAATTGAAGCAAGTATGTTTAGTACTTGGAGATTTTTAGACCTGCGCCTGGCCAGCGTATGCCTAATGTCTGTGAGAACGAAGATGGACTTGTTAAATTTCGAGTTAGCAAGTATTTTCAAACTGTAAATAGCAAATCAATGATTTGAAATTAAAATGTCATAATTCCTACCTAATAAACTAAGGAACAGGATTTTTGCAATGTTTTGAAAGTCCACAGCTTTGGAAGAGATATATTATATAAATCTCTAGCGTGAAAAATTTTAAAGTTTAAATCTGAGTTTTGTAAGTCGAAAATTTTGGTAAAAGACTTTTGCGTTTTGATTTTTGAAATCAATAAACAAAGGAGATAATGAACAAAGCTAGTGAGATTAAATCGAATGGAATGAATTCTACATATATTCATTTAAATTGTAATAAGCTTTAAGCTTAGTAAAAATTGAGTAGGGTATAAATATCGGTAAAATTTTAACAACCTTTCCTTTTCGTGGACGAAAAGTTTTTAAGGAGGGGAGTTTGTAACGATCCCGAATTTCTAAACCATTTTAAATTGAAATTTGAATTAAATTTTGATTTAAATTGTGAATGTGTTAGAATTTTTCAAGTTTAAAATGAGAAATATATTTGAATCTAAATTTGAATCGGGATTTATATAATAATAAGGCAATTTGCTTTGAAATTTTAAAGTATAAAATCTTTGGATTTTAAAATCAAATTCATCTTGTTCGATTAAATTAAAACTCTACATTTTGACATTTAAAAGATATATGCAAATGAAGGTAAAATAAATGATGGTGTTTAAAAGGAAATGAATTATATCTACAAAATAAATAACATACTTTATTAATAAATAAAAACAAAATGAAAAAAAAAAGAAAAATAAAATAAACTTACCTCTCGTACAAAATACCATACCCTAACCCACGTTTTCTTCTGCAAACCCACGATCTTTTCACCCCTTTTTCTCTGATAAAACACGTACCCGCCCTCTCCTCATTCATTCGAACCCTAAAATAAAACAAACATACAAAGAAAAAAAATGGCGGCCTACAAAATCGTTCGCTCGTCTCTGAACAAATAGGGCTTTCGGCGATGATTCTCTGATGAACTTGAGCTTCGGCTTCTTCAACACTTGCCTCGACTGGAATTAGGGCTTTGCGAGGACGCCGGCTACTTCGATCGTGTTGTTGGTTATTCGAGATTTTGCCAGGCTCGATCGATTTCTAGTTGCTCCATCTGGCTACGTCAACGAGTTCGATTCTTGCTTCTGAAGTCGATCGCCATAAATTTTCGTTGTCTTCGTTCGATCGTCTTCGAAAAAAAGGCGGCTCCGTTCTTTCTTCCTCTGATCTGGAAATTTAGGGCTTCTTCGCGTTCGTCTCTGCTTCGATCTGCTCCGATAGCTAAGGTGAGGAATTTTATTTCTCACATCTAATTCGTGCTGGGTTTAATGCTTGCGATTTTCTTTGACATTTTCAAATTGAATATATGCGTATATTTTGGGGCTGAGATTATCGGCATGTTCTCGATTTTGAATCACGGCTTTGAATTATATTTTCGTCTTGACTAATTAAAAAAAAACGATTTTTGATTTTTCTCGGCCATCACTGTTTTCATTCCTGTGAATTTTAAATTCAACGTTGGTCATCTCTGCACTGTTGAACTTCGTTCCAGTTTTACTCGGCTTTGACTTGATTTTTAAAACTGCTGTTACACTTGGCTTCGGTCATTTTTGAAAATTCTTTCTTGATTTTGCTCGCCTTGTACATATGTATGATTATGCAAACTTGGATATATCTGTTTCCTTGCTCTGTTATCTGTTGGCATTTCTTTGAGTAGGTGAGTAACATTTTATTTAAAGTTTATAACCTAAGTAAGATGGAGCACGTTCCTCTGTGATGATATATACCTTGTACATATTCACTGTCACTTGCATTTTTGTACTGCATATTCCAGTGTTGCTTTGTTGAGTTGCATGGTTTATTGTATATGCTACATCCCTGTCACGTTTGGTTGTTCTCATTTCAACCTCTCCGGCTTGTTGCACTGCAGTTTTGCACATACTTGTGGTCTCTTCATTTGCACTGCTATATGTTGCTTGTTGACATCTAGCTTGAGTTTTTATTGTTGCATATTTGAACTCGATTCACTGGACCTTGTAGTTGATCATGTTGTGGTCTGATGCAATCTGCATTGTATTCAGTTTTGTGTCTTGTACTATGTTGTCTTCGTTGTGTTGCATCTTGCATTCATTAGCTTGTATCACTGTCTTCACTGTTGTCACTGTGGTTTGAAATTGGTTCCTGTTCACTTGAGATTGAAGTTGTTCTTCATTGGTTGTGTCTTTCATAACCCAGTATACTTGCAATTGTCTCTTCATGGTAGTTGGTCTGTGAGTTTGAATTAGTTGTCTGCATCCATTACTTGAGTTGCCATTTCATATGCTTGCACTACTTGATGTTGTCTGCATCCATGTTGTTTTGTAGTAGCACTGTATGTCTGCAGTTTTTGTTATGTCATCTGAATTGCTTTTCGACTGCACTGTTACATTGGGGTTTGTCTGCATTTCATATGCTACTGTGTTGCATGCACTGTCCACATGAGTTGTTACTACTGTGGTCTTGATGTATGTTTGTCTGCATGCCCTGCTAGCCGACTTGCATGTTACTTTGACTCACTGTCTATTGTTGCCATAGCTTGATCCCTTGTTTTTTTGACCTGCTGCTGGTTTGAACTTAGTGTTGTCTCGTTCTTTGGGTTGGTGCACATGAGTTGGCGAGGCAGTACATGTACATGTTAACGCGTGCACTGCAGCCACCCAAACTCGACAGTTTTGAATTGATATTTTTCTTTGCATCGTGATGCATTGATCTTTTATGCCGTATTGGCGAGGCCGTACACGCGTGCGTGTACGGCAGCCAATCGAGTCTTGATGGGTTTAAAGTGACAATTTCAATTGTTTTAAATTGATTTAGTCGATTTGATAAATTGTTTATTTATCTCTGTTGATGATTTAAATCTGCTGATTTATTGTTTAACACTGTTTAGTGTTAAAATTTTCGTTATCCGGTTTCTTTGTTTAAAGAGTCGGATAGACGAGAATTATTGCGACTGTCGTCTATTTAAATTATTACTGCCTCTATGCACTAATAAACTGGTTTGAATTAGACTGACCTATGTATTATTTTCTTTTGAATATAATACTCGGGTCAGATCGAGTATTTTTACAGCTTGAAGATTTTCGAGCAGCGAAGTTAGAGAGAGAGTAAAGAATCACTTTAGTTTTCAGAAGAAAATTGTATTTTAAGATATTCCGCTGTATCTGTATTAAAATTGTATAAACTCTGATGTATATAAAAAGATTATAGTAATACAATAAAGATTCATTTGTTTTTAATTGATTGTTATTATCTGTGTTTCTGTGGCTGATTCTGTTTAAACCTTATAAACTAAATAATAATTCGTCTTTTTGAACGTTTCTAGTTGGTTTAATTACCGACTGGAGACGGTCAAAAGGGGGAATGTTACAGCAGCCGAAGGTTTAAGTACCTTCAGAGGAACAACCACTATAATATTTTCGAGTCACCGTAATATTTATAAATTATTATTACTCTGCCGTAGTCTAGACACCAAGAAATAAAATTGTTCAAAGAAGACAACTTGCAAATATATAATTAAGAGCTATCGATGTCTAACCGTTATTATTAACAAATTCTAGGATGAAATGCAAAGCAGAAATTAAACGTGTATTAACAATGCAACTACAAATGGATTTTTGTTTTTTTTATGAATTTTTCTTCTATAAAATGTAAGCAAATAACTATGCAAGGCAAATAAAAACAATATATATAGCAACCAAGCAGTTTTTTTTGGGCAAGCAAAGCGAAGCAATTATTTTTAGCAAGCAGATCCTTTCCTTTTCTGCTTTTGCAACCTGAAAATAAAAACAAGATATATATACAGTTTTTTTTTATATCGAAGAAGAAACTAAAATAAATGAAAAACAAAACAAATTTAAAACAACCCTCGTTTTTTTGGAAGAGACTCTTTGTTTGTTTTTTTTTTGAAATTTTTTTTATTTTTTTTAGGAAAGGGAACTTAAAAGTACTGTTTTACGAATGCAACTAAATGAATGCAAGGGTTAATTACAAATGATTTATCCTAAGTTAACCCAAAATTGTATAATCACACTCTGTCTTAAATCAACAAGATAGTTCTCAGCCAGGTAACGTGCAGGAGTTATCGGTGCACCACGAATCACCGTAGCAATGTAGCCGAAGGTTTAAGTACCTTTAGAGGAACAACCACTATAATATTTACGAATCACCGTAATATTTATAAATGGTTATTACTCTGTCGTAGCATAAACACCAAGAAATTAAATTGTTCTAAGAAGACAACTTGCAAATATATAATTAAGAACTATCGATTTCTAACCGTTATTATTAACAAATTCTAGGATGAAATGCAAAGCAGAAATTAAACGTGTATTAACAATGCAACTACAAATGGATTTTTGTTTTTTTATGAATTTTTCTTTTATAAAATGTAAGTAAACAAAAATGCAAGGCAAATAAAAATAATATATATAGCAACCAAGCAGTTTTTTTTTGGCAAGTAAAGCGAAGCAATTATTTTTAGCAAGCTGCTCCTTTCCTTTTCTGCTTTTGCAACCTGAAAATAAAAACAAGATATATATACAGTTTTTTTAATATCGAAGAAGAAACTAAAATAAATGATAAACAAAACAAATTTAAAACAACCCTCGTTTTTTTTTGGGAAGAGACTCTTTGTTTGTTTTTTTTTGAATTTTTTATTTATTTTTTATTTGGAAAGGAAACTTAAAAGTACTGTTTTGCTACTGCAACTGAATGAATGCAAGGGTTAATTACAAATGATTTATCCTAAGTTAACCCAAAATTGTATAATCACACTCTGTCTTAAATCAACAAGATAGTTCTCAAGCAGGTAACGGGCAGAAGTTATCTGTGCACCACGAATCACCGTAGCAATGCAGCCGAAGGTTTAAGTACCTTCAGAGGAACAACCACTATAATATTTATGAATCACCGTAATATTAATAAATGGTTATTACTCTACCGTAGCCTAGACACCAAGAAATTAAATTGTTCAAAGAAGACAACTTGCAAATATATAATTAAGAGTTATCGATTTCTAACCGTTATTATTAATAAAAAAATTTAGGATGGAATGCAAAACAGAAATTAAACGGGTATTAACAATGCAACTATTAATGGATTTTTGTTTTTTTTATGAAATTTTCTTTTATAAAATGTAAGCAAACAAAATGCAAGGCAAAGAAAAACAATATATATATAACAACCAAGCAGTTTTTTTTTTGGTAAGCAAAGCGAAGCAATTATTTTTAGCAAGCAGCTCCTTTCCTTTTCTGCTTTTGCAACCTAAAAATAAAACAAGATATATATACAGTTTTTTTATATCGAAGAAGAAACTAAAATAAATGAAAAACAAAAAAAATTCAAAACAACCCTCCTTTTTTTGGAAGAGACTCTTTGTTTTTTTTTCTTGAATTTTTTTTAATTTTTTATTTCTAAAGGAAACTTAAAAGTATTGTTTTACTAATGCAACTAAATGAATGCAAGGGTTAATTACAAATGATTTATCCTAAGTTAACCCAAAATTTTATAATCACACTCTACCTTAAATCAACAACATAGTTCTCATCCAGGTATTGGGCAGGAGTTATCGGTGCACCACGAATCACCGTAGCAAAGCAGCCGAAGGTTTAAGTACCTTCAGAGTAACAACCACCATAATATTTATGAATCACTGTAATATTAATAAATGGTTATTACTCTGCCGTAGCCTAGACACCAAGAAATTAAATTTTTCAAAGAAGACAACTTACAAATATATAATTAAGAGCTATCGATGTCTAACCGTTATTATTAACGAATTCTAGGATGAAACGTGTATTAACAATGCAACTACGAATAGATTTTTTTTTATTAATTTTTCTTTTATAAAATGTAAGTAAACAACAATGAAAGGCAAATAAAAACAATATATATAGCAACCAAGCAGTTTTTTTTGGGTAAGCAAAGCGAAGCAATTATTTTTAGCAAGCAGCTCCTTTCCTTTTCTGCTTTTGCAACCTGAAAATAAAAACAAGATATATATATACAGTTTGTTTTATATCGAAGAAGAAACTAAAATAAATGAAAAACAAAACAAATTCAAAACAACCCTCGTTTTTTTTCGGAAGAGACTCTTTGTTTGTTTTTTTTTGAAATTTTTTTGGAAAGGAAACTTAAAAGTACTGTTTTACTAATGCAACTAAATGAATGCAAGGGTTAATTACAAATGATTTATCCTAACTTAACCCAAAATTGTATAATCACACTCTGTCTTAAATCAACAAGATAGTTCGCAGCCAGGTAACGGGCAGGAGTTATCGGTACAGCACGAATCACCGTAGCAATGCAGCCGAAGGTTTAAGTACCTTCAGAGGAACAACCACTATAATATTTACGAATCACCGTAATATTTATAAATGGTTATTACTCTGCCGTAGCCTAGACACCAAGAAATTAAATTGTTCAAAGAAGACAACTTGCAAATATATAATTAAGAGCTATCGATGTCTAACCGTTATTATTAACAAATTCTAAGATGAAATGCAAAGCAGAAATTAAACGTGTATTAACAATATAACTACGAATGGATTTTTGTTTTTTTTTATGAATTTTTCTTTTATAAAATGTAAGCAAACAACAATGCAAGGCAAATAAAAACAATATATATAGCAACCAAGCAGTTTTTTTTGGGCAAGTAAAGCGAAGCAATTATTTTTAGCAAGCAGCTCCTTTCCTTTCTGCTTTTGCAACCTGAAAATAAAAACAAGATATATATACAGTTTTTTTATATCGAAGAAGAAACTAAAATAAATGAAAAACAAAACAAATTCAAAACAACCCTCGTTTTTTTTCGGAAGAGACTCTTTGTTTGTTTTTTTTTTGAAAATTTTTTGGAAAGGAAACTTAAAAGTACTGTTTTAATAATGCAACTAAATGAATGCAAGGGTTAATTACAAATGATTTATCCTAACTTAACCCAAAATTGTATAATCACACTCTGTCTTAAATCAACAAGATAGTTCGCAGCCAGGTAACGGGCAGGAGTTATCGGTACACCACGAATCACCGTAGCAATGCAGCCGAAGGTTTAAGTACCTTTAGAGGAACAACCACTATAATATTTACGAATCACCATAATATTTATAAATGGTTATTACTCTGCCGTTGCCTAGAAACTAAGAAATTAAATTGTTCAAAGAGGACTACTTGCAAATATATAATTAAGAGCTATCGATTCTAACCGTTATTATTAACAAATTTTAGGATGAAATGCAAAGCAAAAATTAAACGTGTATTAACAATGAAACTACGAATGGATTTTTGTTTTTTAATGAATTTTTCTTTTATAAAATGTAAGCAAACAACAATGCAAGGCAAATAAAAACAATATATATAGCAACCAATCAATTTTTTTTGGGAAGCAAAGCGAAGCAATTATTTTTAGCAAGCAGCTCCTTTCCGTTTCAGCTTTTGCAACCTAAAAATAAAAACAAGATATATATACAGTTTTTTTTATATCAAAGAAGAAACTAAAATAAATGACAAACAAAACAAATTCAAAACAACCCTCGTTTTTTTTGGAAGAGACTCATTGTTCCTTTTTTTTGAATTTTTTTTATTTTTTTATTAGAAAGGAAACTTAAAAGTACTGTTTTACTAATGCAACTAAATGAATGCAAGTGTTAATTACAAATGATTTATCCTAAGTTATCCAAAAATTGTATAATCACACCCTGTCTTAAATCAACAAGATAGTTCTCAGCCAGGTAACGGGCAGGAGTTATCGGTGCACCATGAATCACCGTAGCGATGCAGCCGAAGGTTTAAGTACCTTCAGAGGAACAACCACTATAATATTTACGAATCACCGTAATATTAATAAATGGTTATTACTCTTCCGTTGCCTAGACACCAAGAAATTAAATTTTTAAAGAAGACAACTTGCAAATATATAATTAAGAGCTATCGATGTCTAACCGTTATTATTAACAAATTCTAGGATGAAATGCAAAGCAGAAATTAAACGTGTATTAACAATGCAACTACGAATGGATTTTTTTTAATTAATTTTTCTTTTATAAAATGTAAGCAAACAGCAATGCAAGGCAAATAAAAACAATATATATAGCAACCAAGCAGTTTTTTTTTGGGCAAGCAAAGCGAAGCAATTATTTTTAGCAAGCAGCTCCTTTCCTTTTCTGCTTTTGCAACCTGAAAATAAAAACAAGATATATATACAGTTTTTTTTATATCGAAGAAGAAACTAAAATAAATGAAAAACAAAACAAATTCAAAACAACCCTCGTTTTTTTTGGAAGAGACTCATTGTTTGTTTTTTTTTTGAAATTTTTTTTTTATTTTTTTTGAAAAGGAAACTTAAATTACTGTTTTACTAATGCAACTAAGTGAATGCAAGGGTTAATTACAAATGATTTATCCTAACTTAACCCAAAATTGTATAATCACACTCTGTCTTAAATCAACAAGATAGTTCGCAGCCAGGTAACGGGTAGGAGTTATCGGTACACCACGAATCACTGTAGCAATGCAGCCGAAGGTTTAAGTACCTTCAGAGGAACAACCACTATAATATTTACGAATCACCATAATATTTATTGTGACGACCGCCCATGACCCCTGCACTAAACCTAGACATAGTGCGCTGTAAAGTGTGCCAGGCAGCCATGGACGATTGCCAAGGTAAGTTAAAACAGCAGAATCTATCGTATTACTCACAGCGCATGGATAAAATACAATAGAGAATATACATAGTAAAGCTTCTCCAAATAGAATCGCATTAATAAAGCTTCATAATAGTTGAAGACAAAACAACTGAATAGTCAATACATCAAGCCTCACTACATATCACTCAGAGAATATACAAGTAGCGGAACATCCAGTACATATAGTAAGAAGAAAATATGCAAGCCTCCAGTTCGTCTTCGACATCAGCACCGTGGAAAGCAAGAACAACACATGTCACCTGCTACCTAGTCTGCCCGTCCCAAAATGGACGAACAGCCCAAGGCAATAAGAGTTAAAACATAAAGCCTTGAGTCAGACAACAGTCTTAGTGAGCGGTAAATTAACTAACAACATACCAAAAGAGCATAAAGGAAAAAGGAATAGGAATCCAACCCTCCCACTCCACCTCTTTCTACAGTGATAGCCCCCAGACACACACTAAGCAGAAGCAAACATAGCAAAGCATACAATTTTAATTAAAGTAATTATCACTCGAGTCAAGGGCGATGTTTTCCAAGTGTAAACCCCCAAGGCCTAAACCAAGATCAGATAAGCACCCAGAAAACACTGCTCTTGAGACCGAATGACGATACAACCAAACATCAATGACTCTGGCTATCACTGTTATCATTGCTTCGATACCACCGTTAATTGAATGACCGGCACATTCTTTCAGCCGTCTGTCAAGGGCTAATGGGAACCCCGATTCTAGACATAACTCCGCACGTCGTCGTGACCCGTGCCTAGGACAATCGAATCTGCCCAGAGTACTCGACTACCAATCAGTAGCCTTCAGGGACTATCGAATCTGCCCAACATACTCTTGCTTTGAGCATGCTAGAACCTTCAACAACGATGAGATCTCAGCCTTCTAGTCATCCTCCTCGACGACTATTTCCGTACTTGCTCAAGCGCCTGTAACGACCCGTATTTTAGGATCGAAACATCGTAAAATAGTTGACCTTGGGTTGCATTGTTGTTAAGTCATTTTAGATTTTTGCGAAAAATTTGCTAAGTCCTAAGTCGTTCACGACTTAGAGTAAGTCGTAAGTCGTATACGACTTAGGGGATAGGAGCGACCCAGGGAAATGGCGGGTTAAGAGATTGGAGATAGGTCGTTTGGACGACTTAAGAGGTAGGCGCGACTTAAGGATAGTGGCGAGTTAAATTGTTACCGAGTTAAGTGTTTAAGTCGTTGCCAAGTTAAGTCGACTTAAGTGAGTTAACGACCTAAGGGATAGACAACCTAAGGAAGTGACCGAGTTAAGAAACAGCGAGTTAGCAAGTTAAGTAATAGTGCGACTTAAGTGAGTTAGCGACTTATAGGAGTAGACGACTTATAGGATCAGCGACTTAAGAATTTACCCTGGTTAAGTCGAAGCCTATGTGTTAAGTCGTAGACGACTTAGGAGTTGAGTCGTAACCCAGTTGTTTGTTAAGTCGTAGAAGCGTAGATCTGTTAAGTCGTATCTTCTGCCAAGTCATAAGTCGTGACTAGTGGTAAGTCGCTAGGTGCGCATGAGCTTAAGTTGTAGACGACTTAAGGGAGTTAAGTCTTAAGTCGTAGGGGATTTGGGTCTTGGTGAGTCGTAGGCGCGCATGCTATAAGTCGTGACCGACTTAGGAGATAGCTGTTATGTCGTGAGTCATAGACAGGTGAGCGTTAGGTCGTAGAAGCCAGAAGTTGTTAAGTCGGAAGATTATAAGTCGGAGACGACTTAGGAGATAGCCGAGTTACGACTTAGTGGATTTTCAGCTATAAATAGGAAGGGTTTTTCTCACTTTTTGGGATCCGGATTTTGAAGCGACGAAGTGCTGCCATTTTGAGAGCTCGACTTCTACACTTCTTCACTTCTTTTCTCCACTCTAATCTAGTGCTTCCATCCATCCAAGTTGAAGATCAAATTGAAGATTCAAGAGCTTAGATTGAAGGTCTTCATCTTTTCAAGAGAGATTTCTTCGTTTGAAGCGGATTCGTGATAGATCAAGTTTGATCCTTCGCTGTCCAGATCTGAAGTGTGTTGATTTGAGGTTGTTTAGGTGATTTGGTGAGTGGTGATTATCTCTCACATGGATCCAAAGGAGTAGATCGGATTGTTGGCTTGATTTGGTGTTAAAATAGTGATTTCCATGCATTTTCTTCATCCTAAGTGTAGATCCATGTAGAACCATTGTTCATGATGATTTGACAACCATTTTACTAAGTGTTAACCTATGCAAGTTCATTCATCAAGATTGTAGAGATATTTCTTATGGTTTCATGCATGTTAGACTTTCAACTCTTTAATTACGAAAATGCCATTATTGTTATAATTATCTACTTAGATCATATTTGAATGCTTGATTGCTTGGATTAATGTTTGGTTTGATTGATTGTTATGAATTAGATGATTGATGGTTTGATTTAGACCGAAGATGATTCAAAAGCTAGGAGAAAGGCTCTTGAATTGGGTAAGCTGCTCGTGGCATATGTAGCGGGATGATGAAGCTCTTATGCGTAGATCTGATGATGTGATGTTGAGATGAGGCTTTGCGAGGATGTGATGAAGCGAGGCAATCATGTGATGAAGACTTGGTCTAATCCAGACGGGATCATTCCAAGCATGTTGATAACTCGGTGATATGATTCGAGTTGAGGATAATGAATGGATATGAGAATAGTCGTCGAGGAGGATGACTAGGAGGCTTGGATAGCATCGTTGTTGAAGGTTCTAGCATGCTATAAGCAAGAGTACGTTTGGGCAGATTCGATAGTCCCAACGGCCAACTGTTGATGGTCGAGTACTCTGGGCAGATTCGATAGTCCTAGGCACGGGCTGCGACGACGTGCGGGAGTTATGTCTAGAACCGGGGTTTCCATTAGCCCTTGACGGACGGCTGAAAGAATGTGCCGGTCATTCAAATAACGGTGATATCGAAGCAATGATAACAGTGATAGCCAGAGTCATGGATGTTTGGTTGTATCGTCATTCGGACTCAAGAGCGGTATTTTCTGGGTGCTTATCTAATTTAGGCCTTGGTACTTGGAAAACATCGCCCTTGACTCGAATGATTATTACTTTACTTTAATTTGTATGCTCTGCTATGTTGCTTCTGCTTAGTGTGTGTCTGGGGGCTATCACTGTAGAAAGAGGTGGAGTGGGAGGGTTGTATTCCTATTCCTTTTCCTTTATGCTCTTTTGGTATGTTGTTAGTTAATTTACTGCTCACTAAGACCGTTGTCTGACTCAAGGCTTTATGTTTTAATTCTTATTGCCTTGGGCTGTTCGTCCATTTTTGGGACGGGCAGACTAGGTAGCAGGTGACAGGTGCTGTTCTCTTCTCACGATGCTGATATCGAAGACGAGCTGGAGGGTTGCATATTATCTTCTTATTATATGTACTGGATGTTCCGCTGTTTTGTATTCTCTGAGCGTCATGTAGTGAGGCTTGATGTATTGGCTATTTGGATGCTTGTATTCAACTATTATGGAGTTTTATATGATGTCATTTTGTTCTGTAAAGCTTCACTATACATATGTTCTATTGTATTTTGTCCATGCGCTGTGAGTAATACGATAGATTCTGTTGTTTTAATCTACCCTGACAATCGTCCATGGTCGCCTGGCACACTTTACAGCGCACTATCTCTAGATTCGGTACAGGGGTCATGGGCGATCGTCACATTTGGTATCAGAGCATTGGTTAATCGATTTTACCCAACGCTCACTGACGTAACTACGTATGAGAGACGTAATTGTATTTTGATGGATGAATACTATATATAATATAGTAGCGTAGTAGAGTTGAGTCCTTTATGCAGTTGTTTCTCTAGATGTTCTAATCATTCCTTTTTATAGATATTGAGAATGAGTCGAAGAGGGAGACCAGCTGTTAGGGAAGGTCGTGCTACTGAGGGAACTGCTGATTATGCAGCTATGTTCGAAGCTATGATGACTTCGATCATGAGAAGGATACCATTTCCGGGGGCTGCAGTTGATGTTGGAGTTCAGGTTCAGACTCCGAAACCAGTGGATTTTGCTAAGTTGTGCAAGGACTATACTGCTCTTGGAGGGAAGGTTTTCTTGGGAACAGAATCAACTATCGAAGTCCAGAGATGGATAGATGCTTGTAGAAGGATCTTTGGTGATTTGGGAATTGATGATGCAACTAAGAGGAAGTTGGCATCAAGACAGCTTCAAGGGAGAGCTTCTGATTGGTGGAACTCTATTACCATCAATTCTCCGGAGGAAGAGATTACTTGGGAGCAATTCCAAGCTAGATTTGAAGCTAAGTTCATTTCTACAGCTCAGAAGTCTGTTCTGTTCAAGAGGTTTGTGGAGCTCAAGCAAGGTGGAAGATCTGTTCTTGAGTATGTTTCTGAGTTCGAAGCTTTGTCCAAGTATGCCCGGTCGTATATTGAATCTGCTTATCAGAAGAATGAGAAGTTCGTGACAGGCTTGGACAGTTATCTTGGGAGACAGTTGGTGGATCATTTGGACGATTCATTTGAGAAGCTTGTGGAGAAAGCTCTTAGGCATGAGAGTCTGTTTCCTAGGGAAGGACCTGTTGTTGCTGTTACCAGGGGAGAGTCTAAACCACAGCAGGGTGGAAACCAGAAGAGGAAGCAGCAGCAGCAAAAGGGTAAGGATGGCCAAAAGAAGCCGAAAGGCGAGGTGACTTGCTACAATTGTCAGCAGAAGGGCCATTTCTCTAAGGATTGTAAGAATCCGAAGGTGCCAATGAAGTGTCACAACTGTGACAAGCCGGGGCATTTTAGGAAGAATTGTCCAGAACCGAGGAGGGACAAGCAGATTGTGCAGGCTTATGCTTTGGGAGCTGTTCCGTCGTCTTCGAGAGCTCCTACTGCTGAAGAGAAAGGAAAGAGTGTGGTGGTTCAAGGTACTCTTTTCCTATGTGGTGTTCCAGTTAGAGTTCTGTTTGATACTGGAGCGTCGCATTCATTTGTTTGTAGTGAACTCGTAGGCCGGTTAGGTTTGGAACCGGATATTGTTGATAGGCCATTGGTTGTGACTAATCCAGTTGGGGGTTCGTCTTGTTTGTGTATGTAATGCCGTGGTCTGATTGTGTCGAGTCATGGTTGCTCTTTTGTTTGTGATTGTTTTGTTCTGAACTTTGCGGGGTTCGGAATTATTTTGGGTATGGACTGGCTTAGGAAGTATGCGGCAAAGGTTGATTGCGAGAGGTTGGAAGTGATAGTCGAGAATGTGGAGGGGCGAAAGGTTGTGATACGATGTAAGCATGAGGAAGGCGTCTTCATGAGCTTGATGTATTCGCTGGTTGTTCCACGGGATGGACTGTCATCGGTGCCAATCGCTAATGGATTCGAGGATGTCTTTGACGAAGTCAAAGGGTTGCCGCCGCATAGAGAGATCGAGTTTCGTATAGATCTAGTTGAAGGAGCCAGACCTGTTGTGATGCCTCTTAGGCGGATGGCGCCTAGGGAACAGCATGAGTTGAAGGTGCAAGTTGATGACCTTTTACAGAAAGGATTCATTCGGCGTAGTGTGTCCGAGTGGGGTGCACCAGTTGTGTTCGCAACCAAGGCAGATGGGTCGTTGAGATTGTGTGTGGATTATCGTGAGCTGAATAAGGTGACTAAGAAGAACAAGTATCCATTGCCGAGGATAGATGACTTGTTTGATCAGCTTCACGAAGCTAAGGTGTTTTCTCAGATGGATTTGGCAACGGGATTTCACCAGTTGAGAGTAGCTAAGGATAGTGTGCCGAAGACTGCTTTTCGGACACCATCTGGTTTCTTTGAGTGGCTGGTAATGCCGTTTGGATTGACTAACGTACCAGCATATTTTGTGGATCGTATGAATAGAGTGTTCAAAGATCAGTTGAACAAGTTCGTACTTGTGTTCGTGGATGATATTCTGATTTATTCCAGAACTGAAGAAGAGCACAAGACGCACTTGCGTATTGTTTTGGAAATCTTGCGGAAACATCAGCTGAAGGC
Organism: Allium fistulosum; assembly: GCA_030737815.1. Lineage (NCBI taxonomy): Eukaryota > Viridiplantae > Streptophyta > Magnoliopsida > Asparagales > Amaryllidaceae > Allium > Allium fistulosum. The sequence continues at coordinate 274,919,967 of CM060907.1, read as the reverse complement.
TAAGTTTTCGAAGTGTCACTTCTGGAAGAGTGAAGTGAGGTTCTTAGGTCATGTGATTTCTGGAAATGGAATAGCGGTTAATCCCGCTAAGGTGGCAGCAATCCAGGATTGGGTTAGACCTAAGAATGCATCTGATGTGAGAAGTTTTCTTGGATTAGCAGGATATTATCGACGGTTTATCAAAGACTTCTCCAAGATAGCTGCACCGTTAACAGGATTGACGAAGAAGAACCAAGTGTTCAGTTGGGATGCTAAGTGTGAGCAAGCTGTCGGAATCCTGAAAGAAAGATTGACAAGTGCTCCTGTTTTGACTATTCCAAGTGGGAATGATGAGATGGTGGTTTACACCGATGCATGTGGTACCGGACGTGGAGCGGTGCTGATGCAGAAGGATAAAGTTGTTGCATATGCCAGTCGACAACTGAAGCCGCATGAAAGGAATTACCCAACTCATGATTTGGAGTTAGCGGCGATTGTATTTGCTCTGAAGATGTGGAGACATTATCTGTTGGGAGTTCGATTCGAGTTGTTTACGGATCATAAGTCGTTGAAGTATCTTTTCTCCCAAATGGATTTGAATCTTCGGCAGCAACGTTGGCTAGAGTTTTTAGCATCATATGATTTTGGTATAGCTTATACTCCGGGAAAAGTTAACGCAGTGGCAGATGCGTTAAGTCGAAGACATGCAGGATTGGGAGCCATGTTTTCAGAATGGAAGAGTCTCGAGTATTTAGCTGGATTTGACTTCAGGCCTAGATGTGAATTGGAACCTGAGATGTTGGCAAACTTATCGATAAGACCTTCACTTGTGGAAAGGATTGGAGAGAGCCAAAAGCGAGACGATAAGCTTGTCAAGATTATCCGTGAATTGGAATCAGGATTGGATCCAGAAAAGGATAAAGGATTCGAGGTCGATCGAGAGGGTTGGCTTCGGAAGCAAGGACGACTAGTTGTTCCCGATATAAATGAATTGAGGAGTGAAGTTCTGAAGGAAAGTCATCACTCGAAGTTGACAATTCATCCAGGTGGAAATAAGATGTATCGGGATATGAAGAGAACCTACTACTGGGAAGGTATGAAGAAGGATGTTGGAAATTTTATTTCCAAGTGTATGAACTTCTAGTTGATAAAAGCCGAACAGAAGAAGCCAAGTGGATTGCTTCAGCCATTAGAAGTTCCTACATGGAAGTGGGAACAAGTGTCGATGCATTTTATCGATGGATTGCCTAGAACCAGAACGGGAAATGAAGGGATTTGGGTCATTGTGGATCGTCTGACTAAGAGTGCACGATTCATTCCTGTTCAATCAACTAGGACTGCATCAAAGTTGGCTGAGTTGTATGTTAAGTGGATAGTTCGATTTCATGGTATTCCGAAGAGTATAGTGAGCGACCGAGATCCATTGTTCACTAGTGGATTTTGGAAGAGCTTCCAGGAAGTTTTGGGAACCGAGTTGTGTTTGAGTACAGCTTATCACCCTCAAACAGATGGTCAGACCAAGAGAGTCAACCGAGTTTTGGAAGATCTCCTCAGAGCTTGTGTTTTGGATTTCGGAGGATCATGGGAAGATTATCTTCATTTGGTGGAGTTTGCGTACAACAACAGTTACCAATCAAGCATTGGAATGGCACCGTATGAGGCATTGTATGGAAGACCGTGTAACTCTCCGACATGTTGGTTGGAAACTGGAGAAAAGCTGATACTTGGGCCAGAGATGATTCGGCAGACTTCAGATTGTATAGAGATCATTCGGCAACGAATGAAGGCAGCCCAAGACCGTCGGAAGAGTTATGCTGATAAGCGTCGTAAGGATTTGGAGTTCGACGTAGGTGATATGGTTTTTGTGAAGATTTCTCCACTGAAGAATGTTATTCGATTCGGGAAGAAAGGAAAACTGACTCCGAGATTTGTTGGACCATTCCCGATCATCGAGCGAATTGGAAAGCTCGCCTATAGATTGGAGTTACCGGAGAAGATGTCGAGTGTGCACAATGTTTTTCACGTATCATATCTACGGAAGTATTGCACGACTCGAGTACGGTGATTTCTGCTGATAGCTGTGAAGATTTCGAAGTTGATCCAGTCGATAGAAGACCTCGTAAGCCGTTTCGTGTTGTGGAAACCGACACGAAACAGCTTAGGAGGAAGGTAGTTAAGTTGCTCAAGATACAATGGAGTGACGATGATAACGACTGTACATGGGAGGTGGAAGAGAGGATGAAAGCAGCTCATCCCGAACTCTTCAAGGTATGGCCCTAAGCTGTCGTGTCATCTAAACGACATTGTAACTTGTTCTAGTTTTAGAATTCTGCATGCTAAGCTAGAATTGGATGCATGGTTTGTTGATTTCTATGGATGGTAGGCATGTAGAATAGTCTTTGATTGCTTTGTTTGTTTGGGATTTCGGGGGCGAAATTCCTAAGGGGGAGAGAATGTAACGACCCGTATTTTACGGATCGAAACATCGTAAAATAGTTGACCTTGGGTTGCATTGTTCTTAAGTCATTTTAGATTTTTGCAAAAAAATTGCTAAGTCCTAAGTCGTTCACGACTTAGAGTAAGTCGTAAGTCGTATACGACTTAGGGGATAGGAGCGACCCAGGGAAATGGCGGGTTAAGAGATTGGAGATAGGTCGTTTGGACGACTTAAGAGGTAGGCGCGACTTAAGGATAGTGGCGAGTTAAATTGTTACCGAGTTAAGTGTTTAAGTCGTTGCCAAGTTAAGTCGACTTAAGTGAGTTAATGACCTAAGGGATAGACAACCTAAGGAAGTGACCGAGTTAAGAAACAGCGAGTTAGCAAGTTAAGTAATAGTGCGACTTAAGTGAGTTAGCGACTTATAGGAGTAGACGACTTATAGGATCAGCGACTTAAGAATTTACCCCGGTTAAGTCGAAGCCTATGTGTTAAGTCGTAGACGACTTAGGAGTTGAGTCATAACCCAGTTGTTTGTTAAGTCATAGAAGCATAGATCTGTTAAGTCGTATCTTCTGTCAAGTCATAAGTCGTGACTAGTGGTAAGTCGCTAGGTGCGCATGAGCTTAAGTTGTAGACGACTTAAGGGAGTTAAGTCTTAAGTCGTAGGGGATTTGGGTTTTGGTGCGTCGTAGGCGCGCATGCTATAAGTCGTGACCGACTTAGGAGATAGCTGTTATGTCGTGAGTCATAGACAGGTGAGCGTTAGGTCGTAGAAGCCAGAAGTTGTTAAGTCGGAAGATTATAAGTCGGAGACGACTTAGGAGATAGCCGAGTTACGACTTAGTGGATTTTCAGCTATAAATAGGAAGGGTTTTTCTCACTTTTTGGGATCCAGATTTTGAAGCGACGAAGTGCTGCCATTTTGAGAGCTCGACTTCTACACTTCTTCACTTCTTTTCTCCACTCTAATCTAGTGCTTCCATCCATCCAAGTTGAAGATCAAATTGAAGATTCAAGAGCTTAGATTGAAGATCTTCATCTTTTCAAGAGAGATTTCTTCGTTTGAAGCGGATTCGTGATAGATCAAGTTTGATCCTTCGCTGTCCAGATCTGAAGCGTGTTGATTTGAGGTTGTTTAGGTGATTTGGTGAGTGGTGATTATCTCTCACACGGATCCAAAGGAGTAGATCGGATTGTTGGCTTGATTTGGTGTTAAAATAGTGATTTCCATGCATTTTCTTCATCCTAAGTGTAGATCCATGTAGATCCATTGTTCATGATGATTTGACAACCATTTTACTAAGTGTTAACCTATGCAAGTTCATTCATCAAGATTGTAGAGATATTTCTTATGGTTTCATGCATGTTAGACTTTCAACTCTTTAATTACGAAAATGCCATTATTGTTATAATTATCTACTTAGATCATATTTGAATGCTTGATTGCTTGGATTAATGTTTGGTTTGATTGATTGTTATGAATTAGATGATTGATGGTTTGATTTAGACCGAAGATGATTCAAAAGCTAGGAGAAAGGCTCTTGAATTGGGTAAGCTGCTCGTGGCATATGTAGCGGGATGATGAAGCTCTTATGCGTAGATCTGATGATGTGATGTTGAGATGAGGCTTTGCGAGGATGTGATGAAGCGAGGCAATCATGTGATGAAGACTTGGTCTAATCCAGACGGGATCATTCCAAGCATGTTGATAACTCGGTGATATGATTCGAGTTGAGGATAATGAATGGATATGAGAATAGTCGTCGAGGAGGATGACTAGGAGGCTTGGATAGCATCGTTGTTGAAGGTTCTAGCATGCTCTAAGCAAGAGTACGTTTGGGCAGATTCGATAGTCCCAATGGCCAACTGTTGATGGTCGAGTACTCTGGGCAGATTCGATAGTCCTAGGCACGGGCTGCGACGACGTGCGGGAGTTATGTCTAGAACCGGGGTTTCCATTACCCCTTGACGGACGGCTGAAAGAATGTGCCGGTCATTCAATTAACGGTGATATCGAAGCAATGATAACAGTGATAGCCAGAGTCATGGATGTTTGGTTGTATCGTCATTCGGACTCAAGAGCGGTATTTTCTGGGTGCTTATCTGATTTAGGCCTTGGTACTTGGAAAACATCGCCCTTGACTCGAATGATTATTACTTTACTTTAATTTGTATGCTCTGCTATGTTGCTTCTGCTTAGTGTGTGTCTGGGGCTATCACTGTAGAAAGAGGTGGAGTGGGAGGGTTGTATTCCTATTCCTTTTCCTTTATGCTCTTTTGGTATGTTTTTAGTTAATTTACTGCTCACTAAGACCGTTGTCTGACTCAAGGCTTTATGTTTTAATTCTTATTGCCTTGGGCTGTTCGTCCATTTTTGGGACGGGCAGACTAGGTAGCAGGTGACAGGTGCTGTTCTCTTCTCACGATGCTGATATCGAAGACGAGCTGGAGGGTTGCATATTATCTTCTTATTATATGTACTGGATGTTCCGCTGTTTTGTATTATCTGAGTGTCATGTAGTGAGGCTTGATGTATTGGCTATTTGGATGCTTGTATTCAACTATTATGGAGTTTTATATGATGTCATTTTGTTCTGTAAAGCTTCACTATACATATGTTCTATTGTATTTTGTCCATGCGCTGTGAGTAATACGATAGATTCTGTTGTTTTAATCTACCCTGACAATCGTCCATGGTCGCCTGGCACACTTTACAGCGCACCATCTCTAGATTCGATGCAGGGGTCATGGGCGGTCGTCACAGCGCCTCTCGAGCAAACCATTATCCTCAAACTCGAACCATTTCACTGAGTTGTCAACATGCTTGGAATGATCCCGTCTGGATTGGACCAAGACTATCTCATACTATGCTTCGCCTCATCTCATCATAGCAAAGCCTCATCTCAACATCATCATCAAATCTATCCATATGAGCTTCATCATCCGCTACATATGCCACGAGCAGCTTTTCCAATTCAAGAGCCTTTCCCTTAGCTTTTGAATCATCTTTGACCATCTTGTCTAAATCAAATCATCAATCATCTAATTCATAGCAATCAATCAAGTCAAACATTAATCCAAGTAATCAAGCATTCAAATATGATCTAATGAACAATTATAACAATAATGGAAATTTCGTAAATAAAGAGTCTAGAGTCTAACAAGCATGACAACATGAGCAATATCTCTATAATCTTGATGAATGAGCTTGCATAGGCTAACATGTAGTAAAATGAATGTCAAATCATCATGAACAATGGATATATACTTTAGTTTACAAAAATGTATGAAAATCACTACTTTACACAGAATCAAGCCAATGATCCGATATACTCCTTTGGATCCGTGTGAGAGATAATCACCACTCACCAAATCACCTAAACTCCTCAAAAGCAACACACTTCAGATCTGGACAGCGAAGAATCTAACTCGGTCTACCAAAAATCCCGCTTCAAACGATGAAATCTTTCTTCGAAGAATGTAGATCTTCAACTTTAGCTCTTGGATCTTCGATCTTGATCTTCGATCTTGATCTTCGATTTGGATGGAAGGAATCACAAGATTAGAGTGGAGAAAATAAGTGAAGAAGTGTAGAACTCGAGCTCTCAAAATGGCAGCACTTCGTCGCTTCAAAATCTGAATCCAAAAAGTGAAGAAAAACTCGCCTATTTATAGGCTTATTTCCTTAGGTCGTCCGCCTCTATAAGTCGTCCACGACTTAAGAACCCACGACCTAAACCCTACGACCTAACAGATATGCGCATCCACGACCTACGACTTAACACATGCGCTTCTACGACCTACGACATAACCGATAAGCGGCTTAACATCCACGCGACCTATCACACACAACTTAAAACATGTGCGCGACCTAACAACTCGCGCGACCTAACAACTCGCCCGACCTAACAACTCACGCGACCTAACAAGTCACGCGACCTAACAAGTCACGCGACCTAACAATACACAGGATCTTACGACCTAACCTTTAGGTCATCTAACGACTTATCTATAACCAGGGTCACAACGACCTAACTATAACGACTTAAGCATTCTACCTTAAGTCGCTTACGACCTAAAATTCTTAAGTCGCCACTATCTTAAGTCGCCAATTCCTTAGGTCGTCTACTCCTTAGGTCGGTCAAAACCTATAAGTTGCTAAACCCCTTTAAGTCATTCACTCGACCTAAGCCTCCATACGACTTAACTTCCCCGCGACTTAACTTCCCCACGACTTATACCATAACCCTTAGGTTGCTAACTCCTATAAGTCGGTCAATTCTATAGGTCGCTAACTCTTAGGTCGTCCACTACCTTAAGTCGCCAACTTCTTTAGGTCGCTCCAATCCCTTAAGTCGCTCACCCGACCTAACCTACCACACAACCTAAGTCACCACACGACTTAAGCTTCTACGCGACTTAAATTCCGAACGACTTAACAATATTACGACCTAATGACAACTGTTTTGCGATGTTTCGATCCGTAAAATACGGGTCGTTACATTCTCTCCCCCTTAGGAATTTCGCCCCTGAAATTCCAAACAAACAGAGCAATCAAAACTATTCTGCATGCCTATCATCCATAGCAATCAACAAACCATGCATCCAATTCTAGCCTAGCATGCAGAATTCTAAAATTAGAACAAGTTACAATATCGTGAGATGACACGACACCTCATTGCCATACCTTGAAGAGTTCGGGATGAGTTGCCTTCATCCTCTCTTCCACCTCCCATGTACAGTCGTTATCATCATCACTCCATTGTATCTTGAGCAACTTACTACCTTTCTCCTAAGCTGTTTCGTGTCGGTTTCCACAACACGAAGCGGCTTACGAGGTCTCTTATCGACTGGATCAATCTCGAAATCTTCACAGCTATCAACGGAAACCACTGTATTCGAGTCGTGCACATACTTCTGTAGATACGATACATGAAAAACATTGTGCACACTCGACATCTTTTCTGGTAACTCTAATCTGTAGGCGAGCTTTCCAATTCGCTCGATGATCGGGAATGGTCCAACAAATCTCGGAGTCACTTTTCCTTTCTTCCCGAATCGAATAACATTCTTCAGTGGAGAAATCTTCACAAAAACCATATCACCTACGTCGAATTCCAAATCTTTACGACGCTTATCGGCATAACTTTTCTGACGATCTTGGGCTGCCTTCATTCGTTGCCAAATGATCTCTATACAATCTGAAGTCTGTCGAATCATCTCCAGCCCAAGTATCAACTTTTCTCCTGTTTCTAACCAACATGTCGGAGAGTTACACGGTCTTCCATACAATGCCTCATACGGTGCCATACCAATGCTTGACTGGTAACTGTTGTTGTACGAAAATTCCACCAAATGAAGGTGATCTTCCCATGATCCTCCGAAATCTAAAACACAAGCTCTGAGGAGATCTTCCAAAACCCGATTAACTCTCTCAGTCTGACCATCTGTTTGGGGATGATAAGCTGTACTCAAACACAACTTGGTTCCCAAAACTTCCTGGAAGCTCTTCCAAATTCCACTAGTGAACAATGGGTCTCGATCGCTCACTATACTCTCCGGAATACCATGGAAACGAACTATCCACTTAACATACAGCTCAGCCAACTTCGATGCAGTCCTAGTTGATCGAACAGGAATGAATCTTGCACTCTTAGTCAGTCGATCTATGATGACCCAAATCCCTTCATTTCCCGTTCTGGTTCTAGGTAACCCATCAATAAAATCCATCGATATTTGCTCCCACTTCCATGCAGGAACTTCTAATGGCTGAAGCAATTCACTTGGCTTCTTCTGTTCGGCTTTTACCAACTGGCAGTTCATGCACTTGGAAATAAAATTTCCAACATCCTTCTTCATACCTTCCCAGTAATAGGTTCTCTTCATATCTCGATACATCTTATTTCCTCCTGGATGAATTGTCAGCTTCGAGTGATGACTTTCCTTCAGAACTATATTTCTCAATTCATCTATATCGGGAATAACTAGTCGTCCTTGCTTCCGAAGCCAACCCTCTCGATTGACCTCGAATAATTTATCCTTCTCTGGGTCCAATCCAGATTCCAAATCACGGATAATCTTGACAAGCTTATCGTCTCGCTTTTGACTCTCGCCAATTCTTTCCACAAGAGTCGGTCTTATTGATAAGTTTGCCAACATCTCAGGTTCCAATTCACATCTGGGCCTGAAGTCAAATCCAGCTAAATACTCGAGATTCTTCCATTCTGAAAACATGGCTCCCAATCCTGCATGTCTTCGACTTAACGCATATGCCACTGCGTTACCCTTTCCTGGAGTATAGGCTATACCAAAATCATACGATGCCAAAAACTCTAACCACCGTTGCTGCCGAAGATTCAAATCCTTTTGGGAGAAAAGATACTTCAACGACTTATGATCTGTAAACAACTCGAATCAAACTCCCAATAGATAATGTCTCCACATCTTCAGAGCAAATACAATTGCCGCCAACTCCAAATCATGAGTCGGATAATTCCTTTCATGCGGCTTTAGTTGTCGACTCGCATATGCAACAACTTTATTTTTCTGCATCAGCACTGCTCCAAGTCCAGTACCACATGCATCGGTGTACACCACCATCTCATCATTTCCACTTGGAATGGTCAAAACAGGAGCACTCGTCAATTGCTCTTTCAGGATTCCGAAAGCTTGCTCACACTTAGCATCCCATCTGAATACTTGATTCTTTTTCGTCAATCCTGTTAACGGTGCAGCTACCTTGGAAAAGTCCTTGATAAATCGACGATAGTATCCTGCTAATCCAAGAAAACTTCTCACATCAGATGCATTCTTAGGTCTAACCCAATCCTGGATTGCTGCCACTTTAGCGGGATCAACCGCTATTCCATTTCCAAAGATAATATGGCCTAAGAACCTCACTTCACTCTTCTAGAAGTGACACTTCGAAAACATAGCCTTCAGCTGATGTTTCCGTTAGATTTCCAAAACAATACGCAAGTGCGTCTTGTGCTCTTCTTCAGTTCTGTAATAAATCAAAATATCATCCACGAACACTAGCACGAACTTTTTCAGCTGATCTCTGAACACTCTATTCATAAGATCCACAAAATATGTTGGTGCATTGGTCAATCCAAACGGCATTACCAGCCACTCGAAGAAATCGGATGGTGTCCTAAAAGCAGTCTTCGGCACACTATCCTTTGCCACTCTTAACTGGTGAAATCCCGTCGCCAAATCCATCTGAGAAAACACCTTAGCTTCGTGAAGCTGATCAAACAAGTCATCTATTCTCGGCAATGGATAATTGTTCTTCTTAGTCACTTTATTCAGCTCACGATAATCCACACACAACCTCAGCGATCCATCTGCTTTGGTTACAAACACAACAGGTGCACCCCATTCGGACACACTACGCCGAATGAATCCTTTCTGCAAAAGATCATCAACCTGCACCTTCAACTCCGGTTGTTCCCTAGGCACCATTCGCCTAAGAGGCATCACAACAGGTCTGGCTCCTTCAACTAAATCGATACGAAACTCGATCTCTCTATGCGGCGGTAACCCTTTGACCTTGTCAAAGACATCCTCAAATCCATTAGCGATTGGCACCGATGACAGTCCATCCCGTGGAACAACCAGCGAATACATGAAGCTCATGAAGACGCCTTCCTCATGCTTACATCGTATCACAACCTTTCGCCCCTCCACATTCTCGATTGTCACCTCCAACCTTTCACAATCAACCTTTGCCGCATACTTCCTAAGCCAGTCCATACCCAAAATAATTCCAAACCCCGCAAAGTTCAGAACAAAACAATCACAAACAAAAGAGCAATCATGACTCGATACAATCAGACCACGGCATAACATACACAAACAAGACGAACCCCCAACTGGGTTAGTCACAACCAATAGCCTATCAACAATATCTGGTTCTAAACCCAACCGGCCTACAAGTTCATTACAAACAAAAGAATGCGACGCCCCAGTATCAAATAACACTCTAACTGGAACACCACATATGGAAAGAGTACCTTGAACCACCACACTCTTTCCTTTCTCTTCAGCAGTAGGAGCTTTTGCAAATGATGGAATAGCCCCCAAAGCATAAGCTTGCACAATCTGTTTGTCCCTCCTCGGTTCTGGACAATTCTTCTTAACATGCCCTAGCTTGTCACAGTTGTGACACTTCACCGGCACCTTTGGATTCTTGCAATCTCTAGAGAAATGGCCCTTCTGCTGACAGTTGTAGCCGGTCACTTCGCCCTTCGGCTTCTTCTGGCCATCCTTACCCTTTTGCTGTTGCTGCTTCCTCTTCTTGTTTCCACCCTGCTGTGGTTTGGACTCTTCCTTGGTCACAGCAACAACAGATCCTTCTTTAGGAAACAGATTCTCGTGCCTGAGAGCCTTCTCCATAAGCTTCTCAAATGGATCGTCCAAATGATCCACCAACTGCCTCCCCAGATAACTGTCCAAGCCTGTCACAAACTTCTCATTCTTCTAATAAGAAGATTCAATATATGATCGGGCATACTTGGACAAAGCTTCAAACTCAGAAACATACTCAAGAACTGGTCTTCCACCTTGCTTGAGCTCCACAAACTTCTTGAACAGAACAGACTTCTGGGTTGTAGAAATGAACTTAGCTTCAAATCTAGCTTGGAATTGCTCCCAAGTAATTTCTTCCTCCAGAGTATCAATGGTGATAGAGTTCCACCAATCTGAAGCTCTTCCTTGAAGCTGTCTTGATGCAAGCTTCCTTTTAGTTGCATCCTCAATTCCCAAATCACCAAAGATCCTTCTACAAGCAAATATCCACCACTGGACTTCAATGGTTGATTCTGTTCCCAAGAAAACCTTTCCTCCAAGAGCAGTATAGTCTTTACACAGCTTAGCAAAATCCACTAGTTTTGGAGTTTGAACTTGAACTCCAACATCTATTGATGGCCCCGGAGCTGGCATCCTTCTCATGATCGAAGTCATCATAGCCTCGAACATAGCAGCATAATCAACAACCCCCATAGTAGCACGGCCTTCCCTAGCAGCCGGTCTCCCTCTTCGACTCATTTTCAATATCTATAAAAAGAATGATTAATACACCTTGAGAAACAACTGCATAAAAGGAATCAAATCTTTATAAGCTATTATATTATATATAGTAATCATCCATCAAAATACAATTACGTCTCTCATACGTGGTTACGTCAGCGAGCGTTGGGTAAAATCGATTAACCAAAGCTCTGATACCAAATGTGACGACCGCCCATGACCCCTGCACTAAACCTAGACATAGTGCGCTGTAAAGTGTGCCAGGCAGCCATGGACGATTGCCAAGGTAAGTTAAAACAGCAGAATCTATCGTATTACTCACAGCGCATGGATAAAATACAATAGAGAATATGCATAGTGAAGCTTCTCCAAATAGAATCGCATTAATAACGCTTCATAATAGTTGAATACAAAACAACTGAATAGTCAATACATCAAGCCTCACTACATATCACTCAGAGAATATACAAGCAGCGGAACATCCAGTACATATAGTAAGAAGATAATATGCAAGCCTCCAGTTCGTCTTCGACATCAGCACCGTGGAAAGCAAGAACAACACCTGTCACCTGCTACCTAGTCTGCCCGTCCCAAAATGGACAAACAACCCAAGGCAATAAGAGTTAAAACATAAAGCCTTGAGTCAGACAACAGTCTTAGTGAGCGGTAAATTAACTAACAACATACCAAAAGAGCATAAAGGAAAAAGGAATAGGAATCCAACCCTCCCACTCCACCTCTTTCTACAGTGATAGCCCCCAGACACACACTAAGCAGAAGCAAACATCGCCCTTGACTGGAGTGATAATTACTTTAATTAAAATTGTATGCTTTGCTATGTTTGCTTCTGCTTAGTGTGTGTCTGGGGGCTATCACTGTAGAAAGAGGTGGAGTGGGAGGGTTGGATTCCTATTCCTTTTTCCTTTATGTTCTTTTGGTATGTTGTTAGTTAATTTACCGCTCACTAAGACTGTTGTCTGACTCAAGGCTTTATGTTTTAACTCTTATTGCCTAGGGTTGTTCGTCCATTTTGGGACGGGCATACTAGGTAGCAGGTGACAGGTGCTGTTCTTTCTTTCCATGGTGCTGATGTCGAAGACGAACTGGAGGCTTGCATATTATCTTCTTACTATATGTACTTGATGTTCCGCTGCTTGTATATTCTCTGAGTGATATGTAGTGAGGCTTGATGTATTGACTATTCAGTTGTTTTGTATTCAACTATTATGAAGCTTTATTAATGCGATTCTATTTGGAGAAGCTTCAGTATGTATATTCTCTATTGGATTTTACCCATGCGCTGTGAGTAATACGATAGATTCTGCTGTTTTAACTTACCTTGGCAATCGTCCATGGCTGCTTGGCACACTTTACAGCGCATTATGTCTAGGTTTAGTGCAGGGGTCATGGGCGGTCATCACATTTATAAATGGTTATTACTCTGCCGTAGCCTAGACACCAAGAAATTAAATGGTTCAAAGAAGACAACTTGCAAATATATAATTAAGAGCTATCGATGTCTAACCGTTATTATTAACAAATTCTAGGATGAAATGCAAAGCAGAAATTAAACGTGTATTAACAATAAAACTACGAATGGATTTTTGTTTTTTTTATGAATTTTTCTTTTATAAAATGTAAGCAAACAACAATGCAAGGCAAATAAAAACAATATATATAGCAACCAAGCAGTTTTTTTTGGGCAAGTAAAGCGAAGCAATTATTTTTAGCAAGCAGCTCCTTTCCTTTTCTGCTTTTGCAACCTGAAAATAAAAACAAGATATATATACAATTTTTTTTATATCGAAGAAGAAACTAAAATAAATGATAAACAAAACAAATTCAAAACAACCCTCATTTTTTTTTGGAAGAGACACTTTGTTTGTTTTTTTATTTTATTTTTTGAATTTTTATTTTTTGGAAAGGAAACTTAAAAGTACTGTTTTACTAATGTAACTAAATGAATGCAAGGGTAAATTACAAATGATTTATCCTAAGTTAACCCAAAATTGTATAATCACGCTCTGTCTTAAATCAACAAGATAGTTCTCAGCCAGGTAACAGGCAGGAGTTATCGGTGCACCACGATCCACCGTAGCAATGCAGCCGAAGGTTTAAGTACCTTCAGAGGAACAACCACTATAATATTTACGAATCACCGTAATATTTATAAATGGTTATTACTCTATCGTATCCTAGACACCAAGAAATTAAATTGTTCAAAGAAGATAACTTGCAAATATATAATTAAGAGCTATCGATGTCTAATAGTTATTATTAACAAATTCTAGGATGAAATGCAAAGCAGAAATTAAAAGTGTATTAACAATGCAACTACGAATGGATTTTTGATTTTTTTATAAATTTTTCTTTTATAAAATGTAAGCAAACAACAATGCAAGGCAAATAAAAACAATATATATAGCAACCAAGCAGTTTTTTTTGGGCAAGTAAAGCGAAGCAATTATTTTTAGCAAGCAGCTACTTTCTTTTTCTACTTTTCCAACCTAAAAATAAAACCAAGATATATATACAATTTTTTTTATATCGAAGAAGAAACTAAAATAAATGAAAAACAAAACAAATTCAAAACAACCCTCGTTTTTCTTTTTGGAAGAGACTCTTTGTTTGTTTATTTTTTTTTTGAAATTTTTTTTATTTTTTTTTTGGAAAGGAAACTTAAAAGTACTGTTTTACTAATGCAACTAAATGAATACAAGGGTTAATTACAAATGATTTATCCTATGTTAACCCAAAATTGTATAATCACACTCTGTCTTAAATCAACAAGATAGTTCTCAGCCAGGTAACGGGCAGGAGTTATCGGTGCACCACGAATCACCGTAGCAATGCAGCCGAAGGTTTAAGTACCTTCAGAGGAACAACCACTATAATATTTACGAATCACTGTAATATTTATAAATGGTTATTACCCTGCCGTTGCCTAGACACCAAGAAATTAAATTGTTCAAAGAAGACAACTTGCAAATATATAATTAAGAGCTATCGATGTCAAACCGTTATTATTAACAAATTCTAGGATGAAATGCAAAGCAGAAATTAAACGTGCATTAACAATGCAACTACGAATGGCTTTTTGTTTTTTTTTATGAATTTTTCTTTTATAAAATGTAAGAAAAAATAATGCAAGGCAAATAAAAAAAAATATATAGCAACCAAGCAGTTTTTTTTTGGGCAAGCAAAGCGAAGCAATTATTTTTAGGAAGCATCTCCTTTCATTTTCTGCTTTTGCAACCTGAAAATAAAAACAAGTTATATATACAGTTTTTTTTATATCGAAGAAGAAACTAAAATAAATGAAAAACAAAACAAATTCAAAACAACCCTCGTTTTTTTTGGAAGAGACTCTTTGTTTGTTTGTTTTTTTTTGAAATTTTTTATTTTATTTTTTTTGGAAAGGAAACTTAAAAGTACTGTTTTACTAATGCAACTAAATGAAAGCAAGGGTTAATTACAAATGATTTATCATAAGTTAACCCAAAATTGTATAATCACACTCTGTCTTAAATCAACAAGATAGTTCTCAGCCAGGTAACGGGCAGGTGTTATCGGTGCACCACGAATCACCGTAGCAATGCAGCCAAAGGTTTAGGTACCTTCAGAGGAACAACCACTATAATATTTACGAATCACCGTAATATTTATAAATGGTTATTACTCTACCGTAGCCTACACACCAAGAAATTAAATTGTTCAAAGAAGACAACTTGCAAATATATAATTAAGAGCTATCGATGTGTAACCGTTATTATTAACAAATTCTAGGATGAAATTTGAAGTAGAAATTAAACGTGTATTAACAATGCAACTACGAGTGAATTTTTGTTTTTTTATGAATTTTTCTTTTATAAAATGTAAGCAAACAACAATGCAAGGCAAATAAAAACAATATATATAGCAACCAAGCAGTTTTTTTTTTGGGCAAGCAAAGCGAAGCAATTATTTTTAGCAAGCAGCTCCTTTCCTTTTCAGCTTTTGCAACCTGAAAATAAAAACAAGATATATATATAATTTGTTTTATATCGAAGAAGAAACTAAAGTAAATGAAAAACAAAACAAATTCAAAACAACCCTCGGTTTTTTTGGAAGAGACTCTTTGTTTGTTTGTTTTTTTTTTGAAATTTTTTTAATTTTTCTTAGAAAAGGAAACTTAAAAGTACTGTTTTTCTAATGCAACTAAATGAATGCAAGGGTTAATTACAAATGATTTATCCTAAGTTAACCCAAAATTGTATAATCACACTCTGTCTTAAATCAAAAAGATAGTTCTCAGCCAGGTAACGGGCAGGAGTTATCGGTGCACCACGAATCACCGTAGCAATGCAGCCAAAGGTTTAAGTACCTTCAGAGGAACAATCATTATAATATTTACGAATCACCGTAATATTTATAAATATTTATTATTCTGCCGTAGCCTAGACACCAAGAAATTAAATTGTTCAAAGAAGACAACTTGCAAATATATAATTAAGAGCTATCGATGTCAAACCGTTATTATTAACAAATTCTAGGATGAAATGCAAAGCAGAAATTAAACGTGTATTAACAATGCAACTACGAATGGATTTTTGTTTTGTTTTATAAATTTTTGTTTTATAAAATGTAAGTAAACAATAATGCAAGGCAAATAAAAACAATATATATAGCAACCTAGCAGTTTTTTTTTGGGCAAGCAAAGCAAAGCAATTATTTTTAGGAAGCAGCTCCTTTCCTTTTCTGCTTTTGCAACCTGAAAATAAAAACAAGATATATATATACATTTTTTTTATATCAAAGAAGAAACTAAAATAAATGAAAAACAAAACAAATTCAAAGCAACTCTCGTTTTTTTTGGAGAGACTCTTTGTTTGTTTGTTTTTTTTAATTTTTTTTTAATTTTTTTTAGGAAAGGAAACTTAAAAGTACTGTTTTATTAATGCAACTAAATGAATGCAAGGATTAATTACAAATGATTTATCCTAAGTTAACCCAAAATTGTATAATCACACTCTACCGTTGCCTAGACACCAAGAAATTAAATTGTTCAAAGAAGACAACTTGCAAATATATAATTAAGAGCTATCGATTTCTAACCGTTATTATTAACAAATTCTAGGATGAAATGCAAAACAGAAATTAAACAGGTATTAACAATGCAACTACGAATGGATTTTTGTTTTTTTATGAATTTTTCTTTTATAAAATGTAAGCAAACAACAATGCAAAGCAAATAAAAACAATATATATAGAAACAAGCAGTTTTTTTTGGGCAAACAAAGCGAAGCAATTATTTTTAGTAAGCAGCTCCTTTCCTTTTCTGCTTTTGCAACCTGAAAATAAAAACAAGATATATATACAGTTTCTTTTTATATCGAAGAAGAAACTAAAATAAATGAAAAACATAACAAATTTAAAACAATCCTCGTTTTTTTTTGAAGAGACTCTTCGTTTGTTTTTTTGTTGAAATTTTTTTTTAATTTTTTTTTGGAAAGGAAACTTAAAAGAACTGTTTTACTAATGCAACTAAATGAATGCAAGGGTTAATTACAAATGATTTATCCTAAGTTAACCCAAAATTGTATAATCACACTCTGTCTTAAATTAACAAGATAGTTCTCAGCCAGGTAACGGGCAGGACTTATCGGTGCACCACGAATTACCGTAGCAATGTTGCCCAAGGTTTAAGTACCTTCAGAGGAACAACCACTATAATATTTACGAATCACCATAATATTTATAAATGGTTTTTACTCTGCCGTAGCCTAGACACCAAGAAATTAAATTGTTCAAAGAAGACAACTTGCAAATATATAATTAAGAGCTATCGATGTCTAACCGTTATTATTAACAAATTCTAGGATGAAATGCAAAGCAGAAATTAAACGTGTATTAACAATGCAACTACGAATGGATTTTTGTTTTTTTTATGAATTTTTCTTTTATAAAATGTAAGCAAAAACAATGCAAGACAAATAAAAACAATATATATAGCAACCAAGCAGTTTTTTTTGGGCAAGCAAAGCGAAGCAATTATTTTTAGCAAGAAGCTCCTTTCCTTTTCTGCTTTTGCAACCTGAAAATAAAAACAAGTTATATATACAGTTTTTTTATATCGAAGAAGAAACTAAAATAAATGAAAAACATAACAAATTCAAAACAACCCTCGCTTTTTTGGAAGAGACTCTTTGTTTGTTTGTTTGTTTTTTTTTGAAATTTTTTTTTTGGAAAGGAAACTTAAAAGTACTGTTTTACTAATGCAACTAAATGAAAGCAAGGGTTAATTACAAATGATTTATCATAAGTTAACCCAAAATTGTATAATCACACTCTGTCTTAAATAAACAAGATAGTTCTCAGCCAGGTAACGGGCAGGAGTTATCCGTGCACCACGAATCACCGTAGCAATGCAGCCGAAGGTTTAAGTACCTTCAGAGGAACAACCACTATAATATTTACGAATCACCGTAATATTTATAAATGGTTATTACTCTACCGTAGCCTAGACACCAAGAAATTGAATTGTTCAAAGAAGACAACTTGCAAATATATAATTAAGAGCTATCGATGTCTAACCGTTATTATTAACAAATTCTAGGATGAAATTCAAAGCAGAAATTAAACAGGTATTAACAATGAAACTACGAATGGATTTTTGTTTTTTTATGAATTTTTCTTTTATAAAATGTAAGCAAACAACAATACAAAGCAAATAAAAACAATATATATAGAAACAAGCAGTTTTTTTTGGGCAAACAAAGCGTAGCAATTATTTTTAGTAAGCAGCTCCTTTCCTTTTCTGCTTTTGCAACCTGAAAATAAAAACAAGATATATATACAGTTTCTTTTTATATCGAAGAAGAAACTAAAATAAATGAAAAACAAAACAAATTTAAAACAATCCTCGTTTTTTTTTGGAAGAGACTCTTCGCTTGTTTTTTTTTTGAGAATTTTTTTTTTTTGGAAAGGAAACTTAAAAGTACTGTTTTACTAATGCAACTAAATGAATGCAAGGGTTAATTACAAATGATTTATCCTAAGTTAACCCAAAATTGTATAATCACATTCTGTCTTAAATTAACAAGATAGTTCTCAGCCAGGTAACGGGCAGGAGTTATCGGTGCACCACGAATCACCGTAGCAATGCAGCCGAAGGTTTAAGTACCTTCAGAGTAACAACCACTATAATATTTACGAATCACCATAATATTTATAAATGGTTTTTACTCTGCCGTAGCCTAGACACCAAGAAATTAAATTGTTCAAAGAAGACAACTTGCAAATATATAATTAAGAGCTATCGATGTCTAACCGTTATTATTAACAAATTCTAGGATGAAATGCAAAGCAGAAATTAAACGTGTATTAACAATGCAACTACGAATGGATTTTTGTTTTTTTTTTATGAATTTTTCTTTTATAAAATGTAAGCAAAAACAATGCAAGGCAAATATAAAAACAATATATATAGCAACCAAGCAGTTTTTTTTTGGGCAAGCAAAGCGAAGCAATTATTTTTAGCAAGAAGCTCCTTTCCTTTTCTGCTTTTGCAACCTGAAAATAAAAACAAGTTATATATACAGTTTTTTTTTATATCGAAGAAGAAACTAAAATAAATGAAAAACATAACAAATTCAAAAAAACCCTCGTTTTTTTGGAAGAGACTCTTTGTTTGTTTGTTTGTTTTTTTTGATATTTTTTTTTGGAAAGGAAACTTAAAAGTACTGTTTTACTAATGCAACTAAATGAAAGCAAGGGTTAATTACAAATGATTTATCATAAGTTAACCCAAAATTGTATAATCACACTCTGTCTTAAATCAACAAGATAGTTCTCAGCCAGGTAACGGGCAGGAGTTATCGGTGCACCACGAATCACCGTAGCAATGCAGCCGAAGGTTTAAGTACCTTCAGAGGAACAACCACTATAATATTTACGAATCAGCGTAATATTTATAAATGGTTATTAATCTACCGTAGCCTAGACACCAAGAAATTAAATTGTTCAAAGAAGACAACTTGCAAATATATAATTAAGAGCTATCGATGTCTAACCGTTATTATTAACAAATTCTAGGATGAAATTCAAAGCAGAAATTAAATAGGTATTAACAATGCAACTACGAATGGATTTTTGTTTTTTTATGAATTTTTCTTTTATAAAATGTAAGCAAACAACAATGCAAAGCAAATAAAAACAATATATATAGAAACAAGCAGTTTTTTTTTGGGCAAACAAAGCGAAGCAATTATTTTTAGTAAGCAGCTCCTTTCCTTTTCTGCTTTTGCAACCTGAAAATAAAAATAAGATATATATACAGTTTCTTTTTATATCGAAGAAGAAACTAAAATAAATGAAAAACAAAACAAATTTAAAACAATCCTCGTTTTTTTTGGAAGAGACTCTTCGCTTGTTTTTTTTTTGAGAATTTTTTTTTATTTTTTTTTGGAAAGGAAACTTAAAAGTACTGTTTTACTAATGCAACTAAATGAATGCAAGGGTTAATTACAAATGATTTATCCTAAGTTAACCCAAAATTGTATAATCACATTCTGTCTTAAATTAACAAGATAGTTCTCAGCCAGGTAACGGGCAGGAGTTATCCGTGCACCACGAATCACCGTAGCAATGCAGCCGAAGGTTTAAGTACCTTCAGAGGAACAACCACTATAATATTTACGAATCGCCATAATATTTATAAATGGTTTTTACTCTGCCGTAGCCTAGACACCAAGAAATTAAATTGTTCAAAGAAGACAACTTGCAAATATATAATTAAGAGCTATCGATGTCTAACCGTTATTATTAACAAATTCTAGGATGAAATGCAAAGCAGAAATTAAACGTGTATTAACAATGCAACTACGAATGGATTTTTGTTTTTTTTATGAATTTTTCTTTTATAAAATGTAAGCAAAAACAATGCAAGGCAAATATAAAAACAATATATATAGCAACCAAGCAGTTTTTATTTGGGCAAGCAAAGCGAAGCAATTATTTTTAGCAAGAAGCTCCTTTCCTTTTCTGCTTTTGCAACCTGAAAATAAAAACAAGTTATATATACAGTTTTTTTTATATCGAAGAAGAAACTAAAATAAATGAAAAACATAACAAATTAAAAACAACCCTCGTTTTTTTGGAAGAGACTCTTTGTTTGTTTTTTTGTTTTTTTGAATTTTTTTTTTGGAAAGGAAACTTAAAAGTACTGTTTTACTAATGCAACTAAATGAAAGCAAGGGTTAATTACAAATGATTTATCATAAGTTAACCCAAAATTGTATAATCACACTCTGTCTTAAATCAACAAGATAGTTCTCAGCCAGGTAACGGGCAGGAGTTATTGGTGCACCACGAATCACCGTAGCAATGCAGCCGAAGGTTTAAGTACCTTTAGAGGAACAACCACTATAATATTTACGAATCACCGTAATATTTATAAATGGTTATTACTCTACCGTAGCCTAGACACCAAGAAATTAAATTGTTCAAAGAAGACAACTTGCAAATATATAATTAAGAGCTATCGATGTCTAACCGTTATTATTAACAAATTCTAGGATGAAATGCAAAGCAGAAATTAAACGTGTATTAACAATGCAACTACGAATGGATTTTTGTTTTTTTATAAATTTTTGTTTTATAAAATGTAAGCAAACAATAATGCAAGGCAAATAAAAACAATATATATAGCAACCTAGTAGTTTTTTTTTGGGCAAGCAAAGCGAAGCAATTATTTTTAGGAAGCAGCTCCTTTCCTTTTCTGCTTTTGCAACCTGAAAATAAAAACAAGATATATATACAGTTTTTTTTTATATCGAAGAAGAAACTAAAATAAATGAAAAACAAAACAAATTCAAAGCAACCCTCGTTTTTTTTTGGAGAGACTCTTTGTTTGTTTGTTTTTTTTTAAATTTTTTTAGGAAAGGAAACTTAAAAGTACTGTTTTTGTAACGTCGCGGATTTTGCCCGTTCGAAAATCGACATCCATACTTTACATCGTACTCGAATGCCGTAGATTCGACCGTTCAAATCCGAGTCGCCGGAGCTTATAACACCATTAAGTATAACAACACAGCGGAATAAATGAATAATACATTGATATACAACTTTGATACAATATCTGATACAACAGAATGCTAAAAAGAATATCAATATACATCAGAGATGATACAACAAATAGCAGCGGAAAGAAAAGATAACATCAGCAACAGATAGAGTATCTCCAGTAGAATGCTCCAATCCATAGCTAGTGAAAAGCAAGGTCAGTCGTCCAAGGACTGACTAGCTCCAGATAATCTACTCAACCTGAATATCTGAGAAACTCAACTCTAGACTGCCCGTGTGGAAAATAGTGGGCACCCAGAGTTTAGGAAAGAACAATAAACTACGGATCAGTCATGGGACTGGTGTGAGCAACAAAAACAGTTTATCTTTAAAACAAATAGCAGAGAATTTTAAAGTCAATTCGCAATGCTTTTGGAAAATGAAACTACCATAAGACCTCCCACCACACACACAATGCAAACGCAGAATTGGAGGAGATTTCTTCTTATGATAGTCAAAGATGCTTACTACGCAAAATCATTGGATTATTATTATTAGTGCATAGTGTAGAAAACATTTCGAAAGTATAATATAAATCTTAGCCAGCATAGACATTTCGAACTATGCCTACTATAGCTACCATCCAAACAGTGGGGCGCCACCATAAGTGAATGATAGGTTCTACAACTAAAACCGTACAAGGCTCGTATTGTTTCTTTGGATTTCCAATAAATGGTCAGGCCAAGGAACTTCCCATTGCCACATGGAAACGCCTCTGGAATGACGTCCCGAGAACCTAACCGGATCTCTGCCAACACAAGGCCGGGTTACCTCTGCAAAAATAGGTAACTACTGACACGCGTATGCCATCCCCCGATCGTACCGATCTTCCCGAGGATCCTCGATTTCCAACAACCACATAATAATAATAATGCAGTAACCACATAGGTTAAGTATCTGGGCTCCATACCATGATACCACCTCTATCCAGAAGGAATGACATACACTAAGGGGCGCTACTCCCTAGAACCTTGCTGCATCCTTCCTGTTTTGACCATTTCCGGGGTGTGAGGCTCGACGAAGTCTCGTCCACAAAGCTACGCTTTTCAAAAGCCATGCTTCGGGTCAAACAAATGATCAAAGAAATGATCACAAAGATATAAGATCAAACAAATGATCATATCGCAAATGATCAAACAATGATCATCACACAGCAACACTCAGCATGCCACATTACCAAATTGGGATATATCGCTGATAAATTTCAACTACATAACCTCTGAGCTCGTACGTCTCAGAGAAGGGTGTTAAGCTAAGAGAATAAATTCTCCGCCACCAACAGAGATGTATTTGAAACAAATCGGCTTTATATCTCAAAATGTAATGTCAGACATGTATCCATACAAGTCTGTTCCGGGTTCGAACAGAACCGAAGGCACTTCTCACGAAGCCCTTGCAAATCCGGATAATTTCCAATCACGTCTGGACTTCCCGTCACTAAGGGTGATAAAACCTCTATATCGGGGATCAGCCGATGCAGAGTAACTCGACGGTAATCCTTTCGTTTTCAAAAATATCCGGTCTTCAACACCGGTCATCAAATGCCATCCATATACGTCGTATCACATATTCGGAATGGGTTATACGACCCAAGGTCCTTTCCCGGTTAACCCGAATAGTGAGCGAAATATTTAAAAATATATGGATATTGGGATTTCAATTAAGTCACAACTTAATAATTCAACTTCTTTTTAAATGGTTTCAATCGATTACCATTTCAAGTCTTTTCAACAAAAAGATTTATTTTAAACAACCTTCAACGGTTTAAACAATTTCCACATTTTAATCTTTTAAACAAAAGATTTATTCACAGATTTTCCCAATTAATCTCCATTTTAGTTTAACTCGTTAAATCTTTAAATCAAAGATTTAACTTATAGCTTTCAAAACAATTTCATTTCGAATGGTTTAGATAAATCATTATTTTAAATCTGTTAAAAATAAACCGATTTAATTTATAGCTTTCAAAAAGAATTCATTCATAACTTGGAAAACCATTTTTCAATTCAATCTTGAAATTCCTTTAATTAAACTGGAATTTCATTTCTTATCTGAAAGCTTTTATCTTTTGAAAACAAATAGTTTCATTTCAGAAAATCTGATTCATTCATCCGAGTTAAAGTCTTTGGGTTAAATCCAAATTCTCAAAATTACATTTTTAAATGGTTTAAATTCAGATAAACACATTTATAACATTTTCAATCCCTAGTTTCAAATCATAGGATTCAATTTCAAACTTGAATTCAAATTTAAATCAAATTATTTAAATTTTCAAAACTCGATTAAGTTATTCAAAATAACTTTTATCTTTGAAATTCTATTTCAAAAGCTTTTCACTTTAAACCCAAATTTCCAATTTCAAAATCAATTGAAATTAAAATTTCAATTTCAAAAACATCAGATTTAAATTATCTGTGACTTAACCGATTTCCACGTGAAATCCATATTTGTGTGTGTAAAAGTGTAGTCCAGGGGTTTCACACAATAGTGCAACACAATGAATCATCACATATCAGAATACAGAAATATACTTGATAAACGATATAAACTATATCTCTTATCTTTTACTCACAGATCACAGATATATATAAATTTCAGATAAATAAACTACAGTAAAGATTACACACAAATCAGAATATATCACAAAGCATCATAGATCAGGAAATATCAAACAATTCAATCATCCAATCAATTCCAAATATTCATAAGTAAGGTCAGTTAATTATCTGATTTATTCAAATTAGATTAATTACTTATGAATTTCAAATCCGGGTTAATTAATCGTCATTAATTATTAACACTTATTAAATTACTTTTCTAAAGTAATTAAATTAAGATTTATTATTACTTACAATTAAATTTCATCTTTAATAACTCATTAATTAATCTTTAGTTATTTAATTAATTAAGTATTCAATATAACTTAATTAATCCTTACTTCATTAATTAATAATCATAATTTAAAATTCAACTCTTATTTAATTAATGATTTTTTTTATCCATTTATAAATCCTAATTTAATTATCTTAAACTTTAATTAACTAATTTAATTTTTGATTACTAAATAAATTAATCCAATCATTAATTAATCAAATTAATTAATTATTCATTTTAATTAACTTATAAGTTACAAATCCTTAAATCTACACTTATTTAAAGATAAAACATTTCTTATTTATGATCAAATTTCATTTCAAATACTAGATTCAAATAAATACAACATTTAACTTGGCAAGATTTAAATTACAATTTAAAATCTACTTTAAACATTTAAAAGTTGATAAAACATTTTATTTTATTTTATATATAAAACTTATATTTTGAAAACTAGGATTCAAACTTATTTGAATTCAGATTTAAACTTACCTCAAGCCTTGTATTAACTTGCTCTATTTTATTTTAGGTTTGAAATTTTAAAACTGTAACAATGACAGTTCTTAAATTCCCTAACAAAAATTTACCCGAGCCAACTCCCCTTTACTTCGAGTCGTACATCAGAAAAACTCGGCCACACCCTAAATTGACTCGAGAATGAAACAAAGCCCAAAAAAAAAACAGCGACAGTTCACTTGGAACCAACTCCAACTCCACTGCTTCGAGTCCCCCCCATGCATGACTTCGAGTAAATACTCGATTTTCTCGAGCAACACATGGGATCTGTCGTCCCAATTCTAAAACTTCCACCAGAACGAAAGTGCACGGTGCACGTGCACCGTGACTTCGATCCACTCCGGCCTCCCACCAGAACTCCATCTCATCAGCATCCTCCCACTCTCCATCACACGATCATCAGAACATCCCCACCTGTCTCGAATTAAATTCGAGCTACCCAGTTAAAACTGGAACCCATTCCCATGGCCAAATCTACCTCAATGTAGCATCTCCGATCACCAGACGAAGAGAAACTCCGGCCACATCGTCTTCGTTCATCCACAAACCCACCTCCAAAACCCTATTGAACTCGATCACCCTGAGAAGTGACGGTGATCGCATTTCCTTGGCCGACCAAAATTAGGTTTAAATATTACATTCCCTTCTCATCGTCGCCTCAATCCTCGTGAACCACTTCAGGCATTTTTCCTGAACACTTAGTACCGCTATCCACCTCCAGAAGAAAACCGAAGACTCCTTACCCTCTAGATCGTCAGAGAATGCCTCTAAGACCATTTCCAGTCATCACAAAGTAACCCCTCAAATATTACATTAAAAATTATAAATTTGTTATTAAAAATCCTATCTTCCATAGGCGATTTCAGATATATGATTGTATCAACTAATTAAAATGTTTGGTTTTTAACTTTTTTTTTCAAGTTGCTCTGTATTTCTATTTTCCAGACTATGTTTTCTAATTAAAATTCTTACAACTTAATTTTTTAAAGCTTAGTAAGTTAAAACAACTAACTTGGTTTTAAATACCTAAGTCTAAAGAAGATTAGAGTTAGAAGAATCTGAAGTTTGTTCTAAGTTTAATTCTCTGGACTAAAAACAGAGATGATCACAGGGGTTAATCTAGACATATTCACAAGTTACAGTATCTTGAACAAAGATCAGAGAAGTTTAAAACATCAGATATGCACACATACATAAGTTCTTAAGGCATTACACATACACATACATATAAACAACCATAATCACAGGAATTCATAGATTACTTAAGTTTTGTTTTAAAATGTTTACTCACTAGCATCAAGGAAAATCAAAACAGATTAGGCTTTTTAAAAATGTAGGAGTTGCTCACCTTGCTTTAGAAGGAAGAACAGAGTTCCTTGATGTTTGAAAACAGGTTGTAAAACTGGCAACTGTAATCTTTCTTCTTTCATTCTCTTGTTTGAATTGAGTTAAATTGTTGTTTATGTTGAAATTTGTTTAAGTTTTCAAGATGATATTTACTCAGTTTTTACTTAGCTTGATGGATGAAAATGGGATGAGAAGGCTGGTATATAAAAAAATGAGTTACAGTGTGATAGAAATAATGAGTTTGTACAAATTTCTTTAGCAGGGATATTTTTTTTTTCTTCTTGCTTGCGGCTGAAAGGATTTTAAAACAAATCGAATTGACTTGTTTATGTTAGCATTAAATGCTCCAATACTTTATGTTCCTAGATGTGTTATATTTTCACATCTTGCCTGCATATATACATGTACTATATGTTCATACATATCTTTTGTTTCATTTCGGCTGAAGATAATTGTTTTGGGTTGAGTTGCCTAGTTGTACTTAGTTTATTTGCACATTCCTATATATTTTATTGCCTTGTTCCTTGTTTTGCAAGCTTCACTATATATTATTTGTTTACATACTTATCAATTTTATTTTTATTTGTTTGTTTTATTACTTGGTATTTATTTTGTATTGATTTACTAAGATATATATATTTATCATATATATATATATATATTTATCATTTGTTTCATATTCGTCTACATTTATTCATATTTAAATGTATTTTATTTTCCTTAAATCTTATTGTTTTGTAATATAAATAAATTTCTATTTTAAATTGGATGTTAGGATTTATTCTAATATTTCTTATTATTTATTATTATTAAACCATTTATTTCTAATCCATTTATTCATGTATTTACTTTATTTTTCTTTTTATTATTTTTCAAGTTGAATCGGGGAAACTCGCTCCCATTTATAATCAATTTTACAATTTTTATTCAAAAATTAATTTAATTATCAATTTAAATTCATAAGAAATCCGGGGTCGTTATAGTTTTACTAATGCAACTAAATGAATGCAAGGATTAATTACAAATGATTTATCCTAAGTTAACCCAAAATTGTATAATCACACTCTGTCTTAAATCAACAAGATAGTTCTCAGCCAGGTAACGGGCAGGAGTTATCGGTGCACCACGAATCACCGTAGCAATGCAGCCGAAGGTTTAAGTACCTTCAGAGGAACAACCATTATAATATTTACGAATCACCGTAATATTTATAAATGGTTATTACTCTACCGTAGCCTAGACACCAAGAAATTAAATTGTTCAAAGAAGACAACTTGCAAATATATAATTAAGAGCTATCGATGTCTAACCGTTATTATTAACAAATTCTAGGATGAAATGCAAAACAGAAATTAAACAGGTATTAACAATGCAACTACAAATGGATTTTTTTTTTATGAATTTTTCTTTTATAAAATGTAAGCAAACAACAATGCAAAGCAAATAAAAACAATATATATAGAAACAAGCAATTTTTTTTTGGGCAAACAAAGCGAAGCAATTATTTTTAGTAAGCAGCTCCTTTCCTTTTCTGCTTTTGCAACCTAAAAACAAAACAAGATATATATACAGTTTCTTTTTATATCGAAGAAGAAACTAAAATAAATGAAAAACAAAACAAATTTAAAACAATCCTCGTTTTTTTGGAAGAGACTCTTCGTTTGTTTTTATTTTGAAATTTTTTTTATTTTTTTTTGGAAAGGAAACTTAAAAGTACTGTTTTACTAATGCAACTAAATGAATGCAAGGGTTAATTACAAATGATTTATCCTAAGTTAACCCAAAATTGTATAATCACACTCTGTCTTAAATTAACAAGATAGTTCTCAGCCAGGTAACGGGCAGGAGTTATCGGTGCGCCACGAATTACCGTTGCAATGTTGCCCAAGGTTTAAGTTCCTTCAGAGGAACAACCACTATAATATTTACGAATCACCATAATATTTATAAATGGTTTTTAATCTGCCGTAGCCTAGACACCAAGAAATTAAATTGTTCAAAGAAGACAACTTGCAAATATATAATTAAGAGCTATCGATGTCTAACCGTTATTATTAACAAATTCTAGGATGAAATGCAATGCAGAAATTAAACATGTATTAACAATACAACTACGAATGGATTTTTGTTTTTTTATGAATTTTTCTTTTATAAAATGTAAGCCAAAACAATGCAAGGCAAATAAAAACAATATATATAGCAACAAAGCAGTTTTTTTTGGGCAAGTAAAGCGAAGCAATTATTTTTAGCGAGAAGCTCCTTTCCTTTTCTGCTTTTGCAACCTGAAAATAAAAACAAGTTATATATATAGTTTTTTTTATATCGAAGAAGAAACTAAAATAAATGAAAAACATAACAAATTCAAAACAACCCTCGTTTTTTTGGAAGAGACTCTTTGTTTGTTTGTTTGTTTGTTTTTTGAAATTTTTTTTTTGGAAAGGAAACTTAAAAGTACTGTTTTACTAATGCAACTAAATGAAAGCAAGGGTTAATTACAAATGATTTATCATAAGTTAACCCAAAATTGTATAATCACACTCTGTCTTAAATCAACAAGATAGTTCTCACCCAGGTAACGGGCAGGAGTTATCGGTGCACCACGAATCACCGTAGCAATACAACCGAAGGTTTAAGTACCTTCAGAGGAACAACCACTATAATATTTACGAACCACCGTAATATTTATAAATGGTTATTACTCTACCGTAGCCTAGACACCAAGAAATTAAATTGTTCAAAGAAGACAACTTGCAAATATATAATTAAGAGCTATCGATGTCTAACCGTTATTATTAACAAATTCTAGGATGAAATTCAAAGCAGAAATTAAACGTGTATTAACAATGCAACTACGAATGAATTTTTGTTTTTTTTATTAATTTTTCTTTTATAAAATGTAAGCAAACAACAATGCAAGGCAAATAAAAACAATATATATAGCAACCAAGTAGTTTTTTTTGGGCAAGCAAAGCGAAGCAATTATTTTTAGCAAGCGGCTCCTTTCCTTTTCAGCTTTTGCAACCTGAAAATAAAAACAAGATATATATATAATTTGTTTTATATCGAAGAAGAAACTAAAATAAATGAAAAACAAAACAAATTCAAAACAACCCTCGTTTTTTTTGGAAGAGACTCTTTGTATGTTTGTTTTTTTTTTGAAATTTTTTTTTAATTTTTTTTAGGAAAGGAAACTTAAAAGTACTATTTTTGTAATGCAACTAAATGAATCCAAGGGTAAATTACAAATGATTTATCCTAAGTTAACCCATAATTGTATAATCACACTCTGTCTTAAATCAACAAGATAGTTTTCAGCCAGGTAACGGGCAGGAGTTATCGGTGCACCATGAAACACCGTAGCAATGCAGACAAAGGTTTAAGTAACTTCAGAGGAACAACCATTATAATATTTACGAATCACCGTAATATTTATAAATGGTTATTATTCTACTGTAGCCTAGACACCAAGAAATTAAATTGTTCAAAGAAGACAACTTGCAAATATATACTTAAGAGCTATCGATGTCAAACCGTTATTATTAACAAATTCTAGGATGAAATGCAAAGCAGAAATTAAACGTGTATTAACAATGCAACTACGAATGGATTTTTGTTTTTTTTTATAAATTTTTGTTTTATAAAATGTAAGAAAACAACAATGCAAGGCAAATAAAAACAATATATAAAGCAACCAAGCAGTTTTTTTTGGGCAAGCAAAGCGAAGCTGTAACGACCCAGAATTTTTGATAATTAAAATTCGGATATTTAATTGATTTTAAATATTAATAAATGAATTTATAAGTCGAATAATTTATTTAAAGAATATTGGATTTAATTTGATAATTAAATCGATAATTTAATGATTGAAATTCCAGAGATAATTAAAAATCGAGTTAAAATGATTGAAAATGATTTGGGAAATTTTGTTTAATCATACTGAAGTTATAGAAAGGTTATAGAACTTTCAGAACTGAATTTAAAGTTAATCTATGAAAATCGATATTTTAATATTTAATTATCGACTGTAAAAATAGCCAATTTTCGGACAGTCTCAGAATTGAACGAGACCAGTTCCATTGGATCCGTAATAGTTAGTTATTATCGGATTTCAATTTTCGGATCAATCGGAGTTGTCGTTTGACCGTGGCAGCTCGAAACGCATCGATATCGTTTTAATTTAAATCGTCGAGTTAAAATAGTCATTTTTCAAGCGGTCTCGGATTTCGACGAAACCAGTTTCATCGGATCCGTAATGTGATATTATTGTAAGATTTCAAATTTCATAATTTTTGGAGTTACCGTTTGTCCGGTACAAATTAAAACGCCTCGAAATCGATTTAAATCGGTTTAATTTAAATTGATCGTTTATCGCCATATCTCACACATACGATCGAATTAGCTTCCGAAACCTGTTCCATTGCGTTCGGAACGCGGGATAAACCCCAGGAACGCCAGTTACCGCGCGTAAATCTGAGTCCGGAAAATCGGAATGAATAGTGTTCGATATTTGCTATAAATAGACGATTTATCACAAAAATAAAAGAAAAAAAAAATTAGGGTTTGTGAACGTAGCCGCCACCCCCACTAACAATGGCCAGGAATGCGCGCCTTCTCTCTCAAATTCCTCTCGATCTGTCGACATCCACGCGAAGTGTTCAACACGGAAATCGTAGGGCTTCGCGATGCCTTTCGATCTATACGGTCATGATGTGGTTAAACGCGAGGTAGAGGTGGCTAGATGGTCACGTACGTGCGTGGTTCGAGCGCGAATCTCGAGGAGGAGGAGGAGCCGAGTGCAGCTGCGCGTATGGTGGTGGTAGAGCGCGCGTAGGCGAGTGAAATGGAAGTCGCCGATCGTCGTTTAGATGCTCGAGGCAATCACGAAAATTCACAATCAAAGGCGGCTATGGGTACGTTGTTTCGAACGTGATTACCTGGGGAGGAAGAAGCATTAGGGATGGCTCTGATTTGGGTTGCAGGAGTGAACGGCCCAGATTGGCTGTGGGTAAAGAGAATAAAGAAATTGTATATTAATTATAAATTTAAATTCGTATAACTTTGTAATAGCGTATCTTTTTCTTACGTGATCAGAAAATTACGAAACCAGTTGCGTTGGCTTCGTTTTGTCGAGCACTACGCGATGCAACTGATTTGGAAGCGATTGGAGTCAGTGAAAATTTTGGATAAAATTAAACGGCTGTTTAATTTCATTCGGAATAAACGCTGAAATCAGAATTGAAATCAAGGTGAGATCTTCTCACTCAATTTGAATGTGGAATTTTTTACAGTTATTGATTGATGATTGACTGTTTGGATGTGATATTAGATATTATAGGATATATATCTATATATATAGCAATATATACATATTGGCATATGTATATATTGGATTTATTGATTTCCCGCCTCGTATAGCGGATGAGACCCTATTGCGCCGTTAGTAAGCGGATTTATAAAAACCCATATACCGCGATAATTCCGTACTGGAGCGGAATTGGTATTGTGCTGACGTTTTTGGATGCAGGGAAACAGGTTGGAGGGATCCAACTGGATTCCTCACCAGT
The DNA here is from genome assembly GCA_030737815.1 of Allium fistulosum. Taxonomy (NCBI): domain Eukaryota; kingdom Viridiplantae; phylum Streptophyta; class Magnoliopsida; order Asparagales; family Amaryllidaceae; genus Allium; species Allium fistulosum. Next base: position 274,888,116 of record CM060907.1, on the reverse strand, counting down.
AGTTATTTATTTACAGATATTGTGATATATTCTGTTATCATATTGATATATGATATTGACTGTTGTGATGGACTGATTGATGCTGTTGCATCATCGGATTCAGTTTTGAAACGTAAAAATAACGACTTTTATTTTAAAAAGGATTTTAAAGTGATTTTTGAAAATATACGTTTTATGGAATTTTTGAATCGATTTATAAACGTGAAATTTTAAAGTTATAAAAGTTATAATTTTTAGTGAAATATAACCGATGTGTCGTTTTTGAAATAAAAGTCGATTTATTTATAAAATGGTTTAAGTTGGGATTTTTGAATAACTATAAAAGATTTGTATAAAAAGATTCGTAAAATTGATATTTTGTAAATCGAAATATTGGACTTATAAAACGAATTTTTATAAGTGTTAAAAAGAAGTATAAAAAGGATTTCATAAGTGAATGAAATAAATAGATTTATAACGTGAAGTTATAAAGTGAATAGATGTTGTCGAATAAACAATTTATAAGTAATTTACTTATAAATTAGATTTTTGCACGTAATTGGGATATAAATAGAAATTGCCAAATGAAATGATTTCATAAGTTGAAGTTGTTATGAAGTATAAATGTGATTTATAAACGTTGTTTATAAATCTGAAATCACTTATTTTGATAAGTAAATTTAGAAGTCAATAAAAGGAAATTTTGTAAATCGAAGTTGTTAGAAAATATAAAGGTGAATTTATAAACGTTGTTTTACGAATTTGAAATCAATCAAATTTGATGAATGTAATATAGAAGTTATTAAGGAAATTTTATCCACGATTTTGGATAGTGGATAATTCTTGGAATAAAACGTGTAGAAAAGATTGAAATATAATTATTGAAGTATATTCACGATTTTGGACAGTGAATATATTATTAAATAAAATGGATATGTTTCGGGAAAGCGATATTTGAAATGAAGTGATTGTTTTAAAAGATGTTTTAAAACGTGTGAAATATCGAAATCATAGATTTCAACAGTTCTTGTTGAAATAGACGTTTTCGAGAAATTTAAGGAAATGGTGGACTATAACACTGTTGTTATAGTAAATGATTTCCGAAAGGAAATGTTTTGATGTAGTATTGGGATTTATATATCTATCTAAATCTGAATCCCTATACTAGTGATTTTGAGTCGTCGTAACGATGTTTTATGCAACATTCGTTTTGACTCAAATAGATGTAAAATTTATGATTTCCTTAAAGAATGAATATATACTTAATATTGATTTAAGTATATCGAATATTTTCAAATGTTGAAAATAAATGATTTGTGGAATACTTATTATTAAATAAGTATGGAAATGCTTTTCCAAAAATGAAATGAAACGTTTTGAGAATTTATCTTCTTTAAGATAAATTGAAATGAATATTTGAAATCGATTGAAAATCGTATATCTGTAGTTGAAATATAAATTCACTATGGAATTTATAAAAGGAAATGGAAACTGTTTAGAAAAATAAACGTTGATTTATTTTTAAGTGTGGAAATTTTATATCTAGTAAAGATATTTTGGAAGATAAAATAATTTGGAAAATTATTTGGAATCTGATGATGTTGCGCATCTTTATTGATAGTTAAATAACCGACTATCAATAATTACCTTTAAATAGGTATTTGTTGTGATTGGATGAATTTGAATGCCACACTTATTTTCAAATATACGCTCACTATTCGGGTTAGCCGGGAAAGGACCATGGGGTCGTATAACCCATTCCGAATATGTGATACGTCGTTATGAATCGCATTTGAAGACCGGTGTTGAAGACCGGATATTTTTGAAAACGGAAGGATTACCGTCGAGTTACTCTACATCGACTGATCTTCGATTTAGAGGTTTTATCACCCTTAGTGACGGGAAGTCCAGACGTGATTAGAAATTTATCCGGATGTGCAAGGGCTTCGTGAGAAGTGCCTTCGGTTCTGTTCGATCCCGGAACAGACTTGTATGGATTGTGTGTCTGACGTTACAATTTGAGATATAAAGCTGATTTCTTTCAAATACATTTCTGTTGGTGGCGGAGAATTTATTCTCTTAGCTTAACACCCTTCTCTGAGACGTACGAGCTCAGAGGTTATGTAGTTGAAATTTATCAGCGATATATCCCAATTTGGTAACGTGGCATACTGAGTGTTGCTGTGAAATGATCAGTGTTTGATCATTTGTGATATGATCATTTGTTTGATCTTATATCTTTGTGATCATAGGTTGATCATTTTGTTTGACCCGAAGCAGGGCTTTTTGAGAAAGCGTAGCTTTGTGGACGAGACTTCGACGAGCCTCACACCTCGGAAATGGTCGAAACAGGAAGAATGCGGCAAGGTTCTAGGGAGTAGCGCCCCTTAGTGTATGTCATTCCTTCTGGATAAAGGTGGTATCATGGTATGGAGCCCAGATACTTAACCTCTGTGGTTACTGCATTATTATTTTCTATGTGGTTTGTTGCGAATCGGGGATCCTCGGGAAGATCGGTGACGATCGGGGGATGGCATACGCGTGTCAGTAGTTACCTATTTTTGCAGAGGTAACCCGGCCTTGTGTTGGCAGAGATCCGGTTAGGTTCTCGGGTCGTCTATTCCAGGGACGTACCCATCGTGGATAGGAAGTTCCTTAGCCTGACCATTTGTTGGAAATCCAAAGAAACAATACGCGACGTGTACGGTTTTAGTTGTATTACCTGCTATGGAATGTGGCGGTAACCTGCTATTGAACATAGTAGCTATAGTAGGCATACGATACTGGTCGTATGTTGGCTAAGATTAATATTATACTTTCGAAATGATTTCTACACTATGCACTAATAATAATATCAAAAATGATTTGATTTTGCGTAGTAAGCATCTTTGACTATCATAAGAAGAAATCTCCTCCAATTCTGCGTTTGCATTGTGTGTGTGGCGGGAGGTCTTATGGTAGTTTCATTTTCCAAAAGCATTGCGAATTGACTTTAAAATTATCCTGTTGTTTATTTTAAAGAATAACTGTTTTACGATCTCACACCAGTCACCATGACTGACTCGGAGTTTATTGTTCCCTTCTAAACTCTGGGTGCCCACCAATTTCCACACGGGCAGCCTAGAGTTATATTATCAGGATATTCTGGATATTCTGGAGCTTTGGAGATAAGCTGGAGGACGAGACGTAGTATTTGTATCTGATAGTATTTATTCCGCTGTGTATTCTGTATGAGGACAAGTTTATATAACTGTCCATTGTTGTATTGAGTTGTATATTGACTCTGATGATTGATGTATGTATAAAATAATATAGTTCTTTGTTTTAGAGATTATTCATTTATCTATTATATATTGTTCCGCTGCGATATGTGAGATTCTGATATTGTTTTCTATTTCTGTTTCTGCTCTTGTTGTTTTGTTGTTCTTCTTTCTTTTTCTTCTATCTTCTTCTTCTATTTTTTTTTTCTTTTTCTTAAAACCATAACTTTTCGGGTTTCCGGCATTCGATCGCTCAGCAGTCGATAAAGCGAGTATCGATGTTGAATTTTCGAAAGTCGAAAATTTATCGGGATGTTACATTTGGTATCAGAGCATATGGTTAAGCGACAACCCTGCTCTGTTGGGTGTTACTCATTAGAGATAGAGTCAGTAGTACTCTAGAATGAGTTGAGTGTAATAATAAATATGAGTGCGTATTTGTTATTTGAATATAAAATTGTTTTATATTGTGATGATTGGTTTGTTGAGTGGTATATGGATTCTGGTCGGTATTGTCCGTACAACTCTATCGATAGGGATCTCTAAACACTTATATAGAACAATTCGGCACAGTATTGTTTTAAATAGGGTGAATGAAATGATTTTACCCAAAATTATTTTTGTATATAAAAGAAATGTTTTTCTATGAATTATTATAGTATATGGATGTTTGGTTGTTAGGAAGTGATAATATTGAAATGTTATCATTATTATATGAAATTGGATAAGAAATTCAAACCGAAACTCCAAAGTAAAGAAATAAATTCACATATGAATGAAATTTAAAGAATATGAATTATAAATGTGAATTGTAATTTAAACGGAATTCCAGAGAAGTATTTGGAAATGTTTTGAAAAGAATTTGAAAATTTTGGAGATTTGAAAAGTTTAAATCTTTTTGATTTGAAAATGAATTTCAAAGGTTTTGAAAAGTATTTTGGAAAGTTGAAAGCTCTAAACTCTTTTCGGTCGCTGGAAAATAATTCCGATGATGATCGCGACATCACCGGTGTTCATTTTCGGGTTTTCAAAGGAGGAATTGCTGCCAAATTGTTTTAAATAGAAGTTGTTTGAAAAATTTGGATTTTGTTTTGAAATTCAAAGGATAATTTGAATTGTTTTCAAAAATGGTTTTTGAAAAAGATTTAAAGACTCTGGAATACCATATTTATGAAATATTATTAAGTTGATAACTTATACAAATTGAATGTTGATAGAATCAATTTAACTTAAAGAGTGGAGTTAAATTAAAGGAAGTATAAGTGCATAAATTTGAATAAATGAAAGTGAAATTTCAAAGAAGATAATTGGAATTAAAATTCATTAAAGGAATGAAATTGGAATGTAGATAAGTCGAAGACTTATAAAATATTTGAAATTTGTTAGTAAATGAAATTCAAGCTGAATATTGAAACTAATCTAAAAGTAATCAGTTATGAATGAAAGCTGATAAAATTCAATATTCAGGAGATAAACCAAATCCAAATTAGATTGGAATGGTGAATTGAATTCAAATGGAATTTGAAATGTAAAATTGAATGAAATAGATATATAACTTCAATAGTGAAGTAAAAATGATATAAGAAGTAAGTACTAAAATTTTGTAATCAAATTTGCAAAATGTTTGAATATATGCAACTATATATTATGGCTAGTAGGATATACAGGTATAAAGGGATTGGAAAATTTATTTCACAGATAAATTTGAATTGCTCGACTAAAGGTATGTATTTAAAGTTGAATATGAGTTTTTGATGATTTCTCTCTAGCCGCTTGGCTTTTTCTTTTTCTTTTTGAAATCTGAGAGTCCGTAGGGACGTTTTGTAGTCGTGCCGTATTAGCCGCGCAAAGGAGACGCTGGCAAAATTTTTCGAAAATTTAGGGCGTTAGAAAATTTTTGAGAAATTTTGAAAGTTTAAATTTGAAATTTGAAGTTAAATTTGAATTGAAAGTAAACAATGAAGTTGTTGAAACCTATAATTGAAGTTGGAAATTTAGTTGAATGATAACGAATCTTTATTAGAAAGATTTGTTTTGAAAATTTGAGAAAACTATTGAATTGTGAAAAATAGTAGACGAGTTAAGGACCTTTCTTCCTGACTTGTAATTTCGAGGACGAAATTCTTTTAAGGGGGGAAGTTTGTAACGACCCAGAATTTTTGATAATTAAAATTCGGATATTTAATTGATTTTAAATATTAATAAATGAATTTATAAGTCGAATAATTTATTTAAAGAATATTGGATTTAATTTGATAATTAAATCGATAATTTAATGATTGAAATTCCAGAGATAATTAAAAATCGAGTTAAAATGATTGAAAATGATTTGGGAAATTTTGTTTAATCATACTGAAGTTATAGAAAGGTTATAGAACTTTCAGAACTGAATTTAAAGTTAATCTATGAAAATCGATATTTTAATATTTAATTATCGACTGTAAAAATAGCCAATTTTCGGACAGTCTCAGAATTGAACGAGACCAGTTCCATTGGATCCGTAATAGTTAGTTATTATCGGATTTCAATTTTCGGATCAATCGGAGTTGTCGTTTGACCGTGGCAGCTCGAAACGCATCGATATCGTTTTAATTTAAATCGTCGAGTTAAAATAGTCATTTTTCAAGCGGTCTCGGATTTCGACGAAACCAGTTTCATCGGATCCGTAATGTGATATTATTGTAAGATTTCAAATTTCATAATTTTTGGAGTTACCGTTTGTCCGGTACAAATTAAAACGCCTCGAAATCGATTTAAATCGGTTTAATTTAAATTGATCGTTTATCGCCATATCTCACACATACGATCGAATTAGCTTCCGAAACCTGTTCCATTGCGTTCGGAACGCGGGATAAACCCCAGGAACGCCAGTTACCGCGCGTAAATCTGAGTCCGGAAAATCGGAATGAATAGTGTTCGATATTTGCTATAAATAGACGATTTATCACAAAAATAAAAGAAAAAAAAAATTAGGGTTTGTGAACGTAGCCGCCACCCCCACTAACAATGGCCAGGAATGCACGCCCTTCTCTCTCAAATTCCTCTCGATCTGTCGACATCCACGCGAAGTGTTCAACACGGAAATCGTAGGGCTTCGCGATGCCTTTCGATCTATACGGTCATGATGTGGTTAAACGCGAGGTAGAGGTGGCTAGATGGTCACGTACGTGCGTGGTTCGAGCGCGAATCTCGAGGAGGAGGAGGAGCCGAGTGCAGCTGCGCGTATGGTGGTGGTAGAGCGCGCGTAGGCGAGTGAAATGGAAGTCACCGATCGTCGTTTAGATGCTCGAGGCAATCACGAAAATTCACAATCAAAGGCGGCTATGGGTACGTTGTTTCGAACGTGATTACCTGGGGAGGAAGAAGCATTAGGGATGGCTCTGATTTGGGTTGCAGGAGTGAACGGCCCAGATTGGCTGTGGGTAAAGAGAATAAAGAAATTGTATATTAATTATAAATTTAAATTCGTATAACTTTGTAATAGCGTATCTTTTTCTTACGTGATCAGAAAATTACGAAACCAGTTGCGTTGGCTTCGTTTTGTCGAGCACTACGCGATGCAACTGATTTGGAAGCGATTGGAGTCAGTGAAAATTTTGGATAAAATTAAACGGCTGTTTAATTTCATTCGGAATAAACGCTGAAATCAGAATTGAAATCAAGGTGAGATCTTCTCACTCAATTTGAATGTGGAATTTTTTACAGTTATTGATTGATGATTGACTATTTGGATGTGATATTAGATATTATAGGATATATATCTATATATATAGCAATATATACATATTGGCATATGTATATATTGGATTGATTGATTTCCCGCCTCGTATAGCGGATGAGACCCTATTGCGCCGTTAGTAAGCGGATTTATAAAAACCCATATACCGCGATAATTCCGTACTGGAGCGGAATTGGTATTGTGCTGACGTTTTTGGATGCAGGGAAACAGGTTGGAGGGATCCAACTGGATTCCTCACCAGTAGTTATTTATTTACAGATATTGTGATATATTCTGTTATCATATTGATATATGATATTGACTGTTGTGATGGACTGATTGATGCTGTTGCATCATCGGATTCAGTTTTGAAACGTAAAAATAACGACTTTTATTTTAAAAAGGATTTTAAAGTGATTTTTGAAAATATACGTTTTATGGAATTTTTGAATCGATTTATAAACGTGAAATTTTAAAGTTATAAAAGTTATAATTTTTAGTGAAATATAACCGATGTGTCGTTTTTGAAATAAAAGTCGATTTATTTATAAAATGGTTTAAGTTGGGATTTTTGAATAACTATAAAAGATTTGTATAAAAAGATTCGTAAAATTGATATTTTGTAAATCGAAATATTGGACTTATAAAACGAATTTTTATAAGTGTTAAAAAGAAGTATAAAAAGGATTTCATAAGTGAATGAAATAAATAGATTTATAACGTGAAGTTATAAAGTGAATAGATGTTGTCGAATAAACAATTTATAAGTAATTTACTTATAAATTAGATTTTTGCACGTAATTGGGATATAAATAGAAATTGCCAAATGAAATGATTTCATAAGTTGAAGTTGTTATGAAGTATAAATGTGATTTATAAACGTTGTTTATAAATCTGAAATCACTTATTTTGATAAGTAAATTTAGAAGTCAATAAAAGGAAATTTTGTAAATCGAAGTTGTTAGAAAATATAAAGGTGAATTTATAAACGTTGTTTTACGAATTTGAAATCAATCAAATTTGATGAATGTAATATAGAAGTTATTAAGGAAATTTTATCCACGATTTTGGATAGTGGATAATTCTTGGAATAAAACGTGTAGAAAAGATTGAAATATAATTATTGAAGTATATTCACGATTTTGGACAGTGAATATATTATTAAATAAAATGGATATGTTTCGGGAAAGCGATATTTGAAATGAAGTGATTGTTTTAAAAGATGTTTTAAAACGTGTGAAATATCGAAATCATAGATTTCAACAGTTCTTGTTGAAATAGACGTTTTCGAGAAATTTAAGGAAATGGTGGACTAAAACACTGTTGTTATAGTAAATGATTTCCGAAAGGAAATGTTTTGATGTAGTATTGGGATTTATATATCTATCTAAATCTGAATCCCTATACTAGTGATTTTGAGTCGTCGTAACGATGTTTTATGCAACATTCGTTTTGACTCAAATAGATGTAAAATTTATGATTTCCTTAAAGAATGAATATATACTTAATATTGATTTAAGTATATCGAATATTTTCAAATGTTGAAAATAAATGATTTGTGGAATACTTATTATTAAATAAGTATGGAAATGCTTTTCCAAAAATGAAATGAAACGTTTTGAGAATTTATCTTCTTTAAGATAAATTGAAATGAATATTTGAAATCGATTGAAAATCGTATATCTGTAGTTGAAATATAAATTCACTATGGAATTTATAAAAGGAAATGGAAACTGTTTAGAAAAATAAACGTTGATTTATTTTTAAGTGTGGAAATTTTATATCTAGTAAAGATATTTTGGAAGATAAAATAATTTGGAAAATTATTTGGAATCTGATGATGTTGCGCATCTTTATTGATAGTTAAATAACCGACTATCAATAATTACCTTTAAATAGGTATTTGTTGTGATTGGATGAATTTGAATGCCACACTTATTTTCAAATATACGCTCACTATTCGGGTTAGCCGGGAAAGGACCATGGGGTCGTATAACCCATTCCGAATATGTGATACGTCGTTATGAATCGCATTTGAAGACCGGTGTTGAAGACCGGATATTTTTGAAAACGGAAGGATTACCGTCGAGTTACTCTACATCGACTGATCTTCGATTTAGAGGTTTTATCACCCTTAGTGACGGGAAGTCCAGACGTGATTAGAAATTTATCCGGATGTGCAAGGGCTTCGTGAGAAGTGCCTTCGGTTCTGTTCGATCCCGGAACAGACTTGTATGGATTGTGTGTCTGACGTTACAATTTGAGATATAAAGCTGATTTCTTTCAAATACATTTCTGTTGGTGGCGGAGAATTTATTCTCTTAGCTTAACACCCTTCTTTGAGACGTACGAGCTCAGAGGTTATGTAGTTGAAATTTATCAGCGATATATCCCAATTTGGTAACGTGGCATACTGAGTGTTGCTGTGAAATGATCAGTGTTTGATCATTTGTGATATGATCATTTGTTTGATCTTATATCTTTGTGATCATAGGTTGATCATTTTGTTTGACCCGAAGCAGGGCTTTTTGAGAAAGCGTAGCTTTGTGGACGAGACTTCGACGAGCCTCACACCCCGAAAATGGTCAAAACAGGAAGAATGCGGCAAGGTTCTAGGGAGTAGCGCCCCTTAGTGTATGTCATTCCTTCTGGATAAAGGTGGTATCATGGTATGGAGCCCAGATACTTAACCTCTGTGGTTACTGCATTATTATTTTCTATGTGGTTTGTTGCGAATTGGGGATCCTCGGGAAGATCGGTGACGATCGGGGGATGGCATACGCGTGTCAGTAGTTACCTATTTTTGCAGAGGTAACCCGGCCTTGTGTTGGCAGAGATCCGGTTAGGTTCTCGGGTCGTCTATTCCAGGGACGTACCCATCGTGGATAGGAAGTTCCTTAGCCTGACCATTTGTTGGAAATCCAAAGAAACAATACGCGACGTGTACGATTTTAGTTGTATTACCTGCTATGGAATGTGGCGGTAACCTGCTATTGAACATAGTAGCTATAGTAGGCATACGATACTGGTCGTATGTTGGCTAAGATTAATATTATACTTTCGAAATGATTTCTACACTATGCACTAATAATAATATCAAAAATGATTTGATTTTGCGTAGTAAGCATCTTTGACTATCATAAGAAGAAATCTCCTCCAATTCTGCGTTTGCATTGTGTGTGTGGCGGGAGGTCTTATGGTAGTTTCATTTTCCAAAAGCATTGCGAATTGACTTTAAAATTATCTTGTTGTTTATTTTAAAGAATAACTGTTTTACGATCTCACACCAGTCACCATGACTGACTCGGAGTTTATTGTTCCCTTCTAAACTCTGGGTGCCCACCAATTTCCACACGGGCAGCCTAGAGTTATATTATCAGGATATTCTGGATATTCTGGAGCTTTGGAGATAAGCTGGAGGACGAGACGTAGTATTTGTATCTGATAGTATTTATTCCGCTGTGTATTCTGTATGAGGACAAGTTTATATAACTGTCCATTGTTGTATTGAGTTGTATATTGACTCTGATGATTGATGTATGTATAAAATAATATAGTTCTTTGTTTTAGAGATTATTCATTTATCTATTATATATTGTTCCGCTGCGATATGTGAGATTCTGATATTGTTTTCTATTTCTGTTTCTGCTCTTGTTGTTTTGTTGTTCTTCTTTCTTTTTCTTCTATCTTCTTCTTCTATTTTTTTTTCTTTTTCTTAAAACCATAACTTTTCGGGTTTCCGGCATTCGATCGCTCAGCAGTCGATAAAGCGAGTATCGATGTTGAATTTTCGAAAGTCGAAAATTTATCGGGATGTTACAGAAGCAGTTATTTTTAGCAAGTAGCTCCTTTCCTTTTCTGCTTTTGCAACCTGAAAATAAAAACAAGATATATATACAGTTTTTTTTATATCGAAGAAGAAACTAAAATAAATGAAAAACAAAACAAATTCAAAGCAACCCTCGTTTTTTTTGGAAGAGACTCTTTGTTTGTTTTTTTTTTGAAATTTTTTTTTAATTTTTTTTAGGAAATGAAACTTAAAAGTACTGTTTTACTAATGCAACTAAATGAATGCAAGGATTAATTACAAATGATTTATCCTAAGTTAACCAAAATTGTATAATCACACTCTGTCTTAAATCAACAAGATAGTTCTCAGCCAGGTAACGGGCAGGAGTTATCGGTGCACCACGAATCACCGTAGCAATGCAGCCGAAGGTTTAAGTACATTCAGAGGAACAACCATTATAATATTTACGAATCACCGTAATATTTATAAATGGTTATTACTCTACCGTAGACTAGACACCAAGAAATTAAATTGTTCGAACAAGACAACTTGCAAATATATAATTAAGAGCTATCGATGTCTAACCGTTATTATTAACAAATTGTAGGATGAAATGCAAAACAGAAATTAAACGGGTATTAACAATGCAACTACGAATGTATTTTTGTTTTTTTATGAATTTTTCTTTTATAAAATGTAAGTAAACAACAATGCAAAGCAAATAAAAACAATATATATAGCAACCAAGCAGTTTTTTTTTGGGCAAACAAAGCGAAGCAATTATTTTTAGTAAGCAACTCCTTTCCTTTTCTGCTTTTGCAACCTGAAAATAAAAACAAGATATATATACAGTTTCTTTTTATATCGAAGAAGAAACTAAAATAAATGAAAAACAAAACAAATTTAAAACAATCCTCTTTTTTTTGGAAGAGACTCTTCGTTTGTTTTTTTTTGAATTTTTTTTTTATTTTTTTTTTGGAAAGGAAACTTAAAAGTACTGTTTTACTAAAGCAACTAAATGAATGCAAGGGTTAATTACGAATGATTTATCCTAAGTTAACCCAAAATTGTATAATCACACGCTATCTTAAATTAATAAGATAGTTCTCAGCCAGGTAACGGGCAGGAGTTATCGGTGCACCACGAATCATCGTAGCAATGTAGCCGAAGGTTTAAGTACCTTCAGAGGAACAACCACTATAATATTTACGAATCATCGTAATATTTATAAATGGTTTTTACTCTGCCGTAGCCTAGACACCAAGAAATTAAATTGTTCAAAGAAGACAACTTGCAAATATATAATTAAGAGCTATCGATGTCTAACCGTTATTATTAACAAATTCTAGGATGAAATGCAAAGCGGAAACTAAACGTGTATTAACAATGCAACTACGAATGGATTTTTGTTTTTTATAAATTTTGTTTTATAAAATGTAAGCAAACAACAATGCAAGGCAAATAAAAACAATATATATAGCAACCAAGCAGTTTTTTTTTTGGGCAAGCAAAGCGAAGCAATTATTTTTAGCAAGCAGCTCCTTTCCTTTTCTGCTTTTGCAGCCTGAAAATAAAAACAAGATATATATACAGTTTTTTTTTATCGAAGAAGAAACTAAAATAAATGAAAAACAAAACAAATTCAAAACAACCCTCGTTTTTTTTGGAAGAGACTCTTTGTTTTTTTGTTTTTGAATTTTTTTTTTGGAAATGAAACTTAAAAGTACTGTTTTACTAATGCAACTAAATGAATGAAAGGGTTAATTACAAATGATTTATCCTAAGTTAACCCAAAATTATATAATCACACTCTGTCTTAAATCAACAAGATAGTTCTCAGCCAGGTAACGGGCAGGAGTTATCGGCGCACCACGAATCACCGTAGCAATGCAGCCGAAAGTTTAAGTACCTTCAGAGGAACAACCACTACTATATTTTCGAATCACTGTAATATTTATAAATGGTTATTAGTCTGCCGTAGCCTAGACACCAAGAAATTAAATTGTTCAAAGAAGACAACTTGCAAATATATAATTAAGAGCTATCGATGTCATACCGTTATTACTAACAAATTCTAGGATGAAATGCAAAGCAGAAATTAAACGTGTATTAACAATGCAACTACGAATGGATTTTTGTTTTTTTTTATGAATTTTTCTTTTATAAAATGTAAGTAAAAAACAATGCAAGGCAAATAAAAACAATATATATAGGAACCAAGCATTTTTTTTTGGGCAAGCAAAGCGAAACAATTATTTTTAGCAAGCAGCTCCTTTCTTTTACTGCTTTTGCAACCTGAAAATAAAAACAAGATATATATATAGTTTTTTTATATCTAAGAAGAAACTGAAATAAACGAAAAACAAAACAAATTCAAAACCACCCTCATTTTTTTTGGAAGAGAATCTTTGTTTGTTTATTTTTTTTTTGAATTTTTTTTTGAAAGGAAACTTAAAAGTACTGTTTTACTAATGCAACTAAATGAATGCAAGGGTTAATTACAAATGATTTATCCTAAGTTAACCTAAAATTGTATAATCACACTTTGTCTTAAATCAATAAGATAGTTCTCAGCCAGGTAACGGGTAGGAGTTATCGGTGCACCACGAACCACCGTAGCAATGCAGCCGAAGGTTTAAGTACCTTCAGAGGAACAACCACTATAATATTTATGAATCACTGTAATATTTATAAATAGTTATTACTCTGCCATAGCCTAGACACCAAGAAATTAAATTGTTCAAAGAAGACAACTTGTAAATATATAATTAAGAGCTATCGATGTCTAACCGCTATTATTAACAAATTCTTGGATGAAATGCAAAGCAGAAATTAAACGTGTATTAACAATGCAAATACGAATGAATTTTTGTTTTTTTTTATGAATTTTTCTTTTATAAAATGTAAGTAAAAAACAATGCAAGGCAAATAAAAACAATATATATAGGAACCAAGCATTTTTTTTTGGGCAAGCAAAGCGAAACAATTATTTTTAGCAAGCAGCTCCTTTCCTTTTCTGCTTTTGCAACCTGAAAATAAAAACAAGATATACATATAGTTTTTTTTATGTCGAAGAAGAAATTAAAATAAATGAAAAACAAAACAAATTCAAAACAACCCTCGTTTTTTTGGAAGAAACTCTATGTTTGTCTTTTTTTTCTGAAATTTTTTTTTTGGAATGGAAACTTAAAAGTACTGTTTTACTAATGTAACTAAATGTATGCAAGGGTTAATTACAAATGATTTATCCTAAGTTAACCCAAAATTGTATAATCACATTCTGTCTTAAATTAACAAGATAGTTCTAAGCCAGGTAACGGGCAGCAGTTATCGGTGCACCACGAATGTAACGACCCGGGAATTTCGAACCCGAAATTTCCAGATAGTTAGAAGAAAAAGAAAAGAGATAGAAGAAAGAAACAGAACAAGACACAGATTCTCACATTCGCAGCGGATCAAAATACAATATCAAATAATAATATCAGTTATACAAAGAAAACTGTATTTGTTAATTACATTTTACTATATCAGAGTTACAACATTTCACAATCACTGAACAGTTAAAATAACTCGTCCCAATAAATAACAATATATCACTCTCCATACGTTCCTGCCATCCAGCTCGCCTCTTGAGCTCCAGAACGTCCTTACCTGGAAATCTGTAATACTCGGTCTGACCCGAGCATTACATCAAAGTAACACCCGGGTCAGGCTGGAAACCAGCGTGAGTAAACTCATCTAACAAGAAATTCCAATCTATAGAACTTATTTAAAACCCGGGGTAACTCGTACATTATTACAAGTAAACAACTTATATAGTCAACACTTATTTTCACAAAACAATATCTAAGTATCCAACTTAGTTTAAATGGTTCATTTTATCCCAACCAGCCTATTGGTTTCACATATCAATCTATAAAGAATTTTAGATGATTTCAAATCGAAGTGGTTTCGGGTATTTACTGATACCCGACCCCGGTCTCTTCTAATCAAATATCATCTTAAAAACAAAACAGTTTAAGTTTGAAACAATTCCATTTATATCAAAATTTCATATTTACATAGCCATTCATCACAGATAGACAAACCATATTATCAAAGTTCAACCCAAACATATCATATCACGTAGTATCACAAATCACATATCAGAGATATCATCTAATCTAAGGCATACAATATCATTTAATCATTCATAAGCAAGATTAATTTGTCACAGCGTTTCTAATTAATTAAAATAAATTAAATTAATTACTTCAATCACCTTTTAAATCCTGCTTACTTAATCATTAATTAATTACAAACCATTAATTAATCATCCTTTAATTACCCATTGATTATCCATAATTACTTTCATTAAGTAATTATCCCATTGGTTAATTATCCTTAATTAATTAACCTTTAATTATTAATTAATTTAACCTTTAATTACTAATTAAATTAATTAATCTGTAACAAATTTACCCTTTAATTACTCACATTAAGTAATTAGCATTTAAGTAATTAATCTCTAATTACTTAATTAATTTATCCTTAATTACAGATTAATTAATCTCTAATTAATTAACTCATAACTAATTAAGTTAATTAACTACCCTTTTATCACTAATTAAATAAATAAATTAATTACTCTTTTATTAATTTAATTAATCCATAATCATCCAAGGTCTTAATTAACCTTAAAATAAACTGCTTATCTTTTATTTAACTTCTTAATTATCATAATCATATTTAGAACATTTATCTTTATAATTTACTTACCTATTTAAATTATTTAATTTAAATTTAAATAATCTTAAGCTTTTAACTTAACAAATTAAGTTAAACAAATTTTATAATTTTCTTAATCAAATAATTTAAACATTTATCATATAACAGTTAAAACTAATTTCAATTTAAATTTTAAAACTTGCTTATATTTAAACTTAAAACTGTTTAAAGTTTAACTTCGGGTCCAACCCGTATAGTAGTCGAGACTTGCCCCAAGAAAATCACCTTTCTTTTCTTCTTTATTTTTTTCTTCCAAAACTTAGTTTAGTTTTAAAGTTTTAAACCTGGATACAACACACATAAAAATCCCGAAGACTCACCCGAGCAATCAGCTAAAACTCCGAGTATCCGTTCGAGATAACTCTGAGCAGACATTTTCCCCTCCTCAACCATCACAGAATCACGCACTTGTACACGTGCACGTGTACGCTAGGTTCGGCCATCTCCAGCCCATACTCCGATCACCCATAGGTCGGCGATAACCTCGCCATCGTTCTCCACTACCCAGAAGCATGCAATTACCCTCAACTCAAAATCGAGCATGTCGATTCAACGAAACCCAAACCTACCCAAAACGGAAACCCTTCCGCGCCATCGCCTCGGGTTGCCAGAGACCCTGATACTCCGTCCACATCTACGTCGTAGACCCACACACCAATCTCACCCACTCCGACCAAGTCCGGTCCAGCCTCGCCATCACAATGATTCTCGATTACATCATCGACCTCAACAGGTCCTAAACCCTATCTCGACGAACTGGCACCACCACCGTAAACTAAAAATTCACTCAACATTTTTGCCAAGCTCTACAGCTCCTCCGTTACCTCCCACCGTGATCCCGACCCAAAAAACTTCTGCGTTTACCAGAAAATGCCCAAAATACAAGCCACGTTCAACTCGAAATCCCCATCCAGAAACCCACTTAAAAAATTCAGATTTTAAAATCAAAGTTCATCACTTCCTACAACGAATGAGTTTATGAAATCAATTCAAGGAATTTCGAACACTGATTTTCGACACATATATATATGCATTACTGTAATTTCAAATTTTCCAGAAAAACGCTAACTATTTCCACCTTTAACTAATTTTAAAAATAATGTTAGGTTGATTCGAACATAATTCCTTTAAACACTCTAATCTAATTTGATTCATAAGAAGAGATATTGATTTTTTTGATTTAGTTTTTGTGCCTATAAACTAGGAACAGAGGTATATCTATACACAGAGACATGCTGATACATACATCCCAGTTATAACATAACTTTTATATCCATTCAAAACATTATTTCTATCATTTCTATTATAATTTATCTCATGCACACGATATAAATAGGATTTAGCTTTTAAGAGATAAAGTTTACTCACCTGTAGAAGATAACAGAGCAAAGTTTTGAATTCCTGAAACTGCTATTAGTTTTGCTTGTAATTAGTTGAGTTGATCCTGAATCTTTCCTTGCTTTTGATCAGCCTTCAGTTTAAACTTTGTTGTTTGATTTCAGTCTTTGCTTTGCTCTGAACTTGATTGTTATGAGCTGAAGCTTGTTTGATTCTAGTTTGATTACTAGGTTTTGGATTGTTGTTGAGTTCCTTTGATTTTGATTTTGTTTACTGGATTTTTGTTACAGATTTCTTCTTGTTTCTTAGTTTAGTCTTGGAAAAATATATCAGAGAATGAAATGAAGGAAAGAATTGAAAATGTTAATATAAGCTATTCTATTTTTTTTAAATAAATATTTTTTCCAATAAAAAGAAAATGGGACACTTGTCATTATTCTTATCTAATTTGTTAACACTTGTTAATTAGATAATGTTATTAGCTAACATGTGTATTAATAGATTTTAAATTTAGTTATATATTTATAAATGTCTTTAATAGGTATTATATTTTTGTTTTAGGTTTTTATATTATACTTTGTATTTTTTATTTATACATTTCTTCTTTTTTTTTTACTTATATGAATATAACTCAAAGAAAACAATATAAAACTTATTAATTTATACTTACCTTAAGCCTAAGCTATTTATACTAGTGCTTTAAAAATGTAGAATTTGAATCTAACTTATTTTCAAGATATTCATATAGAATTTCAAATCATAGTTTTATTTACAATCTACATATATATATATAAACAATAGAAAACATATTTAATTGATTTGAAAATATAATTCTTGTAAATTTTAAATTATGTAAGAAGATTATTAGATTAATACGTATATCCAAATATATGTATTCATCATAATTTTATTTGTTCAGCTTATAAAATAGTTAAAATAAGTTAATTACCAATTAACAGATGTTCTGAAATCCGGGTTATCACATTCCTTCCCCCTTTAAATCTTTTCGTCCCCGAAAAGGAAAGTAACCAGAATTTTAATTACAACAGCTTATTACCAGTTAAATTATTCTTTGAGTATTTTCATCTAAAAACTCTTTAATTAAGAAATTTTAAAATACTTCAAAAATCAATATAATATCACCAAAATAGTTTTTTTAAAATAATACTTTTTATAACTCGATGTCTCAACCAGTCCATCCTCATTCTCATAGAAATTCGGTCATACGTTGATCAGGCGTAAGACTGAAAATCTATAAGTACTTAGCAGACTCGGTTTCAACACCCAGTGAAAATATTTGGAAAATAATTTATTGAAAATATAGAAAACAGTTTTGAAAATAGAGAAAATATCTTTGGTGAGAATGCTCTGGAAATCATCACCCCCATCCATGGTCGCAGTTAACCCGATGGTTACGTTGCCGTCCCGGCAAAATCCACAGATAACTGTAGGTCTCCGCGCTCCTCGATTACGCCATGGAACCCGCTACAGATCGCAGTTATACCCGGGCCTTACGTTGCTATCACAGCACAAACCCATATAACTGTAGGCATCAGCGCCACCGAATTTCGCTGCCAAATAATGAAACTTCTCCCACATAGGTCGCAGTCTACCGATATAAAATCAAACGCAGACTGTTGGCTCTCAGCGGCACAAACGACTTTCGCTATGTTACCATAGTGTCACTGTCACATCCCGAAATTTTCGACTTTCGAAAATTCGACATCGATACTCACTTTATCGACTGCCGAGAAACCGAACGCCGGAAACTCCAATAGTGAGGGTTTAAGAAAGAAGAAAAAGGCAGAAGAAGAAGAAGAAGATAGAAGAAGAAGAGAAGAAGAACAACAAAACAACAACAGATACAGAACAGAGACAATATCAGAATCTCACATATCGCAGCGGAACAATATATAATAGATAATTGAATACTCTTTAAATCAAAGAACTATATCAGTTTATACATACATCAATCATCAGAGTCAATATACAACAATGGACAGTTATATACTTGTTCTCATACAGAATACACAGCGGAATAAATATATCAGATACAAATACTACGTCTCGTCCTCCAGCTTATCTCCAAAGCTCCAGAATATCCAGAATATCCTGATAATCTAACTCTAGACTGCCCGTGTGGAAATTGGTGGGCACCCAGAGTTTAGAAGGGAACAATAAACTCCGAGTCAGTCATGGTGACTGGTGTGAGATCGTAAAACAGTTTATCTTTAAAATAAACAACAGAAGAATTTTAAAGTCAATTCGCAATGCTTTTGGAAAATGAAACTACCATAAGACCTCCCACCACACACACAATGCAAACGCAGAATTGGAGGAGATTTCTTCTTATGATAGTCAAAGATGCTTACTACGCAAAATCAAATTCTTTTTGATATTATTATTAGTGCATAGTGTAGAAAACATTTCGAAAGTATAATATTAATCTTAGCCAGCATAGGCATTCCGCACTTATGCCTACTATAGCTAATATGTTCAATAGCAGGTTACCGCCACATTCCATAGCAGGTAATACAACTAAAACCGTACACGTCGCGTATTGTTTCTTTGGATTTCCAACAAATGGTCAGGCTAAGGAACTTCCTATCCACGATGGGTACGTCCCTGGAATAGACGACCCGAGAACCTAACCGGATCTCTGCCAACACAAGGCCGGGTTACCTCTGCAAAAATAGGTAACTACTGACACTCGTATGTCATCCCCCGATCGTCACCGATCTTCCCGAGGATCCCCGATTCGCAACAAACCACATAGATAATAATAATGCAGTAACCACAGAGGTTAAGTATCTGGGCTCCATACCATGATACCACCTTTATCCAGAAGGAATGACATACACTAAGGGGCGCTACTCCCTAGAACCTTGCTGCATTCGTCCTGTTTCGACCATTTCCGGGGTGTGAGGCTCGACGAAGTCTCGTCCACAAAGCTACGCTTTCTCAAAAAGCCCTGCTTCGGGTCAAACAAAATGATCAACCTATGATCACAAAGATATAAGATCAAACAAATGATCATATCACAAATGATCAAACACTGATCATTTCACAGCAACACTCAGTATGTCACGTTACCAAATTGGGATATATCGCTGATAAATTTCAACTACATAACCTCTGAGCTCGTACGTCTCAGAGAAGGGTGTTAAGCTAAGAGAATAAATTCTCCGCCACCAACAAAAATGTATTTGAAAGAAATCAGCTTTATATCTCAAATTGTAACGTCAGACACACAATCCATATAAGTCTGTTCCGGGATCGAACAGAACCGAAGGCACTTCTCACGAAGCCCTTGCACATCCGGATAATTTTCAATCACGTCAGGACTTCCCGTCACTAAGGGTGAAAAAAACCTCTAAATCGGAGATCAGCCGATGTAGAGTAACTCGACGGTCATCCTTTCGTTTTCAAAAATATCCGGTCTTCAACACCGGTCTTCAAATGTGATTCATAACGACGTATCACATATTCGGAATGGGTTATACGACCCCATGGTCCTTTCCCGACTAACACGAATAGTGAGCGATTATTCAAAAATAAGTGTGGCATTCAAATTCATCCAATTCACAACAAATACCTATTTAAGGTAATTATCGATAGTCGGTTATTTAACTATCAATAAAGATGCGCGACATCATCAGATTCCAAATAATTTTCCCAAATTATTTATTCTTCAAAAAATATCTTACTAGATATATAATTTCCACACTTCAAAAATAAATCAATGTTTATTTTTCTAAACAGTTTCCCTTTCCTTTATAAATTCCATATTGAATTTACATTTTTCGAATACCTACAAATATTCGATTTTCAATCGTTTTCAAATATTCAATTTCGATTTATCTTTAAGAAGATAAAATCTCAAAACGTTTCACTTCATTTTGGAAAACATTCCATACTTATTTAATAATAAGTGTTTCACAAATCTTTTATTTTCAACATTTGAAAATACTCGATATACTTAAATCAAATTAAGTATATATTTCATTCTTTAAGGAAATCTATTTTCTATAACAACATCAATTTGAGTCAAAACGAATGTTACGTAAAACATCGTTACGACGACTCAAAATCACTAGTATAGGGATTCGAAATTTAGATAGATATATAAATCCCAATACTATATAAAACATTTCCTTTCGGAAATCATTTACTATAACAACAGTGTTATAGTCCACCATTTCCTTATATTTCTCGAAAACGTCTATTTCAACAATGAATGTTGAAATCTATGTATTCGATACTTAACACGTTTTAAAACATCTTTTAAAACAGTTACTTCATTTTTTTTTATAATATCGCTTTCCCAAAACCATATTCATGCTACTTCAAAAATATATTCACTGTCCAAAATCGTGAATATACTTCACTTAACCAAATTTCAAACTTTACTACTCATTTATTTCAAATAAAAATTCGCTATCCAAAACGCGAATATATCTTCTTTAAATAACCTTCTATATTTAATTTATCAATTTCAATTTATTTCGAATCTATAAAACAATGTTTATAAATTCTGTTTCTCTCTTATAACAACTTGCTTTATAACTCTCTTAGATAACCTTCCATAATTCATTTATCAAAATTGAATGATTTTAGATTTATAAAACAATCTTTATAAATTTCTTTTACGCTTTATAACAATTTCAGCTTCAAAAAATCATTTTATCAGCAAGTTCTATTTATATTCCGTCTAAGGGCAAAAATCAAATTTATGAGTAGATTTTCTTATAAATCTTTTATTCCGCAATCTCATTCACATTTTATAACTTCAAAATTTATCAATCCATAAATTTTGTATCTTCACATTTCGTAATTATAAATTCATATCTTCACATTTTTAAAATTATAAATTTTTGGGCGTTTATTTATTTGAAAATAAATCAACTCACAAATTAAATAAAACGTCTATTCCAACAATAACTTTTAAAACCCTTTTTAAAGTAAAAGATGTTATTTTTAAACTTCAAAACTGAATCCGATGATGCAACGCATCAATTAGTCAATCACAACAGTCAATATCATATCTCAACATATGATAACAGAATATATATCAACATCTGTAAATAAATAAATACAGTTGAGGAATCCAGTTGGATCCCTCCAACCTGTTTTCCTGCATCCAAAGATGTTAGCACAATACCAATTCCGCTCCAGTACGGAATTATCGCGGTATATAGGTTTTTATAAATCCGCTTACTAACGGCGCAATAGGGTCTCATCCGCTATACGAGGCGGGAAATCATCAATCCAATATATACATATGCCAATATGTATATACTGCTATATATATAGATATATCCTATCATATCTAATAGCACATCGAATAGCAATCATATCAATCAAATCAATAACTGTAAAAATTCCACATTTAAATTTGAGTGAGAAGATCTCACCTTAGCTTTATTTATCTTTGCAATCCCATTTTCGAATCCAATTTGTTTCCTTGACTTTATTCGACCTCACTTCCAATCCAAGCGACCCAAAACGCGAACATGATTTCGTGCTTCCCGAATTTCACTCGACATCGTGACATCTCTAGGCCGCCTCGAAGCGCGCGACTGGATCAAGCAATCACGACCTAATCGCGATACCCCTCTTCCTCCTGTACGATTTTCGAGCCTCAGCCTCGCGTGCGAACCCACACCAGAACGAACCCTAGCACCACACGCCCCGCCGCGTTCTGCCCTATCCTTCAGACAACCCCCAGGTCGTCGCCTCCCATCGCTGCTGCTGCCTCGTTCCCATACGTGCGCATCTCAATCGCCACGAACGAAGACCAATACCACCATCACCTTGCGACGAGGCACTCGCGACCACCAATTTGCCGTACGCGACTACATCACCTGTCACGACTTCGATCCCAGGTGCTCGCGCCTCACGCCGCTCCATCGAATCGCGATCCATACCATAGAACGCCTCGCGAATGTGCGTACAACTCGCGTGACCCCGTCCCAACAGCTATCGCCCCTTCCCCTTTATTTATTTTTCACGAATTGATTTTCTGAGCTTTTGAGAATGAGGGAGAGAGGCAACGAACGAAAGTGATTTCGTTTGTATTTCGATTGGCAGTGAGAAAAAAGGGATCGATTTATTTCCTTCGGCCATTTAAATTTTCTTTGAACGAGATTTTTGATTTCAAACGAAACTGAGGAAGGAAGAGTATTAAAAATGGAAGACGGCATGTTCTCCACGTTTTCTTCCCGTGATGCTCGGCGTGTATAAAGGAGGAAAGTAGCTGATGTGACCAGATTTTAAATTTTAAATTTAAATCGAATTTGATTTAATTTTCAACGCGTTTACTCACCGTACGATCACGTATTAACTCCGAAAAATACGAAAATTGAAATCCGGCAATAATACAACATTCCGGACCCAATGGAACTAGTTTCGTCGAATTCCGAGACTGCGCCTCGGACGACTATTTTATAAATATCGGTTCGAGTGATTATTTTCAAACTGAACACTTTACTCCTAAATTCGATTCTGAAGCTTCTGTTATCTTCAGTAATATCAATACGAATTTTTTTAGAGCTTTCGAAATATTTTTCTTCTGCTTAAAATTAAAGATATAAATTTTTATTCAACTCTCAATATATTAAATTTTATACTTAAATCGTCAAATTCAATTGTATATCGGGGATTCAGATTAAATCATCGTTCAAATATTTAAAATTAATTAAATATTCTCAATTTAATTTGTTCAAAATTCTGGGTCGTTACAAACTTCCCTCCTTAAAAGAATTTCGTCCTCGAAATTACAAGTTAGGAAAAATGGTCCTTAACTCGTCTACTATTTTTCAAAATTCAATAGTTTTATCAATTTATCAAAACAAATCTTTCTACTAAAGATTCGTTATTCATCAACTAAATTTCAACTTCAATTATAAGTTTCAACAGCATTGTTTTACTTCAAAATTCAAATTTAAACTTAAATTCAAATTTTAACTTTCAAAAATTTCTCAAAAATTTTCTAACACTCGAAATTTTCGAAAAATTTCGCCAGCGTCTCCTTTGCGCGGCTAATACAGTACGACTACAAAACGTCCCTACGGACTCCCAGATTTCAAAAAGAAAAAGAAAAAGCCAAGCGGCTAGAGAGAAATCATCAAAAACTCATATTAAAACTCAAATACGTACCTTTTGTCGAGCAATTCAAATTATCTGTGAAATAAATTTTCCAATCTCTTTATACCTGTATATCCTACTAGCCATTATATCTAGTTACAGCATTTAAATCATTTTGCAAATTCGATTACAAAATTTTCAACATAAACTACTTACATCATCTTTAGTTCACTATTGAAATTACATATTCAATTTCGTTCAATTTTTCATTTCACATTCATTTGAACTTATAATTCACATTTTCAATTCTATTGGAATTTAATTTATCTTCATTTATAATCATTGAATTTAATTCGTTCAAACCTTATCCATTTGGTCAATAATCAATTAGCTTCACTTACTAACTTTCAGTTTAATACTTCATTTATCAAATTCAATTCCAGTTCTATTTACTTTCAAATTCAAAATGAATTTTAACATTTCAATTTTATTTTCTGGCACTTGCAATCGCAATTCATTCATTCATTCACTAATTCATTCGTTTTTCAATTTGAATTTCATTCTAATCAAATTTCAATATTCTATAAGTTATCAACTTATTAATATTTCGTAAGTATTTGAAATAGGATTCCAGAGTCGTTTCCACTTTTTCAAAACCATTTGAAAACAATTCAAATTCCATTTGAATTTCCAAAACAAAAACCCAAATTTTCAAATAACTCCTATTTAAAACAATTTGACAGCAATTTCTCTTTTGGAAACCCGAAAATGAATTCTAATGATGTGGCCATCATCATCAGGATTATTTTCCAGCGACCTAAAAGAGTTTAGAGCTTTCAACTCTCCAAAATACTTTTCAAAACCTTTGAAATTCATTTTCAAATCAAACAGATTTAAACTTCCAAATCTCCAAAATTTTCGAATTCTTTTCAAACATTTCCAAAAACTTCTCTGGAATTCCGTTTTAAATTACAAATCACTTTTATAATTCACATTCTTTAGTTTCATTGGTATACGAATTCATTTCTTATCTTTGGAGTTTATAATTTCAATTTCTCATTTAATTTCAGTGATGATAATTCACTATTATTACTTCCTAACATCCATGCAACCATATACTATAGTACTTTATAGAAAATCATTTCTTTTATATACAAAAATAGTTTTGGGCAAAATTATCTCATTTACCCTATTTAAAACAATACTGTGTCGAATTGTTCTATTCAAGTGTTTAGAAACCCCTTCGATCCAGTTGCGCAGACTGAGCCGACGAAGGTTCATATACCACTCAATAAACCAATCATCACAATACGAAACAATTTTATATTCAAATAACAAATACGCGCTCATACTATTATTACACTCAACTCATTCTAGAGTACTACTGACTCTATCTCTAATGAGTAACACCCAACAGAGCAGGGTTGTCGCTTAACCATATGCTCTGATACCACTTTGTCACATCCCGAAATTTTCGACTTTCGAAAATTCGACATCGATACTCACTTTATCGACTGCCGAGAAACCGAACGCCGGAAACTCCAATAGTGAGGGTTTAAGAAAGAAGAAAAAGGCAGAAGAAGAAGAAGAAGATAGAAGAAGAAGAGAAGAAGAACAACAAAACAACAACAGATACAGAACAGAGACAATATCAGAATCTCACATATCGCAGCGGAACAATATATAATAGATAATTGAATACTCTTTAAATCAAAGAACTATATCAGTTTATACATACATCAATCATCAGAGTCAATATACAACAATGGACAGTTATATACTTGTTCTCATACAGAATACACAGCGGAATAAATATATCAGATACAAATACTACGTCTCGTCCTCCAGCTTATCTCCAAAGCTCCAGAATATCCAGAATATCCTGATAATCTAACTCTAGACTGCCCGTGTGGAAATTGGTGGGCACCCAGAGTTTAGAAGGGAACAATAAACTCCGAGTCAGTCATGGTGACTGGTGTGAGATCGTAAAACAGTTTATCTTTAAAATAAACAACAGAAGAATTTTAAAGTCAATTCGCAATGCTTTTGGAAAATGAAACTACCATAAGACCTCCCACCACACACACAATGCAAACGCAGAATTGGAGGAGATTTCTTCTTATGATAGTCAAAGATGCTTACTACGCAAAATCAAATTCTTTTTGATATTATTATTAGTGCATAGTGTAGAAAACATTTCGAAAGTATAATATTAATCTTAGCCAGCATAGGCATTCCGCACTTATGCCTACTATAGCTACTATGTTCAATAGCAGGTCACCGCCACATTCCATAGCAGGTAATACAACTAAAACCGTACACGTCGCGTATTGTTTCTTTGGATTTCCAACAAATGGTCAGGCTAAGGAACTTCCTATCCACGATGGGTACGTCCCTGGAATAGACGACCCGAGAACCTAACCGGATCTCTGCCAACACAAGGCCGGGTTACCTCTGCAAAAATAGGTAACTACTGACACGCGTATGTCATCCCCCGATCGTCACCGATCTTCCCGAGGATCCCCGATTCGCAACAAACCACATAGATAATAATAATGCAGTAACCACAGAGGTTAAGTATCTGGGCTCCATACCATGATACCACCTTTATCCAGAAGGAATGACATACACTAAGGGGCGCTACTCCCTAGAACCTTGCTGCATTCGTCCTGTTTCGACCATTTCCGGGGTGTGAGGCTCGACGAAGTCTCGTCCACAAAGCTACGCTTTCTCAAAAAGCCCTGCTTCGGGTCAAACAAAATGATCAACCTATGATCACAAAGATATAAGATCAAACAAATGATCATATCACAAATGATCAAACACTGATCATTTCACAGCAACACTCAGTATGTCACGTTACCAAATTGGGATATATCGCTGATAAATTTCAACTACATAACCTCTGAGCTCGTACGTCTCAGAGAAGGGTGTTAAGCTAAGAGAATAAATTCTCCGCCACCAACAAAAATGTATTTGAAGGAAATCAGCTTTATATCTCAAATTGTAACGTCAGACACACAATCCATATAAGTCTGTTCCGGGATCGAACAGAACCGAAGGCACTTCTCACGAAGCCCTTGCACATCCGGATAATTTTCAATCACGTCAGGACTTCCCGTCACTAAGGGTGAAAAAAACCTCTAAATCGGAGATCAGCCGATGTAGAGTAACTCGACGGTCATCCTTTCGTTTTCAAAAATATCCGGTCTTCAACACCGGTCTTCAAATGCGATTCATAACGACGTATCACATATTCGGAATGGGTTATACGACCCCATGGTCCTTTCCCGACTAACACGAATAGTGAGCGATTATTCAAAAATAAGTGTGGCATTCAAATTCATCCAATTCACAACAAATAACTATTTAAGGTAATTATCGATAGTCGGTTATTTAACTATCAATAAAGATGCGCGACATCATCAGATTCCAAATAATTTTCCCAAATTATTTATTCTTCAAAAAATATCTTACTAGATATATAATTTCCACACTTCAAAAATAAATCAATGTTTATTTTTCTAAACAGTTTCCCTTTCCTTTATAAATTCCATATTGAATTTACATTTTTCGAATACCTACAAATATTCGATTTTCAATCGTTTTCAAATATTCAATTTCGATTTATCTTTAAGAAGATAAAATCTCAAAACGTTTCACTTCATTTTGGAAAACATTCCATACTTATTTAATAATAAGTGTTTCACAAATCTTTTATTTTCAACATTTGAAAATACTCGATATACTTAAATCAAATTAAGTATATATTTCATTCTTTAAGGAAATCTATTTTCTATAACAACATCAATTTGAGTCAAAACGAATGTTACGTAAAACATCGTTACGACGACTCAAAATCACTAGTATAGGGATTCGAAATTTAGATAGATATATAAATCCCAATACTATATAAAACATTTCCTTTCGGAAATCATTTACTATAACAACAGTGTTATAGTCCACCATTTCCTTATATTTCTCGAAAACGTCTATTTCAACAATGAATGTTGAAATCTATGTATTCGATACTTAACACGTTTTAAAACATCTTTTAAAACAGTTACTTCATTTTTTTTTATAATATCGCTTTCCCAAAACCATATTCATGCTACTTCAAAAATATATTCATTGTCCAAAATCGTGAATATACTTCACTTAACCAAATTTCAAACTTTACTACTCATTTATTTCAAATAAAAATTCGCTATCCAAAACGCGAATATATCTTCTTTAAATAACCTTCTATATTTAATTTATCAATTTCAATTTATTTCGAATCTATAAAACAATGTTTATAAATTCTGTTTCTCTCTTATAACAACTTGCTTTATAACTCTCTTAGATAACCTTCCATAATTCATTTATCAAAATTGAATGATTTTAGATTTATAAAACAATCTTTATAAATTTCTTTTACGCTTTATAACAATTTCAGCTTCAAAAAATCATTTTATCAGCAAGTTCTATTTATATTCCGTCTAAGGGCAAAAATCAAATTTATGAGTAGATTTTCTTATAAATCTTTTATTCCGCAATCTCATTCACATTTTATAACTTCAAAATTTATCAATCCATAAATTTTGTATCTTCACATTTCGTAATTATAAATTCATATCTTCACATTTTTAAAATTATAAATTTTTGGGCGTTTATTTATTTGAAAATAAATCAACTCACAAATTAAATAAAACGTCTATTCCAACAATAACTTTTAAAACCCTTTTTAAAGTAAAAGATGTTATTTTTAAACTTCAAAACTGAATCCGATGATGCAACGCATCAATTAGTCAATCACAACAGTCAATATCATATCTCAACATATGATAACAGAATATATATCAACATCTGTAAATAAATAAATACAGTTGAGGAATCCAGTTGGATCCCTCCAACCTGTTTTCCTGCATCCAAAGATGTTAGCACAATACCAATTCCGCTCCAGTACGGAATTATCGCGGTATATAGGTTTTTATAAATCCGCTTACTAACGGCGCAATAGGGTCTCATCCGCTATACGAGGCGGGAAATCATCAATCCAATATATACATATGCCAATATGTATATACTGCTATATATATAGATATATCCTATCATATCTAATAGCACATCGAATAGCAATCATATCAATCAAATCAATAACTGTAAAAATTCCACATTTAAATTTGAGTGAGAAGATCTCACCTTAGCTTTATTTATCTTTGCAATCCCATTTTCGAATCCAATTTGTTTCCTTGACTTTATTCGACCTCACTTCCAATCCAAGCGACCCAAAACGCGAACATGATTTCGTGCTTCCCGAATTTCACTCGACATCGTGACATCTCTAGGCCGCCTCGAAGCGCGCGACTGGATCAAGCAATCACGACCTAATCGCGATACCCCTCTTCCTCCTGTACGATTTTCGAGCCTCAGCCTCGCGTGCGAACCCACACCAGAACGAACCCTAGCACCACACGCCCCGCCGCGTTCTGCCCTATCCTTCAGACAACCCCCAGGTCGTCGCCTCCCATCGCTGCTGCTGCCTCGTTCCCATACGTGCGCATCTCAATCGCCACGAACGAAGACCAATACCACCATCACCTTGCGACGAGGCACTCGCGACCACCAATTTGCCGTACGCGACTACATCACCTGTCACGACTTCGATCCCAGGTGCTCGCGCCTCACGCCGCTCCATCGAATCGCGATCCATACCATAGAACGCCTCGCGAATGTGCGTACAACTCGCGTGACCCCGTCCCAACAGCTATCGCCCCTTCCCCTTTATTTATTTTTCACGAATTGATTTTCTGAGCTTTTGAGAATGAGGGAGAGAGGCAACGAACGAAAGTGATTTCGTTTGTATTTCGATTGGCAGTGAGAAAAAAGGGATCGATTTATTTCCTTCGGCCATTTAAATTTTCTTTGAACGAGATTTTTGATTTCAAACGAAACTGAGGAAGGAAGAGTATTAAAAATGGAAGACGGCATGTTCTCCACGTTTTCTTCCTGTGATGCTCGGCGTGTATAAAGGAGGAAAGTAGCTGATGTGACCAGATTTTAAATTTTAAATTTAAATCGAATTTGATTTAATTTTCAACGCGTTTACTCACCGTACGATCACGTATTAACTCCGAAAAATACGAAAATTGAAATCCGGCAATAATACAACATTCCGGACCCAATGGAACTAGTTTCGTCGAATTCCGAGACTGCGCCTCGGACGACTATTTTATAAATATCGGTTCGAGTGATTATTTTCAAACTGAACACTTTACTCCTAAATTCGATTCTGAAGCTTCTGTTATCTTCAGTAATATCAATACGAATTTTTTTAGAGCTTTCGAAATATTTTTCTTCTGCTTAAAATTAAAGATATAAATTTTTATTCAACTCTCAATATATTAAATTTTATACTTAAATCGTCAAATTCAATTGTATATCGGGGATTCAGATTAAATCATCGTTCAAATATTTAAAATTAATTAAATATTCTCAATTTAATTTGTTCAAAATTCTGGGTCGTTACAGTCACAGTCTACCGATATAAAATCAAACGTAGACAGTTGGCTCTCAACGGCACACATGACTTTCGCTATGGTCTGCAGTAGATCGCAGTGACATCGAGTTAAACTGTCGTCATAGCATAACCCAAATGCCTCTGTGGGCACCAGCCCCTCGACTTTCGCTACACAAATAATCCTCAGGAACTAGTTTGTCCGGACTCCTCACAGGATCAACTTTAGAATCCCCCCTTGGGGTTCAAGGCAGTACCACCCAGTGGCACTCCTGAGAAGTTCATTTCAAGGAAGCGCCTTTTTTCCCAGAGCTATTCACAAAACACTTTATACTATACTTATAGTATCTTCAAATCATATCCTTTATGATTTATACCAAAATCTTCCTTACACAAATTGATATCCAAAATCGATAATTCTCAAACTAGGCTTTCCAAATTCCTAAAATTGATTTTCCCAAAAATCAAAAGCCTTTTCCAAATTATATAGGTTCCCAAAACCTTTTCCAAAATCATTCTCATAAAACCCTTTATATATATATATATAGATATATATAACTTTGAAAATCTTTGGATCACTTCAACTTGTATAAAACCTCTTTTATACTTCAAATACCTCCAAAATCCCTTTTTATTCTGGCTAGATTCAATAAGGGAAGTTTATCATATTACAAAATATAACTTTATTTATTGCCAAATCAAATATTCAAGTTTGATTTCTTTATAAAGTTATTTACCATATTACTTATCTCCATAAAGTAAATTTCAACCAAAGAAATATCCAATTCCATTATATTTCACATAATATACCTTTCATTTCGAAAACCATTTCAAATTTCTTATCCACAAATTTTCAATGCCAATTTCATTCAAACCCGTACGATGTACATATATCATCCGTACGCTATACCAATTTAATCGCTCACTCGATCACACAATTTCACTTCCGAACTAGTATCGTCCACCCGACTTCCTAGTGCGGACTCAGATCTAATTTCTTGATCAGAAACCGTCATTCTCCTTGCATAGTCGTAGCTATGATAGAGAATATCCAGAACCAATCAAAATTCCATATCCAGGTTCGCCGTCGAAAATCGAGCGAAAAATCCCAACTCGGATCGATAATACTATCTCGAAATTCTATGTTCGAATCTGGATCAAATCACTTATGCGAATAGAATAATATACGTATATCCTACGTATTTATCTTTATTGATTAGTAGCTAAATCAATTTCTCCTTTCTATTCACATTTCCTTTAATTCCATTCACTTATTCTCAATTGCTTCCATTTCCAATTGAGTTATTACTTCAATTACAAACAGTTGAACTCTGACCTATTTAAATTTAAAAATAGCTTGAAAAAGTTTAAAATAGATAAGTAGTTGAAAAATAGTTATTAGTTTGTAAAATAGCTGTAAAATAGTTAAGTAGGTATAAAATAGTTAGATAATTGCAAAATAGTTTTTAAAATAGTGATTAGATATAAGTAACTGAAAAATAGTAATTAGTTTATAAGATATTTTCAAAATAGTTAAATAGTTCCAAAATAATTGTAAAATAAGTATAAGATAGTTTGGGGTTTAAGAAGAAAGATTGTATAGTAAATAGTTTTGGAAAAATATATTTGTATTAAAATAATTTATTTTGAAAATAATCCAGAGCCAAACTGTTTAATTTCCCAATCTCCATTTCCAATTAATTTCCCATCAATTCAATTTAAATTTCCTTTTCCATTTAAATTGAATCAATACTTCAATATCCATTGAAAATGATTTAATCCCAATTCAAGTTGAATTAACCTTAATTCTTTCCCAAATTCAAATCAAATTCCATTTGATTTTTAAACTTATTCAACTTTAATCACAATTCCAAATTATTTCAAATCAAATTCAATTTGAACTAATTATATTTAAATCTCAATTTTAAACTATCTCGAATTATATAAATTCGAGTTAAAATTTTAAATGTTGATTTAATTCCTTAAATCAAATTAACCCTTATTTTTAAACCAACAATCTAATTTTTTAAACAATTAAATTTTGAGTCCAAATTTCAAAACTTCATTTTAAAGTATCTTTACTTAGCTTATTTCAAAGTTCAAATTAAAAGTTCAAAGAAATTTTATCTTCAAAATTCAATTTATTGCCCAATTTTATCTTCCAACTTTGAAACTGATTCTTAAACAATTTTAAGTTACAAATCCAATTCTTATCATTCAAATCTTAAGTTTAAAAGGGATTCCCATATCCTTAATTTCAAATTAAGGTTTAATTTTTATTTATCTCAATAATGGATATATTATCACAATCCATTTCTTCATTTATTCAAACAAATCAAATTCACCATTTTTAACTTTCCAAGTTAAATTTCAATTTCATTTTGAAATTTCCTATTCAAGTTGTTCATTCTAAGCTTATTTAACTTTCCTTAAGTTAAATTCAATTTAATTTAGTCAACTTGACCTAATTTGAATTCCCATTCAAATTTTAAACCTTATAATAATAATCTTCCCACTTATAAATTCAAATCACTTCGGGTTTTCATATCACATTCCAATTTAAAACTCAACACTAAGAGTTATTTCAAATCATCTTTAATATTATGTATATTCTTATATATACATTTTCTTTACACACCAAGTTATACCCTTTTTTTTTAAACCATCTTTGGTTTTAATTCAAAAATAATTTCAAGTTTTCTGGATTTAAAACTTCACAATTTAAAACCCACTACAATTTACAAGTCTTACTTGCCTAAATGTTTTACTTCCCTAAAACATTCCATTATTAAACACATCAACCATTTATGATAATAACCAAGATTATCATATCGGGAAACCAATTCATTTTTATCTTTATTCTAATAATACTTCTACATATTCAAGATTTTAATTTTAGTTTGGATCCATTTCAAACTTATCTTCATTTAATTTCAATTTGGTTGTATTACCATTATCATTTAATTCTCATTATTTTATTCAATTAATACAACAACCAATTACCTTAATATATTAGAAAAACTATTGTTTAATAAACTTATATAAGATTTATTTACTTTTGAAACCATTTTGAAATCTTAATATAAGAAAATAACAAGTATGCTCTCATATATATATATACACTCAACTCATCTTAGGGTACTATTGACCTTATCCTTAATGAGTAATCCCAACAAAGCCAAGGTTCTCGCTTAACCTTCGCTCTGATACCAAATGTAACGACCCGGGAATTTCGAACCCGAAATTTCCAGATAGTTAGAAGAAAAAGAAAAGAGATAGAAGAAAGAAACAGAACAAGACACAGATTCTCACATTCGCAGCGGATCAAAATACAATATCAAATAATAATATCAGTTATACAAAGAAAACTGTATTTGTTAATTACATTTTACTATATCAGAGTTACAACATTTCACAATCACTGAACAGCTAAAATAACTCGTCCCAATAAATAACAATATATCACTCTCCATACGTTCCTGCCATCCAGCTCGCCTCCTGAGCTCCAGAACGTCCTTACCTGGAAATCTGTAATACTCGGTCTGACCCGAGCATTACATCAAAGTAACACCCGGGTCAGGCTGGAAACCAGCGTGAGTAAACTCATCTAACAAGAAATTCCAATCTATAGAACTTATTTAAAACCCGGGGTAACTCGTACATTATTACAAGTAAACAACTTATATAGTCAACACTTATTTTCACAAAACAATATCTAAGTATCCAACTTAGTTTAAATGGTTCATTTTATCCCAACCAGCCTATTGGTTTCACATATCAATCTATAAAGAATTTTAGATGATTTCAAATCGAAGTGGTTTCGGGTATTTACTGATACCCGACCCCAGTCTCTTCTAATCAAATATCATCTTAAAAACAAAACAGTTTAAATTTGAAACAATTCCATTTATATCAAAATTTCATATTTACATAGCCATTCGTCACAGATAGACAAACCATATTATCAAAGTTCAACCCAAACATATCATATCACGTAGTATCACAAATCACATATCAGAGATATCATCTAATCTAAGGCATACAATATCATTTAATCATTCATAAGCAAGATTAATTTGTCACAGCGTTTCTAATTAATTAAAATAAATTAAATTAATTACTTCAATCACCTTTTAAATCCTGCTTACTTAATCATTAATTAATTACAAACCATTAATTAATCATCCTTTAATTACCCATTGATTATCCATAATTACTTTCATTAAGTAATTATCCCATTGGTTAATTATCCTTAATTAATTAACCTTTAATTATTAATTAATTTAACCTTTAATTACTAATTAAATTAATTAATCCGTAACAAATTTACCCTTTAATTACTCACATTAAGTAATTAGCATTTAAGTAATTAATCTCTAATTACTTAATTAATTTATCCTTAATTACAGATTAATTAATCTCTAATTAATTAACTCATAACTAATTAAGTTAATTAACTACCCTTTTATCACTAATTAAATAAATAAATTAATTACTCTTTTATTAATTTAATTAATCCATAATCATCCAAGGTCTTAATTAACCTTAAAATAAACTGCTTATCTTTTATTTAACTTCTTAATTATCATAATCATATTTAGAACATTTATCTTTATAATTTACTTACCTATTTAAATTATTTAATTTAAGTTTAAATAATCTTAAGCTTTTAACTTAACAAATTAAGTTAAACAAATTTTATAATTTTCTTAATCAAATAATTTAAACATTTATCATATAACAGTTAAAACTAATTTCAATTTAAATTTTAAAACTTGCTTATATTTAAACTTAAAACTGTTTAAAGTTTAACTTCGGGTCCAACCCGTATAGTAGTCGAGACTTGCCCCAAGAAAATCACCTTTCTTTTCTTCTTTATTTTTTTCTTCCAAAACTTAGTTTAGTTTTAAAGTTTTAAACCTGGATACAACACACATAAAAATCCCGAAGACTCACCCGAGCAATCAGCTAAAACTCCGAGTATCCGTTCGAGATAACTCCGAGCAGACATTTTCCCCTCCTCAACCATCACAGAATCACGCACTTGTACACATGCACGTGTACGCTAGGTTCGGCCATCTCCAGCCCATACTCCGATCACCCATAGGTCGGCGATAACCTCGCCATCGTTCTCCACTACCCAGAAGCATGCAATTAGCCTCAACTCAAAATCGAGCATGTCGATTCAACGAAACCCAAACCTACCCAAAACGGAAACCCTTCCGCGCCATCGCCTCGGGTTGCCAGAGACCCTGATACTCCGTCCACATCTACGTCGTAGACCCACACACCAATCTCACCCACTCCGACCAAGTCCGGTCCAGCCTCGCCATCACAATGATTCTCGATTACATCATCGACCTCAACAGGTCCTAAACCCTATCTCGACGAACTGGCACCACCACCGTAAACTAAAAATTCACTCAACATTTTTGCCAAGCTCTACAGCTCCTCCGTTACCTCCCACCGTGATCCCGACCCAAAAAACTTCTGCGTTTACCAGAAAATGCCCAAAATACAAGCCACGTTCAACTCGAAATCCCCATCCAGAAACCCACTTAAAAAATTCAGATTTTAAAATCAAAGTTCATCACTTCCTACAACGAATGAGTTTATGAAATCAATTCAAGGAATTTCGAACACTGATTTTCG
The DNA here is from genome assembly GCA_030737815.1 of Allium fistulosum. Classification (NCBI taxonomy): domain Eukaryota; kingdom Viridiplantae; phylum Streptophyta; class Magnoliopsida; order Asparagales; family Amaryllidaceae; genus Allium; species Allium fistulosum. The sequence goes on along the minus strand of CM060907.1, from coordinate 274,852,027 downwards.
ACACATATATATATGCATTACTGTAATTTCAAATTTTCCAGAAAAACGCTAACTATTTCCACCTTTAACTAATTTTAAAAATAATGTTAGGTTGATTCGAACATAATTCCTTTAAACACTCTAATCTAATTTGATTCATAAGAAGAGATATTGATTTTTTTGATTTAGTTTTTGTGCCTATAAACTAGGAACAGAGGTATATCTATACACAGAGACATGCTGATACATACATCCCAGTTATAACATAACTTTTATATCCATTCAAAACATTATTTCTATCATTTCTATTATAATTTATCTCATGCACACGATATAAATAGGATTTAGCTTTTAAGAGATAAAGTTTACTCACCTGTAGAAGATAACAGAGCAAAGTTTTGAATTCCTGAAACTGCTATTAGTTTTGCTTGTAATTAGTTGAGTTGATCCTGAATCTTTCCTTGCTTTTGATCAGCCTTCAGTTTAAACTTTGTTGTTTGATTTCAGTCTTTGCTTTGCTCTGAACTTGATTGTTATGAGTTGAAGCTTGTTTGATTCTAGTTTGATTACTAGGTTTTGGATTGTTGTTGAGTTCCTTTGATTTTGATTTTGTTTACTGGATTTTTGTTAAAGATTTCTTCTTGTTTCTTAGTTTAGTCTTGGAAAAATATATCAGAGAATGAAATGAAGGAAAGAATTGAAAATGTTAATATAAGCTATTCTATTTTTTTTAAATAAATATTTTTTCCAATAAAAAGAAAATGGGACACTTGTCATTATTCTTATCTAATTTGTTAACACTTGTTAATTAGATAATGTTATTAGCTAACATGTGTATTAATAGATTTTAAATTTAGTTATATATTTATAAATGTCTTTAATAGGTATTATATTTTTGTTTTAGGTTTTTATATTATACTTTGTATTTTTTATTTATACATTTCTTTTTTTTTTACTTATATGAATATAACTCAAAGAAAACAATATAAAACTTATTAATTTATACTTACCTTAAGCCTAAGCTATTTATACTAGTGCTTTAAAAATGTAGAATTTGAATCTAACTTATTTTCAAGATATTCATATAGAATTTCAAATCATAGTTTTATTTACAATCTACATATATATATAAACAATAGAAAACATATTTAATTGATTTGAAAATATAATTCTTGTAAATTTTAAATTATGTAAGAAGATTATTAGATTAATACGTATATCCAAATATATGTATTCATCATAATTCTATTTGTTCAGCTTATAAAATAGTTAAAATCAGTTTATTACCAATTAACAGATGTTCTGAAATCCGGGTTATCACAACGAATCACTGTACCAATGCAGCCGAAGATTTAAGTACCTTCAGAGGAACAACCACTATAATATTTACGAATCACCGTAATATTTATAAATGGTTAATACTCTGCCGTAGACTAGACACCAAGAAATTAAATTGTTCAAAGAAGACAACTTGCAAATATATAATTAAGAGCTATCGATGTCTAACCGTTATTATTAACAAATTCTAGGATGAAATGCAAAGAAGAAATTAAACGTGTATAAACAATGCAACTACGAATGGATTTTTGTTTTTTTTTATGAATTTTTCTTTTATAAAATGTAAGCAAACAACAATGCATGGCAAATAAAAACAATATATATAGCAACCAAGTTGGTTTTTTTTGGGCAAGCAAAGCGAAGCAATTATTTTTAGCAAGTAGCTCATTTCCTTTTCTGCTTTTGCAACCTGAAAATAAAAACAAGATATATATATAGTTTTTTTTATATCGAAGAAGAAACTAAAATAAATGAAAAAAAAAACAAATTTAAAACAACCCTCGTTTTTTATGGAAGAGACTCTTTGTTTGTTTTTTTTTTTGAAATTTTTTTTTTATTTTTTTTTGGAAAGGAAACTTAAATGTACTGTTTTACTAATGCAACTAAATGAATGCAAGGGTTAATTACAAATGATTTATCCTAAGTTAACCCAAAATTGTATAATCACACTCTGTCTTAAATCAACAAGATAGTTCTCAGCCAGGTAACGGGCAGGAGTTATTGGTGCACCACGAATCACCATAGCAATGCAGCCGAAGGTTTAAGTACCTTCAGAAGAACAGCCAATATAATATTTACGAATCACCGTAATATTTATAAATGGTTATTACTATGCCATAGCCTAGACACCAAGAAATTAAATTTTTCAAAGAATACAACTTGCAAATATATAATTAAGAGCTATCGATGTCTAACCGTTATTATTAACAAATTCTAGGATGAAATGCAAAACAGAAATTAAACAGGTATTAACAATGCAACTACGAATGGATTTTTGTTTTTTTATGAAATTTTCTTTTATAAAATGTAAGCAAACAACAATGCAAGGCAAATAAAAACAATATATATAGCAACCAAGCAGTTTTTTTTGGGCAAGCAAAGCAAAGCAATTATTTTTAGCAAGCAGCTCCTTTCCTTTTCTGCTTTTGCAACCTGAAAATAAAAACAAGATGTATATACAGTTTTTTTATATCGAAGAAGAAACTAAAATAAATGAAAAACAAAATAAATTCAAAACAACCCACGGTTTTTTTTGGAAGAGACTCTTTGTTTGTTTTTTTTTGAAATTTTTTTTTTGGAAATGAAACTTAAAAGTACTGTTTTACTAATGCAACTAAATGAATGAAAGGGTTAATTACAAATGATTTATCCTAAGTTAACCCAAAATTGTATAATCACACTTTGTCTTAAATCAACAAGATAGTTCTCAGCCAGGTAACGGGCAGGAGTTATCGGTGCACCACGAATCACCGTAGCAATGCAGCAGAAGGATTAAGTACCTTCAGAGGAACAACCACTATAATATTTCTGAATCACTGTAATATTTATAAATGGTTATTATTCTGTTGTAGCCTAGACACCAAAAAATTAAATTGTATATAATGAAGAGCTATCGATGTCAAACCGTTATTATTAACAAATTCTAGGATGAAATGCAAAGCGAAAATTAAACGTGTATTAACAATGCAACTACGAATGGATTTTTTTTTATGAATTTTTCTTTTATAAAATGTAAGCAAACAACAATGCAAGGCAAATAAAAACAATATATATAGCAAACAAGGAGTTTTTTTTTGGGCAAGCAAAGTGAAGCAATTATTTTTAGCAAGCAGCTCCTTTCTTTTTCTACTTTTGCAACCTGAAAATAAAAACAAGATATATATACAGTTTTTTTTATATCGAAGAAAAACTAAAATAAACGAAAAACAAAACAAATTCAAAACAACCCTCGTTTTTTTTGGAAGAGAATCTTTGTTTGTTTATTTTTTTTGAAATTTTTTTTTGGAATGGAAACTTAAAAGTACTGTTTTACTAATACAACTAAATGAATGCAAGGGTTAATTACAAATGATTTATCCTAAGTTAACCTAAAATTGTATAATCACACTTTATCTTAAATCAACAAGATAGTTCTCAGCCAGGTAACGGGCAGGAGTTATCGGTGCACCACGAACCACCGTAGCAATGCAGCCGAAGGTTTAAGTAACTTCAGAGGAACAACCACTATAATATTTACGAATCACCGTAATATTTATAAATAATTATTACTCTACCGTAGCATAGATACCAAGAAATTAAATTGTTCAAAGAAGACAACTTGCAAATATATAATTAAGAGCTATCGATGTCTAACCGTTATTATTAACAAATTCTAGGATGAAATGCAAAGCAGAAATTAAACGTGTATTAACAATGCAACTACGAATGGATTTTTATTTTTTTATGAATTTTTCTTTTATAAAATGTAAGCAAACAAAAATACAAGGCAAATAAAAACAATATATATAGCAACCAAGCAGTTTTTTTTGGGCAAGTAAAGCGAAGCAATTATTTTTAGCAAGCAGCTCCTTTCCTTTTCTGCTTTTGCAACCTGAAAATAAAAACAAGATATATATATAGTTTTTTTTATATCGAAGAAGAAATGAAAATAAATGAAAAACAAAACAAATTCAAAACAACCCTCGTTTTTTTTTTGAAGAAACTCTTTGTTTGTCTAATTTTTTTCGAATTTTTTTTTTATTTTTTTGGGAAAGGAAACTTAAAAGTACTGTTTTACTAATGTAACTAAATGAATGCAAGGGTTAGTTACAAATGATTTATCCTAAGTTAACCCAAAATTGTATAATCACACTCTGTCTTAAATTAACAAGATAGTTCTCAGCCAGGTAACGGGAAAGAGTTATCGGTGCACCACGAATCACCGTAGCAATGCAGCCGAAGATTTAAGTACCTTCAGAGGAACAACCACTATAATATTTACGAATCACCGTAATATTTATAAATGGTTAATACTCTGCCGTAGCCTAGACACCAAGAAATTAATTTGTTCAAAGAAGACAACTTGCAAATATATAATTAAGAGCTATCGATGTCTAACCGTTATTATTAACAAATTCTAGGATGAAATGCAAAGCAGAAATTAAACGTGTATTAACAATGCAACTACGAATGGATTTTTGTTTTTTTTATGAATTTTTCTTCTATAAAATGTAAGCAAACAACAATGCAAGGCAAATAAAAAATATATATATAGCAACCAAGCAGTTTTTTTTGGGCACGCAAAGCGAAGCATTTATTTTTAGCAAGCAGCTCCTTTCCTTTTCTGCTTTTGCAACCTGGAAATAAAAACAAGATATATATATAGTTTTTTTTATATCGAAGAAGAAACTAAAATAAAAGAAAAAAAAAATTTAAAACAACCCTCGTTTTTTTGGAAGAGACTCTTTGTTTGTTTTTTTTTAGTTTTTTTTTAATTTTTTTTAGGAAAGGAAACTTAAAAGTACTGTTTTACTAATGCAACTAAATGAATGCAAGGGTTAATTACAAATGATTTATCCTATGTTAACTCAAAATTGTATAATCACACTCTGTCTTAAATCAACAAGATAGTTCTCAGCCAGGTAACGTGCAGGAGTTATCGGTGCACCACGAATCACCGTAGCAATGCAGCCGAAGGTTTAAGTACCTTTAGAGGAACAACCACTATAATATTTACGAATCACCGTAACATTTATAAATGGTTATTACTCTATCGTAGCATAAACACCAAGAAATTAAATTGTTCAAAGAAGACAACTTGCAAATATATAATTAAGAACTATCAATGTCTAACAATTATTATTAACAAATTCTAGGATGAAATGCAAAGCAGAAATTAAACGTGTATTAACAATGCAAATACGAATGGATTTTTGTTTTTTTTATGAATTTTTCTTTTATAAAATGTAAGAAAACAACAATGCAAGGCAAATAAAAACAATATATATAGCAACAAAGCAGTTTTTTTTGGGCAAGCAAAGCGAAGCAATTATTTTTAGCAAGCATCTCCTTTCCTTTTCTGCTTTTGCAACCTGAAAATAATAACAAGATATATATATATATATATATATATATATAGTTTTTTTATATCGAAGAAGAAATTAAAATAAATGAAAAACAAAACAAATTCAAAACAACCATCGTTTTTTTGGAAGAGACTATTTGTTTTTTTTTTAGTTTTTAAATTTTTTTTTTGGAATGGAAACTTAAAAGTACTGTTTTACTAATGCAACTAAATGAATGCAAGGGTTAATTACAAATGATTTATCCTAAGTTAACCCAAAATTGTATAATCACACTCTGTCTTAAATCAACAAGATAGTTCTCAGCCAGGTAACGGGCAGGAGTTATCGATGCACCACGAATCACCGTAGCAATGCAGCCGAAGGTTTAAGTACCTTTAGAGGAACAACCACTATAATATTTACGAATCACCATTATATTTATAACTGGTTATTACTCTACCGTAGCCTAGACACCAAGAAATTAAATTTTTCAAAGAAGTCAACTTGCAAATATATAATTAAGAGTTATCGATGTCTAACCGTTATTATTAACAAATTCTAGGATGAAATGCAAAGCAGAAATTAAACGTGTATTAACAATGCAACTACGAATGGATTTTTGTTTTTTTATGAATTTTGCTTTTATAAAATGTAAGCAAACAACAATGCAAGACAAATAAAAACAATGTATATAGCAACCAAACTGTTTTTTTTGGGCAAGCAAAGTGAAGCAATTATTTTTAGCAAGCAGCTCCTTTCCTTTTTTGCTTTTGCAACCTGAAAATAAAAACAAGATATATATACAGTTTTTTTTATATCGAAGAAGAAACTAAAATAAATTAAAAACAAAACAAATTCAAAACAACCCTCATTTTTTTTGGAAGAGACTCTTTGTTTTTTTTTTGAAGTTTTTTGTATATTTTTTTGGAATGGAAACTTAAAAGTAATGTTTTACTAATGTAACTAAATGAATTTAAGGATTAATTATAAATGATTTATCCTAAGTTAACCCAAAATTGTATAATCACACTCTGTCTTAAATCAACAAGATAGTTCTCAGCCGGGTAACGGGCAGGAGTTATCGGTGCACCACGAATCACCGTAGCAATACAGCCGAAGGTTTAAGTACCTTCAGAGGAACAACCACTATAATATTTACGAATCACCGTAATATTTATAAATAGTAATTACTCTGCCGTAGCCTAGACAACAAGAAATTAAATTGTTCAAAGAAGACAACTTGCAAATATATAATTAAGAGCTATCGATGTCTAACCGTTATTATTAACAAATTCTAGGATGAAATGCAAAGCAGAAATTAAACATGTATTAACAATGCAACTACGAATGGATTTTTGTTTTTTTATGAATTTTTCTTTTATAAAATGTAAGCAAACAATAATGCAAGGCAAAAAAAAACAATATATATAGCAACCAAGCAGGTTTTTTTGGGCAAGCAAAGCGAAGCAATTATTTTTAGCAAGCAGCTCCTTTCCTTTTCTGCTTTTGCAACCTGAAAATAAATACAAGATATATATACAGTTTTTTTATATCAAAGAAGAAACTAAAATAAATGAAAAACAAAATGAATTCAAAACAACCCTCGTTTTTTTTGGAAGAGACTCTATGTTTGTTTTTTTTTGAAATTTTTTTTATTTTTTATTTTGGACAGGAAACTTAAAAGTACTGTTTTACTAATGCAACTAAATGAATGCAAGGGTTAATTACAAATGATTTATCCTAAGTTAACTCAAAATTGTATAGTCACACTCTGTCTTAAATCAACAAGATAGTTCTCAGCCAGGTAACGGGCAGAAGTTATCGGTGCACCACGAATCACCATAGCAATGCAGCCGAAGGTTTAAGTACCTTCAGAGGAACAACCAATATAATATTTACGAATCACCATAATATTTATAAATGGTTATTACTCTGCCACAGACTAGACACCAAGAAATTAATTTTTTCAAAGAATACAACTTGCAAATATATAATTAAGAGCTATCGATTTCTAACCGTTATTATTAACAAATTCTAGGATGAAATGCAAAGTAGAAATTAAACGTGTATTAACAATGCAACTACGAATGGATTTTTGTTTTTTTATGAATTTTTCTTCTATAAAATGTAAGCAAACAACAATGCAAGGCAAATAAAAACAATATATATAGCAACCAAGCAGTTTTTTTTGGGCAAGCAAAGCGAAGCATTTATTTTTAGCAAGCAGCTCCTTTCCTTTTCTGCTTTTGCAACCTGAAAATAAAAACAAGATATATATACAGTTTTTTTTATATCGAAGAAGAAACTAAAATAAATGAAAAACAAAACAAATTTAAAACAACCCTCGTTTTTTTTTTTGGAAGAGACTCTTTGTTTCTTTTTTTTTGAATTTTTTTTTTTATTTTTTTTAGGAAAGGAAACTTAAAAGTACTGTTTTACTAATGCAACTAAATGAATGCAAGGGTTAATTACAAATGATTTATCCTAAGTTAACCCAAAATTGTATAATCACACTCTGTCTTAAATCAACAAGATAGTTCTCAGCCTGGTAACGTGCAGGAGTTATCGGTGCACCACGAATCACCGTAGCAATGCAGCCGATGGTTTAAGTACTTTTAAAGGAACAACCACTATAATATTTACGAATCACCGTAATATTTATAAATGGTTATTACTCTGTCGTAGCATAAACACCAAGAAATTAAATTGTTCAAAGAAGACAACTTGCAAATATATAATTAAGAACTATCGATGTCTAACCGTTATTATTAACAAATTCTAGGATGAAATGCAAAGCAGAAATTATACGTGTATTAACAATGTAAATACGAATGGATTTTTGTTTTTTTTTATGAATTTTTCTTTTATAAAATGTAAGAAAACAACAATGCAAGGCAAATAAAAACAATATATACAGCAACAAAGCAGTTTTTTTTGGGCAAGCAAAGCGAAGCAATTATTTTTAGCAAGCATCTCCTTTCCTTTTCTGCTTTTGCAACCTGAAAATAAAAACAAGATATATATATATATATATATAGTTTTTTTTATATCGAAGAAGAAATTAAAATAAATGAAAAGCAAAACAAATTCAAAAAAACCCTCATTTTTTTGGAAGAGACTATTATTTTTTAAATTTTTTTTAATTTTTTTTTTTGGAATGGAAACTTAAAAGTACTGTTTTACTAATGCAACTAAATGAATGCAAGGGTTAATTACAAATGATTTATCCTAAGTTAACCCAAAATTGTATAATCACACTCTGTCTTAAATCAACAAGATAGTTCTCAGCCATGTAACGGGCAAGAGTTATCGGTGCACCATGAATCACCGTAGCAATGCAGCCGAAGGTTTAAGTACCTTTAGAGGAACAACCACTATAATATTTACGAATCACCGTAATATTTATAAATGGTTATTACTCTACCGTAGCCTAGACACCAAGAAATTAAATTTTTCAAAGAAGACAACTTGCAAATATATAATTAAGAGTTATCGATGTCTAACCGTTATTATTAACAAATTCTAGGATGAAATGCAAAGCAGAAATTAAACGTGTATTAACAATGCAACTACGAATGGATTTTTGTTTTTTTATGAATTTTTCTTTTATAAAATGTAAGTAAACAACAATGCAAGGCAAATAAAAACAATGTATATAGCAACCAAACTTTTTTTTTGGGCAAGCAAAGTGCAGCAATTATTTTTAGCAAGCAGCTCCTTTCTGTCACGACCCGGCTTTCTACCACCAGAAAGACGTATCATGAATTAAGAAAGAAAGGGATAGAAAAGAGAAAAGAAGAGAAGAAAGAAAGAAACAACAACAACGATCTCACAGCGGAACGAATAAATTATATTAATAACATAAACTATTACATAGTATACAACAATTTACAGAGTTACACAGCATATACATCACTTACTAGACAGTTATAAACATCTGTCTAGACATTACAACTCAAATACCATACAAGACACTATCACGGATATCAACACAGCGGAATACTATATCTACGAACGCCGAAGCCTCCTGCTCCATTGCTCCTCCAGAATATTCGTCAAAGCTAAACCTGAATCCCTTGGCTACTCGTAAAAATTTGAGTACCCAAGAGTTTATAAAACAGAAATAAACACTTGGGTCAGACATGGGTCTGGTGTGAGTAAACGGGTTAAAATTGTTTAACTTCAAAACCTTTTGAAAACAAAGGTATCACGTAAGACTTCCCACACATAAACATGGAAAAGTTTTTACCTTACGCTAACCAAAACATTTGATAGGAAATCCAGTTATATTATAATAGGGTCTAGGGTTTTCAAGTAAAATACAGAAATAGCTGAAATGCTTACATCTCACATTCCAACATAGTTGGCACAACTAATACGTACGGCACTTATTGGAGTTTGGATTCCATACAATGGCAGGGCTACTGGGGTACCGCCCGTCACAGTACGTGGCCTAGATCACCGTACCGAGGAGTACGCCCGCTCCCCTGCAACACAAAGCCGGAACCATCCCTTACTGGATAATCCCGAACAAGACAATCCCGTAGTTGGCGCGACCAACCACACACTAAGCCGAATAAAAGAAAAGGGACCTCTAGACAGGGATCTATCTTGCTCTCAGTGGGTGCTACCCACGAAGCCTTGCTGCACCTCCCCTGTTTTAGCCATTCCCGGTTGATGAGGCTTGAGGTTACGATTACCTTTAATCAGAACATATCACTTAGAATGCTCATCGTCCGCCTGACGATGTGCTGAAAGCATTCAATCCATACAAGTTCGTTCCGGGTTCGAACGAAACCGAAGGCATTATCTCGTTACACTCGTTTTGGAATCACCCTCAGAGTTAACGACAATAACCCTTGCACTCTAAATCTTCATCTTCACTTGAGATTCACGACCTATCGTTAATTTGGATCGATGTGGTATTCGGGTCTCCAGACCTGGAAATCCGGTATACGGAAACCCGATCCCGGTCTCATCGAAATCCAAAACGTATCTTTTAAGGCCAAGTTGTTTAAAGGTTTAAACAATTTAACTTATCTATATTCAATACTTGAATTCACACAGCTTTAACATAGATAAATATTACACATTTATCACAGATATATCATATCACAGAATATCATAGTATATCATCCAATAAATATCAACCAAATCAGACATTCTACTCAACCATCATTCATAAGCAACCATTTATTAATCTCTATTATAATTAATTTAATCAACTTAAATTAAATTAATTACTTAAGAATTAATTCCTATTCTTGCTTAATCAACATTAATTAATTACAATCCATTTAATTAATTAATCATTAAATATTAATCACTCTTGATTAATTATTTATTACATAAAGTAATTATCCTTAATTAATTTCACAAATTAATTATCCTTAATCATTTATAGTAATTAACCTTTAATTACTCTCCTTAATTATAATAATTAATGATCCTTAATTAATTACTTCCATTAATTAATTAACTATAATTAATTACATTATTCTTTAATTAATTACATTAATTAATTATGCATTAATTAATTACTTTCATTTATCAACCTTAAATAATTACTCCAATTACATACAGTAATTTATTTATTAATTACTTACACTAAGTAGTTATACTTAATCAATCTTATTAAGTAACTATACTTAATCAATTACCAAGTGACTATCCTTAATTAATTAACAAATTAATTAACTTAAATAAATCACATTCATTTCTTAAATCATAACTGAGTAACTCATCCTTAATTACCCTTTAAACAAATTAATTAATCCTTGATTAATTATTCTTTAACTATTAATTAATAAACCTTAATTATTAATCAATATCCTTTAATACAAAGTAATCAATCCTTAATTACTTTTATAATTAATTAATTAAACTTAATTAACTAATTAATTACTTCTAAATTATTAATTAATAAAAATTAATTATTAATTAACAACCTTAATTACCAATTTAATTAATCCATAATTATCTATTAATTAATCTTTAATGACAATTAATTAACCCTTAACAATAGTTAATTAATCCTTAATTAACTTTAATCAGAGATAAATAATCTCTTAATTACTAATTAAGAAAAACTTAATTATTATTTAATAAAACTTTATTAAGTACTTCTTAATTACCATTTTAATTTACTCTTAATCATTTAATTAATCCTTATCAAAAATTAATTAAATAAATTAATTAAACTTAAATTTCTTAATTAACTTTATTAATTTCAACCCTTTAAAAATCTTAATTAATCTTAAGATAAAAACATTATCATTAAAAACATTTGATCTTAGAAATTAACTTACTAAATTAAGTTATTAATTAAGTTTTAAAATAATCATTAATTACTTATCTATAATTATTAATTAACAATTCTTAATTTACAAGTTAATAAAACACTTGAAATCCTTAACTGTTAATTAATAAATCCTTAATTAATAACTAATTTAATTTAATAAATCATTCTTTATTTATCTCATAAACTATCAAATTTTAATTAAGTTTTTAAGATAAAAACATATCCTTATTAATAAATCTTTATTTTAAGTTTGAAAATAACTTAAGATTTTACTTAATATATCTAAGTTAAATAAATCATACAACTTAATTTATTTAACTATTTATTACAAAGTAATAAATTTCAAGAGAATTGATTTAACTTAATTATTTAAATTTACAACTTACCTTTACTTAAATTTAAAAACTAGTTTAACATTTACTTTGGGTTTAACCCATATGTATTTAAATCTAAGCCAATACATCTGCATCTTTATTAAAACAGAGATTTAATTTTAGATTTTAGACTGTTTTGAATTTAAAGAAAATTTAAACTGCTAACTGTTTTCACTCAGCTCACAAACATCCCGAAGGCAAACCCGAGCCAGAGCCTAATCTACACGAGACCTCCCCTGAGAAATTTAAAAACTGTTCGCTTTAAATTCCTAAAACTGTTAAAACTTTAACAGTTTCACTCGAAACTCACGTACAACCTTAAAACGACTTCGAGCAAAAACTACATCTACGCGAGATCCTCCCCGAGTACGCTCGAGTAGCTTCTTCTTCCCCACTCTAAATTACTGACACTCCAAGTCGATCGTGCACGTGCACAGTTGATCGCGACGACATCGACCACCGCCGACACCTCCCACACATCCACGATCGCTCCAGCATCCCATCGCAATCACCCAAACACTTCCAGAAGCCACGATTCAAAATCGAGCCATCAAGTTGAACTGGAACCCAAAACCACTGCCAGACATTGTCTCGAATCCATAAATTCTGACCACCGGAGGTTGAACCACTTCGTCTACGCCTTGCCGATCACCTACGCCACCAAACTTCACAACCTCGAGCCACTCGATCCATCAGAGACGAAGCATCGATAACGATTTCCACCCTCAATCAAAACTAGGTCAAAATTCTAGTTCGACCTACCGCTGTCGCCACGGTGAACTACCACCGCTCCTACTATTTTTGCCCACAACCCTGATCAATCACCTAACTCCAGCAACAAATTCGATTACCATAAACCTTCCAGTCACCAGAAAATTCCCAAACTACAAACTCTGGTCAACTAAGAATCTCACCCTCAATACAATTTTAAAAATTGTAAATTTTGTTTTAAAAATCTTGTTTTTCTGAGATGATTCCAGACATACATTTAAATCACTAAAATTCGATATTTAGTTTTACATGTTTTAAAAGATTTATACTAAAATTTCCCACCTGCAAGCATTTTTTAAAACATACATACCTGTTTATATTTTTATTACCTAGATTATGCTAAAACTAAACTGATTTATCTTTAATTCAAATCTTAACAATGAATCAATAAAAAGGTATGGGATTTGGTAAATTGGGTTATCACAAAAATCTGGAAAACAGAGGCATATCATCATACACAGTTCAATACATACAAACAGTGTACATCCATAAATATAAACATGCAAAGTTACTTCATTCAAAAATCACATAAAAGCAAATTTAAATCCAATTTAAACTTTTGAAAAGAATGTTTACTCACCTTTCAAAGGGGCAGAGAGTTTTTGAAAGAAAACTGGAATGTTGATCTTTTGAAAACTGGAAACTTTTGAACTGCTTCATTTCTTTTAAAAAAAACTGAAGAGCTTGTTTTGATTTCTTTTAAAAATAGAAAGGCCCTTGAAAACTTTGCTTCTGCCTCAGATTATATTGCATGCACTTGGAATGATTCAGATTTGTCTTGAAAGAACAAATGTTAACAGGCTTTTGAACTTGAGAATTGATTTTGGGTTTGAGGACAATTTGATTTCAGGTTTTAGTTTACAGGCTTGAAAGAACAATGGTTACAGATCTTTGGTTTGGAGAAGATTTTAGATTACAGGCTATTGATTTTTAATCAGAGGAAGGGTTTCAGGTTTGAAAAATTGCCTGGTTTCAGGTATTTGAATTTGAGAAATGTTTGCAGGATTTCATGTTGTAAATTTGAGAATTAAGCTTTGCAGATGAATCTCAGTTTTGGTTTGAAGATGAATTCAGGTTGTATATTTTTGGTTTGAGATGATTTCGGTTTTGATCATTTTCTGGTTTTAGTTTTTGAGGATTGAGATTAGAAAAAGAAAAAGGGAATGGAAAGGTAGGCTTTTATAAACTTAATTTATGGTTTATTAAAAATCAAGGAAAATGGAAAGAAAATTGACACTTGTCTTCATCCATTCTTAATTACCTTACACATGTATTTATGATGCATATAAAACTAACACTTGTAATTTTCCATTTTTATATTATTTTTAAAAAGAGTTTTAAAAGCTTTTATATAAATTTCTTAATTAATAAACACATTTCTTAATTATAAATGCTTTTCTATATTATACATAAATGAAACCTTTGAAAGAAAAATAAAATAAAAACCCATTTATATTCTAAAAATCATATACAATGTATTTCATTCATTTTTAAGTGTAAAAATATCCTTTGTATTTATTTACTATTAAATAAATACTTTCTAAATTTATATACAAAATCTCTTTAAGAAAGATAAAAATAAAACAAAAGCCTTATTTTAAATAAAAGTCTTGTTCGTATATTCTTATACCCAAATATATTAAAATAATTATCTTTTAAAGATTCAAATTCAAATTTTACCTTTAAAAATCCAATTTAAAATCAACTTAACATTTATATTTTTATATAAACACATTATTAAGTTTGAACTTAATTATTTCATTTAAAAACAACTCAAGACAATATATATATATTTAAACAATACTTATTAATTTTAGAAATGATAAATCTATTAAAAATCAAATTTATAAAATAACATAATTTAAACAATTATTCTTATTACAAATCAATCTATACCATAATTAAAACATCTTATTATTATATTATTTGGTTATTTATATTAATATTACCAATTTAAATAATTTAAATTTAGAGATTATCACATTTTAAATTCCTCGAAATCCCGGGATATCACATTCCTTCCCCCTTAAAAGAATTTCGTCCTCGAAATTTAAAACAAAAGATAATCCAAATTTTTATTTTATTTCAATCCATTTTAAAACAATTCAAGCATACTTATCAGCCATACACTATCAAACAAACAACCATTCATCCAAACAAACAATTTTATCTAAACAAACAATTTTATCCGAACAAACAACTCTAGCTATCCGGACATAAATCCGGATAAACTACCTAAAATTATCCCAAGTTTCCCCGATACAGATACTGGGTTACTCGCTCTATTAAATCCAAACTGGTAATTCAATACCGAAGCCAAAACACATATCCTCACAAAAACTCAGAAAGATCCAATATACTCGGAGCTATCTTCCTAGTCTTACCCAAACTCAATTGCTTCCTTTACCAAAGAAATAACAACGAAGTCTCCAACTTCGAATTCCAAAATTCTCCATCTCTAATCCACAGAACTCTTCTGATGATTCTGGGCTGCCTTCATCCTTCCTGATCAGCTCAACCATCACTGATGCTTCTCGAAATAAATCGGACCACAAACAATCCAACAAACGGATCCTCTCAAGATCTACGGAAATCCAGAACTCAAACTCTACTCCTCAATCATTAGTAGATTCCAAATACTTCTTTTATCAAGACAAAACAGATTCTCTCACCAATCTGACCTTCAAATCTTGAAAAGCTTCCTGTAGGAACCCTTTAATCCAAACACTGCAACTTCCGGTTGCTTCTACTCTAGAACAACTACTACCAAGCTTTCGCTGCTCGACTCTGATCTAGATGTCGTCTATGAACTCGAACACAAACTAGATCAACACTTCCCATAAAATCTCTGACAACTCTATAACTCCTACATCTTCTAGAGATGCCTCAAACTCAAGCAAAAGATTTCCCAAGAGAACACTCAAACTATCGCAAGTCACTTTTGCGATCCTATCCAGTCCAATATCCAAAGATTACTGTTCTTTCTTAATCCATCGGAACAGTCTAGTGCTTGACCAATCCATTTGAAAAATGAATTTACTCCGCAGCTTCTGAACTCCACTTTACGAACTGCTAAGCCAAAAGATCTTCCAGCAGGAACACAGAACACTCGAGCTGCACCGCTAACACGGATGACAAAGACTCCTTAATCCAAAGTTCTTCGAGAAACTCGATCCTCAAACCAAACACAAACATCCTGCTGAACTCAGCCACAACACCGAAGCAGACACACTTCCTTAAACTTGTTCCAAAGAAAAAATCTTCAGAAACATCCATAGTCACTGCGTTTCATCACACAGCTACAATTTCCTGAGGTATCAAGATACCATCACTTGCTTCTGCTCATCCAATAGATCTACTCTATTCATCCAACTTCAAAGATAAACTCTAAACCATAACTGGTTTCCTTCAGAGATCGGTGAAATCTTTACACCACAACAAAGTTTACTCGAGACGGTATTTGGTCTACAATCTCGTCAGATATACTTCCAATCTCAACACTCAAATTCCAACCATTGATAGTCGTGTTACACACACTACCCCCTTATCTACCTTTATAACTTATATTGGAAAACCCGAACAGGTAACCCAACAAATAGGTAGAAATACATAAATATATATATTTAAAATGATACTTTTTATATAGAAATTATTTCTGGGTAGAATTATTTCATCTACCTCTTTAAAACAATATTGTGTCCGTTGGCCTGGTTCAAGTGTTTAGAGATCCCTATCAATAACGTTAGCTACTCGTATTGACCAGAATCCATATACCACTCAACCGATCAATTAACACAATATAAAACCATTTTTATATAACTAACAATTACGCGCTCTCGAATATATATATATATATAGTAAAAATTACAAATACGCTCTCTCAAGATAGACACCACTCCAGAGCCTAGGTATTCACTCAACCTACTGCTCTGATACCAACTGTCACGACCCGGCTTTCTACCACCAGAAAGACGTATCATGAATTAAGAAAGAAAGGGATAGAAAAGAGAAAAGAAGAGAAGAAAGAAAGAAACAACAACAACGATCTCACAGCGGAACGAATAAATTATATTAATAACATAAACTATTACATAGTATACAACAATTTACAGAGTTACACAACATATACATCACTTACTAGACAGTTATAAACATCTGTCTAGACATTACAACTCAAATACCATACAAGACACTATCACGGATATCAACACAGCGGAATACTATATCTACGAACGCCGAAGCCTCCTGCTCCATTGCTCCTCCAGAATATTCGTCAAAGCTAAACCTGAATCCCTTGGCTACTCGTAAAAATTTGAGTACCCAAGAGTTTATAAAACAGAAATAAACACTTGGGTCAGACATGGGTCTGGTGTGAGTAAACGGGTTAAAATTGTTTAACTTCAAAACCTTTTGAAAACAAAGGTATCACGTAAGACTTCCCACACATAAACATGGAAAAGTTTTTACCTTACGCTAACCAAAACATTTGATAGGAAATCCAGTTATATTATAATAGGGTCTAGGGTTTTCAAGTAAAATACAGAAATAGCTGAAATGCTTACATCTCACATTCCAACATAGTTGGCACAACTAATACGTACGGCACTTATTGGAGTTTGGATTCCATACAATGGCAGGGCTACTGGGGTACCGCCCGTCACAGTACGTGGCCTAGATCACCGTACCGAGGAGTACGCCCGCTCCCCTGCAACACAAAGCCGGAACCATCCCTTACTGGATAATCCCGAACAGGACAATCCCGTAGTTGGCGCGACCAACCACACACTAAGCCGAATAAAAGAAAAGGGACCTCTAGACAGGGATCTATCTTGCTCTCAGTGGGTGCTACCCACGAAGCCTTGCTGCACCTCCCCTGTTTTAGCCATTCCCGGTTGATGAGGCTTGAGGTTACGATTACCTTTAATCAGAACATATCACTTAGAATGCTCATCGTCCGCCTGACGATGTGCTGAAAGCATTCAATCCATACAAGTTCGTTCCGGGTTCGAACGAAACCGAAGGCATTATCTCGTTACACTCGTTTTGGAATCACCCTCAGAGTTAACGACAATAACCCTTGCACTCTAAATCTTCATCTTCACTTGAGATTCACGACCTATCGTTAATTTGGATCGATGTGGTATTCGGGTCTCCAGACCTGGAAATCCGGTATACGGAAACCCAATCCCGGTCTCATCGAAATCCAAAACGTATCTTTTAAGGCCAAGTTGTTTAAAGGTTTAAACAATTTAACTTATCTATATTCAATACTTGAATTCACACAGCTTTAACATAGATAAATATTACACATTTATCACAGATATATCATATCACAGAATATCATAGTATATCATCCAATAGATATCAACCAAATCAGACATTCTACTCAACCATCATTCATAAGCAACCATTTATTAATCTCTATTATAATTAATTTAATCAACTTAAATTAAATTAATTACTTAAGAATTAATTCCTATTCTTGCTTAATCAACATTAATTAATTACAATCCATTTAATTAATTAATCATTAAATATTAATCACTCTTGATTAATTATTTATTACATAAAGTAATTATCCTTAATTAATTTCACAAATTAATTATCCTTAATCATTTATAGTAATTAACCTTTAATTACTCTCCTTAATTATAATAATTAATGATCCTTAATTAATTACTTCCATTAATTAATTAACTATAATTAATTACATTATTCTTTAATTAATTACATTAATTAATTATGCATTAATTAATTACTTTCATTTATCAACCTTAAATAATTACTCCAATTACATACAGTAATTTATTTATTAATTACTTACACTAAGTAGTTATACTTAATCAATCTTATTAAGTAACTATACTTAATCAATTACCAAGTGACTATCCTTAATTAATTAACAAATTAATTAACTTAAATAAATCACATTCATTTCTTAAATCATAACTGAGTAACTCATCCTTAATTACCCTTTAAACAAATTAATTAATCCTTGATTAATTATTCTTTAACTATTAATTAATAAACCTTAATTATTAATCAATATCCTTTAATACAAAGTAATCAATCCTTAATTACTTTTATAATTAATTAATTAAACTTAATTAACTAATTAATTACTTCTAAATTATTAATTAATAAAAATTAATTATTAATTAACAACCTTAATTACCAATTTAATTAATCCATAATTATCTATTAATTAATCTTTAATGACAATTAATTAACCCTTAACAATAGTTAATTAATCCTTAATTAACTTTAATCAGAGATAAATAATCTCTTAATTACTAATTAAGAAAAACTTAATTATTATTTAATAAAACTTTATTAAGTACTTCTTAATTACCATTTTAATTTACTCTTAATCATTTAATTAATCCTTATCAAAAATTAATTAAATAAATTAATTAAACTTAAATTTCTTAATTAACTTTATTAATTTCAACCCTTTAAAAATCTTAATTAATCTTAAGATAAAAACATTATCATTAAAAACATTTGATCTTAGAAATTAACTTACTAAATTAAGTTATTAATTAAGTTTTAAAATAATCATTAATTACTTATCTATAATTATTAATTAACAATTCTTAATTTACAAGTTAATAAAACACTTGAAATCCTTAACTGTTAATTAATAAATCCTTAATTAATAACTAATTTAATTTAATAAATCATTCTTTATTTATCTCATAAACTATCAAATTTTAATTAAGTTTTTAAGATAAAAACATATCCTTATTAATAAATCTTTATTTTAAGTTTGAAAATAACTTAAGATTTTACTTAATATATCTAAGTTAAATAAATCATACAACTTAATTTATTTAACTATTTATTACAAAGTAATAAATTTCAAGAGAATTGATTTAACTTAATTATTTAAATTTACAACTTACCTTTACTTAAATTTAAAAACTAGTTTAACATTTACTTTGGGTTTAACCCATATGTATTTAAATCTAAGCCAATACATCTGCATCTTTATTAAAACAGAGAATTAATTTTAGATTTTAGACTGTTTTGAATTTAAAGAAAATTTAAACTGCTAACTGTTTTCACTCAGCTCACAAACATCCCGAAGGCAAACCCGAGCCAGAGCCTAATCTACACGAGACCTCCCCTGAGAAATTTAAAAACTGTTCGCTTTAAATTCCTAAAACTGTTAAAACTTTAACAGTTTCACTCGAAACTCACGTACAACCTTAAAACGACTTTGAGCAAAAACTACATCTACGCGATATCCTCCCCGAGTACGCTCGAGTAGCTTCTTCTTCCCCACTCTAAATTACTGACACTCCAAGTCGATCGTGCACATGCACAGTTGATCGCGACGACATCGACCACCGCCGACACCTCCCACACATCCACGATCGCTCCAGCATCCCATCGCAATCACCCAAACACTTCCAGAAGCCACGATTCAAAATCGAGCCATCAAGTTGAACTGGAACCCAAAACCACTGCCAGACATTGTCTCGAATCCATAAATTCTGACCACCGGAGGTTGAACCACTTCGTCTACGCCTTGCCGATCACCTACGCCACCAAACTTCACAACCTCGAGCCACTCGATCCATCAGAGACGAAGCATCGATAACGATTTCCACCCTCAATCAAAACTAGGTCAAAATTCTAGTTCGACCTACCGCTGTCGCCACGGTGAACTACCACCGCTCCTACTATTTTTGCCCACAACCCTGATCAATCACCTAACTCCAGCAACAAATTCGATTACCATAAACCTTCCAGTTACCAGAAAATTCCCAAACTACAAACTCTGGTCAACTAAGAATCTCACCCTCAATACAATTTTAAAAATTGTAAATTTTGTTTTAAAAATCTTGTTTTTCTGAGATGATTCCAGACATACATTTAAATCACTAAAATTCGATATTTAGTTTTACATGTTTTAAAAGATTTATACTAAAATTTCCCACCTGCAAGCATTTTTTAAAACATACATACCTGTTTATATTTTTATTACCTAGATTATGCTAAAACTAAACTGATTTATCTTTAATTCAAATCTTAACAATGAATCAATAAAAAGGTATGGGATTTGGTAAATTGGGTTATCACAAAAATCTGGAAAACAGAGGCATATCATCATACACAGTTCAATACATACAAACAGTGTACATCCATAAATATAAACATGCAAAGTTACTTCATTCAAAAATCACATAAAAGCAAATTTAAATCCAATTTAAACTTTTGAAAAGAATGTTTACTCACCTTTCAAAGGGGCAGAGAGTTTTTGAAAGAAAACTGGAATGTTGATCTTTTGAAAACTGGAAACTTTTGAACTGCTTCATTTCTTTTAAAAAAAACTGAAGAGCTTGTTTTGATTTCTTTTAAAAATAGAAAGGCCCTTGAAAACTTTGCTTCTGCCTCAGATTATATTGCATGCACTTGGAATGATTCAGATTTGTCTTGAAAGAACAAATGTTAACAGGCTTTTGAACTTGAGAATTGATTTTGGGTTTGAGGACAATTTGATTTCAGGTTTTAGTTTACAGGCTTGAAAGAACAATGGTTACAGATCTTTGGTTTGGAGAAGATTTTAGATTACAGGGTATTGATTTTTAATCAGAGGAAGGGTTTCAGGTTTGAAAAATTGCCTGGTTTCAGGTATTTGAATTTGAGAAATGTTTGCAGGATTTCATGTTGTAAATTTGAGAATTAAGCTTTGCAGATGAATCTCAGTTTTGGTTTGAAGATGAATTCAGGTTGTATATTTTTGGTTTGAGATGATTTCGGTTTTGATCATTTTCTGGTTTTAGTTTTTGAGGATTGAGATTAGAAAAAGAAAAAGGGAATGGAAAGGTAGGCTTTTATAAACTTAATTTATGGTTTATTAAAAATCAAGGAAAATGGAAAGAAAATTGACACTTGTCTTCATCCATTCTTAATTACCTTACACATGTATTTATGATGCATATAAAACTAACACTTGTAATTTTCCATTTTTATATTATTTTTAAAAAGAGTTTTAAAAGCTTTTATATAAATTTCTTAATTAATAAACACATTTCTTAATTATAAATGCTTTTCTATATTATACATAAATGAAACCTTTGAAAGAAAAATAAAATAAAAACCCATTTATATTCTAAAAATCATATACAATGTATTTCATTCATTTTTAAGTGTAAAAATATCCTTTGTATTTATTTACTATTAAATAAATACTTTCTAAATTTATATACAAAATCTCTTTAAGGAAGATAAAAATAAAACAAAAGCCTTATTTTAAATAAAAGTCTTGTTCGTATATTCTTATACCCAAATATATTAAAATAATTATCTTTTAAAGATTCAAATTCAAATTTTACCTTTAAAAATCCAATTTAAAATCAACTTAACATTTATATTTTTATATAAACACATTATTAAGTTTGAACTTAATTATTTCATTTAAAAACAACTCAAGACAATATATATATATTTAAACAATACTTATTAATTTTAGAAATGATAAATCTATTAAAAATAAAATTTATAAAATAACATAATTTAAACAATTATTCTTATTACAAATCAATCTATACCATAATTAAAACATCTTATTATTATATTATTTGGTTATTTATATTAATATTATCAATTTAAATAATTTAAATTTAGAGATTATCACATTTTAAATTCCTCGAAATCCCGGGATATCACATTCCTTCCCCCTTAAAAGAATTTCGTCCTCGAAATTTAAAACAAAAGATAATCCAAATTTTTATTTTATTTCAATCCATTTTAAAACAATTCAAGCATACTTATCAGCCATACACTATCAAACAAACAACCATTCATCCAAACAAACAATTTTATCTAAACAAACAATTTTATCCGAACAAACAACTCTAGCTATCCGGACATAGATCCGGATAAACTACCTAAAATTATCCCGAGTTTCCCCGATACAGATACTGGGTTACTCGCTCTATTAAATCCAAACTGGTAATTCAATACCGAAGCCAAAACACATATCCTCACAAAAACTCAGAAAGATCCAATATACTCGGAGCTATCTTCCTAGTCTTACCCAAACTCAATTGCTTCCTTTACCGAAGAAATGACAACGAAGTCTCCAACTTCGAATTCCAAAATTCTCCATCTCTAATCCACAGAACTCTTCTGATGATTCTGGGCTGCCTTCATCCTTCCTGATCAGCTCAACCATCACTGATGCTTCTCGAAATAAATCGGACCACAAACAATCCAACAAACGGATTGTGACGACCCGGCTTTCCACTCCCGGAAAATCGCATCGACAGTAAGAAAGAAAGGGGTGAGAAGTAGAAAAGAAAAGAAGAGAAAAGAAAACAAACACAAATACTCACAGCGGAAACGAACAAAATATATTATATCACATAAATATTACATAGTATCATATACAACACTTATCAGAGTTACACAGATTCACATCATATACTAGACAGTTATAAACATCTGTCTAGTTATTACATCTCAATACAAACAAAGATCTAAACAAGATCAACACAGCGGAAACTACTATCTATATCTACAACGCTGAAGCCTCCTGCTCCATTGCTCCTCCACAATTCGTCAAGGCTAACCTGAATCCCTTGGCTACTCGTAAAAATTTGAGTACCCAAGAGTTTATAAAACAGAAATAAACAACTTGGGTCAGACATGGGTCTGGTGTGAGTAACAGGTTAAACTTGTTTAACTTCAAAACCTTTTGAAAGAAAAGGTATCACGTAAGACTCCCCACAAATAAACATGGGTAAGTTTTTACCTTACGCTAACCCAAAACATTTGATAGGAAATTCGATTGTATTATAATAGGGTCTAGGGTTTTCAAATAAATATGAAATAGCTGAAATTGTTACATTATTAAATTCCAGCATACTAGCCAACAAAGTGGGTTATACAATCAAGTCCGTTATCACTTATTGGAAATTGGATTCCATACAATGGTAGGGCTACCGGGGTACCGCCCATCACAGTACGTGGCCTAGATCACCGTACCGAGGATCACTCCCAATCCCCTGCAACACAAGGTCGGAACATCCCTTACTGGATAATTCCCGCACAAGATACCTCACGGTTGGGATCAGCAACCGCACCACTAAGTCGAAAATAGAAAGGGACATCTAGACAGAGGTAACCTTGTCCTACTTGGGTGCTACCCACTAACCTTGCTGCACCTCCCCTGTTTTAGCCATTCCCGGTTTGTGAGGCTTGAGGTCACGATTACCTTTAAAAAGAACACATCTATCTTAGAATGCTCATCGTCCACCTGACGATGTGCTGAAAGCATTCAATCCATACAAGTTCGTTCCGGGTTCGAACGAAACCGAAGGCATTATCTCGTTACACTCGTTTTGGAATCACCCTCAGAGTTAACGACAATAACCCTTGCACTCTAAATCTTCATCTTCACTTGATTCACGACCTATCGTTAATTTGGATCGATGTGGTATTCGGGTCTCCAGACCTGGAAATCCGGTATACGGAAACCCGATCCCGGTCTCATCGAAATCCAAAGCGTATCTTTTAAGGCCAAGTTGTTTTAAAGGTTAAAACAATTTAATTCATTATCTTAATACACAAAGAAAGATAATTCCCAACAGATAATCAACATTATCAGATAATCCATACAATTCAACTAACATCCATATCATACAGCATATATCTCATCAGAGATATCAATCAATGCCAAGTATTCAATACTAACACCCATTCATAAGTAATGATTTATATCATCTCTAATTAATTTAAAGTGAATTAAATTAATTACTTTATTTTATAAATCCTTCTTACTTAACCATTAATTAATTACAAACCTTTAATTAATTAATTACTCATTAAATATTAATCATCCTTGATTAATTATTAATTACATAAAGTAATTATCCTTTAATTAATTTCACAAATTAATTATTCTTAACTACAGATTTATTATACTTTAATTATTAATTAATAAACCTTAATTATCAATTAATAAAACTTAATAACAAATTAATTAATCTTTAATTATCAATTAATTAATTCTTAATTACCATTTGATTAATCCTTAATTAATCTTTAATTACAAATTTATCATCCCTTAATTAATAATTAATAAAACCTAGTTATTAATTAATAAAATTTAATTACAAATTAAGTACTTCTTAATTACCAATTAATTTACCTCTAATTACTTAATTAATTAATCTCAAATTAATTAATCTTAATTACAAATTATTATTTTTAAATATAAATTAATTAATCTCCAATTATAAATTAATCAACCTTAATTACTTAATTAATTAATCTCAAATTAATTAACTTTTAATCCTTAATTATTTTAATAAATTAATTAAACCAATTAATTACTCTGGATTAATTCCTAATTAATTCTTAATCATTATTAATTAAATTAATTAATCATATCTAATTTCCTTAATCAATTTAATTAATATCAAGGTATTAAAAACTTTAATTAATCCTTAAGATAAAACATTATCTTAATTAATGACTTAATTATCATTTAAAACATTTATCTTAATAATTAACCTTACTAAATTAAATCATTAATTTAGTTTAAAAATACTCATTTAATTTGATAAATTAAAATTACCAAATCATAACTTCCTTTAAATACTTAAAACATTATCAAGTAATGGTTTAAACTATTTTCGATTTAAATTTCAAAACTGAGATTTTTAAAACCTTTTTAAGAAACTGCTCAACCACTACATCGGAACAAACCCGAAATCCACTCAGGTCTAACCTGAATTCTCATTTCATTTCAAATTTAGTTTTAGTTTTAAATTAAATTTAAGTTTTAAAACCTGGAAACAAAACTCTCTGGAACTACTCGAGTTCCTACTCGAGTCATTTCTTTCAAAACTCGATCTCAACTTCGAGTCACTCACGATACTCTTCTTCCCCGAGACAACTCAAAGAAGACTTCGAGCCAGACCCAAAAAAACGCTTCTTCCCCAACTACCCCAAACAACTCAGACACACACGTGCACATGTGCACCATGCACGCCGACCCTATCAGCTCCGACCTTCGCCACGACCATCCCCAAGTCGACGACAACCCATACGAGCTTCCTAACCACCCAGCGCCACGATCTGACCTGAAAATCGAAATCGAGCTTCAACTCGAAACAGAAATCAACATCACCGGAAAGAAACGTCACGTAACCACGCCTCCGACCACCTTACCCCCTGAAACTCCGGTCATAACTCCGCGAGTCTTCCACGCAACCATCCCCATTGCTCTAGTGCCACTCGATTCACCATAGATGACCCAGTCATCTCGTTTTTCATCACGACAAAACAAGGGTGTTAAACCCTAGTTCATCCAATCGCCAACGCCACGATGATCTACACTCTCCTCTACTATTTTTCCCGACCTTCCTGGCCAACAATCAAGCTTCGACAAAAATCTCGAGTACCAATTGTTTGTTGATCGCCAGAAAATGGTGAAAACTCACTCCTAGTTCAACTTCGATCTGCTCTTAAATTACTAAACTAAAAATCACCTTATTTGTCTTAAAAATCCTATTTTCCTGGATTGATTCAAGTTATATATTTCGATCCACAAATTTCAATTCTTGATTTAAACATATTTTTACATTTCCACTGATTTTCTTGATTCCAGACAGTTTTAAAATTTTAAAATGTTTGAACTTATTTTTAAAATCAAGATTATACCTAAACAGACATATATTGTTGAAAAACTGAAACTTAAAGAGAATGAATAAAAAGAACAAGGTTTTCTTCAATATTTTGTCTCTGAGTTTATAACAGAGATAGATACAGAGACATATACAAGTTTACAGGCATGCATACAACAATATATATATATATATATATAAACACACACAGACATGTAGGAATATTAACATTCATACAAACAACACTTTACATATATAGTCTCAAGATGTCATGGCAGATTTAAGGTTTGTTTGCTCACTGGAAAACTAGAACAGAGGGGCAGTTTTTATATATATACAGATATATTCACATAGTGTCAAAGCAATTCATGTATATATCCAGATAAATCAATCATTCAAACAACTTCTTCATATAGGATTATCACATGCAAATAAAGCTAGCAACCATATTACTGTTTTTAAACGTTTTGTTTACTCACCTTTAAAAAGGCAGAGGGCTTAAAACTGGGAAGCTTTGAATTTGCTGGAAACTTTGAAATCTTTGAATTGTAGTGATCTCTTTTGAACTGACAAGCTTAGTTACTGCTTTTGATTTAAACACTGGAAACTTGAATGCTTTAAGACTTTTGATTTGCTTTAGGTTTCTTGCTTTGTTGATACAAGTTGAAGATGATTACAGGCTTGATAAAAGAGGATTACAGGGTTGATTATGTTTGTTTGAGGAATGAACTTCAGGTTTGAACTGAGCATTGGTTATAGGGTTTAGATTTGTTGTTGAGAAGTGTTACGGGCTTGATATAAAATAGTTACAGGGTTTTGAATTTTCTTTGGTTGGAAATTTACAGGTTGTTTACTTGCTAGCCTTTTGAAAATGTGAAGATAAGAAAAAGAGAAATGAAGGAAGAAGGTGTAGGCTTATATAGTGTTTAATTATGCTTTATTAAAAATAAAGAAAAGAAAATAAATAAAATGACACTTGTTCAAATGATTAACATTTGTCAATTTCACACTTTAATCTACTTACACATGTATTTATCTTGGTTTTAAAGGCTACACTTTTAATAAGCAATTTTCTTATTTATTTTTAAAAGATTTTAAAAGCTTTTTATATTTATTTCCTAATTAATTAATACATTTCTTAATTTATAAATGCTTTTCTAAACCTTATATAAATACAATCTTTAAAAGAAAATAGAATAAAAACTAATTATGATTTAAATAAAAATCATATAAAATATTTTAAGCTCATTTTTAAATGCTAATTTAAAAGCTTTTGTATTTATTCCTATTAAATAAATACTCTTTCAAATTTATATAAATGAAATCTTTTTAGGGAAAACAAATTTTAAATAAAACTTATTTCATATATTTTAATTCCAAAATATTTAAAATCTTTATCTTTAAAGTCAAATTTAAATCCAATTCAAATTCAAATTAAAAATCCAATTTAAAATCAACTCAAACATATATAAAATTAAATAAACACATTATTAGATTTGTAACTAATTATTCCATTTAAGAATCTATTTATAACTATATTTAAAAACAACTCATTATTAAATTGTTTGAAAATAACCACTTTTACCAATTTTCATTAATTAATTTAAAAGATTTTCACATTTTAAATTCCCTGAAATTCCGGGATATCACATTCCTCCCCCCTTAAAATAATTTCGTCCTCAAAATTTAAAACAAAAGATAATCCAAAGTTTTTATTTTATTTCAAAATTTTCAAACAATTTTAGCATACATATTAGCCAACACAAACAAACAACCAATTTTATCCAAACAAACAATTTCAATCAAACAATCAACACTAGCTATCCGGACACAGATCTGGATAAGCTTCTAAAAATTTATTCCCGAGTTTCCCAGGTATAGACACTGGAATACTCGCTCTACTGAATCCAAACTAGCTATACTACTAAGCTACTGAGCTCCTACTCATCTAGATCTACAATCTGAACAAGATATCAGACCACAGACAAGATCAACTCAACTACCAAAACTTCCCGAACTACTGGTTTCAAAACCAGAGATAGATCAAACACGTACTCCCTCAGAGATACGTGAAATACATTGAATCCCGGTTATCCAAACTGGCAATTCAAACCTTCTAAGCCAAATACTGATCCTTACAAAAGCTCAGAAGAATCCAATATACTTCGGAGCTAACTTCCTAGTCTTACCCAATCTTATTGCTCCCTTTTTGTCGGAGAAAATTTCAACAGCAACAAAGTCTCCAACTTCGAATTCCAAATTTCCTCTGTCTCTTATCCATAGAACTCTTCTGACGATCCCGGGCTGCCTACATCCATTCCGATCAGCTCAACCTTCGCTGATGCTTCTAGAAACAAACTGTATCAAAATAACTCAACAAAATGATCCTCTCAAGATTTACCCAAAATCAAGAACACAAACTCTACTCCACAATCATCAGTAGATTCCAAACTTACTTCTCCTATCCGGAAAAGAAAAAAAACATATGCACTCACCAATCTGGACTCAAATCCAGAAATATTTCCTGTAGAAACCCTCTAATCCAAATACTGCAACTTCTAGTTGCTTCCACTCTAGCACAACTGCCACCTTGCTTTCGCTGCTCAACTCTGATCTGAGGTAGAACACAAGCACAGACTGGACAACTCATTTCTAGAAATAAGGTTCATTGATCCATAAATAAAACTCAGATACTCCAGCAAAACTTGAGCTGCTTCACCAACTCCATCTCTAGGAAACATCCTTCAACTAGACTGAACCACCGATATCACTCCTGGAATCCAGTCGATAAGAAAACTCAACCTTCAGATGCGGACAACTCCTGACTTCTCTGAAGACAACCAGAAAAACTCTGACAACACAAGAGAACACTCAGCAATCACAAGTCACTTTTGCGATCAACCCAACCTATTTCCAAAGAAAAACTGTTCCTCTTTACACAATCCGAACAGCTCATACTTAACTATCCAATCCATCGAAGAAATGGATTTACTCTTACTGCTTCTGAACTTCACCTTCAGAAAAACTGCTCAGCCAGAAAACTTCCTGCCATCACAGAATACTCCGAGCTGCACTGCTGACACTGATGCCAAGGACTTCCTTAATCTTGTTCCAAAGAAAACATCTTCAGGAACATCCATCGTCACTGTATCTCATCATACAGCTACTATTACCTGAGGTATCAAGGTACCATCACTCGCTTCTGTTCAACCGACAGATCCAACTTTACTCATCCAAACTTCAAAGATAAACTCCGAACCATTACAGTTTCCTTCGGAGATCGATGAAATCCTTCATCATAGCAAAGCTTACTCGAGACGGTATTAGATCTACAGTCTCGATAGATACACTTCCAACCTCAACATTCAAACTCCAACCATTTGTAGTCGTGTTTCACACACCACTACCCCATCTACCTTTATATCCTATATTGGAAAACCCGAACAGGTAACCCAATAAATAGGTAGAAATACATAAATATATATATTTAAAATGATATTTTTTTTTATATAGAAATTATTTCTGGGTAAAATTATTTCATCTACCTCTTTAAAACAATATTGTGTCCGTTGGCCTGGTTCAAGTGTTTAGAGATCCCTATCAATAACGTTAGCTACTCGTATTGACCAGAATCCATATACCACTCAACCGATCAATTAACACAATATAAAACCATTTTTATATAACTAACAATTACGCGCTCTCAAGATAGACACCACTTCAGAGCCTAGGTATTCACTCAACCTACTGCTCTGATACCACGTGTGACGACCCGGCTTTCCACTCCCGGAAAATCGCATCGACAGTAAGAAAGAAAGGGGTGAGAAGTAGAAAAGAAAAGAAGAGAAAAGAAAACAAACACAAATACTCACAGAGGAAACGAACAAAATATATTATATCACATAAATATTACATAGTATCATATACAACACTTATCAGAGTTACACAGATTCACATCATATACTAGACAGTTATAAACATCTGTCTAGTTATTACATCTCAATACAAACAAAGATCTAAACAAGATCAACACAGCGGAAACTACTATCTATATCTACAACGCTGAAGCCTCCTGCTCCATTGCTCCTCCACAATTCGTCAAGGCTAACCTGAATCCCTTGGCTACTCGTAAAAATTTGAGTACCCAAGAGTTTATAAAACAGAAATAAACAACTTGGGTCAGACATGGGTCTGGTGTGAGTAACAGGTTAAACTTGTTTAACTTCAAAACCTTTTGAAAGAAAAGGTATCACGTAAGACTCCCCACAAATAAACATGGGTAAGTTTTTACCTTACGCTAACCCAAAACATTTGATAGGAAATTCGATTGTATTATAATAGGGTCTAGGGTTTTCAAATAAATATGAAATAGCTGAAATTGTTACATTATTAAATTCCAGCATACTAGCCAACAAATTGGGTTATACAATCAAGTCCGTTATCACTTATTGGAAATTGGATTCCATACAATGGCAGGGCTACCGGGGTACCGCCCATCACAGTACGTGGCCTAGATCACCGTACCGAGGATCACTCCCAATCCCCTGCAACACAAGGTCGGAACATCCCTTACTGGATAATTCCCGCACAAGATACCTCACGGTTGGGATCAGCAACCGCACCACTAAGTCGAAAATAGAAAGGGACATCTAGACAGAGGTAACCTTGTCCTACTTGGGTGCTACCCACTAACCTTGCTGCACCTCCCCTGTTTTAGCCATTCCCGGTTTGTGAGGCTTGAGGTCACGATTACCTTTAAAAAGAACACATCTATCTTAGAATGCTCATCGTCCACCTGACGATGTGCTGAAAGCATTCAATCCATACAAGTTCGTTCCGGGTTCGAACGAAACCGAAGGCATTATCTCGTTACACTCGTTTTGGAATCACCCTCAGAGTTAACGACAATAACCCTTGCACTCTAAATCTTCATCTTCACTTGATTCACGACCTATCGTTAATTTGGATCGATGTGGTATTCGGGTCTCCAGACCTGGAAATCCGGTATACGGAAACCCGATCCCGGTCTCATCGAAATCCAAAGCGTATCTTTTAAGGCCAAGTTGTTTTAAAGGTTAAAACAATTTAATTCATTATCTTAATACACAAAGAAAGATAATTCCCAACAGATAATCAACATTATCAGATAATCCATACAATTCAACTAACATCCATATCATACAGCATATATCTCATCAGAGATATCAATCAATGCCAAGTATTCAATACTAACACCCATTCATAAGTAATGATTTATATCATCTCTAATTAATTTAAAGTGAATTAAATTAATTACTTTATTTTATAAATCCTTCTTACTTAACCATTAATTAATTACAAACCTTTAATTAATTAATTACTCGTTAAATATTAATCATCCTTGATTAATTATTAATTACATAAAGTAATTATCCTTTAATTAATTTCACAAATTAATTATTCTTAACTACAGATTTATTATTCTTTAATTATTAATTAATAAACCTTAATTATCAATTAATAAAACTTAATAACAAATTAATTAATCTTTAATTATCAATTAATTAATTCTTAATTACCATTTGATTAATCCTTAATTAATCTTTAATTACAAATTTATCATCCCTTAATTAATAATTAATAAAACCTAGTTATTAATTAATAAAATTTAATTACAAATTAAGTACTTCTTAATTACCAATTAATTTACCTCTAATTACTTAATTAATTAATCTCAAATTAATTAATCTTAATTACAAATTATTATTTTTAAATATAAATTAATTAATCTCCAATTATAAATTAATCAACCTTAATTACTTAATTAATTAATCTCAAATTAATTAACTTTTAATCCTTAATTATTTTAATAAATTAATTAAACCAATTAATTACTCTGGATTAATTCCTAATTAATTCTTAATCATTATTAATTAAATTAATTAATCATATCTAATTTCCTTAATCAATTTAATTAATATCAAGGTATTAAAAACTTTAATTAATCCTTAAGATAAAACATTATCTTAATTAATGACTTAATTATCATTTAAAACATTTATCTTAATAATTAACCTTACTAAATTAAATCATTAATTTAGTTTAAAAATACTCATTTAATTTGATAAATTAAAATTACCAAATCATAACTTCCTTTAAATACTTAAAACATTATCAAGTAATGGTTTAAACTATTTTCGATTTAAATTTCAAAACTGAGATTTTTAAAACCTTTTTAAGAAACTGCTCAACCACTACATCGGAACAAACCCGAAATCCACTCAGGTCTAACCTGAATTCTCATTTCATTTCAAATTTAGTTTTAGTTTTAAATTAAATTTAAGTTTTAAAACCTGGAAACAAAACTCTCTGGAACTACTCGAGTTCCTACTCGAGTCATTTCTTTCAAAACTCGATCTCAACTTCGAGTCACTCACGATACTCTTCTTCCCCGAGACAACTCAAAGAAGACTTCGAGCCAGACCCAAAAAAACGCTTCTTCCCCAACTACCCCAAACAACTCAGACACACACGTGCACATGTGAACCATGCACGCCGACCCTATCAGCTCCGACCTTCGCCACGACCATCCCCAAGTCGACGACAACCCATACGAGCTTCCTAACCACCCAGCGCCACGATCTGACCTGAAAATCGAAATCGAGCTTCAACTCGAAACAGAAATCAACATCACCGGAAAGAAACGTCACGTAACCACGCCTCCGACCACCTTACCCCCTGAAACTCCGGTCATAACTCCGCGAGTCTTCCACGCAACCATCCCCATTGCTCTAGTGCCACTCGATTCACCATAGATGACCCAGTCATCTCGTTTTTCATCACGATAAAACAAGGGTGTTAAACCCTAGTTCATCCAATCGCCAACGCCACGATGATCTACACTCTCCTCTACTATTTTTCCCGACCTTCCTGGCCAACAATCAAGCTTCGACAAAAATCTCGAGTACCAATTGTTTGTTGATCGCCAGAAAATGGTGAAAACTCACTCCTAGTTCAACTTCGATCTGCTCTTAAATTACTAAACTAAAAATCACCTTATTTGTCTTAAAAATCCTATTTTCCTGGATTGATTCAAGTTATATATTTCGATCCACAAATTTCAATTCTTGATTTAAACATATTTTTACATTTCCACTGATTTTCTTGATTCCAGACAGTTTTAAAATTTTAAAATGTTTGAACTTATTTTTAAAATCAAGATTAGACCTAAACAGACATATATTGTTGAAAAACTGAAACTTAAAGAGAATGAATAAAAAGAACAAGGTTTTCTTCAATATTTTGTCTCTGAGTTTATAACAGAGATAGATACAGAGACATATACAAGTTTACAGGCATGCATACAACAATATATATATATATAAACACACATAGACATGTAGGAATATTAACATTCATACAAACAACACTTTACATATATAGTCTCAAGATGTCATGGCAGATTTAAGGTTTGTTTGCTCACTGGAAAACTAGAACAGAGGGGCAGTTTTTATATATATACAGATATATTCACATAGGGTCAAAGCAATTCATGTATATATCCAGATAAATCAATCATTCAAACAACTTCTTCATATAGGATTATCACATGCAAATAAAGCTAGCAACCATATTACTGTTTTTAAACGTTTTGTTTACTCACCTTTAAAAAGGCAGAGGGCTTAAAACTGGGAAGCTTTGAATTTGCTGGAAACTTTGAAATCTTTGAATTGTAGTGATCTCTTTTGAACTGACAAGCTTAGTTACTGCTTTTGATTTAAACACTGGAAACTTGAATGCTTTAAGACTTTTGATTTGCTTTAGGTTTCTTGCTTTGTTGATACAAGTTGAAGATGATTACAGGCTTGATAAAAGAGGATTACAGGGTTGATTATGTTTGTTTGAGGAATGAACTTCAGGTTTGAACTGAGCATTGGTTATAGGGTTTAGATTTGTTGTTGAGAAGTGTTACGGGCTTGATATAAAATAGTTACAGGGTTTTGAATTTTCTCTGGTTGGAAATTTACAGGTTGTTTACTTGCTAGCCTTTTGAAAATGTGAAGATAAGAAAAAGAGAAATGAAGGAAGAAGGTGTAGGCTTATATAGTGTTTAATTATGCTTTATTAAAAATAAAGAAAAGAAAATAAATAAAATGACACTTGTTCAAATGATTAACATTTGTCAATTTCACACTTTAATCTACTTACACATGTATTTATCTTGGTTTTAAAGGCTACACTTGTAATAAGCAATTTTCTTATTTATTTTTAAAAAAATTTAAAAGCTTTTTATATTTATTTCCTAATTAATTAATACATTTCTTAATTTATAAATGCTTTTCTAAACCTTATATAAATACAATCTTTAAAAGAAAATAGAATAAAAACTAATTATGATTTAAATAAAAATCATATAAAATATTTTAAGCTCATTTTTAAATGCTAATTTAAAAGCTTTTGTATTTATTCCTATTAAATAAATACTCTTTCAAATTTATATAAATGAAATCTTTTTAGGGAAAACAAATTTTAAATAAAACTTATTTCATATATTTTAATTCCAAAATATTTAAAATCTTTATCTTTAAAGATTCAAATTTAAATCCAATTCAAATTCAAATTAAAAATCCAATTTAAAATCAACTCAAACATATATAAAATTAAATAAACACATTATTAGATTTGTAACTAATTATTCCATTTAAGAATCTATTTATAACTATATTTAAAAACAACTCATTATTAAATTGTTTGAAAATAACCACTTTTACCAATTTTCATTAATTAATTTAAAAGATTTTCACATTTTAAATTCCCTGAAATTCCGGGATATCACACGGATCCTCTCAAGATCTACGGAAATCCAGAACTCAAACTCTACTCCTCAATCATCAGTAGATTCCAAATACTTCTTTTATCAAGACAAAACAGATTCTCTCACCAATCTGACCTTCAAATCTTGAAAAGCTTCCTGTAGGAACCCTTTAATCCAAACACTGCAACTTCCGGTTGCTTCTACTCTAGAACAACTACTACCAAGCTTTCGCTGCTCAACTCTGATCTAGATGTCGTCTATGAACTCGAACACAAACTAGATCAACACTTCCCATCGAACAAGATAGTTCTCAGCCAGGTAACGTGCAGGAGTTATCGGTGCACCACGAATCACCGTAGCAATGCAGCCGAAGGTTTAAGTACCTTTAAAGAAACAACCACTATAATATTTACGAATCACCATAATATTTATAAATGGTTATTACTCTGTCGTAGCATAAACACAAGAAATTAAATTGTTCAAAGAAGACAACTTGCAAATATATAATTAAGAACTATCGATGTCTAACCGTTATTATTAACAAATTCTAGGATGAAATGCAAAGCAGAAATTATACGTGTATTAACAATGCAAATACGAATGGATTTTTATTTTATTTTTATGAATTTTTCTTTTATAAAATGTAAGAAAACAACAATGCAAGGCAAATAAAAACAATATATACAGCAACAAAGCAGTTTTTTTTGGGCAAGGAAAGCGAAGCAATTATTTTTAGCAAGCATCTCCTTTCCTTTTCTGCTTTTGCAACCTAAAAATAAAAACAAGATATATATATATATATATAGTTTTTTTTATATCGAAGAAGAAATTAAAATAAATGAAAAGCAAAACAAATTCAAAAAAACCCTCATTTTTTTTAGGAAGAGACTATTTGTTTTTTTTTTAAGTTTTTAAAATTTTTTTTTTGGAATGGAAACTTAAAAGTACTGTTTTACTAATGCAACTAAATGAATGCAAG
Organism: Allium fistulosum; assembly: GCA_030737815.1. NCBI lineage: Eukaryota > Viridiplantae > Streptophyta > Magnoliopsida > Asparagales > Amaryllidaceae > Allium > Allium fistulosum. Next base: position 274,815,805 of record CM060907.1, on the reverse strand, counting down.
GGTTAATTACAAATGATTTATCCTAAGTTAACCCAAAATTGTATAATCACACTCTGTCTTAAATCAACAAGATAGTTCTCAGCCATGTAACGGGCATGAGTTATCGGTGCACCATGAATCACCGTAGCAATGCAGCCGAAGGTTTAAGTACCTTTAGAGGAACAACCACTATAATATTTACGAATCACCGTAATATTTATAAATGGTTATTACTCTACCGTAGCCTAGACACCAAGAAATTAAATTTTTCAAAGAAGACAACTTGCAAATATATAATTAAGAGTTATCGATGTCTAACCATTATTATTAACAAATTCTAGGATGAAATGCAAAGCAGAAATTAAACGTGTATTAACAATGCAACTACGAATGGATTTTTGTTTTTTTTATGAATTTTTCTTTTATAAAATGTAAGCAAACAACAATGCAAGGCAAATAAAAACAATGTATATAGCAACCAAACTTTTTTTGGGCAAGCAAAGTGAAGCAATTATTTTTAGCAAGCAGCTCCTTTCCTTTTCTGCTTTTGCAACCTGAAAAAAAAAATAAGATATATATACAGTTTTTTTTATATCGAAGAAGAAACTAAAATAAATGAAAAACAAAACAAATTCAAAACAACCCTCGATTTTTTTGGAAGAGACCCTTTGTTTTTTTTTTGAAATTTTTTTTATAATTTTTTTGGAAAGGAAACTTAAAAGTACAGTTTTACTAATGTACCTAAATGAATTTAAGGATTAATTATAAATGATTTATCCTAAGTTAACCCAAAATTGTATAATCACACTCTGTCTTAAATCAACAAGATAGTTCTCAGCCAGGTAACGGGCATGAGTTATCGGTGCACCACGAATCACCGTAGCAATACAGCCGAAGGTTTAAGTACCTTCAGAGGAACAACCACTATAATATTTACGAATCACCGTAATATTTATAAATAGTTATTACTCTGCCGTAGCCTAGACAACAAGAAATTAAATTGTTCAAAGAAGACAACTTGCAAATATATAATTAAGAGCTATCGATGTCTAACCGTTATTATTAACAAATTCTAGGATGAAATGCAAAGCAGAAATTAAACGTGTATTAACAATGCAACTACGAATGGATTTTTATTTTTTTATGAATTTTTCTTTTATAAAATGTAAGCAAACAACAATGCAAGGCAAATAAAAACAATATATATAGCAACCAAGCAGGTTTTTTTTGGGCAAGCAAAGCGAAGCAATTATTTTTAGCAAGCCGCTCCTTTCCTTTTCTGCTTTTGCAACCTGAAAATAAAAACAAGATATATATACAGTTTTTTTTATATCAAAGAAGAAACAAAAATAAATGAAAAACAAAACGAATTCAAAACAACTCTCGTTTTTTTGGAAGAGACTCTTTGTTTGTTTTTTTTTTGAAATTTTTTTTATTTTTTATTTTGGAAAGGAAACTTAAAAGTACTGTTTTACTAATGCAACTAAATGAATGCAAGGGTTAATTACAAATGATTTATCCTAAGTTAACTCAAAATTGTATAATCACACTCTGTCTTAAATCAACAAGATAGTTCTCAGCCAGGTAACGGGCAGGAGTTATCGGTGCACCACGAATCACCGTAGCAATGCAGCCGAAGGTTTAAGTACCTTCAGAGGAACAACCAATATAATATTTACGAATCACCATAATATTTATAAATGGTTATTACTCTGCCATAGCCTAGACACCAAGAAATTAATTTTTTCAAAGAATACAACTTGCAAATATATAATTAAGAGCTATCGATTTCTAACCATTATTATTAACAAATTCCAGGATGAAATGCAAAGTAGAAAGTAAACGTGTATTAACAATGCAACTACGAATGGATTTTTGTTTTTTTTATGAATTTTTCTTCTATAAAATGTAAGCTAACAACAATGCAAGGCAAATAAAAACAATATATATAGCAACCAAGCAGTTTTTTTTAGGCAAGCAAAGCGAAGCATTTATTTTTAGCAAGCAGCTCCTTTCCTTTTCTGCTTTTGCAACCTGAAAATAAAAACAAGATATATATACAGTTTTTTTTATATCCAAGAAGAAAATAAAATAAATGAAAAACAAAACAAATATAAAACAACCCTCGTTATTTTTGGAAGAGACTCTTTGTTGGTTTTTTTTTTGAAATTTTTTTTTATTTTTTTTAGGAAAGGAAACTTAAAAGTACTGTTTTACTAATGCAACTAAATGAATGCAAGGGTTAATTACAAATGATTTATCCTAAGTTAACCCAAAATTATATAATCACACTCTGTCTTAAATCAACAAGATAGTTCTCAGCCAGGTAACGTGCAGGAGTTATCGGTGCACCACGAATCACCGTAGCAATGCAGCCGAAGGTTTAAGTACCTTTAAAGGAACAACCACTATAATATTTACGAATCACCGTAATATTTATAAATGGTTATTACTCTGTCGTAGCATAAACACCAAGAAATTAAATTGTTCAAAGAAGACAACTTGCAAATATATAATTAAGAACTATCGATGTCTAACCGTTATTGTTAACAAATTCTAGGATGAAATGCAAAGCAGAAATTATACGTGTATTAACAATGCAAATACGAATGGATTTTTGTTTTTTTTTATGAATTTTTCTTTTATAAAATGTAAGAAAACAACAATGCAAGGCAAATAAAAACAATATATACAGCAACAAAGCAGTTTTTTTTGGGCAAGCAAAGCGAAGCAATTATTTTTAGCAAGCATCTCCTTTCCTTTTCTGTTTTTGCAACCTGAAAATAAAAACAAGATATATATATAGTTTTTTTTATATCGAAGAAGAAATTAAAATAAATGAAAAGCAAAACAAATTCAAAACAACCCTCATTTTTTGGAAGAGACTATTTGTTTTTTTATAAAGTTTTTTAAATTTTTTTTTGGAATGGAAACTTAAAAGTACTGTTTTACTAATGCAACTAAATGAATGCAAGGGTTAATTACAAATGATTTATCCTAAGTTAACCCAAAATTGTATAATCACACTCTGTCTTAAATCAACAAGATAGTTCTCAGCCATGTAACGGGCAGGAGTTATCGGTGCACCACGAATCACCGTAGCAATGCAGCCGAAGGTTTAAGTACCTTTAGAGGAACAACCACTATAATATTTACGAATCACCGTAATATTTATAAATGGTTATTACTCTACCGTAGCCTAAACACCAAGAAATTAAATTTTTCAAAGAAGACAACTTGCAAATATATAATTAAGAGTTATCGATGTCTAACCGTTATTATTAACAAATTCTAGGATGAAATGCAAAGCAGAAATTAAACGTGTATTAACAATGCAACTACGAATGGATTTTTGTTTTTTTTATGAATTTTTCTTTTATAAAATGTAAGCAAACAACAATGCAAGGCAAATAAAAACAATGTATATAGCAACCAAACTTTTTTTTTTGGGCAAGCAAAGTGAAGCAATTATTTTTAGCAAGCACCTCCTTTCCTTTTCTGCTTTTGCAACTTGAAAATAAAAACAAGATATATATACAGTTTTTTTTATATCGAAGAAGAAACTAAAATAAATGAAAAACAAAACAAATTCAAAACAACCCTCGTTTTTTTTGGAAGAGACTCTTTGTTTTTTTTTTGAAAATTTTTTTATATTTTTTTTGGAAAGGAAACTTAAAAGTACAGTTTTACTAATGTAACTAAATGAATTTAAGGATTAATTATAAACGATTTATCCTAAGTTAACCCAAAATTGTATAATCACACTCTGTCTTAAATCAACAAGATAGTTCTCAGCTAGGTAACGGGCATGAGTTATCGGTGCACCACGAATCACCGTAGCAATACAGCCGAAGGTTTAAGTACCTTCAGAGGAACAACCACTATAATATTTACGAATCACCGTAATATTTATAAATAGTTATTACTCTGCCGTAGCCTAGACAACAAGAAATTAAATTGTTCAAAGAAGACAACTTGCAAATATATAATTAAGAGCTATCGATGTCTAACCGTTATTATTAACAATGCAACTACGAATGGATTTTTGTTTTTTATGAATTTTTCTTTTATAAAATGTAAGCAAACAACAATGCAAGGCAAATAAAAACAATATATATAGCAACCAAGCAGGTTTTTTTGGGCAAGCAAAGCGAAGCAATTATTTTTAGCAAGCAGCTCCTTTCCTTTTCTGCTTTTGCAACCTTAAAATAAAAACAAGATATATATACAGTTTTTTTATATCAAAGAAGAAACAAAAATAAATGAAAAACAAAACGAATTCAAAACAACCCTCGTTTTTTTGGAAGAGACTCTTTGTTTGTTTTTTTTTTTGAAATTTTTTTTATTTTTTCTTTTGGAAAGGAAACTTAAAAGTACTGTTTTACAAATGCAACTAAATGAATGCAAGGGTTAATTACAAATGATTTATCCTAAGTTAACCCAAAATTGTATAATCACACTCTGTCTTAAATCAACAAGATAGTTCTCAGCCATGTAACGGGCAGGAGTTATCGGTGCACCACGAATCACCGTAGCAATGCAGCCGAAGGTTTAAGTACCTTTAGAGGAACAACCACTATAATATTTACGAATCACCGTAATATTTATAAATGGTTATTACTCTACCGTAGCCTAAACACCAAGAAATTAAATTTTTCAAAGAAGACAACTTGCAAATATATAATTAAGAGTTATCGATGTCTAACCGTTATTATTAACAAATTCTAGGATGAAATGCAAAGCAGAAATTAAACGTGTATTAACAATGCAACTACGAATGGATTTTTGTTTTTTTTATGAATTTTTCTTTTATAAAATGTAAGCAAACAACAATGCAAGGCAAATAAAAACAATGTATATAGCAACCAAACTTTTTTTTTTGGGCAAGCAAAGTGAAGCAATTATTTTTAGCAAGCACCTCCTTTCCTTTTCTGCTTTTGCAACCTGAAAATAAAAACAAGATATATATACAGTTTTTTTTATATCGAAGAAGAAACTAAAATAAATGAAAAACAAAACAAATTCAAAACAACCCTCGTTTTTTTTGGAAGAGACTCTTTTTTTTTTTTTTGAAATTTTTTTATATTTTTTTTGGAAAGGAAACTTAAAAGTACAGTTTTACTAATGTAACTAAATGAATTTAAGGATTAATTATAAACGATTTATCCTAAGTTAACCCAAAATTGTATAATCACACTCTGTCTTAAATCAACAAGATAGTTCTGTAACGACCCGATATTTTCAACCATTCGCATCCATTATAAGTGTATAGGTAGACACTCATGCCGGAGTTGAATTGCTCAAAATACCGCGTTGTAATTAAAATTTGGCAAAACTCAGTATATACAGTAAATAAAATAATTACAGATCACAGACACAGAGTAATATAACAATAATGCAGCGGAAACAAAAGGATAGTAGTTCATGAAGCTACTATATGTATATAACAGAGTTAAACAAGATACAACAGAGGTCTCGAATACAATAGATGTCTCAATACAAATATCAAATACCAGATCTGAATACATCACTGGAATCAACGGAATAACTGAAAGCAGGATCGATAGATAGCTGGATCTCCAAGCGAAGCTCCAACTCCAAAGGTGAGTCCCAAATGCTGTATCACTCAGTCTGACCCGAGCGTAAAGCAAAACACAAAACACTCGAGTCAGGATTAACATTCTTATTTTAATAAATCCAACTCAAGTGAAATCTCAACTGAAATACAAGTAACTTAAAGGATGTTTGGGATAACCATCCTCTAAGGGTCCGTTAAACTATTTACTATGTAGTAATACGCTATATACAGTAGTGTCTAAATAAGTAAAGTATAATCATATAGGAAAATAGCGTTAAGGGGATGGAGAACCTTAACGCGGTCGGATCTTAAAATCATAATCGTAGTAAAGGCTCGGTATGGTAGGTGACACGGCACAACTAGGCAATGCCAGGGTAGATATACCAATTACGCACACGGACTGATGGATACGCATAGCAGCCACTACCGTTCCACCTCGAACAACATTCCCAAATCGGAGGATGGCCATCTAGTCAAAACAGTAAGAGTATAATATCGAAGAAATGTGTCCGAGAAGAGGTGCTACCTCACTGGTCCGAGATCGCTCCTGTTTTAGCCACCTTATGCCAACTCACGGGAGTTGGGTCCACGTAATACCTTAAGGACGTCGCCACCATCCTACTTCATTCTGGAATCTCCACCGCGTACACGGTTGTCAAAGTGGTTTTCGGTATCGACAGAGAGTATGTCCATATCCGATCCCGGTCTCTTTGCCAACCAATCGTTATTATAACACCGTGGTCATTTCAAAATAGTTTATACTTCAAAACTAGAATATCATTATCATTTCAAACCCAATTTAATACGATATCATTTTCACTTCAAATATATCCATTTTCAAAATCATATTACTTTCCAAAGTTATAATGCTTTCGAAATCAAAGTCTGGAAATCACAGTATTTTTGGAAATCATAACACTTTCCTATTAACAGTTTAGATATAAAAATTTCGTTATAAAATAAATTAGTTTCCTCAAATTTCACAAATCAATTCAAATTAACTCGAATTCCAAAAATTTAATTTATTTTAAATCAAATCACAAATCATCTGTTTCAACTCGATTTAGCTTCTAAATAAACCATTTCAAATTATCGATTTCAAATACATATCTGAACCATAAAATAAGCCATTTCAATTTTAATATATATCAAAGCTTTAAATATTCAACATTTCAAAACTAAGTTTGATAAATTTATATACATATCAGATTCACTTTACAATTATTAAATTTTGAAATATTAGCTTAACATTTCCACGACATTTGAATACAATTTCAATTTACAATTTAAATAAACAAAAGATCTCATTTAAATATTTATACGTTTGAAATATCCATTTAAGTCACCTTTTCAAATTCCAAGTTGTAAATCACTTCTTTAAATTTCAAATTCAATACATCTCAAATCAACTTATTTAAGTATAATTCTTAAATAAATACAATTTCAATCAAATTTCTAATCATTATAAATTCTATATTTCAAAAATATAGATATTTAATGAATACGTAAACATATTATTTATCAACTTTATTAAATCAACTTTAATAAATCTTAAAAATAATATTAATCAAAACCATATATTTCTTTTCAAAACCATAGAAATCATTTTCAAAACGTTTATATATAGACCAACGGTGCCTGTATATAATTTTCTATCCTATGGTCAAGTGATACGGATATTTATCATTTCAATCCGCAATTTAAAACATATTCGGGTATATATCTTTTCAACCCGAAATCCCAAATTCAATTCAATTGAAAATCGCTTGGGTTTATCATTTCAACCCATAACGATTTCCTCCTATTCTACAGATCGTTCGGGTATGTATCATTTCAACCCATAGTGATTCTATACTAACAGGGAACTTGCAGAGTGATAACAGATATGATAATAATATAACAACAGTAACAGGCATATAACATCAGTATAAATAACAGATAATGGTGTCAGATGTCACAGGTGAACAGATACAGATAATGACATATATATAACACTGTAAATAACTAACAGCAGCATATTTCAATTGACATTTCAATTGAAATCAAATTTAATAAATCTAAGAACATTAATCGTGAGTGATTTGCTCACCTTTCGAGGCTAGAGATGATTCGACAATGAGATGAGATACGAATCCAAGCACAAATCTTGAAGCAAAGCCCGATGGATACTAGTTCAACGATCAAAGCGAAGTTGGAAGTTTGAAATTGACGGAATCAGATCAAACTGGATTGAAGAAGCTCAAAGGTATAAGTGAACTTATATATAGAACTATATATAACTATATATTTATAAAGCCATATTCTAAATTTAAGCATATATTAAATTAAATATATATATGTACTTCAAAATCATTGTTAAAACTAAACTCATATATGTAAACAACAAACTATATACCCTTTCCATATATAATGTCTACAAACCTTATCTCTGCAACACATTATTATATTTTACATATAATATGATTGAAACCTTTATATATAAACTTACTTAACTCATACAGATACATAATTAACATATATTTATATTAAAACTGATATATATAAAACTTGTACATAAACTGCACACTTGAAAACTTTATATATAAAATCTGACAACTTTATATATATATATATATATATAAACAAACAAACAACTTATACAACTCAGAACATATACATACTTTCAAACCAATATGCATCTAAAAATCAATGTAATTCATTTTATTATAATGTACATATGTATATACAACCAAAACAGGTTTATATATAAGCTTACATAGTATCCATGTAACAGTTGAAAAAGAATATCATTATATATTATTATTATTAAAACTATGACAACACAGCATAGTTTAAGTGAACATTTTAACATACTATATATATGTAATTTATATAAACTAATATATGACCATATGAAACTTACAAAGCAACACATATATAAATTCTTCTCAGACATACCTTCCAAATCCAAAATAAAATAGTAATATATATACAACATATGGCTTGTAACTAACTATATATAATCATATACATGCGTTAAACATACAGGCATAGACATATTACCCTATATTTTAATTAAAACATCCATATAGCATGAAAATACTAACACATTATAAATTTAATTAATAATTTTTTTTTCATTTCAAAATATCCACTCATATTAAACCTATATATACATTAATACTAAAATCAAGTTATCTATAACAGCTGCTCAAACAAATGCAGACCATATACAATAACAGTATATACATTCAAACTTGAATATGCAGACAATATATATATAGAGTTGATATGTAAATATATATATATATATGAATAGACCTTTATATGTGAATGTATATAACATATGATAACTAAACTGTTATACACTTAATATATGTACTAATATATAAAACAGCAACCTTTATATAGAATCAGTAAAACAAACAAATAAAATATATATAGCTCTGTATATATACCTAATATAGACAAAGTTGCATGCTAGCTTGGCCAAGCATGGCTAACAGTGAAGGAGGGACTGCCCATGGCACCTGAGCTCGGCTGGAGAGGAAGAAATGGGTGCTGCTGCTCGGTGTGGGTATAAGGTGGTAGGAAGATGGCCTGGCCTGGCTCGGCTAGAGGAACGAATGGAGAGAAGGGAAGAGGGGCGGTTGTCGATCTGGGCGTGAGGCCGGAGAGTTTGGTCTGGCGTGGGTTTCGTGGTGATCTGGTGGAGGGCTGGAAGGCTGGCTTAGTCAGGTGCTCGGTCGTGGTTGTGGGGTGGTGACAGGCCTGGGTAGGAGGCGGTGCTGGTGGTTACGACTGGGTAGGGTGGTTTGGGCACGGATGAAGGGAGGCGTGGAGGACTGGAAAGTGGGGTAGGCTGGGATGGTGGCGACTGGGCTGGTTCGTGGGGATTGGGCTGAGCAGTTGGGTTCGAGGAGGAGGGCAGGGCGTAGTGGGGATCTGGTGGCGTGATCTCAGTCGTGGGGTTGTGTGGGGACAGGCATGACGTGGGCAGGTGCGTGAAAACAAGGGTGGAGCACGAGAGGCACGAGCAGAGGGGAAGGTTGGAGCGTGGTGGGGCTTTGGGAGGCATGCGCGAATTCACGATGGGAAGAAAAATGGTGAAGCTCGGGCAAAGGGAGGCTGGTTGTAAATGGTGACCAACGTGGTATATTTTTGAGAGAAGGTAGAAAGTGGAAATAACGTTTGGAAGGGGAAAAACTGCAGAGGAAAGGTTTTAAAAAAATGCAGGCTAGTAAAAATAATAAATAGATAACCAGAGAACCGTTCAAATGAATACAACGTATACCAATTCATACGTTTTGATTTTTCAAAAATAGTATGGGATGGAAATGGTCACCCTGGAATTAAGCTGGAAGATTAAAGCAATTTATTATATTACTTGGCATGCACGTTCAAACTTAAAAAGGCAAACGAAAGCTAACGGTCACAATTCAGGGTACCGGTACGACGCACTGTTTTATTGTTTCTGTCGCGTACCGGACCTCAAAATACAGAGTTGAATATTCCATAGAGGTCAGCGCAACGAGACGATCAAAACGGTACACAGATATTAGTGGTACGGTCATCCGATCAAAAGTCGATAACCGGTACCAGAAATGCTGCTATTTTAACCGAATAAAGATAAACGGAGCAACATAAGTCCAAATTTGACGAAACGAAAGATGACGTCTCACTCAGAAGATGATTTACAAATTTTCCATGTAAAATATTTAGGTTTGAAAAACATTTTATTATCATCAATTTTAACTGATTAAATTGAAGTAAATTTACGCACGAAATAAATTTTCATATTTTCGGACGAAAATTTACCAGTTGCTATTTTTAATTAGACGCATTCCAAATATCAAATTTAAATTTCAAAATTTTATTGTTTAAAATTTCACAAAATTTACTAATTACGGTATTTAACAGTTAAAATTTACGGGTCGTTACACTCTCCCCCACTAAAAACTTTTCGTCCCCGAAAAGGAAGGAGGTAGGAGAGTAGAAACAACTAGAAAGAAAATAGATTAAAAGACTAGATAAGACAATTAATTTAAACCATATAATTTCAAATTAAACTAATTAATATTTAATAATTTGATTTAATCCACTGAGTTCACTTAAGTTAAATTAATTCATCTATTTCTGAATTCATTGTCTTATTATCTAGTCATATTCTCAATTAACAATTTCTAAACCATCAATTTGTAAAATCATTTATTATACTCATATTTTATTCAACAAGTTTAATTCTTTTATTCCAAATCATTATTAAGTTCATTCCACTTAATATGTCCTATCACATATATTTAAACCATATAAATTAATTTAAACCATATATTTTAGTTTAAATCAATTTATATTCAATAATTGATTTTTAGATTCAAGGTATTTTCATACTTTAATCAAATTTAAATTTATTAATTCCTTCAAAACAAATTTTATTTGTCTCATCTATTATTCAATTAACTTATTATCCTATTTACCTCTATTAACATCTTTATATAAAATTTAAGTGTATAACATTTATTATAACACTCAAATCTTTCCTTATAAAGTCATTTTATATTGTATTTTATCCAATTACATTTTTAACTTCTGAAAATTTTAGGTAAGTTATGTTGAGATGTAATTGAGTATTATACAGTTATTCCCAGTTAACTATTTATCCAAGAATTTGACTTTAGTTTATAATTGAAATCATTTTTAATCAAAATTTTAAGAATTTAAATCTCTGATTTACTTCAAACAATTTAGAGAGATATATATAATAATATTTATATAAAATTTAAATTAAGATACTTATATATATAAATCAAATTATACTGAAGAAATTCAAATCAAAGTATTTTTTTTCAAAACAAAACCGTAGCAAAGCTACAGAATGGTTTCTCCTCTTCGAAACTCGAAAATGAATGTCGATGATGCGGCCGTCATCACCGAAATTATTTTCCAGCGACAAAGAGAAGAGTACTAATTTAAACATTTAAAATTCTTTGAAAACCATGCATTTTATTCGAAAATACTTTAAATACTATACATTTTAAGACTTTAAAACAAAGTTTGAAATCACCAGAAATTAAATTCTTAAATTCTCAATTTAAATCCATTTCAATTCCAAATAAATTTATAAACAACAGTCATTTTGCAATAGTCAATGACTTACAAAACAATAAAATGATAATCAAATATTATCATTTTCAACAACCAAATTATTTAACTTTATATTCCAGAAAATTTTTCTTATATATTTATAATATAATCATACAAATTTATTTCATTTATCAAATTTGAAAATTATATTGTGTCAGTTTGCTCTGTTCAAGTGTTTTGGAAATCCTATCGATAGCGTTGATCAGACGAATCGATCGAAAACCCAAATCAACATCAACAACTCAAACAACACAATATATAAAACATTTTAATATTAATATACAAATACCAATACACTCCCTCACACGATGATTTCAGAATTGGATTCCGACAGAAGGATAGTGATCCAAATATAGAGGGACTCTAATCCAAGAGGATTATAATCAAAAATAGATACACTCGAAACGAAGGTTAGACGATTGCATTTCAAACAGGAAGATGGATAAAGTTGTATAAATCGCGGACAACCTTAACCGGGTCAGCCGTGACTTCATAGATAAGATCGATGTAGAATTCTGAAGCGAATCGACATTCGATTACCAGAGGTAAAATTTGGGTATAACATAAGATAACAGCATTGTAAACCGAGGATATAGAAATCTCCGGTGAATCAATACCGATTATAAAGGAGTTTCACCCCAGTAAAAATTATTCGAAGATTGGCGAGACCGCCGATTTATTATAGAGATCATTCGAAGTGAAGTCATGGGATACTCCAGAATCAAAAGACACGAATAGGGGAGACACGAATGGACTTTGGAACCGAAGTGAACGTTCCAAAATTCAAAGGAACCGAGTCAAAGAAGAAGGAATTCAAGCTCGAACGAACGTGATTCTGAAATTGAATTTACTCTATATGCTGAGTTTTGCCTAAAACCAGAGCTCTGATACCACATGTAACGACCCGATATTTTCAACCATTCGCATCCATTATAAGTGTATAGGTAGACACTCATGCCGGAGTTGAATTGCTCAAAATACCGCGTTGTAATTAAAATTTGGCAAAACTCAGTATATACAGTAAATAAAATAATTACAGATCACAGACACAGAGTAATATAACAATAATGCAGCGGAAACAAAAGGATAGTAGTTCATGAAGCTACTATATGTATATAACAGAGTTAAACAAGATACAACAGAGGTCTCGAATACAATAGATGTCTCAATACAAATATCAAATACCAGATCTGAATACATCACTGGAATCAACGGAATAACTGAAAGCAGGATCGATAGATAGCTGGATCTCCAAGCGAAGCTCCAACTCCAAAGGTGAGTCCCAAATGCTGTATCACTCAGTCTGACCCGAGCGTAAAGCAAAACACAAAACACTCGAGTCAGGATTAACATTCTTATTTTAATAAATCCAACTCAAGTGAAATCTCAACTGAAATACAAGTAACTTAAAGGATGTTTGGGATAACCATCCTCTAAGGGTCCGTTAAACTATTTACTATGTAGTAATACGCTATATACAGTAGTGTCTAAATAAGTAAAGTATAATCATATCGGAAAATAGCGTTAAGGGGATGGAGAACCTTAACGCGGTCGGATCTTAAAATCATAATCGTAGTAAAGGCTCGGTATGGTAGGTGACACGGCACAACTAGGCAATGCCAGGGTAGATATACCAATTACGCACACGGACTGATGGATACGCATAGCAGCCACTACCGTTCCACCTCGAACAACATTCCCAAATCGGAGGATGGCCATCTAATCAAAACAGTAAGAGTATAATATCGAAGAAATGTGTCCGAGAAGAGGTGCTACCTCACTGGTCCGAGATCGCTCCTGTTTTAGCCACCTTATGCCAACTCACGGGAGTTGGGTCCACGTAATACCTTAAGGACGTCGCCACCATCCTACTTCATTCTGGAATCTCCACCGCGTACACGGTTGTCAAAGTGGTTTTCGGTATCGACAGAGAGTATGTCCATATCCGATCCCGGTCTCTTTGCCAACCAATCGTTATTATAACACCGTGGTCATTTCAAAATAGTTTATACTTCAAAACTAGAATATCATTATCATTTCAAACCCAATTTAATACGATATCATTTTCACTTCAAATATATCCATTTTCAAAATCATATTACTTTCCAAAGTTATAATGCTTTCGAAATCAAAGTCTGGAAATCACAGTATTTTTGGAAATCATAACACTTTCCTATTAACAGTTTAGATATAAAAATTTCGTTATAAAATAAATTAGTTTCCTCAAATTTCACAAATCAATTCAAATTAACTCGAATTCCAAAAATTTAATTTATTTTAAATCAAATCACAAATCATCTGTTTCAACTCGATTTAGCTTCTAAATAAACCATTTCAAATTATCGATTTCAAATACATATCTGAACCATAAAATAAGCCATTTCAATTTTAATATATATCAAAGCTTTAAATATTCAACATTTCAAAACTAAGTTTGATAAATTTATATACATATCAGATTCACTTTACAATTATTAAATTTTGAAATATTAGCTTAACATTTCCACGACATTTGAATACAATTTCAATTTACAATTTAAATAAACAAAAGATCTCATTTAAATATTTATACGTTTGAAATATCCATTTAAGTCACCTTTTCAAATTCCAAGTTGTAAATCACTTCTTTAAATTTCAAATTCAATACATCTCAAATCAACTTATTTAAGTATAATTCTTAAATAAATACAATTTCAATCAAATTTCTAATCATTATAAATTCTATATTTCAAAAATATAGATATTTAATGAATACGTAAACATATTATTTATCAACTTTATTAAATCAACTTTAATAAATCTTAAAAATCAATATTAATCAAAACCATATATTTCTTTTCAAAACCATAGAAATCATTTTCAAAACGTTTATATATAGACCAACGGTGCCTGTATATAATTTTCTATCCTATGGTCAAGTGATACGGATATTTATCATTTCAATCCGCAATTTAAAACATATTCGGGTATATATCTTTTCAACCCGAAATCCCAAATTCAATTCAATTGAAAATCGCTTGGGTTTATCATTTCAACCCATAACGATTTCCTCCTATTCTACAGATCGTTCGGGTATGTATCATTTCAACCCATAGTGATTCTATACTAACAGGGAACTTGCAGAGTGATAACAGATATGATAATAATATAACAACAGTAACAGGCATATAACATCAGTATAAATAACAGATAATGGTGTCAGATGTCACAGGTGAACAGATACAGATAATGACATATATATAACACTGTAAATAACTAACAGCAGCATATTTCAATTGACATTTCAATTGAAATCAAATTTAATAAATCTAAGAACATTAATCGTGAGTGATTTGCTCACCTTTCGAGGCTAGAGATGATTCGACAATGAGATGAGATACGAATCCAAGCACAAATCTTGAAGCAAAGCCCGATGGATACTAGTTCAACGATCAAAGCGAAGTTGGAAGTTTGAAATTGACGGAATCAGATCAAACTGGATTGAAGAAGCTCAAAGGTATAAGTGAACTTATATATAGAACTATATATAACTATATATTTATAAAGCCATATTCTAAATTTAAGCATATATTAAATTAAATATATATATGTACTTCAAAATCATTGTTAAAACTAAACTCATATATGTAAACAACAAACTATATACCCTTTCCATATATAATGTCTACAAACCTTATCTCTGCAACACATTATTATATTTTACATATAATATGATTGAAACCTTTATATATAAACTTACTTAACTCATACAGATACATAATTAACATATATTTATATTAAAACTGATATATATAAAACTTGTACATAAACTGCACACTTGAAAACTTTATATATAAAATCTGACAACTTTATATATATATATATATATAAACAAACAAACAACTTATACAACTCAGAACATATACATACTTTCAAACCAATATGCATCTAAAAATCAATGTAATTCATTTTATTATAATGTACATATGTATATACAACCAAAACAGGTTTATATATAAGCTTACATAGTATCCATGTAACAGTTGAAAAAGAATATCATTATATATTATTATTATTAAAACTATGACAACACAGCATAGTTTAAGTGAACATTTTAACATACTATATATATGTAATTTATATAAACTAATATATGACCATATGAAACTTACAAAGCAACACATATATAAATTCTTCTCAGACATACCTTCCAAATCCAAAATAAAATAGTAATATATATACAACATATGGCTTGTAACTAACTATATATAATCATATACATGCGTTAAACATACAGGCATAGACATATTACCCTATATTTTAATTAAAACATCCATATAGCATGAAAATACTAACGCATTATAAATTTAATTAATAATTTTTTTTTCATTTCAAAATATCCACTCATATTAAACCTATATATACATTAATACTAAAATCAAGTTATCTATAACAGCTGCTCAAACAAATGCAGACCATATACAATAACAGTATATACATTCAAACTTGAATATGCAGACAATATATATATAGAGTTGATATGTAAATATATATATATATATGAATAGACCTTTATATGTGAATGTATATAACATATGATAACTAAAATGTTATACACTTAATATATGTACTAATATATAAAACAACAACCTTTATATAGAATCAGTAAAACAAACAAATAAAATATATATAGCTCTGTATATATACCTAATATAGACAAAGTTGCATGCTAGCTTGGCCAAGCATGGCTAACAGTGAAGGAGGGACTGCCCATGGCACCTGAGCTCGGCTGGAGAGGAAGAAATGGGTGCTGCTGCTCGGTGTGGGTATAAGGTGGTAGGAAGATGGCCTGGCCTGGCTCGGCTAGAGGAACGAATGGAGAGAAGGGAAGAGGGGCGGTTGTCGATCTGGGCGTGAGGCCGGAGAGTTTGGTCTGGCGTGGGTTTCGTGGTGATCTGGTGGAGGGCTGGAAGGCTGGCTTAGTCAGGTGCTCGGTCGTGGTTGTGGGGTGGTGACAGGCCTGGGTAGGAGGCGGTGCTGGTGGTTACGACTGGGTAGGGTGGTTTGGGCACGGATGAAGGGAGGCGTGGAGGACTGGAAAGTGGGGTAGGCTGGGATGGTGGCGACTGGGCTGGTTCGTGGGGATTGGGCTGAGCAGTTGGGTTCGAGGAGGAGGGCAGGGCGTAGTGGGGATCTGGTGGCGTGATCTCAGTCGTGGGGTTGTGTGGGGACAGGCATGACGTGGGCAGGTGCGTGAAAACAAGGGTGGAGCACGAGAGGCACGAGCAGAGGGGAAGGTTGGAGCGTGGTGGGGCTTTGGGAGGCATGCGCGAATTCACGATGGGAAGAAAAATGGTGAAGCTCGGGCAAAGGGAGGCTGGTTGTAAATGGTGACCAACGTGGTATATTTTTGAGAGAAGGTAGAAAGTGGAAATAACGTTTGGAAGGGGAAAAACTGCAGAGGAAAGGTTTTAAAAAAATGCAGGCTAGTAAAAATAATAAATAGATAACCAGAGAACCGTTCAAATGAATACAACGTATACCAATTCATACGTTTTGATTTTTCAAAAATAGTATGGGATGGAAATGGTCACCCTGGAATTAAGCTGGAAGATTAAAGCAATTTATTATATTACTTGGCATGCACGTTCAAACTTAAAAAGGCAAACGAAAGCTAACGGTCACAATTCAGGGTACCGGTACGACGCACTGTTTTATTGTTTCTGTCGCGTACCGGACCTCAAAATACAGAGTTGAATATTCCGTAGAGGTCAGCGCAACGAGACGATCAAAACGGTACACAGATATTAGTGGTACGGTCATCCGATCAAAAGTCGATAACCGGTACCAGAAATGCTGCTATTTTAACCGAATAAAGATAAACGGAGCAACATAAGTCCAAATTTGACGAAACTAAAGATGACGTCTCACTCAGAAGATGATTTACAAATTTTCCATGTAAAATATTTAGGTTTGAAAAACATTTTATTATCATCAATTTTAACTGATTAAATTGAAGTAAATTTACGCACGAAATAAATTTTCATATTTTCGGACGAAAATTTACCAGTTGCTATTTTTAATTAGACGCATTCCAAATATCAAATTTAAATTTCAAAATTTTATTGTTTAAAATTTCACAAAATTTACTAATTACGGTATTTAACAGTTAAAATTTACGGGTCGTTACAAGTTCTCAGCCAGGTAACGGGCATGAGTTATCGGTGCACCACGAATCACTGTAGCAATACAGCCGAAGGTTTAAGTACCTTCAGAGGAACAACCACTATAATATTTACGAATCACCGTAATATTTATAAATAGTTATTACTCTGCCGTAGCCTAGACAACAAGAAATTAAATTGTTCAAAGAAGACAACTTGCAAATATATAATTAAGAGCTATCGATGTCTAACCGTTATTATTAACAATGCAACTACGAATGGATTTTTGTTTTTTATGACTTTTTCTTTTATAAAATGTAAGCAAACAACAATGCAAGGCAAATAAAAACAATATATATAGCAACCAAGCAGGTTTTTTTGGGCAAGCAAAGCGAAGCAATTATTTTTAGCAAGCAGCTCCTTTCCTTTTCTGCTTTTGCAACCTGAAAATAAAAACAAGATATATATACAGTTTTTTTATATCAAAGAAGAAACAAAAATAAATGAAAAACAAAACGAATTCAAAACAACCCTCGTTTTTTTGGAAGAGACTCTTTGTTTGTTTTTTTTTTGAAATTTTTTTTATTTTTTCTTTTGGAAAGGAAACTTAAAAGTACTGTTTTACAAATGCAACTAAATGAATGCAAGGGTTAATTACAAATGATTTATCCTAAGTTAACACAAAATTGTATAATCACACTCTGTCTTAAATCAACAAGATAGTTCTCAGCCAGGTAACGGGCATGAGTTATCGGTGCACCACGAATCACCGTAGCAATGTAGCCGAAGGTTTAAGTACCTTCAGAGGAACTACCAATATAATATTTACGAATCACCATAATATTTATAAATGGTTATTACTCTGCCATAGCCTAGACACCAAGAAATTAATTTTTTCAAAGAATACAACTTGCAAATATATAATTAAGAGCTATCGATTTCTAACCGTTATTATTAACAAATTCTAGGATGAAATGCAAAGTAGAAATTAAACGTTTATTAACAATGTAACTACGAATGGATTTTTGTTTTTTTTATGAATTTTTCTTTTGTAAAATGTAAGCAAACAACAATGCAAGGCAAATAAAAACAATATATATAGCAACCAAGCAGTTTTTTTTCTGGGCAAGCAAAGCCAAGCAATTATTTTTAGCAAGCATCTCCTTTCCTTTTCTGCTTTTCCAACCTGAAAGTAAAAACAAGATATATATACAATTTTTTTATATCGATGAAGAAACTAAAATAAATGAAAAACAAAACGAATTCAAAACAACCCTCGTTTTTTTGGAAGAGACTCTTTGTTTGTTTTTTTTTGAAATTTTTTTTATATTTTTTTTTGAAAGGAAACTTAAAAGTACTGTTTTACTAATGCAACTAAATGAATGCAAGGGTTAATTACAAATGATATATCCTAAGTTAACCCGAAATTGTATAATCACACTCTGTCTTAAATCGAAAAGATAGATCTCTGCCAGGTAACGGGTAGGATTTAGCGGTGCACCACGAATCACCGTAGCAATGCAGCCGAAGGTTTAAGTACCTTTAGAGGAACAACCACTATAATATTTACGAATCACCGTAATATTTATAAATGGTTATTATTCTGCCGTAGCCTAGACACCAAGAAATTAAATTGTTCAAAGAAGACAATGTGCAAATATATAATTAAGAGCTATTGATGTCTAACCGTTATTTTTGACAAATTCTAGGATGAAATGCAATGCAGAAATTAAACGTGTATTAACAATGCAACTACGAATGGATTTTTGGTTTTTTATGAATTTTTCTTTTATAAAATGTAAGCAAACAACAATGCAAGGCAAATAAAAACAATATATATAGCAACCAAGCAGTTTTTTTTCTGGGCAAGCAAAGCGAAGCAATTATTTTTAGTAAGCAGCTCCTTTCCTTTTCTGCTTTTGCAACCTGAAAATAAAAACAAGATATATATACAGTTTTTTTTTTATATCAAAGAAGAAACTAAAATTAATGAAAAACAAAACGAATTTAAAACAACCCTCGTTTTTTTGGAAGAGACTCTTTGTTTGTTTTTTTTGAAATTTTTTTTATTTTTTATTTTGGAAAGGAAACTTAAAAGTACTATTTTACTAATGCAACTAAATGAATGCAAGGGTTAATTACAAATGATTTATCCTAAGTTAACTCAAAATTGTATAATCACACTCTGTCTTAAATCAACAAGATAGTTCTCAGCCAGGTAACGGGCAGGAGTTATCGGTGCACCACGAATCACCGTAGCAATGTAGCCGAAGGTTTAAGTACCTTCAGAGGAACAACCACTATAATATTTACAAATCACCGTAATATTTATAAATGGTTATTAATCTACCATAGCTTAGACACCAAGAAATTAAATTGTTCAAAGAAGACAACTTGCAAATATATAATTAAGAGCTATCGATGTCTAACCGTTATTATTAACAAATTCTAG
This sequence comes from Allium fistulosum, assembly GCA_030737815.1. Classification (NCBI taxonomy): domain Eukaryota; kingdom Viridiplantae; phylum Streptophyta; class Magnoliopsida; order Asparagales; family Amaryllidaceae; genus Allium; species Allium fistulosum. The sequence goes on along the minus strand of CM060907.1, from coordinate 274,795,530 downwards.
GATGAAATGCAAAGAAGAAATTAAACGTGTATTAACAATGCAACTACGAATGGATTTGCCCGTTTCAGAGGACTTGCCCGAAACCAGTAAATCCCCCAAATCTGTCTGGAAGATGTATACCGATGGTGCATCGAATGACCGATGCTCAGGCGCTGGTGTTGTGCTCGAAACCCCCGAAGGTCGATCTATATGCTACGCTTTGAAGTTTGACTTTCATGCAACCAATAATGAAGCTGAATACGAAGCTCTCTTAGCCGGCTAGAAACTCGCCAGAGGTCTGAAAATCATCGCTGTGGAAATTTACTGTGATTCACAATTAGTTGTGTGTCAAGTACGGGGAGAGTATCAGGCAAGAGATCGAAGGTTGGCTGCTTACTTAGCTCGAGTTCAGGAAGTACTGAACCAGCTCGATTACTACGCCATCAATTGTATACCGCGGCAGCGCCACCAAAAGGCCGATTCATTTGCAAAGCTAGTCAGCACTGGCGAAGCTCAGCAAATGGGACTCGTTCCTGTAGAAACGCTATCATCCCCAAGTATTGACCGGACAGAAATAAACCAGGTATGTGAAACCGTTCCCGAAAAGGATTCATGGATGACTTCGCTCAGAAACTACATCGAACACGGAATCCTGCCAGAGCGCAGGAGTGAAAAGAGACAAGTTCTCCGAAAGGCCTCACGATTCATCATTCAAGATGGGGTCATGTATAGAGGGTATTCTGTTCCTCTACTCCGGTGTATCGCTCACGATGAAATCAAACGAGTATTACACGAAGTGCATGAGGGAGAATATGGCGATCACACTGGGGTTGATGAACTTCCTATGGCTTTATGGGCTTACCGAACTACTCACAAAACCACGACCGGTCACACTCCGTTCACTCTTTCTTACGGTTCAGAAGCCGTTATTCCAGTCGAGCTAGAAGTACCTTCTCATCGTATGACATACTATGATCCAAAGACGAATGCTATATTACTTGCGGAATCTCTTGATCTACTATATGAGAAGCGTGAAGAAGCTGATTTGAGGGCAGCTGCGCACCGAAGTTGAGTCGCCCGATTGTACAATGCCAAGGTCCGTCCGCGAACCTTTGAACTAGGCGATCTTGTCCTCAAAAGAATCTATCTGATTCCTTCGCATATGAAACCAACATAGGAGGGACCGTATGTTATCGAACGAAGGCTCGGAGATGGCACATTCAAACTATCGACTATTGACGGTCTAACTCTGCCAAGAGCCTGGAATAGCGAGAGCCTTCGCCGCTATTACACATGACAGGCTATCTTTATCCATTTAGTTTACTTTCCTTTTCTGCAATTTGTTTATGCATTTCGAAATTAGAACTTGTAATAAGGCAACTGATTTTGCCATACTTTCTTATTTCAGCAATAAAATGCAACCTCTTCGAGCCAGAGCTGTGATTTACTTGAAATACTTCATATGACCATCACTATGCACGAAGAGCTAAGTCTCATCATACGGTGGGATTTATTCAAATAGAGAGTGACTGCGATGCAACCAATCACTCGCTAAGTGAAACCCAAGCTCGGAGGCAAGCCATCACATAAAAGTCAAAAAAGGATTGACACACGACAATCCTTCATCAACTTCGTATTCCCAAAGTGCGAAGCGGAGTATAAATATCCAACTTCGAGTTCCCAGAGCGTGAACCGGAGTATAAACATTCAACTTCGTATTCCCAAAGTGCGAAGTGGAGTATAAATATCAAACTCCGTATTCCCAGAGTGCGAAGCGGAGTATAAACATCCAACTCTGCATTCCCAGAGCGCGAAGCGGAGTATAAACATTCAACTCCGTATTCCCAGAGTGCGAAGCGGAGTATAAACATCCAACTCCGAGTTCCCAGAGCGCGAACCGGAGTATAAACATTCAACTCCGTATTCCTAGAGTGCGAAGCGGAGTATAAACATCCAACTCCGAATTCCCAGAGCACGAACCGGAGTATAAACATTCAATTACATATTCCCAGAGCGCGAAGCAGAGTATAAAAATCCAACTCCGAATTCCCAAAGCGTGAAGCGGAGTATAAACAGCCAACTCCATATTCCCAGAGTGCGAAGCGGAGTATAAACATCAACTCCGGACTCCCAGAGTGCAAATGCTAATTCCAAGTCTCCCAATTGTGGACACATGATTGAAACTTAAGCTGGCATAACCAGCCACTAATGAGCGAACGTGAATCCCCGAAGTACGGATATGATCATCGACAATCAAACAAGCATGGATGCATTATTCAATCTCCGCTTGCCTCAGACATCCGTTCGGTGGCACAAGGCTCAACATGTTATAAGTAAGAAACGATCGTCAATTGATGATCTACAACTCACCATCGAGATTGGGGGGCAAGACTTGAGCATCAACCATTGATTGAAGCAATGCGACGTCGGAATTCAACTCGCTTCCAAGTCACAAGCCATGTCCACAGTTTTTGAACTTGGCAAACTAAAACAAACTTGGTTCGGAACCTGAAACTTCACAAGTGCACTCCAGATATTTAAACACTTAGACAAATAAACAATGACAGAAAAGAAGCCGAAAGAGAAAAGTTTCATTTCTATTGTTTATAAAAGAAGTTCGTGTACAAGTTTCAAAAATTCCTACTAGCAGCGGCCAAACTCGCATCTATACACGGCTAACAAAATGTAAGACAAAAAACACCAGATGAGCATGCCTAATCTCTCTTCTTCCTTGGCTTCCTCTTCGATGTGGACCCGCTGGAGCCATCGCCGATCTACCTCTTCAAGCCTGTGCCTTTTGGCGGTTGGTCTTCAGGCGACGGCATTATGTCGATATCCTCCTCCGAGCTCAAGTGGATAGGAACGCTGCCTGTGGGCGGAGTCGGAGGAACGGGATCGGATACAGAAGGTGGAATGGGCATGCCGGTGAGAAAGACAGCACCACTAGGAGATATCATTCTGAGCTGAACAGCCCTGATGCTGCCATCCCACCTCCGAGGCTTCCACCGCGAGCCGCTGCTGCCAATTCAGCGTCAATCTGAGAAAACATCTCATCTTCGGTTATCACTCGAGCCCCACTGGGGGCATCAGCAGTCGGCATTGAAGAGCTTATAGCAGGATCAGTTCCGCTCATGACGGGTGGCAAGTCAGCAAGGGGATCGCCGTGACGGTGAAAGAGTTCATTCATCAATTGCTCGTCAAACGCCATCGAACTCCCCTGCATATCATCAATCGGGGCAGCTGCGCTCACGATGATCGCTTCGGTCACGATAGCCTCCTGCGTTTGATGTAATTCTTGAGTAGCAGGAGGCATGTGTGGTGCAACGTCAATCATTGGACAAAGAATAAAAGAATTGTTAGAACTTAAACTCGATCGAAGACCTCGACTCATGAAAAACATGTGGAATGTTTGGAGTACCTTCCTCAGTATGGCTTATAAGCGACGGGGTAGCTTCAGTCGATTGCGCTGTAGTCGGAGACATCCGCGGCTGATCCAGATTATAGGCAGGAACAACTTGAGGATCAACCGTAGGAAAAGATTCAAGCTGGGTTGACACCGGAAGATCAAGACTTGCATCATGATGTCCAACCTCGGAGCCTTCTCCTACTTCCAAGAGCTAGGTGCCGAGCCTCTCCTTCTCATAAGAGATCATTGAATCATGGAGAATCTTCTTTTCATCATCAGTTTACAGACGATTCTCGAGCTCGAATTCATCCATAGACTCACCCTGGTGCGCCTCTTTCTCTTCCTCAACCAGTCGGCCCCAAGCACTGTGGAGATGCGTTGAATAATCATCGAGCCAGGCCAGACCCCTGTGCCTCAGCACGTTAGCATTATAGATAATGAGGAGGTCTTCAATGTCGGCCTCTAGCCTGGACTCGGCCAACTTCACTCTCTCCTCGACCTCAGTCTCCACCTTTTGACTTTAGCCACCGCCGCATCCCGTTCACTCCTAAGAAGAACAGCTTGTTCGCATACCTCCTGGGCTGCGTTGTTCGCGTCGTCTTTTTCCTTGGCCAACTTAAGGGCCCCTTCTCCAGTGGGATCAGCGGGGACCTGCTCTGTAACCATGGAAGATGTAGTCTCGACTCTTTGAAGATGAGTCTCAGATCTAGAATTGTGAGAAGAAGGCCTATGACGAGGAGGCTCTGACGGTTGTGAAACATGAGCAGGAGGTGGAGATGGAAGCCTAGGAGGAGGAGAGCGTGATCTTGACCGATGCCTATATTCTCTATCCCTATCATGCCCATACCTATCCTGAGTAGAGTACTCGCGATCGCGATCTCTATCAGAGTCCCTCCTACGAGAATCATAGTAAGAAGAAGTCTTTCGGGCCGAGCGAAGGCTCCCTAGCATTGATCCTCTTCCAGACATAGTTCCTGAAAATGAAAAGCAAAGAAAGAGTTAGTAACTTCCTAAGTCGGACGAAGTACAGTTGTGAATCATGTAGTGTAGTGAAGTGTATGCATGTGCAGTCCCCCGACCAACCGGAAATGTTGGCCGCACTCGTAGCAAGCGACCCGCTCGGTTCATGAACACTATCGAGCTCCTCCATCTCGGCGTCATGTTGAGATGACACAAAGTCCAGAATCGGAACATCGGCAAGTCCCTCAAACAGATTCCCAACTGGCGGGGGAGAATCCTCCGCAATTCTAATCCCCGGGACGGGCAAAGACACGACCACGGATTTAAATCACCCGGATTTAGAGCGCTTGTGAGCAGCAGCCTTGCCTTGTCTTTTTCCTCCAGAATCCTGAAAATCAGAAGGAGACCCGGCCGGGAGCTCAGTATCGGTGGGCGTTCTTTCTGGATCAACTTCTTCGGTGATCACAACTGCGGGTGCTTTACGCTTCATGCGTTTCTTCGGGGCCACTCTATGTATCACATCCAGGTGTATGCTCTGTCTTCGTTCTATCAGCCCGACAGCCCTCAAATTCCTATCGGTCAGGACTAAGTCTATGTGCCTCTCTTCGCCCGGAAACGACTGAAGAATCCGAACAAGCTCTCTGAAGTACGCGCCATCGGGGCGAGAGATTGCGACTATAAGAAAGGAAAAGTATGTCAGTTTTTGAAGTCGGTCACTAACATCTCAGTGATTCAAGAGGGGATGGCGACACTTACGTCTATCTAACCACCCTCTAGCAAATCCAAGGGGGCATCGAACGTAGAACCATTCGGATTTATAATAACTTAGCCTTCCCCAGGAACCCAGCACAATGTGGCAGTTTCTGACTACCTCCAAGAAGGTGAAAGAAGGGCTATCTCCACGGCTCTTGACGTTGAATATATATCTGATTTCGATCGGCTTCGGCGGTCGAAAGAGGATCTCCATAAACAGGATGAAGGTGTTGTTCAACAAAGCATACCCGTTAGGATGTAGCTGAGACAGAGCTATGCCAAGTAACGATAACGTCTCCCTTATATAGTCATTAAAGGGAGGAAGTGTCCCCACCGTGCAAGCATGACGGTTGAAAGAAGTAAACCCTTCCGGGGGATAATGTGGCATGTCCTTCGGCCCAGGAAGTAGCACGTCGTCAAGCGACAGACCATGCCTTAAGCAGATCCGGCCTAACATGTCTTCAAAAATACCCGATGGCACCGAATCGGGTGGACTACAAATAAACCAAGCCCCTAGACGCACGTCCGGAGCTTGCTCAATAACTTCGGCTTCTATAACCGGTATCTCTATAGTTGGAGGAACGGAACTTGGGAATTCCGGCTGCTGAGAACTTGAAGGGTCCATGGCTAACTAGCTTATAAAAAATCATTGTTAAACTGACAATAACACCCGTGCATCCCCCAGTGTAAAGTGTGTGAGTGTGTTTTGCAGTGCAGTACGGTATATTATTTGAGAAAAATCAACCGGATTAAGGAAAACATGTAAACGACGAGACTTCAAAATTCAATCGGAAGGACCGTCATCGCTGACCGTCTCAACCATGCCATCCAGTTATTAGCTATGAGTCCGAGTTAAAATGTGTTATTAATTTAGTAAGTTCCAGTTTCATCGACGAACTTCAATAGGCAATCAGGCATGCGGTGAAACAATTAAGTCCAGTTAAGTAAATCTGAAGCTCGTTGGAGTTAAGTGGTCAAAGGCACTAGAATTTTCGATATCGTCGAAATTAAACCAATGGTCAGACATTAAAAGTTCAAGTTCAAGGCAATTATTCAAGTTCGAATTCGAATCGTTCACTAAGGCTCGAGGTCGAATCGATCGTTTGGGAGAATACACTTCGACTCGATCCAAGACCATGTCCTTCAACTCGGTCCGAAGCCACGCGCTTCGACTCGCTTCGAAGCCTCTACTTCGACTCGATCCCAAGCTGTGCGCTTCGACTCGATCCAAAGTCTCTGCTTCGACTCGATCAAGAGCTATGCGGTTCGACTCAATCTCCAGGCACTTTGCTTCGAACCATCCCAGGCCTGTACTTCGACTCGATAAAAAATATACTATTCGACTCGATCCAGGGCCATTGTTTGAGTCCATTAGACACAGCCCCTTCGTATCGATCCACATATTCAAAGCATTCGACTCGATGCGAAGCTCCACCATTGATCGATACGAAGGCCTCCGCCTCATCATCTCGAAACCCCTACTCCAGATCGACACGAAGCTAAGGCCAGGGACTCTTCGATCGATCATGACTCTGATCGATTTAGTGTTAAGAATCGAGTCTCCTCGTTTACGTGATGTTTTCGCTCAATGGATTGCCTCAATTTGTTAATTGGTTCGAGTAATTGAAGATGTAAATCAGTTTGAAGGTAAGAGTATTTTTTCTTCTTTGCTTTCTCTAAGTCACAGAGCGATACGAAGGCAAGGAAGATAAAGATGAAAGGTAAAAAGTGAAAAAACGGCTAAGTGCCAGGTATTTATATGGAGTCGAAAGCAAGGGGAATAAACGATTCAAAAACCAGTGGAGTCGAACGCGCGCTTCGACTCGCTCTTCATTGAGTGGATACGGAGCTCCCATTCGTATCGCTTCCCTTCGACTCCACCTCCGATGCAGCGTTACAAGCCATCACTTCAACTCGCTTCTTCGACTTGCCCCATTCGACTCCGTCTCATGTGCGTTTCAACTTAGGCTCCTATGCTGTACGAATTCAAGACCGAGTCGAACAAAGAAGTTCAAACAAGGATTGAGTCGAACAAAGCAGTTCGAATCAAAACCGAGTCGAACAACCAGTTCGAATCCATCGACTCACTCTACATCGACTCGCTCTACTTCGACTCGCTCAGTTCGAGTCCGTCATCAAGTTGAAAAGGCACCTCACATCCATCAAAGTCCATCAAATCATGACTTCTAGAGGTCAACTTCATCAACTCGACATACTTACTTCGATTCCATAAACCCAATGAAAATCAACTTCGATGTTTCAACCCTTCACAACCAGGAGAGGATCATTATGAAGGAACATTCGAAAGCAACCATCGAGCGTTGTTGCAACGAATTTCACATCGGTTCAGGATAGGATCGATACGGAATTCAAAAACGATAAACTGACAACGACTCAAGAACGTACAAACGTCAGCGGGAGTCAGATTAACATATATGCATGAATGTCGGACTAATATTCAATATTCCAGATTTTCAGGAATCAGAAATCATCTAATAACAAATACAACAGCAAACGGGTAACCACTAGCATACAGTAATCAGTTGCAACTATACATGGTACAACAGTCGACGGTCAACGGTTTACATTATTAAGGAGAACAGTCAAAGGCTGCAGCTTTCATCAAAAAGACGATAACTATTCAGAGTAAAGATGGCAGTATTTCAAAGCACGTCATGTTTCCACAGGACGTACTTTGGGGGGAAAATGTTATCCCGCCTTTTGGCAAGGCCGTAGCACCAAGGAATGTACTAGTAACCAGTGACGGACCGTCCTAGAGATCAGTTATACACAGGCTCGCTATGGATATCGATGGATTTTTTCCTAGTTCGGATCGAGCCAAAATTGGTAGGACATGACAAGCTAAGCCATGAGAACCAACGTTTCAAATCTCAAATCAATCCGAGTTCGTATGCTCAAGTTACGAGCGATACAAGATTGGATGAAAATCAATTGCAGGTTGACTCGCTCCTTCGACTCGCTTTGCAACGCTCAGGAGAAGCCAGCTTCGACTCGCTTTGCAACAACCAAGAGTGACAACTTCGACTTGCTTCGCTCAGAGGCCAACTTCGAGTCAACCAGGTTCGACTCGCTCCACATCCCTCAGAACTGCTCTCTTCGACTCGCTCCAGTTTGAAACCATCAAAAGTGCACACTTCGACTCGCTCCGCTCAAACAACCGATTCGACTCCATCAACTTCGACTCCACTGCTAAAACCTCCCAGGACGTCCCATTTTAACTCGCTCGACTAGTGCTTGCTTTGACTCACTTGACCAAGTGCTTACTTCGACTCGCTCGTTCTGGGCACATTCGACTCGCTCAAACAGTGAACAGTTCGACTCGCTCGAAGCAACATCTAGGACGGAGTAGAAATCAAGTGCCACGTCACCAAGTCGAATGGAAGCGAGTCAAAACAGGAGCGAGTCGAAGGAAACAGCCTACCAAAAACTCCATTTTGTATCGATCATATCTCCCAATCTATAAGTCCAAATGCTATGAAATTTTCACAGAAGACTACGTGCATGCTAAAGAATGTCCATGCCAAATTTCAACTCCATTGGATGAAATCTTGAGCGAGTCGAAATTTGTTCGTGTCGATCACGGATCAGACCGAAACTTCACTGGCTTGGGCGTGCGGGCCTGGTCACGTGCCAGAGAGGGTCTCCCAAGATCTGAGCGAAATATCAGCCTCCTACACCTATAAATAGACCCCCAAAGCCAACAGAAAAGGGTTTCTTCTTCCTCTTTGAGATCTCTAACGCCCGGACTCCGCCAGATCCAGATCTGAACTCCATTGCTGCTGCTACCAATGAATTTCACTGTTGCAAATCATTGTTATTCGCTGTAATTTGTTGAAATCAATTGTAAACATCATAGGAAGATCAATAAAGCAAACTACTTCATAGTGGACGTAGGCTATACACCGAACCACTCTAAATTCTTGTGTCTCCCTACACTTTACTTATTCTCATTTCAGAAATTTGGAGTTTTTGTTAGATAATTCTTCTTTTTCCATTTAATTTCTTCACTTTATCTCTTCAAAAACTTCCGAAGAGTGTTGTGCCCAATTTTGGTACAAATACCAAATAACGCTTATTGTAGATGTAAACTAGTATATGACAACAACGGTATGTGAATGTCTAGAATTGTTCATAGTTTTATTCTTTGTTGAATGTTGTAACTTTGTATGATTACAATCAATCATCATGAATTTAAATTTCCAAAAGAGCTCATGAAATTAAATGTGCTTGTTTCAAACTGTAGACCATGGATGTTTATTATGTGGTCAAACCTTTTTTTTATTTTAAACATACTTTTCAGTTACTAAGTTATGATTTATGCTGTTCAATTTCATTACCTGTAGTCATTGGTTGAGGTATATGGTTGTAAATATTAATTCATATTATTTGTATCAACTATAAGCGTTGAACCTTTTTTGTAAAGAGCAAAAGTAGTGTAACACCCCATGTTAAATTACAATTATATATGCAAATAATTTAATTAAGTTATATACATTTGAAATTTTAAAACAAAGAAATGTTTGTAACTAGGGCAACTAATTAATATTATTTGGAATACAGATATATTTGTGTAACAAATAAATTAGAGAGAGAAATTATATAAAATAAATTAATAGGTAAGATCAATTCACAATGTTTCTTTAAAAAGGAAATTAATATTCAATTAATTAGTAGAGGTGATTAATTGACAGGAACTGACAAGAAAGGTAACATATATTGTAGCAACTAATTGATATGATTAGAAACATATATGTTAGTCCAAGAGAATAAAATGGAGGAAGAGTAATTTATGCAAATAATCAATTGTCAATTAATAAACATGGAGACATATGGTAACATATATAATTAAGATTATGATTCAAAATTAAATTGTAGAATATATGCATTCAATAATTATGGGAATAAAATAAATTAATATGCATATATGTGACAAATTAATACGGTGTTGATTGGCATATTAATTTTGTAAGAAATCACAGTGCAGGCAGAGATTAATAGGATAGTAAATTAATTCTAGGTATAGAAGAAATCTATTAATTAGGTGATCAATAGGGGAGTCTTATTTAAAAGAAATGTCATATTTAAAAATATATGTTTCCATAGATTGCGAGAGAGAAGAGGAAAGTGATTAATGAAAAGATTGTTGGAGAATCAATTTAAAATAAAAACAAATGTAGGAGAAAACATATCAATTTAATGTTCATAGACTGAGTGTACGCTTTAGATTTAAGGGTTTTATATCTAATGGTTAGCATTGATTTGAACCACTATAAATATAGGTGCAGAGCCACATTTTTATTCTTATTATTTTTCTCTTTCCTACAGAAGCTCTGGCATTTTTCTATCTCTTCTACACTTTCTTAATAACAAAATTTTAGATCTAATTCACACGAATTTAGATCTAAATAGAAAGAGAATAGAATTAATTAGGGAATTAGGAATTGGTTCAAATCAGAAGGCTATGTCAAAGGTAAAACCCTAGATCTGAGTTTTATTTGCTATTTCTAATCCAAATGTATACCTTTTCTCTTTCAAATATTATAGATCTATAAATGTATCATTTGTAATTACAAATAGGGATTACAAGGGAGGTGAATATAGATGTTAGGGACAGATCCGAAATAAAAACAAGGAGATTTGGAAAGCTAGCAATGTGAGTGGATTTAATTATATTCTTTTACGTTTATAATATATTATCGTTGAATTTCCATTAGAAAATTTATTCCAGTATTTTTTTAGTAATTAATTCTATTAAATAGTTATTCAGACCCTGTAAATTTTATAAGAGAACTTATATTGGGCTTGACAGTTAGAAAAAGGCGGAAGCCTAAAAGTAAGAAATTTGCAGTTATTTACATCTAATTTAAAGTTATAATACTGGTTTCTTTTATTCCCTTTTTACGCGAATAATATAGATAGAAAGAGAATTTGTAATTATGGATTAAAATACTGGACTTTATGAAATTAGATGTAAAATAAGAAAATGGGAATAAAGTTAGAAAAATGGAATTGTTGTAATAAATTACATTAAAATGAGAAAAGTTAATTAATCTAATAACTGAATTTTGGAGTAACTAAAAGGTTAATTGGTTGGTTTAGAAAATAGGATACATTTCTATAATTTAATATTTAAAAGACAACGATGAACGTAATTGCTAGAATAAAAGAAAGAAAAAGAGAATTAGTGTAAAATAGAGAAACCACTGTATTTTACACTATTCCAAAATAGTAAAAGAAATATCTAGCAGTTACGGATTATTGTTTGTAGTATTATTTAATATTAAAACATGGAAATGGATTTAGTTTTCATAATCTACCAAATAAAATAGAATTACTTCCTAGAATAGAAGATAATAAAGCAAAGTATGACATGAATAAAGTAAATTATTAAATAAGAACTTGAAGCTGTAAACGATAATGAACTTAGGTCTGCATTCACTGCGTAGACTATTTAAGAAGATAGTTATTATGATAAGTGAATTATATAATATAAGAGAGTAAAAGAATATTCTATATCATAATTAAAGAAGGCAGAATAGAACAGAAAAGAAATGCTGGAATTATGTACGGACTATAAAAAAGAGAAAATGACAATTACAGGTAGAATTATAATTGTAGTCCATGAGTTGATGGTTTTGATGACAACAACCTTAGAATAAGATTATAAAATATAAATACTAACAATATAGTTTAGATATATATGTATATGCAGGATTTAACCATGCAGGTACCAAGAATGAAGACTGTACAGTATAGAGATTCAAGATATCAAGATTGAAGACTCATGAGTATCAAGAGTTCAAGATTTCAAGATAAGTATCGAGTCTAGAATTTTCTTAAAACTTCATAATAGCAATGAAATCTTCACTCTATTTTTCTTTTGGGATGGAACCCATTTCTACCTTTTTAGTGGCTTACAAACCGACGACAAGTAGCTTACAAACCTACGACAAGTGGCTTACAAACCCACGAACATCTTGGTTTTATAAAAGTTCTCGAGTCCTGACATGATGAGATATTCTGCAGGAAGAAGCTTGCAAAACTACTTCAAAATGATTTTCGAAACTACTTCGAAATGATTTTCAAAACTGATTTTCAAAATGTTTTAGCCTTAAAAATTATCTTTTCAAATGATTTTCAAAAAGATGTTTTAGCCTTAAATATTCTGGTTTTTAAACTTCGTTTATTTTAAACTATCTTTAAAAAATAATATATTTATACTTAGATTTAAATAGAAAATTATAGTAAAATTTTATATATATTATTCTCTATATTTATCAATGTATTTTATCTATAGTCAAGTATATTTATAAAGTTTAAAATAGTTTTAATATAAGATAAAGGTTATTTTCAAAGAAAATCAAATCTTCAAAAATTGATTTCGGATGTCGACATGCCTATGGTGACCATGTCGACATGGTGTCAGTTGATTTCAAAATTCAAATTTCAAAAGAAGTGTCTATTCGCCATAACTCTTCACGACTGGACATGACTGTTGTTCTTCTATAAATAGGGGTTAGTTTCAATGAATTTTTAATCAGATTTTTTTGTTTTCATTTCTCTTCTTCTTCCACATTTTCTTAATCAAAATCCTATCATCACTCTGCCGAAATCAACATTGAATCTAACTAGATTATCTCTGGTTTGATTCTCTATCACTATCTCAATAAGATCTAAGTGCTATTCAGAGTTATAGGCTTCTTTGTAATCTATCTAGCGAGAAAGGTGTGATTGTAGCCTTGGAAATCAATTAAGCGAGAAAAGGTGTGATTGTAGCCTTGGAAATCAATTGGGTGAACTTGTCGCCCGTAAATCAAGTATCTCTACCCAGAGGATTGTGATTCTGGATGGTGTACCTCAAAGCGTTGAAACCGAGGGTTGTAATTGTTGAATTGCTTTTGAAAGGAAATCCGTACTTAGTTGTGCGGGACTGGATGTAGGGTAACCCCGAACCAGTATAAAATCCGGTGTGTTCTTTCCTTTACTGCTTTTACTTTATTTCTGCATCTATGTTTGTTTCTGTGATTATATCTGTGTCTGAATTTTCCAAACATTTGTGTTCAAATTAACATAAACTCAAAAAGAATTAGTAATTTCTTAAAAACACTATTCACTCCCTCTCTAGTGTTATTCCTAGACTTAAGATCCATATTCCGCATTCCTCTCATTTGGTATCAGAGCAAGGGTTTCAAAAGTTTCATAATCTGATTTTTTGAAAAGTTTTCAAAATGGCTACCAACACTGATACTGTTATTAACACTAGTATCCCTGTCACTCGTTCATTTGTTGAAGGTCAGTCTACTGCCAGACCACCACTTTTTAATGGCAGTAACTATGCATATTGGGCATATAGGATGAAAATATATTTACAATCTATAGGATTAGATACTTGGAATATCACACAAACTGAATATTCTGAACCCACAACTAATTTTGCACAGTGGACTACGGAGCAAAAGTCTGTTGCACAAAATAATTCTAAAGCAATGAATATTCTATTTTGTTCACTTGATAGGAATGAATTTAATAGAGTGTCAGTTTGTAAGTCTGCATATGAAATCTGGAAAACTTTGCAAGTGACTCATGAAGGAACAAGCAAAGTTAAATAGACCAAAATTTCCATGCTCACAAATCAGTTTCAATTATTTAAAATGAATACTAATGAGTCTGTTTCAGATATGTATAGTCGATTTCAAGATATTGTGCATTCTTTAATATCCTTGGGAAAAGAATTTTCGGAAGAAGATCAAGTCCGAAAATTTTTAAATTCTCTCACTCCAGAAGGGATCAAAAGACACTTGCAATTGAAGAGGCAAATGACATCAGTACTTTAAAGATAGAAGAATTGATTGGAAATCTAATGTCGTTTGAAGTTCAAATGATCGAGAGAAGAGAAAGCAAAGCATCTGAAAAGAAATCAATGGCATTCAATGCATTTACCGAAGGATCGGACTCAAATAGTGATAATGATGAAGAGATAGCATTTATGACCAGGAATTTTCGGAAATTCCTGAAATCTAGAAAGATGAATAACCTCAAGAGAAACAACTATAAGAATTCTGGAAATCAGAGTATAGTGCCAAACAATGTCAAATGCTACAACTGTGATGAACCAGGCCATATCAAAAGAGACTGTCCGTATCCAGAAAGACAGACTCCTCCTATAAACAATGAATCAGTAAAGAAACGGAAGCATGCATTTACTGCTACTCTAGATGACTCAGACTCGTCCTCAAGCGATGATGATCAGAAGACAGATAATTCAAATTTGTGTTTCACGGTAGTTCATGACTTCAACGAATTCAAGGAAACGGACTCAGAAAAAGTTACACATTTACAATACAAGTGATTGAAATTGCATGCTTAGAATTAGATGATTGATTGCTTGATTGATTTTGAATTGGTGTGTTGATTGAATTTTAAATTTATTTTTTATTATTTTAATATTATTTTATTTTTATTATTTTTAATAATATAATAATATTTTCTGGAATATACTATAATTCTAATAATATTCCAGATATATATATATATATACATTAATATAATAAGTATATATATATATTAGAATTCTTAGGAAAAATAAATCATAGAAATTCACAGGCATATGTTGACATGGCCCCTACCATGATGTCGACATGGGTACAAATTTTAAAATTCAAAATTTGAATTCAAATTCTTGAATTTCCCTCCACCTTTTCACTTCACTCAATACTCTGAAAAGACATCTTTTGACTAGAGAACATGTCTTTCAAAAATCTATTTATTCACTATCTTTTATCACAACTTTTCACTTTCATTTTCAAATTCAAACTCTCACTTCAAAACTTCAAGCTCTCTACTCTCTACTTTAATGGCTTCTTCAAGCAACCCCTTCACCATGAGACTTTCCAAAAACTTGAAAGAGCAACTCCTCAATAATCCGGAGGCCATAAAAGCATACATCAATTATGCTAATTATGGAAAAGTCCATCCCGGAAAGTTTGCTATTTTTCAAGATTTTGCTTCTTATGAAATTGATACTCTTTTTGCAAACAATCAAATTCTTAGTCTTGTTGATTCTTCTTAAAATGATTTTGTTTGTTACCCAAATCTTGTTAATATTTTCTATGCAAATCTCAATCGAGAATTTTATCAAGGAAATGATAATGAAATTTGGAGTAGTGTCAAAGGCACTAAAATTATTTTGAATTGTGATCTTTTGGGGACCATTCTCAATTGCAAAAGCACGGGAATGGATCTTTCTAGTTTTAAAATCGATGAACATGATCGTGAGACATTTCATCATATTTTTGAAGCAGATGAAAACTTTGTATTTATAAACCGAAACTTTTGTCCTAAAGCAAGGATTGTCAATCTTCTTTTACAACATACTTTGACCCCAAGATTGGGTAATTTCAACAATCCTACTTCAAAAGTGTGCAAAGCACTTTTTTTCTATTTTCAGAAATTATGATATCAATTGGGCGCAAGTTATTTTGGATGAACTTCGTCCTAAAAATTATGGAATTTACCTTACTCGGATTTTCAATTATTTTGGAGTAAATTTCAAAGCAGAAGAATTTATTTCAAGATAAGTTTTTAACATCTCAAACATTTCTCTCATGAAAATCCCATATGTTTTTCAACCTTACGAGACTCTTGCCGAAAAGGAAGAACGTTTGGCTCATGAAGAAATGGAAGAGGAGGAAGAGGAGGAAGAAGAAGAAAGGGATGAAATGGAAATAGAAGAAGAAGAAGAAGGTGAAACATCCCTAGAAAGTATTGAATATCCATCCAATCCTACCAACAAAACCCTTTTCAAAAATCAAAAGATTATTGTTAAGAATCAATGGGTTCTTAAAAGATCCGTTAGTAAGAAGTTGGACAAAATATCATCCAAGATGAACAAGTTTTTCTCTAAAGTCAGTAAGAAACTTGGATTATCTTCATCTTCATCATCCTCTAACTAATTCTATATTTTCATATCATGTCGAATTAGTTTAAGTTTGTTTTAATTTGACTGTTTATGTAGTTGTTTATGATTGATCATTGTATCACTCTTCCTTGCAATGAAATTGAATTTCCTTTTTGTTATCTAGCTTATCTTATCTCTTGAATAAATGTTAGTATATTATAGAAATATATATAAACCATTATTCACAAAATCAATAAGGTCATTAAAATTTACTAGACCATGTCGACATCCCCCCTTGACCATGTCGACATGTACTGGTCAGAAATGACACTTCATTTTGAATTTGAAATTTGAATAACTACCTTGTGTCTATTCATTTCAAACGAATTTCTACACCTATAAATACCCATTTCTTCCAGAATTCATTACTGAATATTATTCCTCATTTATTCTATCTCTCATTCTTCTCACAATTTCAAAAATGGCTAATCCAATTCATAACTTATCCGAGAATCTTGAAGAAACTCTTAATTCATTCAAGAATGTTCTCTCGTTCATTCTTCGTAACCAGCGACACTTAGAACTGAGTCAAATGCAAATGATCAAGGAGCAAGAAAGACATTTCGAGGCAATTCAATGGATGATTTCTTCTCTGCATAAGGATGATAACGAAGCACATCCTCCTGTCTCTCTCACAAATGACAATGAAAATTGGGATGCCATTAAAGCAGACCCTATTTTCGGAGAAGAAGGATGGGTGGAAGTTCCCCGTAACGTTTAATTTGTTTGCTTTATTACTTTGTTTGAATTGATTGTTTGGATTGAAATTGGTTGTTTTGATTGATTTGATTTATACTTGGTGTGGTTTGATGATTGTATAAATATACACTGATATATTTATAATCGTTGATTAAATATCATGTCTATAAGTATAGTTATTTCTTAATATACTTTATTATATAGTTTATTAATGCAGGTACTTGAGTACAAGAATGAGGGGGAGTTGTATAGTTTAGTGTTTGTTTGTTTTTGTTGATGAGAAAGGGGGAGAAATATAAAATAGGGTAGTTTGGCATAGATTAAGGGGGAGTTATCAGTTTTAGGGGGAGTCAATAGGATAGAAGTAATATTTTATAAACAAAGGTTGTCATCATCAAAAAGGGGGAGATTGTTAGTCCATGAGTTGATGGTTTGGATGACAACAACCTTAGAATAAGATTATAAAATATAAATACTAACAATATAGTTTAGATATATATGTATATGCAGGATTTAACCATGCAGGTACCAAGAATGAAGACTGTATAGTATAGAATTCAAGATATCAAGATTGAAGACTCATGAGTATCAAGATTATCAAGAGTTCAAGATTTCAAGATAAGTATCGAGTCTAGAATTTTGTTAAAACTTCATAATAGCATTGAAATCTTCACTCCATTTTTCTTTTGGGATGGAACCCATTTCTACCATTATAGTGGCTTACAAACCCACGACAAGTACCTTACAAACCTACGACAAGTGGCTTACAAACCCACGAACATCCTGGTTTTGTTCAAGTTCTCGAGTCCTGCCATGATGAGATATTCTGCAAGAAGAAGCTTGCAAAACTACTTCAAAATGATTTTAAAAATTACTTCGAAATGATTTTCAAAACTGATTTTCAAAATGTTTTAGCCTTAAAAATTATCTTTTCAAATGATTTTCAAAAAGGTGTTTTAGCCTTAAATATTCTTGTTTTTAAACTTCGTTTATTTTAAACTATCTTTAAAAAATAATATATTTATACTTAAATTTAAATAGAAAATTATAGTAAAATTTTATATATATTATTATCTATATTTATCTATGTATTTTATCTATAGTCAAGTATATTTATAAAGTTTAAAATAGTTTTAATATAAGATAAAGGTTATTTTCAAAGAAAATCAAATCTTCAAAAATTGCTTTGGGATGTTGACATGCCTATGGTGACCATGTCGACATGGTGTTAGTTGAGTTCAAAATTCAAATTTCAAAAGAAGTGTCTATTCGCCATAACTCTTCATGAATGGACATGACTGTTGTTCTTCTATAAATAGGGGTTAGTTTCAACGAATTTTTAATGAGATTTTATGGTTTTCATTTCTCTTCTTCTTCCACATTTTCTTAATCAAAATCCTATCATCACTTTGCCAAAATCAACATTGAATCTAACTAGATTATCTCTGGTTTGATTCTCTATCACTATCTCAACAAGATCTAAGTGCTATTCAGAGTTATAGGCGAGAAAGGTGTGATTGTAGCCTTGGAAATAAATTAAGCGAGAAAAGGTGTGATTGTAGCCTTGGAAATCAATTGGGTGAACTTGTCGCCCGTAAATCAAGTATCTCTACCCAGAAGATTGTGATTCTGGAGGGTATACCTCGTAGCCTTGAAACCGAGGGTTGTAATTGTTGAATTGCTTTTGAAAGGAAATCCGTACTTAGTTGTGCGGGACTGGATGTAGGGTAACCCCGAACCAGTATAAAATCCGGTGTGTTCTTTCCTTTACTGCTTTTACTTTATTTCTGCATCTGTGTTTGTTTCGGTGATTATATCTGTGTCTGAATTTTGCAAACATTTGTGTTCAAATTAACATAAACTCAAAAAGAATTAGTAATTTCTTAAAAACACTATTCACCCCCCCTCTAGTATTATTCCTAGCCTTAAGATCCATATTCCGCATTCCTTTCAATAACATGGGTTATAATTAAGTAATAAGAACGGAAAAGCTTATTTTGAGACTTTGAATAAATTAATGAGCAATAATAATGGTAGAAGCTTATTTAAATAATTTATATTATGGCAATAAGAAAATAAAGCAGGAATGATAAAAGAGGCTTATTTTAATGAAATTAAAATTTATATTAAGTTAAATAAGCAAGATAATGAATGTGGCTCATACCAACAACATTCCCTATTAAATAAATGGAAATCGCACAATAGATAGAGGTGAGATGAGGGCAAGAATATGCTAATTATGGTAAAAAAAGTAGCCAACAAAATAAGAAAGTAAACTAAAGGCAAATTAAAAGATTAGACTTAAGGTCTAATAAAAGAATTGAGATGCGTTTGGAGCAGCCTAAAGGATGAAGCGTCCAACGAAGCAGTTCATCACGGATTTCAAAAATGGAGAAGCACGTCCAACTTAGTATTTTTGGGCTTCAAGGAAGTACGAGACTTCAACGGGACGTGAGGATACTCTAGGATGTGTAATATCCCAGAAATTTTAACAATATCAATTTAATAATCTGTTAAATAATTAAATTGATATTGATGATCTTTGATAATAAAATTTGAATTTAATTTAATAATCTAATTAAATAAGTATCAAATATGTTATTTCCAAATAATAAGTATAATGTATTATTTTTATAAATATGAATGGATTTTAAAGACTATGGAATTGTTATTTTAAATTGATAAGTAGTTGTATATGAATATATATATATAACTTAACTTTTAAATTGAATCTTAGGATTTAATTTAAATTGAATTTGAAATTTAGTTTTGAAATTCAATGGAATAAATATTTAAATTTGTTGTGGAGTTTAGAAAAATGTATAAATTTTTAGTTATAAATAAATTTAGTTTTCTTTCTTTAAAAAAAAAGGTAATTTGTATATATATAGATAAGTATTTTATAAATAAAGAAAAAGGGTTTTATTTACTTTTAAAATACATATAAAAATATAAAAAGACAAGTGTTTATGTTTAAAGCTTTGTTTAACAAGTGTAATGTAAGTAATCAATGCTAATGACAAGTGGCTTATTTTTATTTTCTTTTTCTTTTATTTTTATAAATTTCTACTTCACTTATATAAACATATGCATTCTCCTTACTTCATTTTCTTTCTATTCTTCATTTTCAAAACAAGAAAAACTCAGTTTTTCCTCTAATAAAATCTGAAATAATTAGTAACCTCTTCTCAAAACTCTTCCTCTAATCTAAAATCAAAAACCTGATTTTCAAATTCCTCAAACCAGAGATTATCAACATCGAATCTCTGTAAACCATTTTCCCAAATCTAAATTAAGTTCAGCCTGTAATCTTCTTGCAACTAGAGAAATCAAATCCCTGTAACTAAGTTGCAGATCTGAAATCATCTCAAGGCCTTCAAAACATCTTCATTTTTCAATCTGGGATCATTTTAAAGTCTACCTGCATTTTTCTCAAATCTGGAAACAACTCAGTTCAAAACTGTCTGCATTCATTCTTCTCATCTCTGGAAGCATCATGAATGCAGCTCTAAATCCAATAAGTAAAGACCAGCAATTCAAGTTTTAAAATCAAATTCAAGAAGCTTGCCAGTCTACAATTTTCAAAAGCTAAAACTGCCTCTGTTTAAATTAAGGTGAGTAACATTTTTACTTAAATTAACTTAGGAAATTATGATGCATGTCTAATTCGGTGATAAATATTGTTTTGATATGGATGTTTATAGATGACTCTGCATGTATATGAATGTATATAGATGTGTATGTTATTTGTATCAGTGTGACCCTGTTATCTTGAATTCTAGGCTACTGTTTTTGATATAAATCATATCTCATGATCTAGTTTTAAGTGTAGATCTAAGGTTTAAGTAAAATTAGTTGTTCCCTAGTAAACTAAAGATTAAAAGATTTAATTAAGACAAAATTTAGTCTGAGTGCCTCTGTAATCTAAAACAACAGAGACATGTTATATAAAAATGAAATTTAGAACTTTGTAATTTATAAATTCAGATTTATAAATTGAAAACATAAATGATAATATGATTTTTAGCATGAATATCATAGTTTTTAGTTTAGTATAATAAGAGCAGTTCTGGTTTTAACAAAAAGGGGAAAACTTGTAAATTCTGGTGATCTATTGATAGTGAAGGGTCGGGATTGTTCTTGTGGGTAGAGGAGCAATCAGAGAAGCTTGGAAAAATAGTTGATGGTGATGCAAATCTTTTTGGTAGCCGCGGTGATGGTTTCTTTCCTGTAGCCCTAGTTTTAAGTTAGGCTATGAATTTGTTTCGTTTGTTTTCATTGATGGACCGAGTGTTCTAAGACTTTGGGAAATGGAAGTTTAGGTATAGACGAAGACATGGCCAGAGAATTAGTTTCTCTGATGGTCGGAATCGCGAGTACGAACTATGTTGATAGGCTTTGGAAATGTTGTCTGGTTCCTGGTTTTAGATTTTAGGCTCGATTTCGAGTTCGAGCAGTGATCGAAGTAGTGATGGTAGTTTTCTGGTAGGTGGATGATCGTCGATGGGTGGAGATACTCGGTGATGGCCGGAGGCGTCGATCTGGACTGTGCACGTGCACGTTCGAATGTATGTACTGGTAGCAGTTTCTTTGGGGATGGAAGGAGAGACTCGAGAATACTGTTGTTTGGCCCGGAAGATTGCTCGTGTGTTTGAGGGTTTGTCTCGAAGTAGTGGAGCTGGAGTATTGAACTCAAGTGATAAGAAAGGACTCGAGTTTTTCGAGTGTTTTTGCGAGGGAGACTCGGGGAAATTAGGGTGTCGACTCGAAGTAATTTAGTGGTGGGCTCGGGTACTTTTGTGTTGACAGGTTTTTAAAACTGTCTGGTTTTTAAAACTTTAATCTGGGTTTAAATTGTAAAGAAAATTTTAAACTAGAATTTAAATCAAAAATTTAACTATGTAGATTCAAGTTGGTTTTGAATCTTAAAGATTTGAAATAAATAAGTTATAAATTTATATATTTTAAATAGGTTTTAAATGGTAGTTAGATTTAAATTGTTTGAAATTAAAAAGGAAATTGGTTTAAACTCTTCTTAAATTTCTTTTATAAGAGATAAGATTTTTAATAAGTAAAAGTTTTTAAATTGGTTTTAAAAACTTTGTTAAAAATAAATTGGTATTCATTTTAAATACATAATTTAAAATGAAATTTTAAAAGTAGATTTGAAAGGGATGTTTCAAATATGAATGATAAATGATAACTTGTTTATCAATAAGAATAATGGTGTATCTTAAAGTAATTAAAGATTTATGTTCATTAAATTAATTAGGAAATTTAATGGATAATTAAATTGTTTGATTAATTAATCATTCAGATTAATTAAATAGGTAATTAAAGGATTAAACTAATTTATTTATGATTAAGATAAATTAATTAGGGATGATTAATTTGTAGTTAGGAATTATAAATTAGAGTATTAATTAATGGTTAGAAATTAAATTAATAAGTAATTAAATATTAATTAAGTTATGGTTAACACTTAATTAATTAAATAATTAGAGATTGATTAATTGGTTATTAAGATTTATTAATTTAGAATTAATAATAATTAATATAAGTTAATTACTTAAGGAAAGTAATTAAATAATAGTTAATGAAGTCATTAACTATGGATTATTAAATAATAAATTAATAGGATTAATTTAATAGTTAATTAGATTAATTAATTTAAAGATAATCAATTATAGAATTTGTTTAAATGTAATTACTTAATGGAAGTAATTAAGAATTAATTACTTATTGTAATTAATTGAAGTTAATTTGATTTAGTTAAATTAATTAATTAAGTTTAATTAATTTAGAATAATCAAGAGATGATTTGATAATAATTACTTAATGTAATTATTAAAGTAAGATTATTTAGGGAAGTAAATAATAAAATAATTACTGGAAGTAATTAGTTGAATAAATGATGTTATTAATAGAAGTAATTTGAGTTAATTACTTTGAATAATTAATCAAGAGATTAATTAAGAAATTAATTAAGGAGTAATTAATTTAGTTAATGAAAGTAATTAAGGGTAGTTAATTACTGATTGAAGATTAATCAAGGGTGATTAATAAATGTTATTTAATTAAAGGTTAATTACTTAATGTAATTAATTTAATTAAGTAATTAATAATTAAGTTGTAATTAAGGATCATTAATTAATATAATTAATGATGTAATTAAGATTGATTAATTAAGTAATAATTAATAAATGAAGTGATTAATCAATGTAATTAATTAAGGATTAATGTAATTAATTATAGTTGATTAAGTTAATTAATTTTAGTTAATTAATTAATGAATAATTAAAGGTTAATTACTATAAGTGGTTATAATTAATTTAAGTAATTAATTGAGAATAAATTACTTGAATATAATCAAAAGATAATTAATCAAGATGATTAATTGAAAAGAATTATTAGAGGATAATTAATTAATGGTTAAGTAAGCAGGATTTATAGAATGAAGTAATTAATTTAATTTACTTTAAATTAATTAGAGACGTTATAAATCATTACTTATGAATGGGTGATAGTATTGAATACTTTGCATTGATTGATATCTCTGATGAGATATATGCTGTGTGATATGGATGTTTAGTTGAATTGTGATGATAATATGGATTATCTGTTATATTGATAATGTTGATTATCTATTGTAATGTTGTGAATTATCTTTCTTTGTGTATAAAGATAATGAATTGAATTGTTTTAACCTTTAAAACAACTTGGCCTTAAAAGATACGTTTTGGATTTCGATGAGACCGGGATCGGGTTTCCGTATACCGGATTTCCAGGTCTGGAGACCCGAATACCACATCGATCCAAATTAACGATAGGTCGTGAATCAAGTGAAGATGAAGATTCAGAGTGCAAGGGTTATTGTCGTTAACTCTGAGCGTGATTCCAAAACGAGTGTAACGAGATAATGCCTTCGGTTTCGTTCGAACCCGGAACGAACTTGTATGGATTGAATGCTTTCAGCACATCGTCAGGTGGACGATGAGCATTCTAAGATAGATGTGTTCTATTTAAAGGTAATCGTGACCTCAAGCCTCACAAACCGGGAATGGCTAAAACAGGGGAGGTGCAGCAAGGTTAGTGGGTAGCACCCAAGTAGGACAAGGTTACCTCTGTCTAGATGTCCCTTTCTATTTTCGACTTAGTGGTGCGGTTGCTGATCCCAACCGCGAGGTATCTTGTGCGGGAATTATCCATTAAGGGATGTTCCGACCTTGTGTTGCAGGGGATTGGGAGTGATCCTCGGTACGGTGATCTAGGCCACGTACTGTGACGGGCGGTACCCCAGTAGCCCTGCCATTGTATGGAAACCCATTCTTCCTACGTGCCCTTACGGTTTTGATTGTATAACCCACTTTGTGGCTAGTATGCTGGAATTTAATAATGTAACAATTTCAGCTATTTCATATTTATTTGAAAACCCTAGACCCTATTATAATATAACTGGATTTCCTATCAAATGTTTTGGTTAGCGTAAGGTAAAAACTTACCCATGTTTATTTGTGGGGAGTCTTACGTGACACCTTTTCTTTCTAAAGGTTTTGAAGTTAAGCAAGTTTAACCTGTTACTCACACCAGACCCATGTCTGACCCAAGTTGTTTATTTCTGTTTTATAAACTCTTGGGTACTCAAATTTTTACGAGTAGCCAAGGGATTCAGGTTTAGCTTTGACGAATTGTGGAGGAGCAATGGAGCAGGAGGCTTCAGCGTTGTAGATATATATAGTAGTTCCGCTGTGTCTGTATCTCTGTAGTGTATTGAGTTGTAATGTCTAGACAAATGTTATAACTGTCTAGTAAGTGATGTATATGCTGTGTAACTCTGTAAAGTGTTGTATACTATGTAATAGTATATGTTATTAATATAATTTATTCGTTCCGCTGTGAGATCGTTGTTGTTGTTTCTTTCTTTCTTCTCTTCTTTTCTATTTTCTACCCCTTTCTTTCTTATTAATGATTCGTCATTCTGTAGAATGAGTGGCGGGTTGTTACAGGATGGCCCACTGGGTAGGCCTAATGAAGCTGCACCCCCGGAGGCAAGTCTGTAGGTGTTCCATCAAGAGAGTATGCCTTGACTGCATTTGCATTGTAGGCCTAACGAAGTAGACATTTATAGGCAGTCAGAAGGGCTTGGTGTTCAGAGTAGGGTATTCGTATGTCCAGTACTAGCAAGTAAGTTTAAGGATAGTAGCATGCGGATATCGACCAGCATCAGGACCAAGAGAGATTTCGGGAAAGACTAGAGTTAAACCAATGGGCCAATGATTCTTTCACTATCGAGACATTGGATGAGGGGCACTGCCATTTGGATGTTAGATTGTTTGCAGTAGGGCACGTCCACTTAACTCTTTAAAAGTCTTTCGGTTAGTTGAAGGGTGGCTGCGTGGGGCCATAGCCACGATGAAAAAGAGACAGACCAACTAGAATATCTGTATTGTAGGCCTAACGAAGTAGTCCTTCACAGATATAGAAAATCCCCGACTGAATTCCATACAAGGTAGACCTTGTTGGTAGGATTCAGATAGTAGACAGAACGATTACGTCGTCCTCAATGTACGCATTGGGTGGTACATTGTGGATGTCCGAGCACTGGCATAGACTAGTGCAGACGCGATTTACATTTTCATAGTAAGTAGTTGAGCATCTGTATTGTAGGCCTTACGAAGCAGTCCTTTACAGATGTAGCTACGGAATGCTCGTGGTGCAAGATGATGGAGTATCTGTATTCTAGGCCTTACGAAGCAGTCCTTTACAGATATAGCTATGGAGCAAGATGATGGAGCATATGTATTATAGGCCTTACGAAGCAGTCCTTTACAGATGTAGTTATGGAACGCTCTCGAAGCAAGACGATGAAGCCCTTTTTGAGGAGGATACGGAAGGTACCATGGGTGGTACCTAGGACCAATATGGTCATTGGGCATATAGCTACATATATGTATATATTAGTTGTTAGGTTTTAATCTACTATGGAGTAGATGGATACGGTTTACGAACAGAAGCGAGAGTATTGTAACCTAATGAACCTAATATAAGAGTAAATGGAAATAATATGTTATATGTAGAATTAAACCTAGAAGTATATAATTTATTCATTCACCAGAACTTTATTTCTTACCCCCTCCTCATAACATCCTACAAGTTAGGTAGATGGCACAGACTTCCCAACTTTAAGACACTTGTTTAGAAAGTGTTATTATATCGGTGAGTATTTACTTACTATTATATTTTAGTCAATTCCGCTGTGATATATTTAACTGAGTTCTGATATATTTGTCTTTGCCTATTTGTAGGATACCAGATTCCCAACTCCGGTTTCAGTGGGCTTGGGTTATAGCATTTTTGCGAAAAATCCGGACCAAATGGAATTTGGGTTGTTACAAGTAGCTTCCGAGCAGAACTACATGGATGTAACTTAAGATCTTAATGTTAATTTGTTTCAATTGTTTATTTCGTATACTGATATACATTCACTTTATTATTTATTTTAAGAAAAAAGAAATGGTTGGAAACAAGCTAGTAAAAAATTGCAGTCTTCCACTATTGGTAATTCTAGAGCTGAATAGGACGATATTCAGAAGTCTGCCATAGGTACCTCTCTTTTATCACCTACAGTAAGTTTTTTTGTTTTATTGTAAGTGAAATATGTATTAGTCTGCACACTTAATTATAATTGTTAAATTTTCACATATAAAATTATAAGAAGGCACACGAGAAGATTACAACCACTGTCTGCACCTATACCTTCTGCCCCATCCCTGCCTCAATCCTCATCGCCAACTACACCTTTGCCCCCAACTACTTCAGCTCATTCTCCACAACCTTGCTCTCCACAATCTCCTTCCCTTACCAATGTTCAGCTTGAGAAAGATAACACCTTTAACAAAAGTGATAGTCGACCTAAACCTAAAAGAAAGAAACGAGGCATGACACGGTTGAAAGGGCTTGGGATACAAGATAATTCAAATGCAAAGATAGAAGTGGTTTTCAACGAGAAAGGGCAACCTATAGGTGATGCTTCTATCCCTTTTGCATCTTTCATAGGTGCTTTAGCACGTAATAATGTTTCGATAACTATTGATGATCGGAGAGATGTTTCTAGCACTCATAAAAATAATCTTTGGACACTTGTGGTTGTAAGATTAACACAAAATAGTTTATATTCGAGTATGGAAGCTTATATTGATTATTTCTTTCAAAATTCAAAGTGTTTTGTAGCTAAGATACAAACTTGATGAAATGCATAAAGATTATGTTTTTCAAAAGATGGCTACTTCCTTAAGAGAGTATAGATGTCAAGTAGGCAGTGTTGTAGTATAAGCTCTAAAGTTGGAAGAAGCCGAAAAAGCAAGAAAACTTACCATGATAAAGCCTGAAAATTTGACTGATAACCAATGGAGTGAATTCATAAAAAAGAGAACTTCCGTAAATTTCAATTAAGTTGTGTTTGTATCTTTTGTTTATTAAGTTCAATACTAAATCTTTCATATTAAGTCAAACTAACCAAAATGGCAACAAAAGCAATTTTGCATGATTTAGCTCTAAGTATAGTGCTTTGCCATATTTTGATGATACCTGCCTAATTGTTTAAATTTACTTCAAAATTAATATTGTCAATATATCCATGTTCCTTGTGTCCTAAAAATATTTTATAATTGAATTTTTACCTAAGCGAAAAGTGTTCTCATGAAGCAAGTGAGGAACAAGCATACTCATCCACACATGATGAGTCGATTAGGATATGCAAGATTGGAGGAAAAATTGGTTAATTAATTTTCTATCTCCAATACCATTATGCTATTTTTATTTGGTATATGTATCTAAATATCATTCATATATGATGTCGATGTATATATATTGATGCGAGAAAAACCTGGAGAAGAAGTTATTAGAGCAATGCTATGGACAAAAGGTCATACGAATAAAAATGGAAATCCAACAAATAAAGCCATCAAAGACTCGATCGTACAAATAAATATAATTATTACACGTTTTACATGCATGTTGTTGTTGACATATTAATTAACATTACATTGTTTGATTATTATTTTTAGAAAAAAGTTCAACAATTCAATGAGTCACAATTGAAGACAAAGAATTAGTCAGTGAAAGATGATGCTCTTTCACATGTTCTAGGGCCGGATCGGCCAGGTAGACTAAAAGGACTTGGGTTTGGAGTTACGTCTTCTAAGTTAAAAGCCCAATCACACAGTAGCACATTGGTGCGTTCCCTTGAAGAAAAATTAAGAGCATTAGAGGCCAAAGTTGACTTACTCAATGAGGTAATAATAACATTTAATTTTAGCAGTACCATATTATGCTATTCTATGTGAAACATTGGTTTTCTTTATTTTAACTACTACAATCGGGCGAAAATAGTGTTGATGCACGTCGGAATGAATCCGATGCTATGAAGGTAAACTAAAAAGTAAATCTAAATAAATATGTACTTTGTTAATTAAATTATTGTCTTTTGGTGATATCATTTTTTTAAACTTTGTATGGCAATCTAACCATTACAGCAGTATGGACATACCTACTTCGTTGGTAGGAGCTAAATGCAAGTTGTTGAGTTGGCACAAGGAAGGAGAAGCGGTTGTGGAAGGTGAAATATTTTCTACCAATCTAACAAACTTGGTTCACTTCAAACCATTAGGGCTTGATGCACGGAGTGGTTTTGTCGAGTTTGCGGTAAATGCAGAAGCTTTTTTTATGGCGAAGTACATATGAATTTAAGGTGGTTGGAGATGCGGTAGGGTTTACAGTTGCATGAAGCAAAGAGTATATCTCTTTTGATCTTTCTTAGTGGTTAAATTGGTGCTTTTAGGAGTTCAACATAATATTTTCATAATTTATATTATGTACCTTTGGTTTTGGTTTTTGAATTTTTTCTACTTTTCAAACAGTTTAATGCGTTACTATAAACTTATGAACTACTATTTTTAGTTTATTTGAATAGTTTGTAGTCTATGTAAACCCTTTTTAACTCGGCCAATGTAATTATACATTACCGGTCCCAAGCCCGGATAAAGGAAAAGGGAGAAAAAGGGATAATCTTGATGGTTAGTCTCATCTATTTTCATCTAATTTTCGGGTAAAGGAGGAGTTACTCTGTTTGTTTGGTTGCTAAAACAGTTGACTGATTTTTGGAATGTTTTGGCTATGTTCAGATCTGTAGATGCATTGGGTGTGTAGTTTGTAAGAAACATCACTTATTCCACTCTCGGTACCATCACTAACAGCCATGGTGGTAGCAGTCAAAATGGTGCAGAAACGAAACATTATCTGAAGCTTATGCACCCTTCTGATACCCTTCATGTAGGCCCTGTTTATTGCCTTGTTACCTTCTGTCTAAACTGTCCATATGAACACTAAAATAAACTACGGTTTGGATACTCAAATTTCTCTTTGTTTCTTGTTTTATAAGAGGTGTTGAAAGAGTTCGCATCCAAAAAATATGGAAGGCTGAGGAATCTAAAAACCCGTTCAAGGAATAATCATGAAGGAGAAGACAGTTAATTTGTAGAGGTAATTACCTAAAATCTTGAAGAAAATTAACTTCTTTTAATATTTGTGATGGTTTTTAGTTATGTTTACTTCAGATTCTAGTGTAAACATAGCACTACAAAAGAGTAAAATTTATGACTGAAAAATTTAATATCATAATATCCATGTTTGAAATGAAGTAAACTGAAGAGTTCAACTATTATTATTGAAATATCAATCAATGTGCACATATCTATCAATGTAGGTGCATGCCTACTGACATTACATGTACAAATATACTAATATTATGTCTCATCACCACTCTTCTTTTTTCTCTCTTCCCTTCAGCCAGTACATTAATGGATGAATTTAATTCTCTGCCTTCATATATGGTTAAGCTAAATTTCCCTCAGTTAATTTCCTATTGAATCTTTCTTACAGTTTTAATTTTAATTGTAAAGTGTAAAATGTGAAAGATATATGTGAAAAATAGACTAGTTTCTACTTGAACTAACGCTATATGACTGCTTGATGCTTAACAATTGCACAACAAGAGAAAATAATACATTTGCTTTACCCTTAGCTGCAAAATTAAACTATAAAAAATAGCTGTGGAATTGTGAGCATTAACAAGTGTCATATCACATACTTCACTTCTAACTTTTTATTAAAAATGTTATTGTTTATGCATGTAAACAAAAAGGCACTATGGTTATGTTTCAATAACTGAAAGCTTAATTTATGTAAATAGGCATTCCACTTACTTATATATTCTTACTTTTTTTCCAGTTCAGTTACTAGCAATTTAGTTATGCATGATGTTACTGGTACAGTCACTAACATATGGGTACAAGCACTAATGGACCATAATATCTTTTTGTTGGTTAAATTCTAACTAATAAATACAGAACTACAACTATATATGTTGAAGAGCCAACTTATATATTACGATATATCATTCTTAGAAGAAATTATAAAGCAAACCAAGTCTTATATATTGAAACCTGGAAATACACATGCATATAATTCGACAACTAATTTACTTACTGCTTAAAAAAGAAAATCAAAACCTTGTTTATTCTGCTTTACCTTTACTGTATTCTCATATATAAATGTTAAAATTGCCATATTGAAGTTTACTAACAGAATAGAGAGATCTATTTAACTAGTGAAAAGTGCTAGTCTCTCTTTAGTAGTAATTTTTTTTACTATATTACTTTGAAAATTCATAAATTCGTATTGTTGGAGGTATCATTGTTTTTTATGCTTTAAAGGTGGAGGCCGAGAAATCATTCCACTTCAGACTTGCTGCTATACTCAATGATGTTGAGGTAGAGGTAACAAACATTCATCTGCCTTTTTTGACAAGTCAAATTAGTATTATTTATTTATTTCTTTATTATTTCAGTCAATTATCTTGTGTAGATGAACATTGAAATATTCTAGAAGTCTGCCTCGAATACCTCTCTTTTATCAGCTACAGTAAGTTTTTTTCTTAAAAGTCGAATAACTATAACGCCCCACTCCGAGAGCCTCATTATCAAAGGGTATTATATGGATAATACCGTCTGCTAATTCGGACAATGGAGTATAATGGAAGCGACCATGTGTAATCTTACTTTAACTATCTACTGAACACGTCGAAAAGTGGACTCTAATTTTTTTTTCATCTCATGTGGTTCGACATATTCAATAAATACTTAAAGCAAAACTACAATGGATAAAAGATCTATCAGAACAACGCATAATAGCAAAATGAACATCATCACAGAACATCATCAAATAATAAGTAAATAGTCTCAGCA
The DNA here is from genome assembly GCA_030737815.1 of Allium fistulosum. Lineage (NCBI taxonomy): Eukaryota > Viridiplantae > Streptophyta > Magnoliopsida > Asparagales > Amaryllidaceae > Allium > Allium fistulosum. The sequence continues at coordinate 274,764,452 of CM060907.1, read as the reverse complement.
CAATACAACATCAAGTACAGATCCAAATATAAAAGTGGGTACAAAGTCACTACTCACACATCCGTGAGTCAAAAGAATATACAGAAGATAGTCATAATATCAGAGTATCATAAAGGATGGATAACAAGCAAAGCTATCTATAGTATAGCGGATATATCCAAAGCGGAAGCACCGAAGCAAGCTAAGTCCAAAGCGACCTAACCTGAAACAACTCGGTCTGACCCGAGCATAAAATACTCGGGTCAAGCTAGCTAAACAAATCAGTTAGATAAACTGAACAATAATCATGATAAGATAATAAGGCAACATATAACATAATAATCTCTAAAAGAGAAACATATATCATGGTAAAAAAGACCAAAATCTCTCACATAGGGAAGAAACAAACATCTAAGTAGAGATGTATATCAAGCCTCATATCATTGGCATAACATAAACACAAGTGCCACTGTAGGCATAAAACAAGTTCCACAAGGTAGTCGCGCTTATATGGTGTGGTTGCATAAAACCATCACCGAATGGCGCTACACGAGGGAATATAAATCACACAGGAAAACATTAGCGTGCTAGTACTGTATTCAATCACATAGGAAATATACCCCAGTGACACACCCATCACATTAGCTAAGGGGCAACACCTAAAGGAGACAGTCCGAAGACACTATCCCAAAGGCAAATAAACCCAAGGGAGACAGTCCGAAGACACTATCCCAGAGGTATCACTCAGGAAACACGCCGTAGTGGTAAAGGCTCGTAGGCCTAGTACTCGTTTACCACTAACGGTAGGAATGTGTCACGAACTCTTAGCAAGGAACCCGTAAAGTAGTAACGTGAGTCTCATACCCCAACGTTCGCACTAAACGGTTTACTAACCAATCGTAAGCTTCCACACTCAAAGCAGTGAAAATTTTACCTCATGTCATGGTAAACTAGGCAAAAAGGCCAAAACGATCAATCGAATAGGTCGAGGATTAATCGGAAAGATAAACGCGCGGATTCATGGTCCGTGTTTTACCTAACCATTTAATCACCTTTCCACTTCGCTCGAAGTGTAGAAGAGTGTATATTTTACTTAGAAAATAGTTGAAGAAAACGGATTTTTAATCGTTTGAAAACCTATTTTGAAATAGTCTTTGAAATTCTCCTATTATGGAGTAATTAATTTAATATTTAAAATAATACTAAATAATAGTTTCAAAAGCCAATTTGATGGAAAATCACTTTAAAATGATTTATAAAATCCGTGCATGAAATCTAGAGACAAATCTCAAAGAAATCGGAAAAACTCAGAAAAATAATCGAAATTATGTCTAAAATCGCTGAAAACAAGTCGAAGTCACTAGTTCGACGATAGATTTGAACCTGCAAACCAAGTCCAAATGGCATGAAAATTGGCAAGTATGTAGACCAACATACCTGATCCAAACTGCATAAAGAATCGGGCAAATCTGACTTGAAACAAAGAAATTGCATCGTCTCAAAGTCGGAAAGAAATCACAAAACTCTGCAGTGTCAAAACAGTGCAAAGGTCCCACTTCGACGACATGGTCGAAGGGTCATATGAATCCAGATCTTGATGAAATTTTGCACGAGCATAGTACAGTACTCCTACTTTGATATGCAACAAGAATCTTTCGGTTCCGACTTGAAACGAAGAAATGGCAATGTTTCAAAGTTGGTACGACGATAACTGAAAATGATCACTATTGTAAAATAGTTTCTGGGTGCTACTTCGGCAATAGAAAAGAAGTATCTAACGCACCCAGATCTAAACCAAACTTTGCAAGGTTCAAGATCTCGACCACATCTTTCCAACGAGACCAAAATTGATAAAATCCGACATCGAACCCACTCGCAGCGAGGTCGCGAAGTTGGACGTTTGAACTACAATTAATCAATGTTTTTCAAAACAGTTTCTGTGTGCTACTTCCTTTTCTGCTTTTGCAACCTGGAAATAAAAACAAGATATATATACAGTTTTTTTTATATCGAAGAAGAAACTAAAATAAATGAAAAACAAAACAAATTCAAAACAACCCTCATTTTTTTTGGAAGAGACTCTTTGTTTATTTTATTTTATTTTTTTTTTTTTTTTTTGGAAAGGAAACTTAAAAGTACTATTTTACTAATGCAACTAAATGAATGCAAGGGTAAATTACAAATGATTTATCCTAAGTTAACCCAAAATTGTATAATCATGCTTTGTCTTAAATCAACAAGATAGTTCTCAGCCAGGTAACAGGCAGGAGTTATCGGTGCACCACGAATCATTGTAGCAATGCAGCCGAAGGTTTAAGTACCTTCATAGGAACAACCACTATAATATTTATGAATCACCGTAATATTTATAAATGGTTATTACTCTATCGTAGCCTAGACACCAAGAAATTAAATTGTTCAAAGAAGACAACTTGCAAATATATAATTAAGAGCTATCAATGTCTAATAGTTATTATTAACAAATTCTAGGATGAAATGCAAAGCAGAAATTAAAAGTGTATTAACAATGCAACTACGAATGAATTTTTGTTTTTTTTTATAAATTTTTCTTTTATAAAATGTAAGCAAACAACAATGCAAGGCAAATAAAAACAATATATATAGCAACCAAGCAGTTTTTTTAGGCAAGTAAAGCGAAGCAATTTTTTTAGCAAGCAGCTCCATTCTTTTTCTGCTTTTTGCAACCTAAAAATAAAACCAAGATATATATAAAAAAAATTTTATATCGAAGAAGAAACTAAAATAAATGAAAAACAAAACAAATTCAAAACAACCCTCGTTTTTCTTTTTGGAAGAGACTCTTTGTTTATTTATTTTTTTTGAAATTTTTTTTTAATTTTTTTTTGGAAAGGAAACTTAAAAGTACTGTTTTACTAATGCAACTAAATGAATACAAGGGTTAATTACAAATGATTTATCATAAGTTAACCCAAAATTGTATAATCACACTCTGTCTTAAATCAACAAGATAGTTCTCAGCCAGGTAACGGGCAGGAGTTATTGGTGCACCACGAATCACCGTAGCAATGCAGCCGAAGGTTTAAGTACCTTCGGAGGAACAACCACTATAATATTTACGAATCACCGTAATATTTATAAATGGTTATTACTCTGCCGTAGCCTAGTGTAACGACCCGACTTTCTATGCCCAGAAAGTCGCATCGTTATGAAGAAAGAAAGGGGTAGAAAATAGAAAAGAAGAGAAAGAAAGAAACAACACATCAGAATCTCACAGCGGAAACGGAACAAATTATAATATATCACATAACTAATACATAGTCTTTACATAATCAGAGTACACAACTTATACATCACTTACTAGACAGTTATAAACATCTGTCTAGACATTACAACTCAAATACAAGACAAGACACTATCACAGATATCAACACAGCGGAATACTATATCTACGAACGCCGAAGCCTCCTGCTCCATTGCTCCTCCAGAATATTCGTCAAAACTAAACCTGAATCCCTTGGCTACTCGTAAAAATTTGAGTACCCAAGAGTTTAATAAAACAGAAAATAAACACTTGGGTCAGACATGGGTCTGGTGTGAGTAAACGGGTTAAAATTGTTTAACTTCAAAACCTTTTGGAAACAAAGGTATCACGTAAGACTTCCCACACATAAACATGGAAAAGTTTTTACCTTACGCTAACCAAAACATTTGATAGGAAATCCAGTTATATTATAATAGGGTCTAGGGTTTTCAAGTAAAATACAGAAATAGCTGAAATGCTTACATCTCACATTCCAACATAGTTGGGCACAACTAATACGTACGGCACTTATTGGATTTTGGATTCCATACAATGGCAGGGCTACTGGGGTACCGCCCGTCACAGTACGTGGCCTAGATCACCGTACCGAGGATCACTCCCAATCCCCTGCAACACAAGGCCGGAACATCCCTTACTGGATAATTCCCGCACAAGATACCTCACGGTTGGGATCAGCAACCGCACACACTAAGCCGAAATAAGAAGGGACTTCTAGACAGAGGTAATCTTGTCCTACTTGGGTGCTACCCACTAACCTTGCTGCACCTCCCCTGTTTTAGCCATTCCCGGTTTGTGAGGCTTGAGGTCACGATTACCTTTAAATAGAACACATCTATCTTAGAATGCTCATCGTCCACCTGACGATGTTCTGAAAGCATTCAATCCATACAAGTTCGTTCCGGGTTCGAACGAAACCGAAGGCATTATCTCGTTACACTCGTTTTGGAATCATCCTCAGAGTTAACGACAATAACCCTTGCACTCTAAATCTTCATCTTCACTTGATTCACGACCTATTGTTAATTTGGATCGATGTGGTATTCGGGTCTCCAGACCTGGAAATCCGGTATACGGAAACCCGATCCCGGTCTCATCGAAATCCAAAGCGTATCTTTTAAGGCCAAGTTGTTTTAAAGGTTAAAACAATTCAATTCATTATCTTTATACACAAAGAAAGATAATTCACAACAGATAATCAACATTATCAGATAATCCATATAATTCAACTAACATCCATATCATACAGCATATATCTCATCAGAGATATCAATCAAAGTCAAGTATCCAATACTAACACCCATTCATAAGTAATGATTTATATCATCTCTAATTAATTTAAAGTGAATTAAATTAATTACTTTATTTTATAAATCCTTCTTACTTAACCATTAATTAATTATAATTTAATTAATTAATTATCCTCTAATTACCTTTTTCAATTAATCATCTTTGATTAATTATCTTTTAATTACATCCAAGTAATTTATCCTTAATTAATCCTCAAATTAATTTATCCTTAACCACTTATAGTAATTAACCTTTAATTACTTCATTAATTAATTAACTAAAATTAATTAAGTTAATCAATTACATTAATCCTTAATTAATTACATTGATTAATTACTTCATTTATTAATTATTACTTAATTAACCAATCTTAATTACATCATTAATTATATTAATTAATGATCCTTAATTACAACTTAATTATTAATTACTTAATTAAATTAATTACATTAATTAATCTTTAATCAAACAACATTTATTAATCACCTTGATTAATCTTCAATCAGTAATTAATTACCCTTAATTACTTTCATTAACTAAATTAATTACTCCTTAATTAATTTCTTAATTAATCCCTTGATTAATTATTCAAAGTAATTAACTCAAATTACTTCCATTAATAAAATCATTTATTCAACTAATTACTTCCAGTAATTATCTTATTATTTAACCTTAATACTTTAATTAACTTTATTAAATAAATTATTTAATTAATAACACTAGGTGATTAACCCTTAATCACTTCCATTTAATTACCTTCATAAAATAATTATCCTCTAATTACTTTATTAAATAATTTCCCTTTATTTAATTACATCCAGCAATTATTCCTTAATTACTTCATCAAGTAATTACACTAAATTTATTTATAAGTGATTATCTCTAATTAATCCCTAATTAATTACTTAGTTAATTATTTAACTAATTATTTAAATTTAATTAAATAATTTCTTAACTATTTATACTTAAAAGATCTTAATTAAGAAAAATCATTATCTTAATTTAATTATTATCTACTCTTAAATCATTTACAACAATTGAATTACCCTTATTAATTTCACATATTAAATATCTTTAATTAAATCAAAATCTCTTAATTACTTTAAGGATAACTCCTTATTTTAATTGATTACCAAATCTTAATCATTAAACTTAGTTAAATATTATTTCAAATACACATTTAACTTGTTTCTATGTTTTTCCTTTGAAAACAAATTGCTTAAATAACTTAAAACTTTTATCATTTTAAAACTGGGTTTTATTTATTTTAAACTTGAAATATGTATGGCTTTTATTTCAAATTTTAAAATCTGCTCAAAACAATACTAACCCGAGCCTATCACTAGGAATTCCCGAGACCATACTCGAGAAACTCATAATCCCCCACTTCTTCGAGTCGCACTCTCGCTTCCCCGAGACCATCCCCGAGTATCTCTCTTCTTCCCCAAACACAACACACCAGATAAAACAACCCAACCCAACGTGCACGTGCACGGCAACTCCGGCCTCCTCCGATCAACGCCGCTAGCTTCCCCAAGTCGACAACCATCCCTCTGACCCACCTGGCCACCCATATCACCGATATCACCATCGAATCAAAATCGAACCCATCGTTCAAAAAAACAAGAACCCACCACCATCGGAATTCCACCGATCATCAACGAACTCGTCCCCACGAACCCACGCCGACTTCACCAAAGCATCGCCACACTCCGATGAACCATTTCCCCCTATCGCGATCGTCTCTAGTGCGCCCACGTTGACGCAGTTACCTCGACTACAATCTCAACCAAAAACTGGCATTAAACCCTAAATTGTTGTCGTCCGGTCATCACAGAAGTTTGAAACCCCAGCGAGCATTTTTGCCAGAGACCCTGATACTCGAGCAAGCCTCAGCCACAATCCCTACCAGCTACGTTGCTCCGATCGCCAGAAAATGTCAGAGAACCCAATTCCGTTCAACCACGAATTCCTCACTCCATACTATACTAAAAACCCTGAATTTATTTTTAAAAATCATGTTTTTCGAAGTCAAACCAGATGATGTAAGTGCAACTTGTAATCATGACACTCGAATTTGACATGCTTTTAAGTTTCCACTGTAAATTTTAATTTTCCAGATAATCTTAAACTAATTGTTCTTAAAAATATTTTTAAAATTCAAATCATGTTTATTCAAACACTTTTTGTTTAAATTCTAAAGCCTATTAGAGAATAGGTGAGAAGATTTTGATTTTTGAATTTGGTTTAAACCCTGTAAACCATGGAACAGAGATATATGTTCTTGAACCTAGACATGCACACATCATTTACATTCAATTCTACTTAAAATAAACATGCAAGCATATTTTAACAGAGATTCATCACAAGATTTAAGCATAACATAAGTTTAAAACTGTTTTTAAATTCAAATGTTTACTCACCAGGCATGCATGAAACAGAGGCCATTGAACAGCTTTAAGCAAAAATCTGGAATTATTTAAAACTGGGAAAAAAACTTGAATTCCTTAGCTTCTTTGATTTTAGAACTTGAATCTTTTGCATTGCTGAGATGATCTTTCTTCTTAAAACAGAGAAGAAGTTGCTTTGATTCAATTCGGGTTTGCTTGCTAATTTGTCTCAGGTTGAAGAAATGTCCAGGTTTAAGAAATGAGTTCAGGCTTTTATTGTTTTGATTTTTGAAAATGATTTACAGGATTGTTGAATTTGATTTCTGGTTTTGAGGAGTGTTTTGATTTCAGATTGTTTTTGAGTTATTGTTTCAGCTGAAGTTTTTCATTTCTTTAGTTTTGATTAGGGAAGAAAGAAATGAGGAGGAGAAAACATATGTATTTAAAATGGCTAAAATGATAAATTTAAAAATTAAAAGAAAAACAAATTCTTGACATTTGTCATCTCCCTATATTAACATGTTAACACATGTGCTTAGATGGTTTTACTAATTTACACATATAATTTTACATGCAAAAATGAATTTTATAAATGGATAAAGCTTTAATTAACAAATTCCTAATAACTATATACTTATTCAAATTTAAATCAAAGAAAATCAATCAACTTATATATATACATATATAACTACACATTAAATTTTTTTGAAAATAACACATTTACCACTTTTAAATAATTTATAAAAGAAATTATCTCTTTATTAAGAAATATTTAAAAAGAAATAAAACAAACCAATTTTGTAAATCTTATTTATTTAAACTTAAGTTAAAATATCTCTTAATCAATTAAATATTTTCTTAAAGTATTTTAAAACTATAAAATTACTTATTTAAATATCTTTGAAAAGTCCAGATTAAATTAAATATAAATTTCCAATTTACCAAAGCTTCTATTTACAATATATACAAATAAATATGTATATATTCAAATAGAAAATATCTTATTAACTTTTTAAAAGATAAAATCATCCATTAATACTAATTTAATCAGATTATTAAATTAAATTCAAATCTTATTATCAAAGATTATCCATATCAATTTAATTATTTAACAGATTATTAAATTGATATTGTTAAAATTTCCGGGATATTACACCTAGACACCAAGAAATTAAATTGTTCAAAGAAGACAACTTGCAAATATATAATTAAGAGCTATCGATGTCTAACCGTTATTATTAACAAATTTTAGGAAGAAATTCAAAGCAGAAATTAAACGTGTACTAACAATGCAACTACGAATGGATTTTTGTTTTTTTATGAATTTTTCTTTTGTAAAATGTAAGCAAACAACAATGCAAGGCAAAGAAAAACAATATATATAGCAACCAAGCAGTTTTTTTTTGGGCAAGCAAAGCGAAGCAATTATTTTTAGCAAGCAGCTCCTTTCCTTTTCAGCTTTTGCAACCTGAAAATAAAAACAAGATATATATATATAATTTGTTTTATATCGAAGAAGAAACTAAAATAAATGAAAAAAAAACAAATTCAAAACAACCCTCGTTTTTTTTGGAAGAGACTCTTTGTTTGTTTGTTTTTTTTTGAATTTTTTTTAATTTTTTTTATGAAACGAAACTTAAAAGTACTGTTTTTCTAATGCAACTAAATGAATGCAAGGGTTAATTACAAATGATTTATCCTAAGTTAACCCAAAATTGTATAATCAAACTCTGTCTTAAATCAACAAGATAGTTCCCAGCCAGGTAATGGGCAGGAGTTATCGGTGCACCACGAATCACCGCAGCAATGCAACCGAAGGTTTAAGTAACTTCAGAGGAACAACCACTATAATATTTACGAATCACCGTAATATTTATAAATGGTTATTACTCTGCCGTAGCCTAGACACCAAGAAATTAAATTGTTCAAAGACGACAACTTGCAAATATATAATTAAGAGCTATCGATGTTTAACCATTATTATTAACAAATTTTATGATGAAATGCAAAACATAAATTAAACGGGTATTAACAATGCAACTACGAATGGATTTTTTTTTTTTTTTTTATGAATTTTTCTTTTATAAAATGTAAGCAAACAACAATGCAAGGCAAATAAAAACAATATATATAGCAAACAAGCAGTTTTTTTTGGGCAAGCAAAGCGAAGCAATTATTTTTAGCAAGTAGCTCCTTTCCTTTTCTGCTTTTGCAACCTGAAAATAAAAACAAGATATATATACAGTTTCTTTTTATATCGAAGAAGAAACTAAAATAAATGAAAAACAAAACAAATTCAAAACAACCCTCGTTTTTTTTGGAAAAGACTCTTTGTTTGTTTTTTTTTTGAATTTTTTTTTAGAAAGGAAACTTAAAAGTACTGTTTTACTAATGCAAGTAAATGAATGCAAGGGTTAATTACAAATGATTTAACCTAAGTTAACCCAAAATTGTATAATCACACTCTGTCTTAAATCAACAAGATAGTTCTGTGCCAGGTAACAGACATGAGTTATCGGTCCACCACGAATCACCGTAGCAATGCAGCCGAAGGTTTAAGTACCTTCAGAGGAACAACCACTATAATATTTTAGAGTCACCGTAATATTAATAAATTATTATTACTCTGCCGTAGCCTAGACACCAAGAAATTAAATTGTTCAAAGAAGACAACTTACAAATATATAATTAAGAGCTATCGATGTCTAACCGTTATTATTAACAAATTCTAGGATGAAATGCAAAGCATAAATTAAACGTGTATTAACAATGCAACTACGAATGGATTTTTGTTTTTTTTATGAATTTTTCTTTTATAAAATGTAAGCAAACAAAAATGCAAGGCAAATAAAAACAATATATATAGCAACCAAGCAGGTTTTTTTGGGCAAGCAAAGCGAAGCAATTATTTTTAGCAAGCAGCTCCTTTCCTTTTCTGCTTTTGCAACCTGAAAATAAAAACAAGATATATATACAGTTTTTTTATATCAAAGAAGAAACTAAAATAAATGAAAAACAAAACGAATTCAAAACAACCCTCATTTTTTTTTGGAAGAGACTCTTTGTTTGTTTTTTTTGAATTTTTTTTTTATTTTTTTTTTGCAAAGGAAACTTAAAAGTACTATTTTACTAATGCAACTAAATGAATGCAAGGGTTAATTACAAATGATTTATCCTAAGTTAACCCAAAATTGTATAATCACACTCTGTCTTAAATCAACAAGATAGTTCTCAGCTAGGTAACCGGCATGAGTTATCGGTGCACCACGAATCACCGTAGCAATGCAGCCGAAGGTTTAAGTACCTTCAGAGGAACAACCACTATAATATTTACGAATCACCGTAATATTTATAAATGGTTATTACTCTATCGTAGCCTAGACACCAAGAAATTAAATTCTTCAAAGAAGACAACTTGCAAATATATAATTAAGAGCTATCGATGTCTAACAGTTATTATTAACAAATTCTAGGATGAAATGCAAAACAAAAATTAAAGGGGTATTAACAATGCAACTACGAATGGATTTTTGTTTTTTTTATGAATTTTTCTTTTATAAAATGTAAGCAAACAACAATGCAAGGCAAATAAAAACAATATATATAGCAACCAAGCAGTTTTTTTTTGGGCAAGCAAAGCGAAGCAATTATTTTTAGCAAGCAGCTCCTTTCCTTTTCTGCTTTTGCAACCTTAAAATAAAAACAAGATATATATACAATTTTTTTTATATCGAAGAAGAAACTAAAATAAATGAAAAACAAAACAAATTCAAAACAACCCTCGTTTTTTTGGAAGAGACTCTTTGTTTGTTTGTTTTATTTTGAAATTTTTTTTAAATTTTTTTTAGGAAAGAAAACTTAAAAGTACTGTTTTACTAATGCAACTAAATGAATGCAAGGTTTAATTACAAATGATTTATCCTAAGTTAACCCAAAATTGTATAATCACACTCGGTCTTAAATCAACAAGATAGTTCTCAGCCAGGTAACGGGCATGAGTTATCGGTGCACCACGAATCACCGTAGCAATGCAGCCAAAGGTTTAAGTACCTTCAGAGGAACAACCACCATAATATTTACGAATCACCGTAATATTTATAAATGGTTATTACTCTACCGTTGCCTAGACACCAAGAAATTAAATTGTTCAAAGAAGACAACTTGCAAATATATAATTAAGAGCTATCAATGTCAAACTGTTATTATTAACAAATTCTAGGATGAAATGCAAAGCAGAAATTAAACGTGTATTAACAATGCAACTACGAATGGATTTTTGTTTTTTTATGAACTTTTATTTTATAAAATGTAAGCAAACAACAATGCAAGGAAAATAAAGACAATATATATAGCAACCAAGCAGTTTTTTTTTGGGAAAGCATAGCAAAGCAATTATTTTTAGCAAGCAGCTCCTTTCCTTTTCTACTTTTGTAACCTGAAAATAAAAACAAGATATATATACAGTTTTTTTTTATATGGAAGAAGAAACTAAAATTAAGGAAAAACAAAACAAATTCAAAACAACCCTCGTTTTTTTTTGGAAAAGACTCTTTGTTTGTTTGTTTTTTTTTAGTTTTTTTTAGAATGAAAACTTGAAAGTACTGTTTTACTAATGCAAGTAAATGAATGCAAGGGTTAATTACAAATGATTTATCCTAAGTTAACCCAAAATTGTATAATCACACTCTGTCTTAAATCAACAAGATAGTTCTCAGCCAGGTAACGGGCAGAAGTTAACGGTGCACCACGAATCACCGTAGCAATGCAGCCGAAGGTTTAAGTACCTTCAGAGGAACAACCATTATAATATTTACGAATCACCGTAATATTTATAAATGGTTATTATTCTGCCGTAGCCTAGACACCAAGAAATTAAATTGTTCAAAGAAGACAACTTGCAAATATATAATTAAGAGCTATCGATGTCAAACCGTTATTATTAACAAATTCTAGGATGAAATGCAAAGCATAAATTAAACGTGTATTAACAATGTAACTACGAATGGATTTTTGTTTTTTTTATGAATTTTTCTTTTATAAAATGTAAGCAAACGAAAATGCAAGGCAAATAAAAACAATATATATAACAACCAAGCAGTTTTTTTTTGGGTAAGCAAAGCGAAGCAATTATTTTTAGCAAGCAGCTCCTTTCCTTTTCTGCTTTTGCAACCTGAAAATAAAAACCAGATATATATACATTTTTTTTATATCGAAGAAGAAACTAAAATAATAGAAAAACAAAACAAATTCAAAACAACCCTCATTTTTTTGGAAGAGACTCTTTGTTTGTTTTTTTTTGAAAATTTTTTTTTATTTTTTTTTGGAAAGGAAACTTAAAAGTACTGTTTTACTAATGCAACTAAATGAATGCAAGTGTTAATTACAAATGATTTATCCTAAGTTAACCCAAAATTGTATAATCACACTCTGTCTTAAATCAACAAGATAGTTCTCAGCCAGGTAACGTGCAGGAGTTATCGGTGCACCACGAATCACCGTAGCAATGCAGCCGAAGGTTTAAGTACCTTCAGAGGAACAACCACTATAATATTTACGAATCATCGTAATATTTATAAATGGTTATTACTCTGCCGTAACCTATACACCAAGAAATTAAATTGTTCAAAGAAGACAACTTGCAAATATATAATTAAGAGCCATCGATGTCTAACCGTTATTATTAACAAATTATAGGACGAAATGCAAAGCAAAAATTAAACGTGTATTAACAATGCAACTGCGAATGGATTTTAGTTTTTTCTTATGAATTTTTCTTTTATAAAATTTAAGCAAACAACAATGCAAGGCAAATAAAAACAATATATATAGCAACCAAGCATTTTTTTTTTGGGCAAGCAAAGCGAAGCAATTATTTTTAGCAAGCAGCTCCTTTCCTTTTCTGCTTTTGCAACCTGAAATAAAAACAAGATATATATATAGTTTTTTTTATATCGAAAAAGAAACTAAAATAAATGAAAAATAAAACAAATTCAAAACAAACCTCGTTTTTTTGGGAAGAGACTCTTTGTTTTTTTGTTTTTTTTTTGAATTTTTTTTCTTTGGAAAGGAAACTTAAAGTACTGTTTTAGTAATTCAACTAAATGAATGCAAGGGTTAATTACAAATGATTTATCCTAAGTTAACCCAAAATTGTATAATCACACTTTGTTTTAAATCAACAAGATAGTTCTCAGCCAGGTAACGGGCGTGAGTTATCGGTGTACCACGAATCACCGTAGTAATGCACCCGAAGGTTTAAGTACCTTCAGAGGAACAACCACTATAATATTTACGAATCACCGTAATATTTATAAATGGTTATTACTCTGCCGTAGCTTAAACATCTAGAAATTAAATTGTTTAAAGAAGAGAACTTGCAAATATATAATTAAGAGCTATCGATGTTTAACCGTTATTATTAACAAATTCTAGGATGAAATGCAAAGCAGAAATTAAACGTGTATTAACAATGCAAGGCAAATAAAAACAATATATATAGCAACCAAGTAGTATTTTTTTTGGGCAAGCAAAGCGCAGCAATTATTTTTAGCACGCAGCTCCTTTCCTTTTGTGCTTTTGCAACATGAAAATAAAAACAAGATATATATACAGTTTTTTTTATATCGAAGAAGAAACTAAAATAAATGAAAAACAAAACAAATTCAAAACAACCCTCGTTTTTTTGGAAGAGTCTATTTGTTTTTTTTTTTTGAAATTTTTTTTACTTTTTTTGGAAAGTAAACTTAAAAGTACTGTTTTACTAATGCAACTAAATGAATGCAAGAGTTAATTACAAATGATTTATCCTAAGTTAACCCAAAATTGTATAATCACACTCTATCTTAAGTCAACAAGATAGTTCTCGGCCAGGTAACGGGCATGAGTTATCGGTGCACCACGAATCACCCTAGCAATGCAGCCGAAGGTTTAAGTACCTTCAGAGGAACAACCACTATAATATTTATGAATTACCGTAATATTTATAAATGGTTCTTACTCTGTCATAGCCTAGACACCAAGAAATTAAATTGTTCAAAGAAGACAACTTGCAAAATATATATAATTAAGAAATATCGATGTCTAACTGTTATTATTAACAAGTTGTAGGATGAAATGCAAAGTAGAAATTAAACGTGTATTAACAATGCAACTACAAATAGATTTTTGTTTTTTTTATGAATTTTTCTTTTATAAAATGTAAGTAAACAACAATGCAAGGCAAATAAAAATAATATATATAGCAACCAAGCAGTTTTTTTTAGGCAAGTAAAGCGAAGCAATTATTTTTAGCAAGCAGTTCCTTTCCTTTTCTGCTTTTGCAACCTAAAAATAAAAACAAGATATATATACAGTTTTTTTATATCGAAGAAGAAACTAAAATAAATGAAAAACGAAACAAATTTAAAACAACCGTTGTTTTTTTTGGAAGAGACTCTTTGTTTGTTTTTTTTTGAAATTTTTTTATTTATTTTTTATTTGGAAAGGAAACTTAGAAGTACTGTTTTACTACTGCAACTGAATGAATGCAATGGTTAATTACAAATGATTTATCCTAAGTTAACCCAAAATTGTATAATCACACTCTGTCTTAAATCAACAAGATAGTTCTCAGCCAGGTAACGGGCAGGAGTTATCGGTGCACCACGAATCACCGTAGCAATGCAGCCGAAGGTTTAAGTACCTTCAGAGGAACAACCACTATAATATTTATGAATCACCGTAATATTAATAAATGGTTATTACTCTATCGTAGCCTAAACACCAAGAAATTAAATTGTTCAAAGAAGACAACTTCCAAATATATAATTAAGAGCTATCGATTTCTAACCGTTATTATTAACAAATTTTAGGATGGAATGCAAAACAGAAATTAAACGGATATTAACAATGCAACTACGAATGGATTTTTGTTTTTTTTATGAATTTTTCTTTTATAAAATGTAAGCAAACAAAATGCAAGGCAAAGAAAAACAATATATATAGCAACCAAGCAGTTTTTTTTTGGGTAAGCAAAGCGAAGCAATTATTTTTAGCAAGCAGCTCCTTTCCTTTTCTGCTTTTGCAACCTGAAAATAAAACAAGATATATATACAATTTTTTTTATATCGAAGAAGAAACTAAAATAAATGAAAAACAAAACAAATTCAAAACAACCCTCTTTTTTTTGGAAGAGACTCTTTGGTTTTTTTTTCTTGAATTTTTTTTATTTTTTATTTGGAAAGGAAACTTAAAAGTACTGTTTTACTAATGCAACTAAATGAATGCAATGGTTAATTACAAATGATTTATCCTAAGTTAACCCAAAATTTTATAATCACACTCTACCTTAAATCAACAACATAGTTCTCATCCAGGTAAGGGGCAGGAGTTATCGGTGCACCACGAATCACCGTAGCTATGCAGCCGAAGGTTTAAGTACCTTTAGAGTAACAACCACTATAATATTTATGAATCACCGTAATATTATTAAATGGTTATTACTCTACCGTAGCCTAGACACCAAGAAATTAAATTTTTCAAAGAAGACAACTTACAAATATATAATTAAGAGCTATCGATGTCTAACCGTTATTATTAACAAATTCTAGGATGAAATGTAAAGCAGAAATTAAACGTGTATTAACAATGCAACTACAAATAGAATTTTTTTTATTAATTTTTCTTTTATAAAATGTAAGCAAACAACAATGCAAGGCAAATAAAAACAATATATATAGCAACCAAGCAGTTTTTTTTGGGTAAGCAAAGCGAAGCAATTATTTTTAGCAAGCAGCTCCTTTCCTTTTCTGCTTTTGCAACCTGAAAATAAAACAAGATATATATACAATTTTTTTTTATATCGAAGAAGAAACTAAAATAAATGAAAAACAAAACAAATTCAAAACAACCCACTTTTTTTTGGAAGAGACTCTTTGGTTTTTTTTCTTGAATTTTTTTTTATTTTTTATTTGGAAAGGAAACTTAAAAGTACTGTTTTACTAATGCAACTAAATGAATGCAATGGTTAATTACAAATGATTTATCCTAAGTTAACCCAAAATTTTATAATCACACTCTGCCTTAAATCAACAACATAGTTCTCATCCAGGTAATGGGCAGGAGTTATCGGTGCACCACGAATCACCATAGCTATGCAGCCGAAGGTTTAAGTACCTTCAGAGTAACAACCACTATAATATTTATGAATCACCATAATATTATTAAATGGTTATTACTCTACCGTAGCCTAGACACCAAGAAATTAAATTTTTCAAAGAAGACAACTTACAAATATATAATTAAGAGCTATCGATGTCTAACCGTTATTATTAACAAATTCTAGGATGAAATGTAAAGCAGAAATTAAACGTGTATTAACAATGCAACTATAAATAGAATTTTTTTTATTAATTTTTCTTTTATAAAATGTAAGCAAACAACAATGCAAGGCAAATAAAAACAATATATATAGCAACCAAGCAGTTTTTTTTTGGGTAAGCAAAGCGAAGCAATTATTTTTAGCAAGCAGCTCCTTTCCTTTTCTGCTTTTGCAACCTGAAAATAAAACAAGATATATATACAATTTTTTTTATATCGAAGAAGAAACTAAAATAAATGAAAAACAAAACAAATTCAAAACAACCCTCTTTTTTTTGGAAGAGACTCTTTGGATTTATTTTCTTGAATTTTTTTTTATTTTTTATTTGGAAAGGAAACTTAAAAGTACTGTTTTACTAATGCAACTAAATGAATGCAATGGTTAATTACAAATGATTTATCCTAAGTTAACCCAAAATTTTATAATCACACTCTGCCTTAAATCAACAACATAGTTCTCATCCAGGTAATGGGCAGGAGTTATCGGTGCACCACGAATCACCGTAGCTATGCAGCCGAAGGTTTAAGTACCTTCAGAGTAACAACCACTATAATATTTATGAATCACCGTAATATTATTAAATGGTTATTACTCTACCGTAGCCTAGACACCAAGAAATTAAATTTTTCAAAGAAGACAACTTACAAATATATAATTAAGAGCTATCGATGTCTAACCGTTATTATTAACAAATTCTAGGATGAAATGTAAAGCAGAAATTAAACGTGTATTAACAATGCAACTACAAATAGAATTTTTTTTTTATTAATTTTTCTTTTATAAAATGTAAGCAAACAACAATGCAAGGCAAATAAAAACAATATATATAGCAACGAAGCAGTTTTTTTTTGGGCAAGCAAAGCGAAGCCGTTATTTTTAGCTAGCAGCTCCTTTCCTTTTCTGCTTTTGCAACCTGAAAATAAAAACAAGATATATATACAGTTTTTTTTATATCGAAGAAGAAACTAAAATAAATGAAAAACAAAACAAATTCAAAACAACCCTCATTTTTTTTTGGAAGAGACTCTTTGTTTGTTTTTTTTTGAAAATTATTTTTTATTTTTTTGGAAAGGGAACTTAAAAGTACTGTTTTACTAATGCAACTAAATGAATGCAAGGGTTAATTACAAATGATTTATCCTAACTTAACCCAAAATTGTATAATCACACTCTTTCTTAAATCAATAAGATAGTTCGCAGCCAGGTAACGGGCAGGAGTTATCGGTACACCACGAATCACCGTATAAATGCAGCCGAAAGTTTAAGTACCTTCAGAGGAACAACCACTATAATATTTACGAATCACTGTAATATTTATAAATGGTTATTACTCTGCCGTAGCCTAGACAGCAAGAAATTAAATTGTTCAAAGAAGACAACTTGCAAATATATAATTAAGAGCTATCGATGCCTAACCGTTATTATTAACAAATTCTACGATGAAATGCAAAGCAAAAATTAAACGTGTATTAACAATACAACTAGGAATGGATTTTTGTTTTTTTATGAATTTTTTTTATAAAATGTAAGCAAACAACAATGCAAGGCAAATAAAAACAATATATATAGCAACCAAACAGTTTTTTTTTGGGCAAGGAAAGCGAAGCAATTATTTTTAGCAAGCAGCTCCTTTCCTTTTCTGCTTTTCCAACCTGAAAATAAAAACAAGATATATATACAGTTTTTTTTATATCGAAGAAGAAAGTAAAATAAATGAAAAACAAAACAAATTCAAAACAACCCTCTTTTTTTTTGGAAGAGACTCTTTGTTTTTTTTTCTTGAATTTTTTTTTTATTTTTTTTGGAAAGGAAACTTAAAAGTACTGTTTTACTAATGCAACTGAATGAATGCAAGGGTTAATTACAAATGATTTATCCTAAGTTAACCCAAAATTGTATAATCACGCTCTGTCTTAAATCAACAAGATAGTTCTCAGCCAGGTAACAGGCAGGAGTTATCGGTGCACCACGAATCACCGTAGCAATGCAGCCGAAGGTTTAAGTACCTTCAGAGGAACAACCACTATAATATTTACGAATCACCATAATATTTATAAATGGTTATTACTCTATCGTAGCCTAGACACCAAGAAATTAAATTGTTCAAAGAAGACAACTTGCAAATATATAATTAAGAGCTATCGATGTCTAACAGTTATTATTAACAAATTCTAGGATGAAATGCCAAGCAGAAATTCAAAGTGTATTAACAATGCAACTACGAATGGATTTTTGTTTTTTTTATAAATTTTTCTTTTATAAAATGTAACCAAACAACAATGCAAGACAAATAAAAACAATATATATAGCAACCAAGCAATTTTTTTTTGGGCAAGTAAAGCGAAGCAATTATTTTTAGCAAGCGGCTCCTTTCTTTTTCTGTTTTTCCAACCTAAAAATAAAACCAAGATATATATACAATTTTTTTTTATATCGAAGAAGAAACTAAAATAAATGAAAAACAAAACAAATTCAAAACAAACCTCGTTTTTCTTTTTGGAAGAGACTCTTTGTTTGTTTATTTTTTTTTGAAATTTTTTTTTATTTTTTTTTTGGAAAGGAAACATAAAAGTATTGTTTTACTAATGCAACTAAATGAATACAAGGGTTAATTACAAATGATTTATCCTAAGTTAACCCAAAATTGTATAATCACACTCTGTCTTAAATCAACAAGATAGTTCTCAGCCAGGTAACGGGCAGGAGTTATCGGTGCACCACGAATCACCGTAGCAATGCAGCCGAAGTTTTAAGTACCTTCAGAGGAACAACCATTATAATATTTACGAATCACCGTAATATTTATAAATGGTTATTATTCTGCCGTAGCCTAGACACCAAAAAATTAAATTGTTCAAAGAAGGTAACTTGCAAATATATAATTAAGAGCTATCGATTTCAAACCGTTATTATTAACAAATTCTAGGATGAAATGCAAAGCAGAAATTAAACGTGTATTAACAATGCAACTACGAATGGATTTTTGTTTTTTTATAAATATTTGTTTTATAAAATGTAAGCAAACAACAATACAAGGCAAATAAAAACAATATATATAGCAACCAAGCAGTTTTTTTTCGGCAAGCAAAGCGAAGCAATTATTTTTAGCAAGCAGCTCCTTTCCTTTTATGCTTTTGCAACCTTAAAATAAAAACAAGATATATATACAGTTTTTTTATATCGAAGAAGAAACTAAAATAAATGAAAAACAAAACAAATTCAAAGCAACCCTCATTTTTTTTTGGAAGAGACTCTTTGTTTGTTTGTTTTTTTTGAAATTTTTTTTTAATTTTTTTTAGGAAAGGAAACTTAAAAGTACTGTTTTACTAATGCAACTAAATGAATGCAAGGATTAATTACAAATGATTTATCCTAAGTTAACCCAAAATTGTATAATCACACTCTGTCTTAAATCAACAAGATAGTTCTCAGCCAGGTAACGGGCAGGAGTTATCGGTGCACCACGAATCACCGTAGCAATGCAGCCGAAGGTTTAAGTACCTTCAGAGGAATAACCATTATAATATTTACAAATCACCGTAATATTTATAAATGGTTATTACTCTACCGTAGCCTAGACACCAAGAAATTAAATTGTTCAAAGAAGACAACTTGCAAATATATAATTAAGAGCTATCGATGTCTAACCGTTATTATTAACAAATTCTAGGATGAAATGCAAAACAGAAATTAAACAGATATTAACAATGCAACTACGAATGGATTTTTGTTTTTTTTTATGAATTTTTCTTTTATAAAATGTAAGCAAACAACAATGCAAAGAAAATAAAAACAATATATATAGCAACCAAGCAGTTTTATTTTGGGCAAACAAAGCGAAGCAATTATTTTTAGCAAGCAGCTCCTTTCCTTTTCAGCTTTTGCAACCTGAAAATAAAAACAAGATATATATACAGTTTCTTTTTATATCGAAGAAGAAACTAAAATAAATGAAAAACAAAACAAATTTAAAACAATCCTCGTTTTTTTTGGAAGAGACTCTTCGTTTGTTTTTTTTTTGAAATTTTTTTTATATTTTGTTTTGGAAAGGAAACTTAAAAGTACTGTTTTACTAATGCAACTAAATGAATGCAAGGGTTAATTACAAATGATTTATCCTAAGTTAACCCAAAATTGTATAATCACACTCTATCTTAAAATAACAAGATAGTTCTCAGCCAGGTAACGGGCAGGAGTTATCGGTGCACCACGAATTACCGTAGCAATGTAGCCGAAGGTTTAACTACCTTCAGAGGAACAACCACTATAATATTTATGAATCACCGTAATATTTATAAATGGTTTTTACTCTGCCGTAGCCTAGACACCAAGAAATTAAATTGTTCAAAGAAGACAACTTGCAAATATATAATTAAGAGCTATCGATGTCTAACCGTTATTATTAACAAATTCTAGGATGAAATGCAAAGCAGAAATTAAACGTGTATTAACAATGCAACTACGAATGGATTTTTGTATTTTTTTATGAATTTTTCTTTTATAAAATGTAAGCAAAAAAATGCAAGGCGAATAAAAACAATATATATAGCAACCAAGCAGTTTTTTTTGGGCAAGCAAAGCTAAGCAATTATTTTTAGCAAGAAGCTCCTTTCCTTTTCTGCTTTTGCAACCTGGAAATAAAAACAAGATATATATACAGTTTTTTTATATCGAAGAAGAAACTAAAATAAATGAAAACAAAACAAATTCAAAACAACCCTCGTTTTTTTTGGAAGAGACTCTTTGTTTGTTTTTTTGTTTTTTTTTGAAATTTTTTTTTTTGGAAAGGAAACTTAAAAGTACTGTTTTACTAATGCAACTAAATGAAAGCAAGGGTCAATTACAAGTGATTTATCATAAGTTAACCCAAAATTGTATAATCACACTCTATCTTAAATCAACAAGATAGTTCTCAGCCAGGTAACGGGCAGGAGTATCAGTGCACCACGAATCACCGTAGCAATGCAGCCGAAGGTTTAAGTACCTTCAGAGGAACAACCACTATAATATTTATGAATCACCGTAATATTTATAAATGGTTATTACTCTACCGTAGCCTAGACACCAAGAAATTAAATTGTTCAAAGAAGACAACTTGCAAATATATAATTAAGAGCTATCGATGTCTAACCGTTATTATTAACAAATTCTAGGATGAAATTCAAAGCAGAAATTAAACGTGCATTAACAATGCAACTACGAATGAATTTTTGTATTTTTTATAAATTTTTCTTTTATAAAATGTAAGCAAACAACAATGCATGGCAAATAAAAACAATATATATAGCAACCAAGCAGTTTTTTTTGGGCAAGAAAAGCGAAGCAATTATTTTTAGCAAGCAGCTTCTTTCCTTTTCAGCTTTTGCAACCTGAAAATAAAAACAAGATATATATATAATTTGTTTTATATCGAAGAAGAAACTAAAATAAATGAAAAACAAAACAAATTCAAAACAACCCTCGTTTTTTCTTAAGAGACTCTTTGTTTGTTTGTTTTTTTTTTGAAATTTTTATTTAATTTTTTTAGGAAAGGAAACTTAAAAGTACTGTTTTTCTAATGCAACTAAATGAATGCAAGGGTTAATTACAAATAATTTATCCTAAGTTAACCCAAAATTGTATAATCACACTCTGTCTTAAATCAACAAGATAGTTCTCAGCCAGGTAACGGGCAGAAGTTATCGGTGCACCACGAATCACCGTAGCAATGCAGCCGAAGGTTTAAGTACCTTCAGAGGAACAACCATTATAATATTTACGAATCACCATAATATTTATAAATGGTTATTATTCCGCCGTAGCCTAGACACCAAGAAATTAAATTGTTCAAAGAAGACAACTTGCAAATATATAATTAAGAGCTATCGAAGTCAAACCGTTATTATTAACAAATTCTAGGATGAAATGCAAAGTAGAAATTAAACGTGTATTAACAATGCAACTACGAATGGATTTTTGTTTTTTTAATAAATTTTTTTTATAAAATGTAAGCAAACAACAATGCAAGGCAAATAAAAACAATATATATAACAACCAAGCAGTTTTTTTTTTGGCAAGCAAAGCGAAGCAATTATTTTTAGCAAGCTGCTCCTTTCCTTTTCTGCTTTTGCAACCTGAAAATAAAAACAAGATATATATACAGTTTTTTTTTATATCGAAGAATAAAATAAAATAAATGAAAAACAAAACAAATTCAAAGCAACCCTCTTTTTTTTGGAAGAGACTCTTTGTTTGTTTGTTTTTTTTTGAAATTTTTTTTAAATTTTTTTTAGGAAAGGAAACTTAAAAGTACTGTTTTACTACTGCAACTGAATGAATGCAATGGTTAATTACAAATGATTTATCCTAAGTTAACCCAAAATTGTATAATCACACTTTGTCTTAAATCAACAAGATAGTTCTCAGCCAGGTAACGGACAGGAGTTATCGGTGCACCACGAATCACCGTAGCAATGCAGCCGAAGGTTTAAGTACCTTAAGAGGAACAACCACTATAATATTCTCGAGTCACTGTAATATTTATAAATTATTATTACTCTGCCGTAGCCTAGACACTAAGAAACTAAATTGTTTAAAGAAGACAACTTTCAAATATATAATTAAGAGCTATCGATGTCTAACCGTTATTATTAACAAATTCTAGGATGAAATGCAAAGCATAAATTAAACGTGTATTAACAATGTAACTACGAATGGATTTTTGTTTTTTTATGAATTTTTCTTTTATAAAATGTAAGCAAACAAAAATGCAAGGCAAATAAAAACAATATATATAACAACCAAGCAGTTTTTTTTTGGGTAAGCAAAGCGAAGCAATTATTTTTAGCAAGCAGCTCCTTTCCTTTTCTGCTTTTGCAACCTAAAAATAAAAACCAGATATATATACATTTTTTTTATATCGAAGAAGAAACTAAAATAATAGAAAAACAAAACAAATTCAAAACAACAATCGTTTTTTTTGGAAGAGACTCTTTGTTTGTTTTTTTTGAAATTTTTTTTTTATTTTTTTTTGGAAAGAAACTTAAAAGTACTGTTTTACTAATACAACTAAATGAATGCAAGGGTTAATTACAAATGATTTATCCTAAGTTAACCCAAAATTGTATAATCACACTCTGTCTTAAATCAACAAGATAGTTCTCAGCCAGGTAACGTGCAGGAGTTATCGGTGCACCACGAATCACCGTAGCAATGCAGCCGAAAGTTTAAGTACCTTCAAAGGAACAACCACTATAATATTTACGAATCACCGTAATATTTATAAATGGTTATTACTCTGCCATAACCTATACACTAAGAAATTAAATTGTTCAAAGAAGACAACTTGCAAATATATAATTAAGAGCCATCGATGTCTAACCGTTATTATTAACAAATTATATGATGAAATGCAAAGCAAAAATTAAACGTGTATTAACAATGCAACTACGAATGGATTTTAGTTTTTTCTTATGAATTTTTCTTTTATAAAATTTAAGCAAACAACAATGCAAGGCAAATAAAAACAATATATATAGCAACCAAGCACTTTTTTTTTGGGCAAGCAAAGCGAAGCAATTATTTTTAGCAAGCAGCACCTTTCCTTTTCTGCTTTTGCAACCTGAAAATAAAAACAAGATATATATATAGTTTTTTTTATATCGAAAAAGAAACTAAAATAAATGAAAAATAAAACAAATTCAAAACAAACCTCGTTTTTTTGGGAAGAGACTCTTTGTTTTTTTGTTTTTTTTTTGAATTTTTTTTTCTTTGGAAAGGAAACTTAAAGTACTGTTTTAGTAATTCAACTAAATGAATGCAAGAGTTAATTACAAATGATTTATCCTAAGTTAACCCAAAATTGTATAATCACACTTTGTTTTAAATCAACAAGATAGTTCTCAGCCAGGTAACGGGCATGAGTTATCGGTGTACCACGAATCCCCGTAGTAATGCACCCGAAGGTTTAAGTACCTTCATAGGAACAACCACTATAATATTTACGAATCACCGTAATATTTATAAATGGTTATTACTCTGCCGTAGCTTAAACATCAAGAAATTAAATTGTTTAAAGAAGAGAACTTGCAAATATATAATTAAGAGCTATCGATGTTTAACCGTTATTATTAACAAATTCTAGGATGAAATGCAAAGCAGAAATTAAACGTGTATTAACAATGCAAGGCAAATAAAAACAATATATATAGCAACCAAGTAGTATTTTTTTGGGCAAGCAAAGCGCAGCAATTATTTTTAGCACGCAGCTCCTTTCCTTTTGTGCTTTTGCAACATGAAAATAAAAACAAGATATATATACAGTTTTTTTTATATCAAAGAAGAAACTAAAATAAATGAAAAACAAAACAAATTCAAAACAACCCTCGTTTTTTTGGAAGAGACTATTTGTTTGTTTGTTTTTGAATTTTTTTTTACTTTTTTTGGAAAGGAAACTTAAAAGTAGTGTTTTACTAATGAAACTAAATGAATGCAAGAGTTAATTACAAATGATTTATCCTAAGTTAACCCAAAATTGTATAATCACACTCTATCTTAAGTCAACAAGATAGTTCTCGGCCAGGTAACTGGCATGAGTTATCGGTGCACCACGAATCACCCTAGCAATGCAGCCGGAGGTTTAAGTACCTTCAGAGGAACAACCACTATAATATTTATGAATTACCATAATATTTATAAATGGTTCTTACTCTGTCATAGCCTAGACACCAAGAAATTAAATTGTTCAAAGAAGACAACTTGCAAAATACATATAATTAAGAGCTATCGATGTCTAACCGTTATTATTAACAAGTTGTAGGATGAAATGCAAAGCAGAAATTAAACGTGTATTAACAATGCAACTACAAATGGATTTTTGTTTTTTTTATGAATTTTTCTTTTATAAAATGTAAGTAAACAACAATGCAAGGCAAATAAAAATAATATATATAGCAACCAAGCAGTTTTTTTTAGGCAAGTAAAGCGAAGCAATTATTTTTAGCAAGCAGCTCCTTTCCTTTTCTGCTTTTGCAACCTGAAAATAAAAACAAGATATATATACAGTTTTTTTTATATCAAAGAAGAAACTAAAATAAATGAAAAACAAAACAAATTTAAAACAACCGTCGTTTTTTTTGGAAGAGACTCTTTGTTTGTTTTTTTTGAAATTTTTTTATTTATTTTTTATTTGGAAAGGAAACTTAGAAGTACTGTTTTACTACTGCAACTGAATGAATGCAATGGTTAATTACAAATGATTTATCCTAAGTTAACCCAAAATTGTATAATCACACTCTATCTTAAATCAACAAGATAGTTCTCAGCCAGGTAACGGGTAGGAGATATCGGTGCACCACGAATCACCGTAGCAATGCAGCCGAAGGTTTAAGTACCTTCAGAGGAACAACCACTATAATATTTATGAATCACCGTAATATTAATAAATGGTTATTACTCTATCGTAGCCTAGACACCAAGAAATTAAATTGTTCAAAGAAGACAACTTCCAAATATATAATTAAGAGCTATCGATTTCTAACCGTTATTATTAACAAATTTTAGGATGGAATGCAAAACAGAAATTAAACGGATATTAACAATGCAACTACGAATGGATTTTTATTTTTTTATGAATTTTTCTTTTATAAAATGTAAGCAAACAAAATGCAAGGCAAAGAAAAACAATATATATAGCAACCAAGCAGTTTTTTTTGGGTAAGCAAAGCGAAGCAATTATTTTTAGCAAGCAGCTCCTTTCCTTTTCTGCTTTTGCAACCTGAAAATAAAACAAGATATATATACAATTTTTTTTATATCGAAGAAGAAACTAAAATAAATGAAAAACAAAACAAATTCAAAACAACCCTCTTTTTTTTGGAAGAGACTCTTTGGTTTTTTTTTCTTGAATTTTTTTTTATTTTTTATTTGGAAAGGAAACTTAAAAGTACTGTTTTACTAATGCAACTAAATGAATGCAATGGTTAATTACAAATGATTTATCCTAAGTTAACCCAAAATTTTATAATCACACTCTGCCTTAAATCAACAACATAGTTCTCATCCAGGTAATGGGCAGGAGTTATCGGTGCACCACGAATCACCGTAGCTATGCAGCCGAAGGTTTAAGTACCTTCAGAGTAACAACCACTATAATATTTATGAATCACCGTAATATTATTAAATGGTTATTACTCTACCGTTGCCTAGACACCAAGAAATTAAATTTTTCAAAGAAGACAACTTACAAATATATAATTAAGAGCTATCGATGTCTAACCGTTATTATTAACAAATTCTAGGATGAAATGTAAAGCAGAAATTAAACGTGTATTAACAATGCAACTACGAATAGAATTTTTTTTATTAATTTTTCTTTTATAAAATGTAAGCAAACAACAATGCAAGGTAAATAAAAACAATATATATAGCAACCAAGCAGTTTTTTTTGGTAAAGCAAAGCGAAGCAGTTATTTTTAGCAAGCAGCTCCTTTCCTTTTCTGCTTTTGCAACCTGAAAATAAAAACAAGATATATATACAGTTTTTTTTATATCGAAGAAGAAACTAAAATAAATGAAAAACAAAACAAATTCAAAACAACCCTCGTTTTTTTTGGAAGAGACTCTTTGTTTGTTTGTTTTTTTAAATTATTTTTTATTTTTTTGCAAAGGGAACTTAAAAGTACTGTTTTACTAATGCAACTAAATGAATGCAAGGGTTAATTACAAATGATTTATCCTAACTTAACCCAAAATTGTATAATCACACTCTTTCTTAAATCAACAAGATAGTTCGCAGCCAGGTAACGGGCAGGAGTTATCGGTACACCACGAATCACCGTAGAAATGCAGCCGAAAGTTTAAGTACCTTCAGAGGAACAACCACTATAATATTTACGAATCACTGTAATATTTATAAATGGTTATTACTCTGCCGTAGCCTAGACAGCAAGAAATTAAATTGTTCAAAGAAGACAACTTGCAAATATATAATTAAGAGCTATCGATGCCTAACCGTTATTATTAACAAATTCTACGATGAAATGCAAAGCAAAAATTAAACGTGTATTAACAATACAACTAGGAATGGATTTTTGTTTTTTTATGAATTTTTCTTTTATAAAATGTAAGCAAACAACAATGCAAGGCAAATAAAAACAATATATATAGCAACCAAGCAGTTTTTTTTGGGGCAAGGAAAGCGAAGCAATTATTTTTAGCAAGCAACTCCTTTCCTTTTCTGCTTTTGCAACCTGAAAATAAAAACAAGATATATATACAGTTTTTTTTATATCGAAGAGGAAACTAAAATAAATGAAAAACAAAACAAATTCAAAACAACCCTCTTTTTTTTGGAAGAGACTCTTTGTTTTTTTTTCTTGAATTTTTTTTTTATTTTTTTTGGAAAGGAAACTTAAAAGTACTGTTTTACTAATGCAACTGAATGAATGCAAGGGTTAATTACAAATGATTTATCCTAAGTTAACCCAAAATTGTATAATCACGCTCTGTCTTAAATCAACAAGATAGTTCTCAGCCAGGTAACAGGCAGGAGTTATCGGTGCACCACGAATCACCGTAGCAATGCAGCCGAAGGTTTAAGTACCTTCAGAGGAACAACCACTATAATATTTACGAATCACCATAATATTTATTAATGGTTATTACTCTATCGTAGCCTAGACACCAAGAAATTAAATTGTTCAAAGAAGACAACTTGCAAATATATAATTAAGAGCTATCGATATATAACAGTTATTATTAACAAATTCTAGGATGAAATGCAAAGCAGAAATTAAAAGTGTATTAACAATGCAACTACGAATGGATTTTTGTTTTTTTTATAAATTTTTCTTTTATAAAATGTAACCAAACAACAATGCAAGACAAATAAAAACAATATATATAGCAACCAAGCAATTTTTTTTGGGCAAGTAAAGCGAAGCAATTATTTTTAGCAAGCAGCTCCTTTCTTTTTCTGTTTTTCCAACCTAAAAGTAAAACCAAGATATATATACAATTTTTTTTATATCGAAGAAGAAAATAAAATAAATGAAAAACAAAACAAATTCAAAACAACCCTCGTTTTTCTTTTTGGAAGAGACTCTTTGTTTGTTTATTTTTTTTTTTCAAATTTTTTTTTATTTTTTTTGGAAAGGAAACTTAAAAGTACTGTTTTACTAATGCAACTAAATGAATACAAGGGTTAATTACAAATGATTTATCCTAATTTAACCCAAAATTGTATAATCACACTCTGTCTTAAATCAACAAGATAGTTCTCAGCCAGGTAACGGGCAGGAGTTATCGGTGCACCACGAATCACCGTAGCAATGCAGCCGAAGTTTTAAGTACCTTCAGAGGAACAACCATTATAATATTTACGAATCATCGTAATATTTATAAATGGTTATTATTCTGCCGTAGCCTAAACACCAAAAAATTAAATTGTTCAAAGAAGACAACTTGCAAATATATAATTAAGAGCTATCGATTTCAAACCGTTATTATTAACAAATTCTAGGATGAAATGCAAAGTAGAAATTAAACGTTTATTAACAATGCAACTACGAATGGATTTTTGTTTTTTTATAAATATTTGTTTTATAAAATGTAAGCAAACAACAATGCAAGGCAAATAAAAAATATATATATAGCAACCAAGCTGTTTTTTTCGGCAAGCAAAGCGAAGCAATTATTTTTAGCAAGCAGCTCCTTTCATTTTCTGCTTTTGCAACCTTAAAATAAAAACAAGATATATATACAGTTTTTTTATATCGAAGAAGAAACTAAAATAAATGAAAAACAAAACAAATTCAAAGCAACCCTCATTTTTATTGGAAGAGACTCTTTGTTTGTTTGTTTTTTTTTAAAATTTTTTTTTTATTTTTTTTTAGGAAAGGAAACTTAAAAGTACTGTTTTACTAATGCAACTAAATGAATGCAAGGATTAATTACAAATGATTTATCCTAAGTTAACCCAAAATTGTATAATCACACTCTGTCTTAAATCAACAAGATAGTTCTCAGCCAGGTAACGGGCATGAGTTATCGGTGCACCACGAATCACCGTAGCAATGCAGCCGAAGGTTTAAGTACCTTCAGAGGAATAACCATTATAATATTTACAAATCACCGTAATATTTATAAATGGTTATTACTCTACCGTAGCCTAGACACCAAGAAATTAAATTGTTCAAAGAAGACAACTTGCAAATATATAATTAAGAGCTATCGATGTCTAACCGTTATTATTAACAAATTCTAGGATGAAATGCAAAACAGAAATTAAACAGGTATTAACAATGCAACTACGAATGGATTTTTGTTTTTTTTTTATGAATTTTTCTTTTATAAAATGTAAGCAAACAACAATGCAAAGAAAATAAAAACAATATATATAGCAACCAAGCAGTTTTATTTTGGGCAAACAAAGCGAAGCAATTATTTTTAGCAAGCAGCTCATTTCCTTTTCAGCTTTTGCAACCTGAAAATAAAAACAAGATATATATACAGTTTCTTTTTATATCGAAGAAGAAACTAAAATAAATGAAAAACAAAACAAATTTAAAACAATCCTCATTTTTTTTGGAAGAGACTCTTCGTTTGTTTTTTTTTGAAATTTTTTTTATATTTTGTTTTGGAAAGGAAACTTAAAAGTACTGTTTTACTAATGCAACTAAATGAATGCAAGGGTTAATTACAAATGATTTATCCTAAGTTAACCCAAAATTGTATAATCACACTCTGTCTTAAAATAACAAGATAGTTCTCAGCCTGGTAACGGGCAGGAGTTATCGGTGCACCACGAATTACCGTAGCAATGTAGCCGAAGGTTTAACTACCTTCAGAGGAACAACCACTATAATATTTATGAATCACCGTAATATTTATAAATGGTTTTTACTCTGCCGTAGCCTAGACACCAAGAAATTAAATTTTTCAAAGAAGACAACCTGCAAATATATAATTAAGAGCTATCGATGTCTAACCGTTATTATTAACAAATTCTAGGATGAAATGCAAAGCAGAAATTAAACGTGTATTAACAATGCAACTACGAATGGATTTTTGTATTTTTTTATGAATTTTTCTTTTATAAAATGTAAGCAAAAACAATGCAAGGCAAATAAAAACAATATATATAGCAACCAAGCAGTTTTTTTTGGGCAAGCAAAGCGAAGCAATTATTTTTAGCAAGAAGCTCCTTTCCTTTTCTGCTTTTGCAACTTGAAAATAAAAACAAGTTATATATACAGTTTTTTTATATCGAAGAAGAAACTAAAATAAATGAAAACAAAACAAATTCAAAACAACCCTCGTTTTTTTTGGAAGAGACTCTTTGTTTGTTTTTTTGTTTTTTTTTTGAATTTTTTTTTTTTGGAAAGGAAACTTAAAAGTACTGTTTTACTAATGCAACTAAATGAAAGCAAGGGTTAATTACAAGTGATTTATCATAAGTTAACCCAAAATTGTATAATCGCACTCTGTCTTAAATCAACAAGATAGTTCTCAACCAGGTAACGGGCAGGAGTTATCGGTGCACCACGAATCACCGTAGCAATGCAGCCGAAGGTTTAAGTACCTTCAGAGGAACAACCACTATAATATTTACGAATCACCGTAATATTTATAAATGGTTATTACTCTACCGTAGCCTAGACACCAAGAAATTAAATTGTTCAAAGAAGACAACTTGCAAATATATAATTAAGAGCTATCGATGTCTAACCGTTATTATTAACAAATTCTAGGATGAAATTCAAAGCAGAAATTAAACGTGCATTAACAATGCAACTACGAATGAATTTTTGTTTTTTTTATAAATTTTTCTTTTATAAAATGTAAGCAAACAACAATGCAAGGCAAATAAAAACAATATATATAGCAACCAAGCAGTTTTTTTTGGGCAAGCAAAGCGAAGCAATTATTTTTAGCAAGCAGCTCCTTTCCTTTTCAGCTTTTGCAACCTGAAAATAAAAACAAGATATATATATAATTTGTTTTATATCGAAGAAGAAACTAAAATAAATGAAAAACAAAACAAATTCAAAACAACCCTCGTTTTTTCTTAAGAGACTCTTTGTTTGTTTGTTTGTTTTTTGAAATTTTTATTTAATTTTTTTAGGAAAGGAAACTTAAAAGTACTGTTTTTCTAATGCAACTAAATGAATGCAAGGGTTAATTACAAATAATTTATCATAAGTTAACCCAAAATTGTATAATCACACTCTGTCTTAAATCAACAAGATAGTTCTCAGCCAGGTAACGGGCAGAAGTTATCGGTGCACCACGAATCACCGTAGCAATGCAGCCGAAGGTTTAAGTACCTTCAGAGGAACAACCATTATAATATTTACGAATCACCGTAATATTTATAAATGGTTATTATTCTGCCGTAGCCTAGACACCAAGAAATTAAATTGTTCAAAGAAGACAACTTGCAAATATATAATTAAGAGCTATCGATGTCAAACCGTTATTATTAACAAATTCTAGGATGAAATGCAAAGCATAAATTAAACGTGTATTAACAATGCAACTACGAATGGATTTTTGTTTTTTTAATAAATTTTTTTTTATAATATTTAAGCAAACAACAATGCAAGACAAATAAAAACAAGATATATAACAACCAAGTAGTTTTTTTTTGGGCGAGCAAAGCGAAGCAATTATTTTTAGCAAGCAGCTCCTTTCCTTTTCTGCTTTTGCAACTTGAAAATAAAAACAAGATATATATACAGTTTTTTTTATATCGAAGAAGAAACTAAAATAAATGAAAAACAAAACAAATTCAAAGCAACCCTCTTTTTTTTGGAAGAGACTCTTTGTTTGTTTGTTTTTTTTTGAATTTTTTTTTTAATTTTTTTTAGGAAAGGAAACTTAAAAGTACTGTTTTACTAATGCAACTAAATGAATGCAAGGATTAATTACAAATGATTTATCCTAAGTTAACCAAAATTGTATAATCACACTCTGTCTTAAATCAACAAGATAGTTCTCAGCCAGGTAACGGGCAGGAGTTATCGGTGCACCACGAATGACTGTAGTAATGCAACCGAAGGTTTAAGTACCTTCAGAGGAACAACCATTATAATATTTACGAATCACCGTAATATTTATAAATGGTTATTACTCTACCGTAGCCTAGACATCAAGAAATTAAATTGTTCAAAAAAGACAACTTGCAAATATATAATTAAGAGCTATCGATGTCTAACCGTTATTATTAACAAATTCTAGGATGAAATGCAAAACAGAAATTAAACTAGTATTAACAATGCAACTACGAATGGATTTTTGTTTTTTTTTATGAATTTTTCTGTT
The DNA here is from genome assembly GCA_030737815.1 of Allium fistulosum. NCBI lineage: Eukaryota > Viridiplantae > Streptophyta > Magnoliopsida > Asparagales > Amaryllidaceae > Allium > Allium fistulosum. Next base: position 274,731,832 of record CM060907.1, on the reverse strand, counting down.
ATAGAATTAAGCAAACAACAATGCAAAGCAAATAAAAACAATATATATAGCAACCAAGCAGTTTCTTTTTGGGCAAACAAAGCGAAGCAATTATTTTTAATAAGCAGCTCATTTCCTTTTCTGCTTTTGCAACCTGAAAATAAAAACAAGATATATATACAGTTTCTTTTTATATCGAAGAAGAAACTAAAATAAATGAAAAACAAAACAAATTTAAAACAATCCTGGTTTTTTTTGGAAGAGACTCTTCGTTTGTTTTTTTTTGGAAAGGAAACTTAAAAGTACTGTTTTACTAATGCAACTAAATGAATGAAAGGGTTAATTACAAATGATTTATCCTAAGTTAACCCAAAATTGTATAATCACACTCTGTCTTAAATTAACAAGATAGTTCTCAGCCAGGTAACGAGCAGGAGTTATCGGTGCACCACGAATAAACGTAGCAATGTAGCTGAAGGTTTAAGTACGTTCAGAGGAACAACCACTATAATATTTATGAATCACCGTAATATTTATAAATGGTCTTTACTCTGCCGTAGCCTAGACACCAGGAAATTAAATTGTTCAAAGAAGACAACTTGCAAATATAAAATTAAGAGCTATCGATGTCTAACCGTTATTATTAACAAATTCTTGGATGAAATGCAAAACAGAAATTAAACGGGTATTAACAATGCAACTACGAATGGATTTTTGTTTTTTTTTATGAATTTTTCTTTTATAAAATGTAAGCAAACAAAAATGCAAAGCAAATAAAAACAATATATATAGCAACCAAGCAGTTTTTTTTTGGGCAAACAAAGCGAAGCAATTATTTTTAGTAAGCAGCTCCTTTCCTTTTCTGCTTTTGCAACCTGAAAATAAAAACAAGATATATATACAGTTTCTTTTTATATCGAAGAAGAAACTAAAATAAATGAAAAACAAAACAAATTTAAAACAATCCTCGTTTTTTGGAAGAGACTCTTCGTTTGTTTTTTTTTGAAATTTTTTTTTATTTTTTTTGGAAAGGAAACTTAAAAGTACTGTTTTACTAATTGTAACAACCCGTAAATTTAACCGGTTTTTAATAACGTTATTAATTGAAATTTTGCGAAATTTTAAACGATAAAATTTTGAAATATAAATTTGATATTTGGAATGCATTTAGTTAAACAAAGCAATGAAAATAAAACGTTTTCGAAACCTAAATATTTTTACATAGAAAAATTCTAAACCATCTTCTGAGCAAGATGTCAGTTTGTCGTTTTTCCAAATTCGGACATCTTTGGCTCCGTCGATCTTATTTTTTAGCGTTTTTCTTGCATTTTCCGTAGTAGAAAATCTGAAATTTTTATAATTAAATCGTACCGCTAATATCTATATACCGTTTTAATCGTCTCGTCGTGCTGATCTCTACAGTATATTCGATTGTCAAGTTTTGAAGTCCGGGAAACAACGAAATCTACGTAGCGATTTCCGTAGCGGTTCTGCGGTTTGACTTTTGGATTTCCTATACTCTTTCGTTTCCCTATACTGTTTCAAATAAAGAATAATAAATAAATTAAATAAAAACTTTGTTGCTTTTTCACCGTGTAAATTTCCAATGGCCATTTGTAATTAATTTTCTTGAATTCAACTTACGTGACCCTTGCTCTTTCATTTTACCTGTTCACTTCTTTTGATTTTTTTCTGTTCCCTTCTATTTCCTTCTTCTCAAAAATATAATGAATATATCTTTGTTGCTGTTATAATGGTGAAGCCTTACCACTGTTGTCCTTCTTCATGCCATGACCCATCTTCTCTTTCCCTTCCTCTGCCACCCGTTTTCTCTCCCTCCAGCCTCCTCCCATCCTCCATGCACACAACGCCCGAGAGCCTCTCCTTCCCTTGCTCGTTCCATTAACCCATACTCCCAAATTCTTCACGTCACCTCAGCCTCATTTCCTCCCTAAACCCCGCCACAGCCGTACCTCCAACTACCCATCACCAAGATCCGCCGCACGCTCATATTCTTCCTGCCTTCGTTCGTCGCGCCTTTGTCCGAACATCTCCGTACTCCGTTTGCACGTGCTACACCACTGTTCAACCCACCCTCCAATCTATTTCTTCTGCCGAGTCTAACCCTATAGCATGTATCTAAGGTATTTTTCATATATATCTTATATATTTATGTAAGTATTGCTTATGTATTGATATATACCTATTAGTATTTTATGTATAGACTGTTTATATTGTTATATATATATGGGTATGATAAGAGACGTGATTTTGTTTTCTGGCTTATACATATTATTACATATGCAATTGTCTGCATAAGTTGTACATGTGAATAGTAGTGTAAATAGGATTGTCTGTATATGTAGAGAACCTTATATATCTATGTTCGTTTCATAATGTCAGTTAAAAACATATGTAGTCTGTGTTCATTTTTTTTTCCGTTCAACCTGGCCATATATATATATATAGTTTATATATACTTTAAGTTGAAACCATTTTCGATCTATTTTATCTTATATAAAAGTTATCAGATCTATAATGAGGTATATATTTGTTTAAATCCGTGAGTATATATATAGTATATAATAAGTTGTCAATCTGTTATTGTTAGCCAACCTATTTTTTTTAGCGTATTAATTATTTGCTTTTGCTGTTGAAATTAGTATATAATGTTCATACTGTTTTGCATATTCGATACTTTACATTTTCGTGTTATAGTTTTACTACAAAGTTGTTAATAGTACTGAATACATTACAACGGTATACATACTTGTTATAGATATTATATATGTATTTATTTTAAAGTGTTTATGAAGATTAGTTGTTATATTTTAAATGTATGAGTATTTATCCCAAATATATTATTTAAAACGATGATTTCAATTATATTATGATATTTGTTTTAAATGTTTATATTGATTTCATGGAAACAGTAATAGTGATATATATTTGTTGTCTCCATCAAAGTTGTCTAATTGTCTCATCGATTCCCATTTTATCAGCTTTGACCGTCGAAATACATGTCAATCCCGCCTTGCTTTGGAAATTGGCACTTGAATTTGGTCGGATTCACAATTCAAATCGTAACCTATTGTGCCAGCTATCTTCTTGTGTTCTCTAGCCTCGAGAGGTGAGCAATCACTCACGATTAACGTTCTTTTATTTATTAAATTTGATTTCAATTGAAACGACAATTGAAATATGCTACTGTTATTTATGCTATTAACTATATCAGTTCACCTTTGACATCTGACACCATTATCTGTTATATATGTAATGATAATCCAGTTTGATTGTTAAATGATTGATTGTTTGATGTTTACAATTGGACGTTAAAATTGTAATGTATAAAGTGATAAATATTATGCTAATAAATTTGACGTAGGATAATTAAAATTTGAATCGACACATATGTTGAATTTGATTTAGTTGAATATGACCCCTTTTAATTGTTAAATTAATCGACATGTAGAATAGTGATAGTTACACTTTGAACCACTGAACGTATATTTGATTAATTGTTGTAGTGTTAAATTGAAATCGAATGACAATTGAAGAACCGTATAAATATTAGTGTAATAATCTTTAATCTACATGAAATGATAGTGTAGATTCTAGAGATAATTATATTAATTCGCAAAAATAACAATGTGAATTAATACGGTTATTTCGGGATTATTTGAATTAATTATTGGATTGATATTGATTGTTGTTATTGCTTGTTTATTTACTTTGACACCATCCCAGTTATCACACTGCAAGTTCTCTTTGCTATGTTTTGATTTTGAATTGAATTGGAATCGGGTTGAAATGATAAATACCCAAATTGAACTTTGACCTAGGATAGAGAATTAAATAAAACCCGATTGGTCAATAATTTGATTTAAAAATAAGCGAAGATTTTATTTGAATAAATAATATGGTTTTGAAATGAAGTTGAAATTTGAATTTTAATGAAAGGAAAATGTTAATATTCAATAATCTGAATCAAAATGTTAACAATGTAATTGATGGAAGAATGTTGTTTAATTTGAGAAATGATTGAATTAAGTTTGAAATGATTAAATAATTAAGTTTGAAATTATAATTAAGTTTGAAATTATTAAACTTTGAAATTATTTAATAATTAAGTTTTGAATTATTTATTAATTAAATAAGATTGAATTATTTAATGATTAAAATTGAATTGAATTCTTTATTAAGTAAAATTGAACTTCTTGAAAAAGTGAAATTTAGTTCTTTATTAATAAAAGCTTTGAAATTATAACTAAGTAAATAAATAAGTGAAATTGAATTTCTTTAACAAGAAATAAAATGTAATTTATTGAAATTAATGTAAGACTTGTAATTTAAAGAATTTATTTAACAAACCTAATTTAATTCAATTTGATGTTTTGTATAATGAAGTTGAACTTAAGTAATTGATTTAATGAATTGGAAATTAAATAGAAATTGTTTTAAATGATAAATTTACTTAATGAATACTGAATAAAATCAATTAATGAAGTTAAACTGATTTGAAGGTTAAATTAAATTAATTTTAAATGATTTGGAATGAAACTTATTTACGAACTTGAAAATATTTGAATTGTTTTAAATAGAAATTGAAATTGAATTATAAGATTTTGAAATGGTAATTTGGAAGTTATGAAACGTAAATTTTGGAAATTGGTTTAGAAAGACAAATGAAGTGTTGATTTACAAATTCTAATTGAAATTATAATTGATTTGGGTTTTGAAATATATAAACGACCAATCGGTGTAATAATTACGAAGTTATTAAAGAGACCGGAATCGGTTAGGGACATACTCACTGTCTGAACCGAAAACCACTTTAATAACTATACGCGGAGTATGATCCAGAATGAAGTGGTTGGATTGATGTACGTGATGACTGAAGAAAGAGAACGATAATGGATAGCCTTGACACTTGTGTCAAATTGGAAATGACTAAAACAGGAGCCGTGCCGGGCCAATGGAGGTCAGCTACCTCAAGCGAACACACTTCTTCGAACTACTCATTACTTGTTGTCGATTGGTGCACCCTTGATTTTGGGAGTGTTGTTTCGCGGTGTTGCGGTCGCTGCGGCGATGCGTTCTCACCAGTCCGGATCAGGCAAACGGTAGTATCACTACCTTGGGTATTGCCTTAAGTGCCTTGTCATACTTGTATCCCTTTATACGCGACCACTACGAATTTGTTTTGTGTTATACCTATGGAGTACTCCCTGATATCCCACTAGTTTACGGTGGAGTTTACAGTGCTATATAGACTATAACGCTTATATAAAATGTGTTAAGGGGGATAATGGTAATGCCTTAACACTACTTTGATATCTTATATTACTGATAGACATTATCTACTTATCGTACACTACTACATAGTAGATAGTTTAACGGATCCTTAAAGGATGGTTATTCCAAACATCCTTTGAGTTACTTGTATTTCAATTGCTATTTCACTTGAGTTGGATTTATTAATATAAGAATCTTAATCCTGACTCGAATGTCTTGTGTTTTGCTTTACGCTCGGGTCAGACTGAGTGTACCAGTATTCGAGACTCACCTTTGAAGTTGGAGCTTTGCTTGAAGATCCAGCCATCTATTTTGCTTTCAGTATTCAATGATTCCAGTGATGTATTCTGATTTGTATCTGATGTATCGTATTACTCTTCCGTTATATCTGGTTTAACTCTGATGTAATTTATATATTTATATAGTATCTTCATGAACTACTATCTATTTTATTTCCGCTGCAATTATTACTCTGTGTCTGTGATCTGTGATTATTTTATTTACTGTATATGTTCAGTTTTGCCAATTTAAATTAACAACGCGGTATTTTGAGCAATTCAACTCCGGCATGAGTGTCTACCTATACACTTATAATGGATGCGAATGGTCCAAAATAGCGGGTCGTTACAGTTAGTATCAGAGCTTTGGTAGCTCTAAGCAAAACTAAGCATATATGGTAAATGTATTTACAGAATCACTTTCATTCGAGTTGAATCTCTCCCTTTTGACTCGATTCCTTTGAATTTTGGAACATTCCCTGCGGTTCCAAAACTCATTTGTGTCCCTCACTATTCGTCTTCTCTTAATTCTTTAGTATCCTATAACTCCACTTCGAATGATCTTTATAATGAGTCGACGGTCTTGCCAATCTCAAATTGACTTATAAAGGGGTGAAACTCCTTTACGATAGACATCGATTTACCGGAGATTTCGGTATCCTTGGTTTACGATGTTATCTATTCCATGCTATACCTGAAGTCCATCTCTTGAGAACGAGTGTTGATTTACCTCGGAATTCAGCATCGATCTTACTCTTGAAGTTACGGACGACTCGGTTAAGGTTGCCCGTGAATTAAATAAAATCATCCATCTCCCGATTGTGGTAATCGAATTATCTTATGTTCTGTTTCAAACTTATTTTCGAATCAAAATTCTCTTTGATTTGTGTAACGACCCGACTTTCTATGCCTAGAAAGTCGCATCATTATGAAGAAAGAAAGGGGTAGAAAATAGAAAAGAAAAAGAAGAAAGAAAGAAACAACAACAACGATCTCACAGCGGAACGAATAAATTATATTAATAACATAAACTATTACATAGTATACAACAATTTACAGAGTTACACAGCATATACATCACTTACTAGACAGTTATAAACATCTGTCTAGACATTACAACTCAAATACAAGACAAGACACTATCACAGATATCAACACAGCGGAATACTATATCTACGAACGCCGAAGCCTCCTGCTCCATTGCTCCTACAGAATATTCGTCAAAGCTAAACCTGAATCCCTTGGCTACTCGTAAAAATTTGAGTACCCAAGAGTTTATAAAACAGAAATAAACACTTGGGTCAGACATGGGTCTGGTGTGAGTAAACGGGTTAAGGTTGTTTAACTTTGAAAAACCTTTGAAAGAAAAGGTATCTCGTAAGACTTCCCGCACATAAACACGGAAAAGTTTTTACCTTACGATAACCAAAACATTTGATAGGAAATTCGATTGTATTATAATAGGGTCTAGGGTTTTCAAATAAATATGAAATAGCTGAAATTGTTACATTATTAAATTCCAGCATACTAGCCACAAAGTGGGTTATACAATCAAAACCGTAAGGGCACGTAGGAAGAATGGGTTTCCATACAATGGCAGGGCTACTGGGGTACCGCCTGTCACAGTATGTGGCCTAGATCACCGTACCGAGGATCACTCCCAATCCTCTGCAACACAAGGTCGGAACCATCCCTTACTGGATAATTCCGAACAAGATAATCCCGTAGTTGGCGCGACCAACCACACACTAAGCCGAATAAAAGAAAGGGACCTCTAGACAGGGATCTATCTTGCTCTCAGTGGGTGCTACCCACGAAACCTTGCTGCACCTCCCCTGTTTTAGCCATTCCCGGTTGATGAGGCTTGAGGTTACGATTACCTTTAATCAGAACATATCACTTAGAATGCTCATCGTCCGCCTGACGATGTGCTGAAAGCATTCAATCCATATAAGTTTGTTCCGGGTTCGAACGAAACCGAAGGCATTATCTCGTTACACTCGTTTTGGAATCACCCTCAGAGTTAACGACAATAACCCTTGCACTCTAAATCTTCATCTTCATTTGAGATTCACGACCTATCGTTAATTTGGATCGATGTGGTATTCGGGTCTCCAGACCTGGAATTCCGGTATACGGAAACCCGATCCCGGTCTCATCGAAATCCAAATCGCCATCTTTTAGGTCCAAGTTGTTTAAAGGTTTAAACAATTTAATTCAATTCAATACTTGAATTCATACAGCATTTAACATAGATAAATATCACACATTTATCATAGATATATCCAATATCATATCACAGAATATCATAACATATCATCCAATCATCCAATTCAGATATTCTACACAAACAATCATCTGTAAGCAACAATTATTAACCCCATGTTATAATTAATTTAATTAACTTAAATTAAATTAATTACTTAAGAATTAATCATCTAACCTTGCTTAATCAATCATTAATTAATTACAAACCTTTAATTAATTAATTACTCATTAAATATTAATCATCCTTGATTAATTATTCATTAATTACATAAAGTAATTATTCTTTAATTAATTTTACAAATTAATTATTCTTAACCATTAACAATAATTAACCTTTAATTACTTTCATTAATTACATTAATTAATGACCCTTAATTAATTACTTCTAAACTATAATTAATTATATTGACCCTTAATTAATTATATTAATTAATTAAACTTTAATTAATCACTTCTATTAATCCACCTTAATTAATCATAAACAGTAATTATCATCCTATAATTACTTACCTTAATTAATTAACTCCTTAATTAATTATATTAATCCTTTAATTAATTATACCAAATAATAAATCTTTAATTACTTCTCATTAAGTAATTATCCTTTATATCAATTACATCCAGTAATTTATTTATTAATTACTTACTCTAAGTAATTACACTTATCAAATCTCATTAAGTAATTTATATTTAAACAATTACCAAGTGGCTATCTTTAATTAATTAACAAATTAATTAACTTAAATTAATCATATTCATTTTATAAATCAAAGCTGAGTAATTTATCCTTTAATTACTCCTTAAACCAATTTCTCTTAATTACAGATTAATTATTCTTTTAATTATTAATTAATAAACCTTAATTATCAATTAATAAAACTTAATAACAATTAATTAATCCTTAATTATCATTAAATTAATCCTTAATTAAAAATTAATTTATCTTTAATTATTTAATTAATTAGTCACTAATTACTTAATTAATTAATCACTAATCATTAATTAGTTACTAAATTTATTAACCACTAATGATAAATAAATTATCTCTAATTATCTAATTAATAATTCTTAATTACAAATTAATTAACCTCTAAATTAATTAATTTATAATCCTTAACAATTAATTAATTAATTACTTAATCAATAATTAATATAATTAATCATATTTTAATTACTTCATTTAATTATCAAAAATCTTAATTACCTTTAAGATAAATTATCTTTAATGCCTTTATTAACATTAACCTATTTAAACCAATTTTTCTTTATAATTAACATTCCTTAATTAAATCATTAATTAAATTTTCAAAAATAAAATAATCATTAACTTGATAAATTAAAGTTAACAAGACTTCCTTTAAATACTTTAAACATTATCAAGAAATACTTCAAACAAATTTCACTTCAAACCTTAAAGCTTACTTTTAGGAAAATCTTCAAATTTCCATTTTTTATTTAAATTTAAAAATAACTTTAAACCTTATTTAACAAAATTTAAATCAAGCAACCCTCAAAACTTCTTAACTAATTGTCAAAGAAAACAATTATTATATAAAGTAAATTTATATAGAAATTTAAACTAAAATTTATTTTCAAAAATTTCAAAAACTTTGTTTTATAATTTTTCAAAAACTTTGCATCAACTTGCTTGTTTTGAAATTTTTCTAAAACTTTGCGTCAACTTGCTTTGGGTCAACCCGAAGATTTACTCGGTCTAACCCGAGTTCCCTCCCCTTTCAAAATTTAGTTTAGTTTAGTTTAAATTTTTAAAACCTGTAACTAAAATCAACCTCGCACTCTAGCTTCCACTCGAGTTTCAAAACAATAAAACTCGATACACCTTCGAGTCATTTACGAATTCACCCAAGATCCAACTCGAGAACTTCTTCCCAAATATCGCAAACAACCCAGATCCACAGACGTGCACACATGCACGTGCACACTGACACGGCGGCGCTCCGACCACCATCGCGATCCTCTACAAGTCGACCCCGACACTCACAAGCCTCGCGACCACCCAGACCATCGATAACCACTGCAAATCGAAAAAATGAATATCTATCGAAGCAGGAACCCAAAATCATGACGAAGAAAACACCTCGCCGCCGATGATCGTGACGACTGGAAGCCCGGCTCTCCTTCCAGAGCACCACCACACCACCACGCATCTATCCCTCACCTCGCGATCGACTCCAGTGCGCTCTCGTCGACGCTTCGCCCTCGAATACAACATCATCCCAAACTGTCGACAAAACCCTACAATCATTCCTCTTGATCATCATGATCGATGAAAACTTATGCGAGTATTTTTCCTGGAATCGCCAACATCCAAGCTAACTTCACCCACGATCTCGAGGCCCAATCATCCCCCGATTACCAGAATTCGACAGAAAACCCATCACAGTTCAACTCACGATATCTCGACAACCATGAACTTAAAAATATTGTTTTGATTATTAAAATTCAACATTTTGCAATTCGAAACAGTTTATATAATTAAAACTCGAAATTACATCATTCGATTTTCTGCCTTATATTGATTATTATTGACATTCCTAGATTCCAGAAATTCTACTAGTTAACTTTAATTAAAATTATTTTTAAGACTTGAATCTGACTATTTTTAACAATTTTCCTTTAAAGATTTTAACTCAAAATTGCTTGCATATTGAGATATGAATTTTTGAAAGTAAGTCTTGAGCCTGGGAAATAACAGAGACCAGTTTATAAATGTAAATCGGACATGCACACATATAACAGAGCAATTCAAAATACATTCCAGATAAAAACAATCATGCAAACCATAATACAACATTTCTAAACGAATTTATCACATGCATCCATAAAATCATAGATTAAAACTGTTTTTAAAAAGAAAGTTTACTCACCAGCACTTTGAACAGAGACAGAGGACCAATTTGTTTTCCAGGCTAGTTTATAAGCTTTTGAATTTCACTGCATGTTAATTACTGAATTGTTTGCTTGATGAATCTGAATTGCATGTTGATATTTTACATCCTATTGTTGTTGTTTGAATCCAGTAGCATGTTGATTAATTCCTCTTGATTGTATTTGAATATCCAGCTTATTTCTTCTTGTTTCAGATTGAATTCCAGGTTCCATTTTTCACTTCTTTTATTCTTTGTTTTGCATTTGTATTCATTTTGTGTTTGGGTTGAAAATGAAGAAAATATTTAGCTGAAGATTAAAACTCCCGTTCTAATTTTTCAATTAAATTAATAATTTAATTATCAAGGGAATAACACTTGTCACTTTAATGCTCTAATTTGCTTACACATATGCTATTTAATTTACATTTGTCTTTAACACACCATATAATGTTTACAAGTGTTTTTATGTTTAGTTCATATATACAAAATTTATTCTCTAATGTTTTATTAATATTTACAAATGTTATTTTTCCTATTTAAAACTTATTTAAGTTATATACATATATTTATAATTTGAAAACATAGTTTTATTAAATTAAAGACTCCCTATATATATCAATATATATATATATACATTATAAATATAAAACATTTATATAGGTTTTAGAAAGATAAATCTTCCCAATTTAAAATTGTTAGAAAAGATATTTCCAAATTAAAATGATATTAGTTTTTCAAAAGAAATAAACTTGCCAATTAAAATGTTATTAACCTTTTAAAATGAATAAACTTGTCAATTTATAAAATAAATTAACAAATCAATTTAATTATTTATAAAGATTATTAAATTGATATTGCCAAAATTCCGGGATATCACATTCCTCCCCCCTTAAAATAATTTCGTCCCCGAAATTTAAAAGCAAAGATAATTTAATAATCCAGCAAAATTTTTATTTTAAACAGCAACCATACATATCAATCATATTCTAACAATCATAGCAAACAATTTAATCTAACAAATTTAACTATCCAGTCAAAATTCTGGATAGAATTTCCTCGAGTTTCCCCAAGTATATATATATACCGGGATACTCGTTCTACAGGATCTTAACTAACTATCTACAAAAATCTAGAACTCCTTTCCATCTAGATTACAATCTGAACAAGATATCAGACTAAACTTAAAACCATCTCAACTACCAAATCCTTCTGAATTGCTGATCCCACAACCAATGACAGATCAAACACGTATTCCCTCAGAGATACGTGAAATAAAATGAATTCCAGTTATCCGAACTGGCAACTCAATCCTGGGGATCAAAATCTAATCTCCAAAGAACACAGAAAAATTTCATAATACTTCCGGAGCTTACTCTCCAGTCTTACCAAATCTTATATCTCCTTTGATCGGAGAAAAACTTAAACAATATCCAATTTCAACATCAAATTCCAAATTCCATCCATTCTTAACTGCATAACTCCTTTGACGATCCTGAGTCACTTCATTCTTCCTGATCAGCTTAACCCTTGCTGATGCTTCTTGAAACAAATTAGACCAACATCAAACCAATTTCCGGATCCTACTCAACAAAATGGTTTCTCAAAAATATGCCGAAATCCAAAACACAACTCTGATCTGGAATATATGAGAATGCCATCGGAGAAACTCGAGCAAACTTGATTATCCACAATTCACCATATCTATAAAATCTTAGTGAACCTTCCCACTTGGTCAAAAACATCCCAATAGGATTCCTTCCAGAAAATTAGGTATGATCAATCCCTCTCCAAAGAATCCATAGCTGCTTCACCAAATTCTTCTCTCGGAGACATCCTTCTATTAAGCTGGACCACCAGTAACTCCACGAATCAAGTCGATACGGAATCTCAATCTCCAATAACCCAAGAGAATACTTAAACAATCGCAAGTCACTTTTGCGATCAGCTCGGCCTAATTTCCAAAGATAACTGTTCTCTCTTCACTAATCAGAACAGCTTATATTTGACTAACCAATCCATCGAAGAAATGGATTCACTCTACTGCTTCTGAACTTCACCTTCAGAAAAACTGCTCAGCCAGAAACTTTCTGCCAACATAGAACACTCCGAGTCGCATTGCTGCCACAAACCAATGACTTCTTATCCGAAACTCCTCGAAAAACTCGGACCTCAAAGCAAATAGAAACACCCCACTGGACTCAGCCACAACACCGAAACAGACTCACTTCTTCAAACTTGTTCCAGAAGAAACATCTTCAGAAACGTCCATAGCCACCGTGTCTCATCACACAGCTACTACTTCCTGAGGTTACCAAAATACCATTACTCTCTTCAGCTCATCCAATAGATCTACTCTATTCTTCCAACTTCAAAGATAAACTCTAAACCATAACTGGTTTCCTTCAGAGATCGGTGAAATCTTTACACCACAACAAAGTTCACTCGAGACAGTATTAGGTCTACAGTCTCGTCAGATATACTTCCAACCTCAACACTCAATTTCTAACTATTGGTAGTCGTGTTACTCACACTACCACCTTATCTACCTTTATAACTTATATTGGAAAACCCGAACAGGTAACCCAACAAATAGGTAGAAATATATATATATATATTTAAAATGATACTTTTTATATAGAAATTATTTCTGGGTAAAATTATTTCATTTACCTCTTTAAAACAATATTGTGTCCGTTGGCCTGGTTCAAGTGTTTAGAGATCCCTATCAATAACGTTAGCTACTCGTATTGACCAGAATCCATATACCACTCAACCGATCAATTAACACAATATAAAATCATTTTTATATAACTAACAAATACGCGCTCTCGTATATATATACTCAGACTCAACAGGTTGCTACAGATCCTATCTCTAATGAACAATCCTTCCGAACCTAGGTATTCACTCAACCTAGTGTTCTGATATTCACTTAACCAAAAGCTTAGGCATTCGCTCAACCTATGCTCTGATACCATATGTAATGGTCTAGGCTTTTCAACCATCGACAGCGGCCTCAACTGGTAGGCTTTTCAACCATCCCAGCCCCACCGTGGCTTACATTGGTACCTCGAATTTGCTTTTACGGCCAGCCTCTCGACTCGCAACCAACCCCTCAATGGGACATGTAGGGGTAAGAGTCTCCCGTTCTCCACCAAACCGCGAAGCGAGAACCCCCTATCATGCTGTAATGTAGCAAACCCGATCCCGGTCTCATCGAAATCCAAATCGCCATCTTTTAGGTCCAAGTTGTTTAAAGGTTTAAACAATTTAATTCAATTCAATACTTGAATTCATACAGCATTTAACATAGATAAATATCACACATTTATCATAGATATATCCAATATCATATCACAGAATATCATAGCATATCATCCAATCATCCAATTCAGATATTCTACACAAACAATCATCTGTAAGCAACAATTATTAACCCCATGTTATAATTAATTTAAATAACTTAAATTAAATTAATTACTTAAGAATTAATCATCTAACCTTGCTTAATCAATCATTAATTAATTACAAACCTTTAATTAATTAATTACTCATTAAATATTAATCATCCTTGATTAATTATTCATTAATTACATAAAGTAATTATTCTTTAATTAATTTTACAAATTAATTATTCTTAACCATTAACAATAATTAACCTTTAATTACTTTCATTAATTACATTAATTAATGACCCTTAATTAATTACTTCCAAACTATAATTAATTATATTGACCCTTAATTAATTATATTAATTAATTAAACTTTAATTAATCACTTCTATTAATCCACCTTAATTAATCATAAACAGTAATTATCATCCTATAATTACTTACCTTAATTAATTAACTCCTTAATTAATTATATTAATCCTTTAATTAATTATACCAAATAATAAATCTTTAATTACTTCTCATTAAGTAATTATCCTTTATATCAATTACATCCAGTAATTTATTTATTAATTACTTACTCTAAGTAATTACACTTATCAAATCTCATTAAGTAATTTATATTTAAACAATTACCAAGTGGCTATCTTTAATTAATTAACAAATTAATTAACTTAAATTAATCATATTCATTTTATAAATCAAAGCTGAGTAATTTATCCTTTAATTACTCCTTAAACCAATTTCTCTTAATTACAGATTAATTATTCTTTTAATTATTAATTAATAAACCTTAATTATCAATTAATAAAACTTAATAACAATTAATTAATCCTTAATTATCATTAAATTAATTTATCTTTAATTATTTAATTAATTAGTCACTAATTACTTAATTAATTAATCACTAATCATTAATTAGTTACTAAATTTATTAACCACTAATGATAAATAAATTATCTCTAATTATCTAATTAATAATTCTTAATTACAAATTAATTAACCTCTAAATTAATTAATTTATAATCCTTAACAATTAATTAATTAATTACTTAATCAATAATTAATATAATTAATCATATTTTAATTACTTCATTTAATTATCAAAAATCTTAATTACCTTTAAGATAAATTATCTTTAATGCCTTTATTAACATTAACCTATTTAAACCAATTTTTCTTTATAATTAACATTCCTTAATTAAATCATTAATTAAATTTTCAAAAATAAAATAATCATTAACTTGATAAATTAAAGTTAACAAGACTTCCTTTAAATACTTTAAACATTATCAAGAAATACTTCAAACAAATTTCACTTCAAACCTTAAAGCTTACTTTTAGGAAAATCTTCAAATTTCCATTTTTTATTTAAATTTAAAAATAACTTTAAACCTTATTTAACAAAATTTAAATCAAGCAACCCTCAAAACTTCTTAACTAATTGTCAAAGAAAACAATTATTATATAAAGTAAATTTATATAGAAATTTAAACTAAAATTTATTTTCAAAAATTTCAAAAACTTTGTTTTATAATTTTTCAAAAACTTTGCATCAACTTGCTTGTTTTGAAATTTTTCTAAAACTTTGCGTCAACTTGCTTTGGGTCAACCCGAAGATTTACTCGGTCTAACCCGAGTTCCCTCCCCTTTCAAAATTTAGTTTAGTTTAGTTTAAATTTTTAAAACCTGTAACTAAAATCAACCTCGCACTCTAGCTTCCACTCGAGTTTCAAAACAATAAAACTCGATACACCTTCGAGTCATTTACGAATTCACCCGAGATCCAACTCGAGAACTTCTTCCCAAATATCGCAAACAACCCAGATCCACAGACGTGCACACATGCACGTGCACACTGACACGGCGGCGCTCCGACCACCATCGCGATCCTCTACAAGTCGACCCCGACACTCACAAGCCTCGCGACCACCCAGACCATCGATAACCACTGCAAATCGAAAAAATGAATATCTATCGAAGCAGGAACCCAAAATCATGACGAAGAAAACACCTCGCCGCCGATGATCGTGACGACTGGAAGCCCGGCTCTCCTTCCAGAGCACCACCACACCACCACGCATCTATCCCTCACCTCGCGATCGACTCCAGTGCGCTCTCGTCGACGCTTCGCCCTCGAATACAACATCATCCCAAACTGTCGACAAAACCCTACAATCATTCCTCTTGATCATCATGATCGATGAAAACTTATGCGAGTATTTTTCCTGGAATCGCCAACATCCAAGCTAACTTCACCCACGATCTCGAGGCCCAATCATCCCCCGATTACCAGAATTCGACAGAAAACCCATCACAGTTCAACTCACGATATCTCGACAACCATGAACTTAAAAATCTTGTTTTGATTATTAAAATTCAACATTTTGCAATTCGAAACAGTTTATATAATTAAAACTCGAAATAACATCATTCGATTTTCTGCCTTATATTGATTATTACTGACATTCCTAGATTCCAGAAATTCTACTAGTTAACTTTAATTAAAATTATTTTTAAGACTTGAATCTGACTATTTTTAACAATTTTCCTTTAAAGATTTTAACTCAAAATTGCTTGCATATTGAGATATGAATTTTTGAAAGTAAGTCTTGAGCCTGGGAAATAACAGAGACCAGTTTATAAATGTAAATCGGACATGCACACATATAACAGAGCAATTCAAAATACATTCCAGATAAAAACAATCATGCAAACCATAATACAACATTTCTAAACGAATTTATCACATGCATCCATAAAATCATAGATTAAAACTGTTTTTAAAAAGAATGTTTACTCACCAGCACTTTGAACAGAGACAGAGGACCAATTTGTTTTCCAGGCTAGTTTATAAGCTTTTGAATTTCACTGCATGTTAATTACTGAATTGTTTGCTTGATGAATCTGAATTGCATGTTGATATTTTAAATCCTATTGTTGTTGTTTGAATCCAGTAGCATGTTGATTAATTCCTCTTGATTGTATTTGAATATCCAGCTTATTTCTTCTTGTTTCAGATTGAATTCCAGGTTCCATTTTTCACTTCTTTTATTCTTTGTTTTGCATTTGTATTCATTTTGTGTTTGGGTTGAAAATGAAGAAAATATTTAGCTGAAGATTAAAACTCCCGTTCTAATTTTTCAATTAAATTAATAATTTAATTATCAAGGGAATAACACTTGTCACTTTAATGCTCTAATTTGCTTACACATATGCTATTTAATTTACATTTGTCTTTAACACACCATATAATGTTTACAAGTGTTTTTATGTTTAGTTCATATCTACAAAATTTATTCTCTAATGTTTTATTAATATTTACAAATGTTATTTTTCCTATTTAAAACTTATTTAAGTTATATACATATATTTATAATTTGAAAACATAGTTTTATTAAATTAAAGACTCCCTATATATATCAATATATATATATATACATTATAAATATAAAACATTTATATAGGTTTTAGAAAGATAAATCTTCCCAATTTAAAATTGTTAGAAAAGATATTTCCAAATTAAAATGATATTAGTTTTTCAAAAGAAATAAACTTGCCAATTAAAATGTTATTAACCTTTTAAAATGAATAAACTTGTCAATTTATAAAATAAATTAACAAATCAATTTAATTATTTATAAAGATTATTAAATTGATATTGCCAAAATTCCGGGATATCACAATTTGAGTCCATCAAATTTGAATCTCTGTCTTTGCTTTGAAATCTATTCTTATATAGTCGAGCGAGGAAGTGTATTTGTAAATAATTTTTTTTAAATGTTTTTATATTGTGTTGTTTGAGTTGTTGATGTTGATTTGTGTTTTCGATCGATTCGTCGGATCAACGCTATCGATAGGATTTCCAAAACACTTGAGCAGAGCAAACTGACACAATATTATTTTCAAATTTGGTAAATGAAATAAATTTGTTGATTATATTGTGAAAATATAAGTATTTTCTAGAATTTAATAGGTAAATTAAATTGTTGTTTGAAATGATAATATTTGATTATCATTTATTGATCTAAATAAATTTATAAATACGGTTTATAAATTGATTTGGAATTTGAAATGAATTTAATTCAGAAATTTGAGAATTTAGTTTTCGGTGATTTCGAACTTTGGTTTTAAAATTTTAAAGTATATATTATTGGAAGTATTTTCGAATAGAAATCGTTTCCAAAGAATTTTAAAATGTTGAAATCAGTGCTCTTCTCTTTGTCGCTGGAAAATAATTTCTATCACATACCGGAATTTTCGACTTTCGAAAATTCGACATCGATACTCACTTTATCGACTGCCGAGCAATCGAGTGCCGGAAACTCCAATAGTGAGGGTTTTAAGAAAGAAGAAAAAAGTAGAAGAAGAAGATAGAAGAAAAGGAAAGAAGAACAACAACAGAACAACAGAAAACAATATCAGAATCTTACACATCGTAGCGGAACAATATATAATAGATAAACACTAGTCTTTTAAAACAAAGAACTATATCAGTTTATACATACATCAATCATCAGAGTCAATATACAACAATGGACAGTTATATAACTTGTCCTCATACAGAATACACAGCGGAATAAATACTATCAGATACAAATACTACGTCTCGTCATCCAGCTTATCTCCAAGCTCCAGAATATCCAGAATATCCTGATAATCTAACTCTAGACTGCCCGTGTGGAAATTGGTGGGCACCCAGAGTTTAGAAGGGAACAATAAACTCCGAGTCAGTCATGGTGACTGGTGTGAGATCGTAAAACAGTTATTCTTTAAAATAAACAACAGGAAAACTTTAATGTCAATTCGCAATGCTTTTAGAAAATGAAACTACCATAAGACCTCCCACCACACACACAATGCAACCGCAGAATTGGAGGAGATTTCTTCTTATGATAGTCAAAGATGCTTACTACGCAAAATCAAATCATTTTGATATTATTATTAGTGCATAGTGTAGAAAACATTTCGAAAGTATAATATTAATCCTAGCCAGCATAGGCATTCCGCACTTATGCCTACTATAGCTACCATCCAAACAGTGGGGCGCCACCATAAGTGAATGATAGGTTCTACAACTAAAACCGTACAAGTCACGTATTGTTTCTTTGGATTTCCAACAAATGGTCAGGCTAAGGAACTTCCTATCCACGATGGGTACGTCCCTGGAATAGACGACCCGAGAACCTAACCGGATCTCTGCCAACACAAGGCCGGGTTACCTCTGCAAAAATAGGTAACTACTGACACGCGTATGCCATCCCCCGATCGTCACCGATCTTCCCGAGGATCCCCGATTCGCAACAACCACAAAGAAATAAATTTTGCAGCAACCACAGAGGTTAAGTATCTGGGCTCCATACCATGATACCACCTTTATCCAGAAGGAATGACATACACTAAGGGGCGCTACTCCCTAGAACCTTGCTGCATTCGTCCTGTTTCGACCATTTCCGGGGTGTGAGGCTCGATGAAGTCTCGTCCACAAAGCTACGCTTTCTATAAAAAGCCCTGCTTCGGGTCAAACAAAATGATCAACCTATGATCACAAAGATATAAGATCAAACGAATGATCATATCACAAATGATCAAGCACTGATCATTTCACAGCAACACTTAGTATGCCACGTTACCAAATTGGGATATATCGCTGATAAATTTCAACTACATAACCTCTGAGCTCGTACGTCTCAGAGAAGGGTGTTAAGCTAAAAGAATAAATTCTCCGCCACCAACAGATATGTATTTGAAAGAAATCAGCTCAATATCTCAAATTGTAACGTCAGACACACAATCCATATAAGTCTGTTCCGGGATCGAACAGAACCGAAGGCACTTCTCACGAAGCCCTTGCAATTCCGGATAATTTTCTAATCACGTCCGGACTTCCCGTCACTAAGGGTGATAAAACCTCTAAACCGAAGATCAGTCGGTGTAGAGTAACTCGACGGTAATCCTTCCGTTTTCAAAAATATCCGGTCTTCAACACCGGTCTTCAAATGCGATTCATAACGACGTATCACATATTCGGAATGGGTTATACGACCCCATGGTCCTTTCCCGGCTAACCCGAATAGTGAGCGATTATTCAAAAATAAGTGTGGCATTCAAATTCATCCAATTCACAACAAATACCTATCTAAAGGTAATTATTGATAGTCGGTTATTTAACTATCAATAAAGATGCGCAACATCATCAGATTCCAAATAATTTTCCAAATTATTTAATCTTCCAAAATATCTTTATTAGATATAAAATTTCCACACTTAATCATTTGAAAACCATTTCAAATCAATTTCCACATTTCATTTTATCTTTGAAGATAAAATCTCAAAACATTTCATTTCATATTGGAAAAGCATTTCCATACTTATTCAATAATAAGTGTTTCACAAATCTTTTATTTCAACATTTGAAAATATCCGATATACTTAAATCAAATTAAGTATATATTCATTATTTAAGGAAATCGTTTATAATAACAACATTTATTTGAGTCAAAACGAATGTTACGTAAAACATCGTTACGACGACTCAAAAATCACTAGTATAGGGATTCGGAATTTAGATAGATATATAAATCCCAATACTACATCAAAACATTTTCTTCCGAAAATCATTTACTATAACAACAGTGTTATAGTCCATCATTTCCTTATATTTTCGAAAACGCCTATTTCAATAACAAGTGTTGAAATCTATGCTTTCGATTCACCATACATTTTAAAACATCTTTTAAAATGTTTAACTTCATTTTTAAAATATTACTTCTTCAAAAATGAATCCATTTTACTTAACCATATATTCACTGTCCAAAATCGTGAATAAAATTTCCTTAAATAATCTTCTATAATAAATTTATCACATTCAATCTATTTCGAATTTATAAGCACGTTTATAAATTCTATTTCTCTTTTTAATAACAACTTCGACTTATAAACCTTCTTTTATCAACTACTATATTTAACTTATCAAAATAAGTGACTCTGGGTTTATAAACAACTTTTATAAATTTTAATTCTATTTATAAAACTTCAATCCCAAATCAATTTCGATATTGATTTCTAAATTTATTCTCAACTTTAAATAAACTTCCCATACTGATTTCTCAAAATTTCATTTCCAAATATTAAATCAATTATAGATTGATTTCTAATTATATTCATCCTTACTAAAATAAATTCCTTATCTTCCTTCAAATTATTCAATATCCTGTTTTTAAATGGATTCTTTAAATTGAACTCATTTTACATTGATTTCCCAAATCATTTCAATTTACCAATTAAATTTCTAATTGGACTTCCAACTTATCTCCTTTTAAATAAATTCTTTTTAAAGAAAATAAATTTCTATTGTCTTCTTTCAATCTATTTAGAAATCCAGATTTTAAATTAATTTCCTCAATTTAAAATCACTATTACACGAAATTCATTTATTTAACATTTTCACTTTATTCTGGAAATAAATTCGATAAGATTATAAAAATTAACTTTTTATACTTTTAAATTCTTTTCTTCAAAATTTCTTCAATTTCAAAAATTGATTCACTTAGAAATTTTCTACTTGAATTTCAAAATTTCAATTCCGTTTATCTTTGGAATCCAATGATGTCAAAACATCCATTCAGCTAAATTTTAGCTTTTCAAACAATTTCCAGATATCGATATGATCAATAACATCAATATAATCATTCACAGATTTATACCACAGTATAAATAAAATCAATCAATGTGAGGGGTCCAGTTGGATCCCTCCAACCTGTTTCCCTGCATCCAAAGACGTCAGCACAATACCAATTCCGCTCCAGTACGGAATTATCGCGGTATATAGGTTTTTATAAATCCGCTTACTAACGGCGCAATAGGGTCTCATCCGCTATACGAGGCGGGAAATCATCAATCCAATATATACATATGCCAATATGTATATATTGCTATATATAGATATATCCTATCATATCTAATACCACATCCAAACAAATCAACCAAATCAATAACTGCAATTTAAAATTAAATCTGAGTGAGAAGATCTCACCTTAGCTTTTAATTTGCAATCCAATTTCCATTCTTGACCCGATTTTCTTGATTTCTTAACCTTGTATAAATAATTATACAATTCTATTAATATTCGAATCAACTGAACAATTAATTTTCGTTTTTAATTGTTTTAGATTAACAAATTTTTCCTTTAAATAAATTTTCAGTAACTAAAATAATTATATAAATAAATTTTAACAAATTAACCTCCTTGAATTCATTATTTTAAATCTATATGGGTTAGAAAATAAATGTATAACTTAGTAATTTATTTTAGAGCAAAGCAGATTCCTTTTTAAAACTCTTTTAACAGTTGAATTCTTAATTTAAAATAGCCATGTGAAAATATCTAATTTATAACCTACTTTAAAATCGAACAGTTCAATCATATATCTTTCTTCTATAAACATATAGATTTATATGAAACTAAAATTAGACTTCACTGTGAATTATTCTTCCAAAGCTATATTTACCCATATATATATTTGCATTCATATATTCATTGAATTTAAAAAAAAAGAAAATAAATTACACCTTACAGAAATTCACGAACCCAGGCTCGCCTTCGCCACTGTCAATCGACTTCTCGAGTAGATCAGTAGTCAAAGTAACAAAATCATCTGGCCTAAGCGATAGCACACTCGTTCCTGGTCCTCACTTACAATCTTTGGTCCAACAGCATCAACACCACAGCTCGATTTGTCGTCAACGTCCTCGAGCTCCCCTGATCTGATCACTCACAGCGCCCCAGCCTCGACGAGCTACCAGCCTTCATCGCCCACCTTGAACCCCGAAATCGAGATGCGACCCAACCCTAAGTGATTCGCAACTCTTCTCTTCTTCCAATAACTCGTGAGCGAGTTCGAACTTGAGGGAAATCACGATCTTCCCTCCTCCGAGTGATTCGAAACAGGCGCGCCTCGGTTAGTCGCGACCCCGAGTATAAGAGACTGTAGCAAGACTTCAAATCGGCAGTAGAAATATCGCGTGGGGGCAAGGATGAGTCGCGATGCTGTATCGTTTTCAGTCGCCATTGATTTGGTTCTGAAATGAAGGAGAGGAGAACATTTTTGAGGAAGTAGGAGAACGAAGAAAAAATGTTTTCATTCGATTTGAATTTCTCAGAGACGAGTGGCCATTGTTTTAAATCTGTGAACGAGAGCTTTTCGTTTATTTTGAACGATAGATTTTTGTTTTGAAAGGAATGATTTTCTTTCGTGTATTTTATCAGAGGAGGGGACACGATAATATTGGGGTGTACGAGAGGAGACAGTGATTTGAAGGAAGAACGGCTGATGTTGATTAGAGTATAAATTTATTTTTAAATCAAATCGGTTAATTATTGTCTCGGCGTTTATATCTTGTACGATCACACGATAGCTCCGAAAGCTACGAGATTTGAAATTCGACAATAATTCAATATCACGAACCCAATGGAACTGGTTTCGTTCAATTCTGAGACTGCGCCTCGGACGGCTATTTTTAAATATCGGTTTGAATTATTAAATTTCAAAACTGATCAAATCGTTTTCAAACTCGATTCCGAAGCTTCAATTATCTTCAGTATGATAAATACGAATTTTAAAAGCCTTTGAAATATTTTTCTTCAGCTTAAAATTGAAGATTTAAATTTTTATTCAACTATTAACAGATCAAATTCTATAATTTAATCGCCTATTTAAAGTTATATTCGGGATTCAAATTAAATCATCGTTCAAATATTTAAAATTAATTAAATATTCTCAATTTAATTTGGTCAAAATTCTGGGTCGTTACAGACTTCCCCCCTTAAAAGAATTTCGTCCTCGAAATTACAAGTCAAGAAAAATGATCCCTAACTCGTCTACTATCTTTCTCAAATTCAATAATTTTTATCATTTTTTCGAAACAAATCTTTCTACTAAAGATTCGTTATTTATTTCTACTAACATTTCAACTTCAACTCTAAGTTTCAAACAATCATTGTTTTACTACTAAATTCAAACTCGAATTCAAAATTCAAATTTAAACTTTCAAAATTTTCTCAAAAATTTTCTAACGCCCTAAATTCCCGAAAAATTTCGCCAGCGTCTCCTTTGCGCGGCTAATACGGTACTACTACAAAACGTCCCTACGGACTCTCAGATTTCAAAAAGAAAAAGAAAAAGCCAAGCGGCTAGAGAGAAATCATCAAAAACTCATATTATAATTCAAATACATACCTTTTTCGAGCAATTCAAATTATCTTTGAAATCAAATCCAATTCCTTTATACCTGTATATCTACTAGCCATGATATTTAGTTACAACATTCAAACAAATTTGCCAATTCTGTTACGAAATTTTCAATATATACTTCTTATATATTCTTTACTTCACTATTGAAGTTATATCCATTATCTTCCATTTTACATTTCAAATTTTATTTGAATTCAATTTCACATTTCAATTTCTCATTTGAGTTCAATTCACAATTCCAATCTAATTTGGATTCAATTCACTTTCAATTCTGAAATATTGAATTTTATCAATTTTCTGTCATTTACAACTGCACTATCTTAAATTAGTTCCAATTACTAATTCATTCGTCTTCAATTTGAATTCCATTCCAATCAGATTTCAAATATTCTATAAGTTATCAACTTATTTAC
This sequence comes from Allium fistulosum, assembly GCA_030737815.1. Classification (NCBI taxonomy): domain Eukaryota; kingdom Viridiplantae; phylum Streptophyta; class Magnoliopsida; order Asparagales; family Amaryllidaceae; genus Allium; species Allium fistulosum. The sequence continues at coordinate 274,707,063 of CM060907.1, read as the reverse complement.
ATCTTGATTTATACAATCATTTATACATTTACATTCACAATTCCATTTTATTAAGGAATTTTATTTTCAATTATCTTTTTTTGGAATTCTATTTTCATTTATGAATCATATTTACAATTCGTATTCATAGTCTTCGTTCATATATGAATTTATTTCCTTATACTTTCAATTCACATTTATATATTTCATTTGTTAATGAACTTTAATTCCAATCACAATTACATAATTTACATTAACAATTTCTATTCGTATAAGTTATCAATTCAATAATATTCTGTAAATATTCTTTATAGTACTCCAGAGTCTTTTTCAACCTTTTCAAAACCATTTTGAAAACAAGTCAAATCATCCTTTGAACTTTCAAAACAAAACCCAACTTTTCAAACAACCTCCTTTTAAAATAATTTGGCAGCAATTTCTCTTTTGGAAACCCGAAAATGAACACCGGTGATGTCGCGATAATCATCGGAATTATTTTCCAGCGACCGAAAAGAGTTTAGAGCTTTTCATCTCTTCAAAAATACTTTTCAAAACCTTTGAAATTCATTTTCAAATCAAAAATGATTTAAACTTTCCAAATCTCCAAAATTTTCAGATTCTTTTCAAAACATTTCAAAAACTTCTCTGGAATTTCGTTTCAAACTACAATTCACATTTATAATTTATATTCTCAAATTCCATTTGTATGTGAATTTATTTCTTATCTTTGGAGTTTATAATTCCACTTTCTTATTCAATTTCATATAATGATGATAATAATTAATATTACCACTTCTAACAACCATGCAACCATATACTATAGTAATTTACAGAAAACCATTTCTTTTATATACAAAAATAGTTTTGGATAAAATTATTTCATTTACCCTATTTAAAACAATATTGTGTCGGTTTATCTTGTTTAAAAGTTTAGAAACCCCTATCGACTACAGTTAGCTAGACTGCACCGACCAGAATCCATAAACAATCAACCGATAAGTCAACACAATACAAAACAATTTTATATTCAAATAACAAATACGCGCTCATATCTATTATTACACTCAACTCATTCTAGAGTACTACTGACTCTATCTCTAATGAGTAACACCCAACAGAGCAGGGTTGTCGCTTAACCATATGCTCTGATACCACTTGTCACATACCAGAATTTTCGACTTTCGAAAATTCGACATCGATACTCACTTTATCGACTGCCGAGCAATCGAGTGCCGGAAACTCCAATAGTGAGGGTTTTAAGAAAGAAGAAAAAAGTAGAAGAAGAAGATAGAAGAAAAGGAAAGAAGAACAACAATAGAACAACAGAAAACAATATCAGAATCTTACACATCGCAGCGGAACAATATATAATAGATAAACACTAGTCTTTTAAAACAAAGAACTATATCAGTTTATACATACATCAATCATCAGAGTCAATATACAACAATGGACAGTTATATAACTTGTCCTCATACAGAATACACAGCGGAATAAATACTATCAGATACAAATACTACGTCTCGTCATCCAGCTTATCTCCAAGCTCCAGAATATCCAGAATATCCTGATAATCTAACTCTAGACTGCCCGTGTGGAAATTGGTGGGCACCCAGAGTTTAGAAGGGAACAATAAACTCCGAGTCAGTCATGGTGACTGGTGTGAGATCGTAAAACAGTTATTCTTTAAAATAAACAACAGGAAAACTTTAATGTCAATTCGCAATGCTTTTGGAAAATGAAACTACCATAAGACCTCCCACCACACACACAATGCAACCGCAGAATTGGAGGAGATTTCTTCTTATGATAGTCAAAGATGCTTACTACGCAAAATCAAATCATTTTGATATTATTATTAGTGCATAGTGTAGAAAACATTTCGAAAGTATAATATTAATCCTAGCCAGCATAGGCATTCCGCACTTATGCCTACTATAGCTACCATCCAAACAGTGGGGCGCCACCATAAGTGAATGATAGGTTCTACAACTAAAACCGTACAAGTCACGTATTGTTTCTTTGGATTTCCAACAAATGGTCAGGCTAAGGAACTTCCTATCCACGATGGGTACGTCCCTGGAATAGACGACCCGAGAACCTAACCGGATCTCTGCCAACACAAGGCCGGGTTACCTCTGCAAAAATAGGTAACTACTGACACGCGTATGCCATCCCCCGATCGTCACCGATCTTCCCGAGGATCCCCGATTCGCAACAACCACAAAGAAATAAATTTTGCAGCAACCACAGAGGTTAAGTATCTGGGCTCCATACCATGATACCACCTTTATCCAGAAGGAATGACATACACTAAGGGGCGCTACTCCCTAGAACCTTGCTGCATTCGTCCTGTTTCGACCATTTCCGGGGTGTGAGGCTCGATGAAGTCTCGTCCACAAAGCTACGCTTTCTATAAAAAGCCCTGCTTCGGGTCAAACAAAATGATCAACCTATGATCACAAAGATATAAGATCAAACGAATGATCATATCACAAATGATCAAGCACTGATCATTTCACAGCAACACTTAGTATGCCACGTTACCAAATTGGGATATATCGCTGATAAATTTCAACTACATAACCTCTGAGCTCGTACGTCTCAGAGAAGGGTGTTAAGCTAAAAGAATAAATTCTCCGCCACCAACAGATATGTATTTGAAAGAAATCAGCTCAATATCTCAAATTGTAACGTCAGACACACAATCCATATAAGTCTGTTCCGGGATCGAACAGAACCGAAGGCACTTCTCACGAAGCCCTTGCAATTCCGGATAATTTTCTAATCACGTCCGGACTTCCCGTCACTAAGGGTGATAAAACCTCTAAACCGAAGATCAGTCGGTGTAGAGTAACTCGACGGTAATCCTTCCGTTTTCAAAAATATCCGGTCTTCAACACCGGTCTTCAAATGCGATTCATAACGACGTATCACATATTCGGAATGGGTTATACGACCCCATGGTCCTTTCCCGGCTAACCCGAATAGTGAGCGATTATTCAAAAATAAGTGTGGCATTCAAATTCATCCAATTCACAACAAATACCTATCTAAAGGTAATTATTGATAGTCGGTTATTTAACTATCAATAAAGATGCGCAACATCATCAGATTCCAAATAATTTTCCAAATTATTTAATCTTCCAAAATATCTTTATTAGATATAAAATTTCCACACTTAATCATTTGAAAACCATTTCAAATCAATTTCCACATTTCATTTTATCTTTGAAGATAAAATCTCAAAACATTTCATTTCATATTGGAAAAGCATTTCCATACTTATTCAATAATAAGTGTTTCACAAATCTTTTATTTCAACATTTGAAAATATCCGATATACTTAAATCAAATTAAGTATATATTCATTATTTAAGGAAATCGTTTATAATAACAACATTTATTTGAGTCAAAACGAATGTTACGTAAAACATCGTTACGACGACTCAAAAATCACTAGTATAGGGATTCGGAATTTAGATAGATATATAAATCCCAATACTACATCAAAACATTTTCTTCCGAAAATCATTTACTATAACAACAGTGTTATAGTCCATCATTTCCTTATATTTTCGAAAACGCCTATTTCAATAACAAGTGTTGAAATCTATGCTTTCGATTCACCATACATTTTAAAACATCTTTTAAAATGTTTAACTTCATTTTTAAAATATTACTTCTTCAAAAATGAATCCATTTTACTTAACCATATATTCACTGTCCAAAATCGTGAATAAAATTTCCTTAAATAATCTTCTATAATAAATTTATCACATTCAATCTATTTCGAATTTATAAGCACGTTTATAAATTCTATTTCTCTTTTTAATAACAACTTCGACTTATAAACCTTCTTTTATCAACTACTATATTTAACTTATCAAAATAAGTGACTCTGGGTTTATAAACAACTTTTATAAATTTTAATTCTATTTATAAAACTTCAATCCCAAATCAATTTCGATATTGATTTCTAAATTTATTCTCAACTTTAAATAAACTTCCCATACTGATTTCTCAAAATTTCATTTCCAAATATTAAATCAATTATAGATTGATTTCTAATTATATTCATCCTTACTAAAATAAATTCCTTATCTTCCTTCAAATTATTCAATATCCTGTTTTTAAATGGATTCTTTAAATTGAACTCATTTTACATTGATTTCCCAAATCATTTCAATTTACCAATTAAATTTCTAATTGGACTTCCAACTTATCTCCTTTTAAATAAATTCTTTTTAAAGAAAATAAATTTCTATTGTCTTCTTTCAATCTATTTAGAAATCCAGATTTTAAATTAATTTCCTCAATTTAAAATCACTATTACACGAAATTCATTTATTTAACATTTTCACTTTATTCTGGAAATAAATTCGATAAGATTATAAAAATTAACTTTTTATACTTTTAAATTCTTTTCTTCAAAATTTCTTCAATTTCAAAAATTGATTCACTTAGAAATTTTCTACTTGAATTTCAAAATTTCAATTCCGTTTATCTTTGGAATCCAATGATGTCAAAACATCCATTCAGCTAAATTTTAGCTTTTCAAACAATTTCCAGATATCGATATGATCAATAACATTAATATAATCATTCACAGATTTATACCACAGTATAAATAAAATCAATCAATGTGAGGGGTCCAGTTGGATCCCTCCAACCTGTTTCCCTGCATCCAAAGACGTCAGCACAATACCAATTCCGCTCCAGTACGGAATTATCGCGGTATATAGGTTTTTATAAATCCGCTTACTAACGGCGCAATAGGGTCTCATCCGCTATACGAGGCGGGAAATCATCAATCCAATATATACATATGCCAATATGTATATATTGCTATATATAGATATATCCTATCATATCTAATACCACATCCAAACAAATCAACCAAATCAATAACTGCAATTTAAAATTAAATCTGAGTGAGAAGATCTCACCTTAGCTTTTAATTTGCAATCCAATTTCCATTCTTGACCCGATTTTCTTGATTTCTTAACCTTGTATAAATAATTATACAATTCTATTAATATTCGAATCAACTGAACAATTAATTTTCGTTTTTAATTGTTTTAGATTAACAAATTTTTCCTTTAAATAAATTTTCAGTAACTAAAATAATTATATAAATAAATTTTAACAAATTAACCTCCTTGAATTCATTATTTTAAATCTATATGGGTTAGAAAATAAATGTATAACTTAGTAATTTATTTTAGAGCAAAGCAGATTCCTTTTTAAAACTCTTTTAACAGTTGAATTCTTAATTTAAAATAGCCATGTGAAAATATCTAATTTATAACCTACTTTAAAATCGAACAGTTCAATCATATATCTTTCTTCTATAAACATATAGATTTATATGAAACTAAAATTAGACTTCACTGTGAATTATTCTTCCAAAGCTATATTTACCCATATATATATTTGCATTCATATATTCATTGAATTTAAAAAAAAGAAAATAAATTACACCTTACAGAAATTCACGAACCCAGGCTCGCCTTCGCCACTGTCAATCGACTTCTCGAGTAGATCAGTAGTCAAAGTAACAAAATCATCTGGCCTAAGCGATAGCACACTCGTTCCTGGTCCTCACTTACAATCTTTGGTCCAACGGCATCAACACCACAGCTCGATTTGTCGTCAACGTCCTCGAGCTCCCCCGATCTGATCACTCACAGCGCCCCAGCCTCGACGAGCTACCAGCCTTCATCGCCCACCTTGAACCCCGAAATCGAGATGCGACCCAACCCTAAGTGATTCGCAACTCTTCTCTTCTTCCAATAACTCGTGAGCGAGTTCGAACTTGAGGGAAATCACGATCTTCCCTCCTCCGAGTGATTCGAAACAGGCGCGCCTCGGTTAGTCGCGACCCCGAGTATAAGAGACTGTAGCAAGACTTCAAATCGGCAGTAGAAATATCGCGTGGGGGCAAGGATGAGTCGCGATGCTGTATCGTTTTCAGTCGCCATTGATTTGGTTCTGAAATGAAGGAGAGGAGAACATTTTTGAGGAAGTAGGAGAACGAAGAAAAAATGTTTTCATTCGATTTGAATTTCTCAGAGACGAGTGGCCATTGTTTTAAATCTGTGAACGAGAGCTTTTCGTTTATTTTGAACGATAGATTTTTGTTTTGAAAGGAATGATTTTCTTTCGTGTATTTTATCAGAGGAGGGGACACGATAATATTGGGGTGTACGAGAGGAGACAGTGATTTGAAGGAAGAACGGCTGATGTTGATTAGAGTATAAATTTATTTTTAAATCAAATCGGTTAATTATTGTCTCGGCGTTTATATCTTGTACGATCACACGATAGCTCCGAAAGCTACGAGATTTGAAATTCGACAATAATTCAATATCACGAACCCAATGGAACTGGTTTCGTTCAATTCTGAGACTGCGCCTCGGACGGCTATTTTTAAATATCGGTTTGAATTATTAAATTTCAAAACTGATCAAATCGTTTTCAAACTCGATTCCGAAGCTTCAATTATCTTCAGTATGATAAATACGAATTTTAAAAGCCTTTGAAATATTTTTCTTCAGCTTAAAATTGAAGATTTAAATTTTTATTCAACTATTAACAGATCAAATTCTATAATTTAATCGCCTATTTAAAGTTATATTCGGGATTCAAATTAAATCATCGTTCAAATATTTAAAATTAATTAAATATTCTCAATTTAATTTGGTCAAAATTCTGGGTCGTTACAATTTCGGTGATGGCGGCCGCATCATCGACGTTCATTTTCGAGTTTCGAAGTGGAGATACTATTCTGTAGCATTGCTACGGTTTTGTTTTGAAAAATATTTTGATTTGAATTTCTTCAGTATAATTTGATTTATATATATAATATATGGGTATCTTATTTTAAAATTTAATTTGATTTGATATAAATATATTATATATATCTCTAAATTGTTTAAAGTTAATCGGAAATCTAATTCTTAAATTTTGTTAAAGGATGATTTTAATTATAAATAAAACAAAAAAAATTTGGAATAAATATTTAAACTTGAATAATTGAATTGGGAAAATTTTATTTTTATATTGTTCAACTGCATTCTAATACAACTTACCTAAATCATTCAGAAGTTGAATATGTAATTGGATAATATATAAGATAAATTGAAATTATAAATAAAATTTGAGTGTTTATAATAAATGTTATACACTAAATTTTGATTATAAAGATGTTAATAGAGTTAGATAGGATAATAAGTAAACTCAGTTAATAAAGAATTAATAAATTTATTTTGAAAGAATTAATAAATTGAAATTTGATCAACATATGAAAATACCTTGAATTTAAAAGAAATTAATAGATGTAAATTAATTTAAATCGAAACTTTTATGTTTTAAATTAATTTATATGAATTAAATATATGTGAGTAGATATATTAAGTAGAATAAATTTAACAGTAATTTGGAATAAGAAGAATTTAAAATTGTTGAAGAAAATATGATTATAATAAAAGACTATTCAAATTTATGGTTTTAGAAATTTTAAATTTAAGATAATTGGATAATAAGATAATGAATTTAGAAATAGTTGAGATTGATTTTAGTGAAATCAAATGGGTTAAATCAATTATTGAATATTGATTAATTTAAATTTGAATTTATACGGCTTAAATTAATTGTTATTTTGTATTTCAAATCTGTTTTCTTTCAAGTTGTTTCTATTCTCCTACCTCGTTCCTTTTCGGGGACGAAAAGTTTTGAGTGGGGGAGAGTGTAACAACCCATAAATTTAACCGGTTTTTAATAACGTTATTAAATGAAATTTTGTGAAATTTTAAACGATAAAATTTTGAAATATAAATTTGATATTTGGAATGCGTTTAGTTAAACATAGCAACTGGTAAATTTTCGTCCGAAAATACGAAAGTTTATTTCGCGCGTAAATTTACTTCAATTTAATCAGTTAAAAAGCAATGAAAATAAAACTTTTTCGAAACCTAAATATTTTTACATAGAAAAATTCTAAACCATCTTCTGAGCAAGATGTCAGTTTGTGGTTTTACCAAATTCGGACATCTTTGGCTCCGTCGATCTTATTTTTCAGCGTTTTTCTTGCATTTTCCGTAGTAGAAAATCTGAAATTTTTATAATTAAATCGTACAGCTAATATCTATATACCGTTTTGATCGTCTCGTCGTGCTGATCTCTATGGTATATTCGATTGTCAAATTTTGAAGTCCGGGAAACAACGAAATCTACGTAGCGATTTCCGTAGCGGTTCCGCGGTTTGACTTTTGGATTTCCTATACTCTTTCGTTTCCCTATACTATTTCAAATAAAGAATAATAAAAAAATTAAACAAAAACTTTGTTGCTTTTTCACCGTGTAAATTTCCAATGGCCATTTGCAATTAATTTTCTTGAATTCAACTTACGTGACCCTTGCTCTTTCATTTTACCTGTTCACTTCTTTTGATTTTTTTCTGTTCTCTTCTATTTCCTTCTTCTCAAAAATATAATGAATTTATCTTTGTTGCTGTTATAATGGTGAAGCCTTGCCACTGTTGTCCTTCTTCATGCCATGAGCCATCTTCTCTTTCCCTTCCTCTGCCACCCGTTTTCTCTCCCTCCAGCCTCCTCCCATCCTCCATGCACACAACGCCCGAGAGCCTCTCCTTCCCTTGCTCGTTCCATGAACCCATACTCCCAAATTCTTCACGTCACCTCAGCCTCATTTCCTCCCTAAACCCCGCCACAGCCGTACCTCCAACTACCCATCACCAAGATCCACCGCACGCTCATATTCTTCCTGCCTTCGTTCGCCGCGCCTTTGTCCGAACATCTCCGTACTCCGTTTGCACGTGCTACACACTGTTCAACCCACCCTCCAATCTATTTCTTCTGCCGAGTCTAACCCTATAGCATGTATCTAAGGTATTTTTCATATATATCTTACATATTTATGTAAGTATTGCTTATGTATTGATATATACCTATTAGTATTTTATGTATAGACTGTTTATATTGTTATATATATATGGGTATGATATGAGACGTGATTTTGTTTTCTGGCTTATACATATTATTACATATGCAATTGTCTGCATAAGTTGTACATGTGAATAGTAGTGTAAATAGGATTGTCTGTATATGTAGAGAACCTTATATATCTATGTTCGTTTCATAATGTCAGTTATAAACATATGTAGTCTGTGTTCATTTTTTTTTCCGTTCAACCTGGTCATATATATATATATATATATAGTTTATATATACTTTAAGTTGAAACCATTTTCGATCTATTTTATCTTATATAAAAGTTATCAGATCTATAATGAGGTGTATATTTGTTTAAATCCGTGAGTATATATATAGTATATAATAAGTTGTCAATCTGTTATTGTTAGCCAGCCTATTTTTTTTAGCGTATTAATTGTTTGCTTTTGCTGCTGAAATTAGTATATAATGTTCATACTGTTTTGCATATTCGATACTTTACATTTTCGTGTTATAGTTTTACTACAAAGTTGTTAATAGTACTGAATACATTACAACGGTATACATACTTGTTATAGATATTATATATGTATTTATTTTAAAGTGTTTATGAAGATTAGTTGTTATATTTTAAATGTATGAGTATTTATCCCAAATATATTATTTAAAACGATGATTTCAATTATATTATGATATTTGTTTTAAATGTTTATATTGATTTCATGGAAACAGTAATAGTGATATATATTTGTTGTCTCCATCAAAGTTGTCTAATTGTCTCATCGATTCCCATTTTATCAGCTTTGACCGTCGAAATACATGTCAATCCCGCCTTGCTTTGGAAATTGGCACTTGAATTTGGTCGGATTCACAATTCAAATCGTAACCTATTGTGCCAGCTATCTTCTTGTGTTCTCTAGCCTCGAGAGGTGAGCAATCACTCACGATTAACGTTCTTTTATTTATTAAATTTGATTTCAATTGAAATGACAATTGAAATATGCTACTGTTATTTATGCTATTAACTGTATCAGTTCACCTTTGACATCTGACACCATTATCTGTTATATATGCAATGATAATCCAGTTTGATTATTAAATGATTGATTGTTTGATGTTTACAATTGGACGTTAAAATTGTAATGTATAAAGTGATAAATATTATGCAAATAAATTTGACGTAGGATAATTAAAATTTGAATCGACACATATGTTGAATTTGATTTAGTTGAATATGACCCCTTTTAATTGTTAAATTAATCGACATGTAGAATAGTGATAGTTACTGTTATCCCGCCTTTTGGCAAGGCCGTGACACCAAGGACTTAACTAGAAAACAGTAACAGATCGTCTTGGAAGTCGGTTACACGTAAGGATCGCTACGGATATCGATGAAATTTGTTCGAGTCCGGATCGGGCTATAATCGATAAGGCACGTCAAGTAAGGCCGTGGGAACCAACGATCCAAGTTTCAAGGCAATCCGAGTTCGTATGCTCGAGATATTGTCGACAAAGGATGGAGTAGGGCTTCCTTAGTTCGAATCCATAGGCGAACTCTATGTTCGAATCCAACAGACAAGTTTTACCTCGTATCCATGAAGAAGAGACCAGTTCGAATCGATCAGAGGAGGATTGCGTCGACTCCATCAGGCGGAATGAATAGCTTCGAATCGATTGAAGCATTCACTACGATTCGACTACATCAAGCGAGCCTTCATGTGCCTTGAGTTCGAATCCACCCTCGCCTACACCATAGTTCGAATCCATCGAAGGAAGGAACCTTCGAATCCATGCATTCGAATCCCCAGGCCAAGACAACTTCGAACCGGTCCATGGTTACGAGTCTAAATCGATTCGAACGAGCATTAGTCTCATCGATTCGAAGGAAGAGGTCCTTCGAATCCATTACCTCGACTCCACCGTCTTCGAATCCAAGCCGTGGATTCGACCCAGTCAATGCGGAATGCAAAGCGGACCGATTCGAAGAAAGCGCACCACGTCACCACCTTCACGAGCAGGAAGATCGATTCGAACGAATCGATTCGAGCATATCGATTCGAACGACTCCAGAATACGAAAAACACCAACTTGAATCGATCATAACTCGAGTTCTACAAGTCCAAATGCCATGAAATTTTCACAGAAGCTCAAACACATGATGAAAAATGTACACACCAAATTTCAGCTCGATTGGATGATTTCTTGATCGATTCGAACCAAGGGTCGAATCGATCCCAAAGTGGGCCCGGATCTCCAGATTTCGGCCGTGTGGGCCCCCTGACGAACCAGAACTGGTCTCCCCTCATTTTAGGCGAAATATCAGCCTCCTACACCTATAAATAGAGCCCCTGGTCATTCAGAAAAGGGGTCGGAGAATTCTAAGTACTGAAGAGCGCCCAGATTCTGCCAGATTTACTCCAGAACACCGTCGCTGCTTCAGATTGACACTTAGCATTTAAATTCAGTTGTATTACCTTATAAACTACTGTAATCTTCAAGTAATCGAGCAATAAAATCATCAAACTTCATAGTGGACGTAGGCAAAACGCCGAACCACTCTAAATCGCTTGTCTTTGCAATTTACTTTCTGTTATTTGGAGTTTTTGTTAGATAATCCACAGTTTTAATTTTCATTCTTCACTTTTATCTCTTCAAAAACTTCCGAAGAGTGTTGTGCCCATTTTTGGTACAAACACTTTGGTGCTTTCACTGGGAATAAAAAACCAGCTTTTTTCTCCTGCTCCTTGGATCTACCATCGATACCGGATTGCACAAATCCAAGAGGAAGATCCAGATCTTCGATTCACAGTCCTTCCATTCTACTCAGATTTGCATAAAATCTAGGAAAAGGATTCATCGTTCAAAATGGTTAGCACGAGAACCACTTCTGCAGCTCCAGGACAAGAAGGTAGGGATGGACAAAATCCTGCTCAGCAGCAGCCACCCAACCAAGACAACACTGCCCACTCGGATCCGTCTGGGGCAGTCACTAGACAAGAATTTCAAATGTTACTCCAAGAGTTGACTCAGAGTCGGCAACAGTTAGCCGAACAATTGCGAGCTAATATTGAGTTGACAAATCAACTAAATCGCCAGGGCCGTAGGAGGTCCAGGAGGGATGATGTTTCCCGCTCACCCACTGAAAGTTCTGCCTCATCTGACTATCATCGTAGATCTACCCGTCCCCGATTAGACGGAGATTATGCTCAGACTACGGGATATCAGCCCGCCCTGACTGTCGGGCAATTGAGGGTAGGACCATCAACCAACTTCCAGGCTGGGCCATCAGCACGGGGTGGCCGCACTCCACAATATACTACGGACAATCATGTCACAGCTGCAACAGCCGAAACAAGGGTCGATACCCGATATCTTCCAGATTCGGGTAATCAACAGCAAGGACGTACTTCTGAACCATACGTCCCGGAAGACGCTGAGCCGAGGAGGCGAAACTTGGACCGTCGACAGCGCCCGGTCCAAACTCGCATTGTGGAACCCGACCACACCTTAGCTCAGCATGCTCAAAATGTAGCAATGCCAGACATCTCGACTATGATACGTCAGATGATCCGTGAAAGCCAAGGACTTACCAATGACGATTGGGGAATTTCTCGAAGCCATACTCCTTTCACGGATGAGATACTATACGCTGAACCTCCTCGGCGATTCAGAATGCCAACTCTCCCTATGTACGAAGGAAGTTCTGATCCCAATCAGCACATACTGAAATACGAATGGTCAATGAGCGCCGCAAGGGCCGACGATGCAGTGAAATGCCGCAGCTTCCCCATTTCACTGGGAGGAATTGCAACAATGTGGTTTACAAGACTACCTCCAAGATCTATTTCGTCATTTGACCAGCTGGCTAAGAAATTTGTTGAACAGTTCCGTATGCATGTTGCCAGACCCAAAGATGTTAACACCCTGTCCAATGTTACCCAGGCTCGTGGGGAAACATTAAGGCGTTACTTGGAGAGATTCCACGCGGCATACGTGGAAATTAGTAATCCCAACGACAACTCAATTTTAATGGCATTGACAAAGGGAATTGATCCCGATTCTGAATTTGGAAACTGGTTAGCCGGAAAACCCCCCGCATCGTTGGACCGTTTCTACTCCAAAGCAGCTCAATTCTTACGGCAAGAGGACGCGAAACAGTCTAGGAAGCAGGACGATGCAAAACCCAGAAGTGAAGGAATACAAAGCAATGTCGCAGTTAAACAGTCCGGTGACAGTTCCGGAAAAGTCCAGTTAAACATACAGAACAAACAAACTCAGCCAAGAGGTAGCAATGGTCAGAATAAGAAGAGAGATCCGAATCCAGGCCCACGGCGTAGGGCTCCGATGTTCGAAAGTTATACACCGTTAAACACATCACTGGAAAATGTGTACCTGCAAACCTGCAACACAGAACAGTATAAGAAACCCGCTCCGAAGCGGTCGTCAGAAAGGCAGATTCAGACGGGAAAGTTTTGTAGGTTTCATGAGAGCTATGGCCACAATACTAATGACTATCGCCATTTGCAAGATCTCATAGAAAAGTTGATCAGGGAGAGGAAGTTAGATCAATTCGTGCGGGCGCCGCAGTCTGGTGGTGCGGGCCCATCGAATCCAAACCGTGCGCAAGATCAGGAAAGACAAGAGGAACCCGCTCGTACAGGCGGGAGGCTAGTTATCAATACCATAAGTGGTGGTCCTCATCCAGCGGACAGGAGCTGGAGGGAAATGGAGTCGTATGCTAGCTCTATCAGGCATGCGAGCTTCGAATGCTGCAGTAATTGTGAGGATGGAACCCCGGCTAAGCAACAAAAAACGATGTCTGACGATATCATATTCAGAAGCAGAGATGCTGACAAAATCGAAGCTCCAACGATTGATCCACTGGTCATATCTGCCCAGGTTGGTCCTGCTTGGATGAAGAGGATCCTGGTTGACAGTGGGAGTTCTGTAAACATTCTATTCAAGCGAGCTTACGATTTAATGAAGATGGAAGCAAAAGACCTAAAACCCTGCCAATCCCGGGTTCATGGCTTCAATGGCAGTGCAACAATACCTACTGGGATAGTGGAACTACCAGTGGAACTGGGGATCGGAGAGCGCAGGAGGGTCCGACTACTGCAATTTGTTGTTCTTGACATTGCTTCACCGTACAATGCATTCCTGGGTCGACCAGCTCTTGCTGAATTCAGGGCAGCCATTGCCCCGTGGTGTTTAACTTTAAAATTCCCAACCGATCATGGTATAGGAATCGTTCAAGGAGATCAGGCAGCAGGAAGAGCCTGTTATGTTGCTGAATTGCGAGAAGCACAGAAGAAGGAGAAAGGAAAGGGCGTAGAGGAATCTCTCTGCGTCCGTTTTACTGATAATTGACAGCTAACGCCTGGGCCCCGGCCCGGGCACCACTACCAATTCCTTAGAGATCTTGACCCTAGAGATAGAGAAGATAAAGATGAAGTAGAAGAGAATCAAGCGTCTCCAGCCGAACTGACTGTGGACGTCACGGTCAGTGAGGATGACGACTCGAAAGTATTAAAAGTTGGATCTCAACTGGGAAAACAGATACAACAGGAATTGGTTGAATTTCTTCAGGCGAATCTTGATGTCTTTGCCTGGACGCACTCCGACATGTGCGGAATCTCACCAAACATTGCAAGTCACTCTTTGAATATAGATCCGCGACATGTTCCGGTCAAGCAAAAGAGGCGTGGTATGGATCCAGAGAGATCTGCCGCCCTTAAAGAAGAAATTGACAAATTACATTCAAATGGTTTCATCCGAGATGCTCTATACCCAGAGTGGGTGTCAAATCCGGTAATGGTTCGGAAACCGAACGGGAAATGGAGAACTTGTGTCGACTACTCTGATTTAAACAAAGCCTGTCCAAAAGATAGTTTTCCACTTCCCCGAATCGACCAACTCGTTGACTCAACTGCAGGTCACGAATTGTTATCCTTTATGGATGCTTATTCCGGTTATAATCAAATACCCATGCATCTACCCGATCAAGAACATACTAGTTTCGTAACCGATCTGGGACTCTACTGTTACAGAGTCATGCCCTTTGGTTTAAAGAATGCCGGAGCAACTTACCAACGCTTGGTTAATCGAATGTTCGCTGATCAGATCGGGAAGACCATGGAAGTCTATGTGGATGACATGTTAGTTAAGTCCCGATTTTCCACAGATCACATCAAGGATTTAAATTCAATGTTCTGTATCTTGCGTGAGTATGGAATGAAGCTTAACCCGCTAAAATGCCACTTCGGCGTCGCATCCGGAAAGTTTCTAGGGTTCATCGTTAACGCTCGTGGGATAGAGGCAAACCCCGAGAAGATCTGGGTAATAAGGAATTTGCAAACCCCGAAGACCATAAAGCAAGTCCAGAGTCTCAACGGGAAGGTAGCAGCGCTAAGCAGGTTCATCTCGAAATCCACTGATAAATGTATTCCTTTCTTTGATCTAATACGGAAAGGGAAACGAAACTTTGAATGGACCACGGAATGTGAAGGCGCATTCCGATCGCTGGTTCAGCATCTCTCTACGCCACCAATTCTGTCGAAACCAATTGATCACGAACAATTATACCTTTATCTGGCGGTATCGGAGCATGCGATCAGTGCTGCTTTGGTTCGGGAAGAAGATCGAGTGCAGAAACCGGTCTATTATGTCAGTAAACGATTGACCGGAGCTGAAAGAAATTACCCCAGGTTGGAGAAATTGGCTTACTGCTTGGTCATCGCCTCGAGAAAGCTTCGTCCTTATTTCCAAGCACATCCGCTTACTGTGTATACCGATCAGCCGTTACGACAGGTCCTCACGCGGCCTGAGACATCTGGAAGGTTACTCAAGTGGAATATTGAACTGAGCCAATTTGACATTACTTATGCTCCGCGGAGAGCCATTCAAGGGCAAGACTTAGCTGACTTCATAGCTGAATTTACTGTTCCTGACGAATTACCTGAAACCAGCGAGTCTCCTGAATATGTATGGAAACTTTATACAGATGGTGCATCAAACGATCGATGTTCGGGCGCTGGAGTTGTACTAGAAACCCCCGAAGGTCGGTCCATATGCTATGCTTTGAAGTTTGATTTTCACGCAACCAACAATGAAGCCGAGTATGAAGCCCTGTTGGCTGGGTTAAAGCTTGCCAGAGATCTGAAAATTATCGCTATGGAAGTTTATTGTGATTCACAGTTGGTTGTGTGTCAAGTACGAGGAGAATATCAAGCGAGAGATCGAAGGTTAGCTGCTTATCTAGCCCAAGTTCAGGAAGCGCTGGATCAGTTTGATTATTATGCTATTTACTACATACCACGAGATCGCAATCAAAAGGCCGATTCATTGGCAAAGTTGGCCAGCACAGGTGAAGCACAGCAAATGGGACTCGTCCCGGTCGAAACTTTGCCTTTCCCAAGCATCGATCAAATCAAAACGACTGATGTGTTAGAGACCTTTCCCAGCAGAGAATCATGGATGACTCCGTATCGAAATTATATTGAGAATGGGATATTGCCTGAGCACCGAAATGAGAAAAGGCAAATTCTACGAAAAGCTTCGCGGTTCATCATTCAGGACGGGATCATGTATAGAAAAGGTTATTCTGTTCCACTCCTCCGGTGTATCGCTCACGACGAAGTCAAACGAGTGTTACATGATGTACACGAGGGAGAATGCGGCGATCACACCGGTGGACAAGCGCTTGCTAAGAAGATACTCCGATATGGATATTACTGGCCGACAGTAAATCGAGATGCTGCCAATTACGCCAGAAAGTGCGACAAGTGCCAAAAACACGCTCGAATTCCAAGAGCCCCGCCTACCGAGTTAACTCAAATGGTCAGTCCCTGGCCGTTCGCTATGTGGGGTATCGATATCATTGGCGCTTTGCCTCTGGCAAAAGGTGGTGCGAAGTATGCCATCGTCGCAGTTGACTACTTCACAAAATGGGCCGAGGCTGAAGCTCTTGCAACGATTACGTCAAAGAAAGTGATAAACTTTGTGGTTTGCAATATCATTTGCCGATTTGGACTCCCGCACACCATCATCACCGATAACGGGACCCAATTCGAAAGTTCAGAGTTCAAGAGTTTCTGCCAACGATTTCATATTCATAAAAAGTTCTCTGCAGTCGCACATCCACAAGCAAATGGTCAGGTCGAAGCTGTTAACAAAGTCATAAAATCCATCTTAAAGAAACGACTGGAAAAGGCTGGGGGCAAATGGGTCGATGAACTTCCTATGGCATTATGGGCTTATCGAACAACTCACAAGACCGCAACCGGACACACCCCATTTTCCTTATCCTATGGCTCGGAGGCCGTCATTCCAGTTGAGACAGAAGTATTTTCTCACCGCGTAACTTATTACGATCCGAAAACAAACGCTATATTACTCGCTGAGTCTTTGGATCTGTTGGACGAGAAACGAGAAGAAGCTGATTTGAGAGCGGCCACTTACCGAAGTCGGGTCGCCCGATTATATAACACCAAAGTTCGCCCCCGAACCTTTGATCTTGGTGATCTGGTCCTCAAGAGAGTATACCCGGTTCCTTCACACATGAAACCAAATTGGGAAGGACCGTACGTGATTACGCAACGACTTGGAGATGGCACATTCAAACTATCAACCGTGGACGGTCTAGTTTTACCAAGAGCCTGGAACAGCGAGAGTCTCCGCCGCTATTACATATGACAGGCTTTATTTATTTCATTATGTTTTTTATTCAGCAATTTACTTTTGCATTTCGAAATTAGAATTTGTAATAAGGCAACTGATTTGCCATATTTTCTTATTTCAGCAATAAAATGCCATCTCTTCGAGCTAGAGCTGTGATTCATTAAATACAATGTACAACATCACGATGCACGAGGAGCTAAGTTCCATCACACAGTGGAATTTATTCAAGTAGGGAGTGGCTGTGAAGCAATCAACCACTCGCTAAATGAAACCCGAGCTCGGGGGCAAGCCATCACTTCAGGCCACGAAAATGGGTTGATACACGACAACCCTTCATTCAACTCCGTACTCCCAGAGGGCGAGGCGGAGTATGAACATTTTACTAAACTCCGTACTCCCAGAGCGCGAGGCGGAGTATAAACATTTTACTAAACTCCGTGCTCCCAGAGGGCGAGGCGGAGTATAAACATTTTACTAAACTCCGTACTCCCAGAGCGCGAGGCGGAGTATAAACATTTTATTAAACTCCGTACTCCCAGAGCGCGAGGCGGAGTATAAACATTTTATTAAACTCCGTACTCCCAGAGTGCGAGGCGGAGTATAAACATTTTACTAAACTCCGTACTCCCAGAGCGCGAGGCGGAGTATAAACATTTTACTAAACTCCGTACTCCCGGAGTGCGAGGCGGAGTATAAACATTCTTTGAACTCCGTGCTCCCAGAGCGCGAGGCGGAGTATAAACTCTCATCTAACTCCGTACTCCCAGAGTGCGAGGCGGAGTATAAACATTTTTCCTAAAACCCAGAGTACTCCAAGAGCGCG
Source organism: Allium fistulosum (assembly GCA_030737815.1). Taxonomy (NCBI): domain Eukaryota; kingdom Viridiplantae; phylum Streptophyta; class Magnoliopsida; order Asparagales; family Amaryllidaceae; genus Allium; species Allium fistulosum. The sequence continues at coordinate 274,688,607 of CM060907.1, read as the reverse complement.
AGCTGGGTACAAACTTTTTACTTAACTCCGTGCTCCCGGAGCGCGAGACGGAGTATAAACATTCTTCTAACTCCGTGCTCCCAGAGTGCGAGGCGGAGTATAAACATTCATCTAACTCCGTACTCCCAGAGTGCGAGACGGAGTATAAACATTCATCCTACTCCAAACTCCGGAGCGCGAGACGGGGTATAAACATACGTCAACTCCACACTTCTCCCCAATACAGGGGGCAGGACCATAACACATAACAAGTTGAAGACAGAAAGGGAATAGATTTTCATTTCCATTATCAACAAAAAGAATCTGATTACAAAGTGTTTATGAAAAATTCTGCTAGTGGGAGCCGAATCCACATCTATACACGGCTATAGAGAAATCAACAAAATGCTACCCTACGCAACAGAGATTTAGAGAAAGAAGTTCATTCTTTCTTCTTCCTTATCTTCTTCTTCGGAGTAGCTCCACCTGATCCGCTGCCCGATTTCTTCCTCAACCGCTTGCTCTTTTCAGGCTTGCCCTCCGGCAGCGATATAATGTCGACATCTTCCTCAGAGCTGGAGGCAACGGAAGTTCTTCTAGGAGGACGAGCTGAAGGCATAGGAGTGGTAGCAGGAGGAGGGACAGGAGCGGTCTCGATCAATACAGTACCACCCGGCGAAATCACCATTAACGGGGCAGGCCCGGGCGGACTAGAACCAACATTCCCTGCTGCCATCTCGGCAGCAATCTCAGCTAAAACGTCGTCCTCACGAGATGCTTGGGCCGCATCGGATGTGCCAATAGCTGGCATAGATAAACTAGCGGCCGGAGCAGCCTCATTCACAGCAACGGACGGGTTGGCAGAGGGATCGATGGGTTCATTGAGAAGCTCCTCAATCATTTGAGCGCTGAAAGAAAACATATTTGCATCTCCCTCTTCGCCAATCAAAGTAGAAGTCGTGATGGCTTCAGAAAAAACGACCCCTTGTGTTTGATGAGGAACCGATAAAGCGAGGGGCGCAGAAACAATAACCTCGGTCACTGAAATACGACAAAACGGAGATTGTTAGACAAGTGTGTTGCTTAAGGTCCTTCACAACTAAACTACGAGAAACGTTCAAATACCTTCCTTAGTCTGGACCGAAACATGGGTAGAATCATCGGCGGAAGATAATAACGGTTGGTCAGGATTATATGCAGGAACAGATTGGGGGTCTACCGCACCAGTGGTTTCGGGCAATGTTGGGATTACGGCTCCAACACTTGCCTCGTGATGCACGGTCCCCGAACCTTCTCCTGTCTCTAGAGATTGGACGCCGAGTTTTTCTTTCGCCATAGAGATTACCACCTCATGAAGGGTCTTCCTCTCATCCTCAGTAAGCAGACGCATCTCCAGTTCAAAGTCGTCAAGTGCTCCATCTGGATGCGCTGCTCTCTTCTCATTCACCAGCCGGGTCCAGGCATTGTACAAGATCATGGAGTCATCTCCTAGCCACGCTAGATTTCTGTGTTCCAGCACATTAGCGTTATACGTGACTAAGAGATCGTCAAACTCAGCATCTAGCCTAGACCTCTCCTCCAAGATTTTTTCCTGAATCTCCGCTTCCACAGACTTAGCCTTGACCGCCGCCGCAGCAAGTTCGGCCCTGAGGGATACTGCTTGGTCGCAAGCCTCTTGAGCAGTAGCGTTCGCATCGTCCTTCTCCTTCACCATTTCAGCGAATTTGGCCTTGAGCTCGTTCAGCTCTTTAACGGCTAAGTCTCGCTCAGCTGCAACGGTGGTATTGCGATGGCCCATCTCTTCCACTGTGGCGCAATGTTCTTGCTGCATCCTCGCTAATTTGGCCACGACACCCTCGTGTTTCTTAAGTGTTTCAAGCTATGATTTTCGGGACGTTTCCACTTCGGATTGAAGAACTTGAATGATGCGTTTCTGCTTCGCGATGTCAACATCACGTTCGGCAATGACCTTCGCCCTGTCGAAAGCTACTCTAGAAGCCTTCACAGCCGCCTTATACCACTCCTTGTACTGAGCATAGAAGTCGTGGATGTAATTATGTGCAGTGGTCTCAGCTTCCGGAGGGATTCTTTTGAAGTTAGGAGGAAAGATATAGCCATCCATGCAAATTTCCGGGTAGTCGTTCTTCATTTGGGCGAGTTTAGCAGCTCCCTTGCTTGTCAACTCAGCCGGAACTTGTTCAATTATAGCGGCTGCCGTTGGTTCCACTCTTGGCCGTTGAGCGTCAGGCCGAGAAGATTGAGAAGGCAACTGTTGCTGATGAGATGGCCCTGGGAGGTCTACTGGAGCCCTGGGAGGCGGAGGAGAACGAGATCGGGGTCGGTGCTGGTATCCCCGGTCTCTATCAGAATAATCATAACCAGAACGGTTACGCGAGTAATCTCTGTCTCTATCATAACGTTCTTGACTCGAGTAGCCTCGCCCATGGTCCCTATCTGTCTCTCTCCTACGGGAATCATAAAATGGAGAAGATTGACGCACATTCCGAAGCCTATCTAGAGTGGAGCCACGTCCTGACATCTCACCTGCGATAAGAAAGAATTACGGATTAAAATCCCATAAAGCAATGCTTACTATGCAGAAGTCATGAAGTGCCGTGGAAGTGTGTGTAAATGTGTAAACCCCCAAACCGACCGGAAGTGTGGACCGCACTTAAAGGAAAGGGCTCGTTCATATTTAGGACATCTTGTAATTCCTCCAACCCAGGATTATGAGAGATCGATATATAATCTGGGATAGGAATATCGTCAAGCCCTTTGAGAGAATCTCTCGAATGAGAAGGGGCGGCCTCAGAAATCATAACTCCGGAAGAGGGAAGAAACACATCTATAGATTTTCCCCCCTTTGACTTAAGTTTTTTGGAAACGGCGGCCTTGCCTTTCCGTTTTTCTCCCGATTCCTCCAAGTTTCTCGAAAGGTCAGCCATTGGCTCTGAATCCGTCTGGGTTCTTTCTTCGTCACTCGCCTCGATTATTCTGATCCCGAGTGACCTCTTCGCTTTTCCCTTCTTGGGTTTCTTCGTATTTTCCTTCTTGGAGACGGACTTTGAAAATCCCTCAACAACTATGCTTTGATTAATGTCGATCAAACCCAGAACTCTTAAGTTGTAGTCGTTCAGCACCGAGTCAATATGCCTCAGCTCGCTCGGAACTTCTTGAAGGCTCCGGACGGTACCCTTGAAACGCCCTCCATCGGGCCTAGAGATAATAGCTGCAAAAGGAATGAAATGTCAATTTTAATACCAAAGAGATATTGGTCAAAGAAACAGGTTAAGGTGCTTACGTCTAGACAACCATCGCCTAGCGAAACCCGAAGGGCATCGAACGTAGAACCATTCGTTCTTGAAGTAGCTCAGTCGCGTCCAAGCTCCAACTACAACTTGGCAATTTCTAACTGCCTCCAAAAATGTAAACGACGGGCTATCACCCCTGCTCTTGAAGTTAAATATGTGTCTGATCTCGGAGGGCCTCGGCGGGCGAAAAAGACAGTCCATAAATATTACGAAGACACTATTCAGCAACGCGTGCCCGTTGGGATGAAGTTGTGAAGGAGCGATCCCTAAATATGATAGCATCCTTCTGATATATTGATTGAAGGGAGGAAGAGTTCCAGCCGCACAAGCATGACGGTAGAACGCTGTATATCCTTCAGGCGGATTGTGCGGTCTATCGGTGGTGCTGGGCAATAGTACGTCACCAAGAGATATGTTATGCTTTAAGCATATTCGTCCCAATAAGGATTCAGAAATGTTGGACTGAACCGAGTCAACAGGGTCCTCAATAAATATCGCCTCCGGCAATTCATCTGGAGCTGGATTGATTATATCGGCAGGGATATCGGGAATCTCAAGCACCGGAGGAGTCGAGCTCTGTACCTCTTGTTGTTGGGAGGTCGAAGATTCCATAATTAACTAACTCATTAGAAAGCAACATTAAGTTTATGAACAAGCCCGTGCATGCCCCAGTGTAATGTGTGTGAACGTGTCGTGCAGTGCAAGTATTGTACATCACTCAAGCAAATTTAACAGAATGAAGCAAGATATCCGAACAACATAACTTGGGAATTTGGGAATGAAAATGACCGTCATCGCTGACCGTCATTTCCGCACCGTCCAAACGCTACGGACCAACTTCAAGTATAAATCAGTTGTATTATTGGTTAAGTCACAGTTCCATCGACGAGCTTCAAAGGAAATTCAAGTTCATATCTGTTGGTCAAGTTCGATTATGCAAGGCCGAAGCTCGTCGGAGTAAAGTATGCTAAATTTCATTAAGTTCGTCAAGTTTCGACTGAAAATTGGTCACGTTCGAATCCATTGAGCGAGTCAGAAGAGTTGCACTCCCAGAACTGAAGACGTTCGAATCGATCACCTTGGATCGATTCGAGTCGAATCAAAGTGCTTCGAATCAATAGAGGGTCGACTCGATGCATTTTGTATTGATGTAAGTCCTTGGAGCAATGCCCACAACATCAGGTGAAGAATCACTTCGAATCGATCAGAAGTGCAAACTTCGTATCGATCAAACTCAATGTCCTTGAGTCGATTAGAAAATTACCACATCGACTCGATTCGATACGAGCCACTTCGATTCGCAAACTTCAGTTTGAAGGCCCCATACCCGAGATCGATTCGAACTATTCCAACGAGGGTCGATACGAAGCGAAGAGGAAACGAGAATCCTTCAGGAATTTTCTTTCCCCAAGGAAGGTCGCGACACTTCATCACGTTTTCCCCATCGATTCGACCTATTGGACTTAGAACTCACAACGATTCCCTGTTCTATCATTCCCAAGACTTGACTCGATCCAGTTATTACCTGGTTTTGTGTGGTTACAAGTGAGGGTGTAAAGGGTTTGTTCGATTCGTAGAAGCGTTTCTCTCAAGGTTTGGGAGATCGATACGAAGAAGAAGCAGAGCAACAGTAAAAAGTAAAAAGTTAAAAGTGAACAGGACCCCGGTATATATAGGGGAAACGAGACCATTCGTCTCCCGGTCAAGCGCAACCGGGAATAACGGGTCTAGCCCATCGATTCGAAGCAATGTCTTCGAATCGATCACTGCAAGTCAAAATCGATTCGAAGCTGACCAGGCGACCTCGTCGACTCGGACTCAAAAATCTACACCAGACGACTTCGAGACTTTTCCTTCGAATCCGCAGCATCGACTCGAAGCACGGCGTCAGAGGAGCTGGGGGAAATGTTCGACTCCATCGATTCGAACAGCCAAGTTCGAATCCCTCAATCGCGAATCCATCCAAGCATCGAATCCACACTGTGTCGATTCGAAGGACCATCGATTCGAAGCTGTCGACAGAAGATGAACCTGGGTCACTACGCCCCATCGATTCGAAGTGTCCACTTCGAAACCATCAACTCGAGGCGGATCCAGAAACATTGCTTCGCATCCATTAAAAACCGCCGGTCAAATAGGCGAATCGTTCCCATATAAAAATTGCTTGTCCACTCTTGTACCGATTCAGGAGAGGATCAGTATGAGAGGGTGATCACAGACAATCATAAAAGCAGTATTTTAACTCAAATCTCAAATCGGTCCAGGAGAGGACCGATGCAGATTTCGATAGCGAACCGAACGGACAACAACTTGCGATCACGCAACGTTAACCAAGGTCAAGGAAAAACACGCATGCGCGTAATTTTTGACTAATGTTTTGGTCTTTATCATCAACAGGAGTCAAATGTTCATCTCGTCATGACTCAAAAGCCTAACAGTCAATCATGATCATACAACGATTGATTACGGCAGCAAAGAAGACAATTTTTCGACAAAGCATGTGATCATTGTTCAACAAGGGACTGTAGCTTTTCAAAGCACGTCATGTTTACACAAGACGTACTTTGGGGGGCAAATGTTATCCCGCCTTTTGGCAAGGCCGTGACACCAAGGACTTAACTAGAAAACAGTAACGGATCGTCTTGGAAGTTGGTTACACGTAAGGATCGCTACGGATATCGATGAAATTTGTTCGAGTCCGGATCGGGCTATAATCGATAAGGCACGTCAAGTAAGGTCGTGGGAACCAACGATCCAAGTTTCAAGGCAATCCGAGTTCGTATGCTCGAGATATTGTCGACAAAGGATGGAGTAGGGCTTCCTTAGTTCGAATCCATAGGAGAACTCTATGTTCGAATCCAACAGACAAGTTTTACCTCGTATCCATGAAGAAGAGACCAGTTCGAATCGATCAGAGGAGGATTGCGTCGACTCCATCAGGCGGAATGAATAGCTTCGAATCGATTGAAGCATTCACTACGATTCGACTACATCAAGCGAGCCTTCATGTGCCTTGAGTTCGAATCCAACCTCGCCTACACCATAGTTCGAATCCATCGAAGGAAGGAACCTTCGAATCCATGCATTCGAATCCCTAGGCCAAGACAACTTCGAACCGGTCCATGGCTACGAGTCTAAATCGATTCGAACGAGCATTAGTCTCATCGATTCGAAGGAAGAGGTCCTTCGAATCCATTACCTCGACTCCACCGTCTTCGAATCCAAGCCGTGGATTCGACCCAGTCAATGCGGAATGCAAAGCGGACCGATTCGAAGAAAGCGCACCACGTCACCACCTTCACGAGCAGGAAGATCGATTCGAACGAATCGATTCGAGCATATCGATTCGAACGACTCCAGAATACGAAAAACACCAACTTGAATCGATCATAACTCGAGTTCTACAAGTCCAAATGCCATGAAATTTTCACAGAAGCTCAAACACATGATGAAGAATGTACACACCAAATTTCAGCTCGATTGGATGATTTCTTGATCGATTCGAACCAAGGGTCGAATCGATCCCAAAGTGGGCCCGGATCTCCAGATTTCGGCCGTGTGGGCCCCCTGACGAACCAGAACTGGTCTCCCCTCATTTTAGGCGAAATATCAGCCTCCTACACCTATAAATAGAGCCCCTGGTCATTCAAAAAAGGGGTCGGAGAATTCTAAGTACTGAAGAGCGCCCAGATTCTGCCAGATTTACTCCAGAACACCGTCGCTGCTTCAGATTGACACTTAGCATTTAAATTCAGTTGTATTACCTTATAAACTACTGTAATCTTCAAGTAATCGAGCAATAAAATCATCAAACTTCATAGTGGACGTAGGCAAAACGCCGAACCACTCTAAATCGCTTGTCTTTGCAATTTACTTTCTGTTATTTGGAGTTTTTGTTAGATAATCCACAGTTTTAATTTTCATTCTTCACTTTTATCTCTTCAAAAACTTCCGAAGAGTGTTGTGCCCATTTTTGGTTCAAACAGTTACACTTTGAACCACTGAACGTATATTTGATTAATTGTTGTAGTGTTAAAATTGAAATCGAATGACAATTGAAGAACCGTATAAATTTTAGTATAATAATCTTTAATCTACATGAAATGATAGTGTAGATTCTAGAGATAATTATATTAATTCGCACAAATAACAATGTGAATTAATACGGTTATTTTGGGATTATTTGAATTAATTATTGGATTGATATTGATTGTTGTTATTGCTTGTTTATTTACTTTGAAACCATCCCAGTTATCACACTGCAAGTTCCCTTTGCTATGTTTTGATTTTGAATTGAATTGGAATCGGGTTGAAATGATAAATACCCAAATTGAACTTTGACCTAGGATAGAGAATTAAATAAAACCCGATTGGTCAATAATTTGATTTAAAAATAAGCGAAGATTTTATTTGAATAAATAATATGGTTTTGAAATGAAGTTGAAATTTGAATTTTAATGAAAGGAAAATGTTAATATTCAATAATCTGAATCAAAATGTTAACAATGTAATTGATGGAAGAATGTTGTTTAATTTGAGAAATGATTGAATTAAGTTTGAAATGATTAAATAATTAAGTTTGAAATTATAATTAAGTTTGAAATTATTAAACTTTGAAATTATTTAATAATTAAGTTTTGAATTATTTATTAATTAAATAAGATTGAATTATTTAATGATTAAAATTGAATTGAATTCTTTATTAAGTAAAATTGAACTTCTTGAAAAAGTGAAATTTAGTTCTTTATTAATTAAAGCTTTGAAATTGTAACTAAGTAAATAAATAAGTGAAATTGAATTTCTTTAACAATAAATAAAATGTAATTTATTGAAATTAATGTAAGACTTGTAATTTAAAGAATTTATTTGACAAATCTAATTTAATTCAATTTGATGTTTTGTATAATGAAGTTGAACTTAAGTAATTGATTTAATGAATTGGAAATTAAATAGAAATTGTTTTAAATGATAAATTTACTTAATGAATACTGAATAAAATCAATTAATGAAGTTAAACTGATTTGAAGGTTAAATTAAATTAATTTTAAATGATTTGGAATGAAACTTATTTACGAACTTGAAAATATTTGAATTGTTTTAAATAGAAATTGAAATTGAATTATAAGATTTTGAAATGGTAATTTGGAAGTTATGAAACGTAAATTTTGGAAATTGATTTAGAAAGACAAATGAAGTGTTGATTTACAAATTCTAATTGAAATTGTAATTGATTTGGGTTTTGAAATATATAAACGACCAATCGGTGTAATAATTACGAAGTTATTAAAGAGACCGGAATTGGTTAGGGACATACTCACTGTCTAAACCGAAAACCACTTTAACTACTATACGCGGAGTATGATCCAGAATGAAGTGGTTGGAATGATGTACGTGATGACCGAAGAAAGAGAACGATAATGGATAGCCTTGACACTTGTGTCAAATTGGAAATGACTAAAACAGGAGCCGTGCCGGGCCAATGGAGGTCAGCTACCTCAAGCGAACACACTTCTTCGAACTACTCATTACTTGTTGTCGATTGGTGCACCCTTGATTTTGGGAGTGTTGTTTCGCGGTGTTGCAGTCGCTGCGGCGATGCGTTCTCACCAGTCCGGATCAGGCAAACGGTAGTATCACTACCTTGGGTATTGCCTCATGTGCCTTGTCATTCTTGTATCCCTTTATATGCGACCACTACGAATTTGTTTTGTTTTATACCTATGGAGTACTCCCTAATATCCCACTAGTTTACGGTGGAGTTTACAGTGCTGTATAGACTATAACGCTTATATAAAATGTGTTAAGGGGGATAATGGTAACGCCTTAACATTATTTTGATATCTTATATTACTGATAGACATTATCTACTTATCGTACACTACTACATAGTAGATAGTTTAACGGATCCTTAAAGGATGGTTATTCCAAACATCATTTGAGTTACTTGTATTTCAATTGCTATTTCACTTGAGTTGGATTTATTAATATAAGAATGTTAATCCTGAATCGAGTTTCTTGTGTTTTGCTTTACGCTAGGGTCAGACTGAGTGTACCAGTATTCGAGACTCACCTTTGAAGTTGGAGCTTTGCTTGAAGATCCAACCATCTATTCTGCTTTCAGTATTCGATGATTCCAGTGATGTATTCTGATTTGTATCTGATGTATCGTATTACTCTTCCGTTGTATCTGGTTTAACTCTGATGTAATTTATATATTTATATAGTAGCTTCATGAACTATTATCTCTTTTATTTCCGCTGCAATTATTACTCTGTGTTTGTGATCTGTGATTATTTTATTTACTGTATATGTTCAGTTTTGCCAATTTAAATTAACAACGCGGTATTTTGAGCAATTCAACTCCGGCATGAGTGTCTACCTATACACTTATAATGGATGCGAATGGTCCAAAATAGCGGGTCGTTACACTAATGCAACTAAATGAATGTAAGGGTTAATTACAAATGATTTATCCTAAGTTAACCAAAATTGTATAATCACACTCTATCTTAAATCAACAAGATAGTTCTCGGCCAGGTAACGGGCAGGAGTTATCGGTGCACCACGAATCACCGTAGCAATGCAGCCGAAGGTTTAAGTACCTTTAGAGGAACAACCACTATAATATTTACGAATCACCGTAATATTTATAAATGGTTATTACTTTGCCGTAGCCTAGACACCAAGAAATTAAATTGTTTAAAGAAGACAACTTGCAAATATATAATTAAGAGCTATCGATGTCTAACCGTTATTATTAACAAATTCTAGGATGAAATGCAAAGCAGAAATTAAACCTGTATTAACAATACAACTACGAATGGATTTTTGTTTTTTTTATGAATTTTTCTTTTATAAAATGTAAACAAACAAAAATGCAAGGCAAATAAAAACAATATATATAGCAACCAAGCAGTTTTTTTTGGGCAAGCAAAGCGAAGCAATTATTTTTAGCAAGCAGCTCCTTTTCTTTTCTGCTTTTGCAACCTGAAAATAAAAACATGTTATATATATATATATATATTTTTTTATATCGAAGAAGAAACTAAATAAATGAAAAACAAAAAAAATTCAAAACAACCCTCGTTTTTTTTGGAAGAGATTCTTTGTTTGTTTGTTTTTTTTTAATTTTTTTTTTGTTTTTATTGGAAAGGAAACTTAAAAGCACTGTTTTACTAATGCAACTAAATGAATGCAAGGGTTAATTAGAAATGATTTATCCTAAGTTAACCCAAAATTATATAATCACACTCTGTCTTAAATCAACAAGATAGTTCTCAGCCAGGTAACAGGCAGGAGTTATCGGTGCACCATGAATCACCGTAGTAGTGCAGCCGAAGGTTTAAGTACTTTCAGAGGAACAACCACTATAATATTTATGAATCACCGTAATATTTATAAATGGTTATTACTCTAACGTATTATAGACACCAAGAAATTAAATTGTTCAAAGAAGACAACTTGCAAATATATAATTAAGAGCTATCGATGTCTAACCGTTATTATTAACAAATTCAAGGATGAAATTCAAAGCAGAAATTAAACGTGTATTAACAATGCAACTACAAATGGATTTTTGTTTTTTTATGAATTTTTCTTTTATAAAATGTAAGAAAACAACAATGCAAGGCAAATAAAAAAAATATATATAGCAACCAAGCGGTATTTTTTGGGCAAGCAAAGCAAAGCAATTATTTTTAGCAAACAGCTCCTTTCCTTTTCAGCTTTTGCAACCTGAAAATAAAAACAAGATATATATATAATTTGTTTTATATCGAAGAAGAAGCTAAAATAAATGAAAAACAAAACAAATTCAAAACAACTCTCGTTTTTTTGGAAGAGACTCTTTGTTTGTTTGTTTTTTTTTGAAATTTTTTTTTAATTTTTTTAGGAAAGGAAACTTAAAAGAACTGTTTTTGTGACAACCGCCCATGACCCCTGCACTGAATCTAGAGATAGTGCGTTGTAAAGTGTGCCAGGCGACCATGGACGATTGTCAGGGTAAATTAAAACAACAGAATCTATCGTATTACTCACAGCGCATGGACAAAAATACAATAGAACATATGTATAGTGAAGCTTTACAGAATAATATGCCATCATATAAAACTCCATAATAGTTGAATACAAGCATCCAAATAGTCAATACATCAAGCCTCACTACATAACACTTAGAGATTATACAAACAGCGGAACATCCAGTACATATAATACGAAGATAATATGCAACCCTCCAGCTCGTCTTCGATATCAGCACCGTGGAAAGCAAGAACAGCACCTGTCGCCTGCTACCTAGTCTGCCCGTCCCAAAATGGACGAACAGCCCAAGGCAATAAGAATTAAAACATAAAGCCTTGAGTCAGACAACAGTCTTAGTGAGCAGTAAATTAACAATCAACATACCAAAAGAGCATAAAGTAAAAGGATTAGGAATACAACCCTCCCACTCCAACCTCTTTCTACAGTGATAGCCCCTAGACACACACTAAGCAGAAGCGAACATAGCAGAGCATACAATTTAAAGTAAAGCAATTATCACTCGAGTCAAGGGCGATGTTTTCCAAGCACAAACCCCCAAGGCCTAAACCAAGATCAGATAAGCACCCAGAAAATACCGCTCTTGAGACCGAATGACGATACAATCAAACATCCATGACTCTGGCTATCACTGTTATCATTGCTTCGGTATCACCGTTAATTGAATGACCGGCACATTCTTTCAGTCGTCCGTCAAGGGCTAATGGTAACCCCGGTTCTAGACATAACTCCCGCACGTCATCGTGACCCGTGCCTAGGACTATCGAATCTGCCCAGAGTACTCGACCATCAACAGTTGGTCGTTGGGACTATCGAATCTGCCCAATCGTACTCTTGCTTAGAGCATGCTAGAACCTTCAACAACGATGAGACCCAAGCCTCCTAGTCATCCTCCTTGACGACCATTCTCATATCCATCCATTATCCTCAACTCGAACCATTCACCGAGTTATCAACATGCTTGGAATGATCCCGTCTGGATTAGACCAAGTCTTCATCACATGATGCCTCGCTTCATTACATCCTCGCAAAGCCTCATCTCAACATCACATCATCAAATCTATGCATAAGAGCTTCATCATCCCGCTACATATGCCACGAGCAGCTTTCCCAATTCAAGAGCCTTTCCCTTAGCTTTTGAATCGTCTTCGGTCTAAATCAAATCATCAATCATCTAATTCATAGCAATCAACCAAGTCAAACATTAATCCAAACAATCAAGCATTCAAATATGATCTAAGTAGACAATTATCACAATAATAGCAATTTCGTAATTAAAGAGTTGAAAGTCTAACAAGCATGAAATCATGAGAAATATCTCTACAATCTTGATGAATGAACTTGCATAGGTTAACACTTAGTAAAATGGTTGTCAAATCATCATGAACAATGGATCTACATGGATCTACACTTAGGATGAAGAAAATGCATGAAAATCACTATTTTAACACCGAATCGAGCCAACAATCCGATATACTCCTTTGGATCCGTGTGAGAGATAATCACCACTCACCAAATCACCAAAACAACCTCAAAACAACACGCTTCAGATTTGGACAACGAAGGATCAAGCTTGATCTATCACGAATCCGCTTCAAACGAAGAAATCTCACTTCAAAGGATGAAGATCTTCAATCTAAGCTCTTGAATCTTCAATTTGATCTTCAACTTGGATGGATAGAAGCACTAGATTAGAGTGGAGAGAAGAAGTGAAGAAGTGTAGAAGTCGAGCTCTCTAAATGGCAGCACTTCGTCGCTTCGAAATCCAGATCCCAAAAAAAAATGAAGCCAACCCCCTTCTATTTATAGCTGAAAATTCACTAAGTCGTAACTCGGCTACCTCCATAAGTCGTCTCCGACTTACGACCTAAGACCCCTCCGACCTAAGTCTTCACCGACTTAACACTTCTGCACATCCAAGCACCCAGCGACCTAACAGCTACTACTTAACTCCTCAGCGACCTATCGCTTGCGTCTCTTCGACCTAAAACTTAAGAGGATACGACTTAGCACAACAGCGCCTAACAACCTAACGACTTATCATCCAGGCGCTTCAACGACATAACAAAGTTATGACCTATGACTTAGCGATTAACAATAGGTGCGCGACTTAACACATGCCAACCTAAAACAACACGCGACCTAACTCTCACGCGACTTACCAGCCTATGCGACCTAACGACTTATGCCAACATGCGACCTAACTAAAACATAGCTCACGACCTAACTTAGGTCGTTTACAATTAGGTCACTAACCCTAGGTCGCTAACTACAGGTTTCCTTAGGTCGCTGCCTTCATAGCTCCTTCGTCCTATTGGTCGCTCCAATGCTTAGGTCGTTCACAACACTAGGTCGCTCACGACCTAACAACGATAACACCTTAAGTCGTAGACCCACTTAGCTCCTTATGTCGCTAACTCACCTAGTTACTTAGGTCGTTGCCTTACCATAAGTCGTTCAAACGACCTATCTCCGAGCCCTTAACTCGCCATCCCTGGGTCGATCCTATCCCCTAAGTCATAAACGACTTACGACCTATACTAAGTCGTGAACGACTTAGGACTTAGCATTATTTTGCTCAAAAATCTAAAATGACTTAACAACAATGCAACCAAAGGTCAACTGTTTTACGATGTTTCGATCCGTAAAATACGGGTCGTTACATTCTCTCCCCCTTAGGAATTTCATCCCCGAAATTCCAAGCAACAAAGCAATCAAAGATTATTCTGTACACCTACCATCCATAGCAATCAACAAACCATGCATCCAATCCTAGCTTAGCGTACAGAATTCTAGAATTAGAACAAGTTACAATATCGCGAGATGACACGACACCTTAGGGCCATACCTTGAAGAGTTCAGGATGAGCTGCCTTCATCCTCTCTTCCACCTCCCACGTACAGTCGTTATCATCATCACTCCATTGTATCTTGAGCAACTTAACTACCTTCCTCCTAAGCTGTTTCGTGTCGGTTTCCACAACACGAAGCGGCTTACGAGGTCTTCTATCGACTGGATCAACTTCAAAATCTTCACAACTATCAGCAGAAACCACCGTACTCAAGTCGTGCACATATTTCCGTAGATATGATACGTGAAAAACATTGTGCACACTCGACATCTTCTCAGGTAACTCCAGTCTATAGGCGAGCTTTCCAATTCGCTCGATGATCGGGAATGGTCCAACAAATCTCGGAGTCAATTTTCCTTTCTTCCCGAATCGGATAACATTCTTCAGTGGAGAAATCTTCACAAAAACCATATTACCAACGTCGAACTCCAAATCCTTACGACGCTTATCAGCATAACTCTTCTGACGGTCTTGGGCTGCCTTCATTCGTTGCCGAATGATTTCTATGCACTCCGTAGTCTGACGAATCATCTCTGGCCCAAGTATCAACTTTTCTCCGGTTTCTATCCAACACGTCGGAGAGTTACACGGTCTTCCATACAATGCCTCATACGGTGCCATACCAATACTTGACTGGTAACTGTTGTTGTATGAAAACTCCACCAAATGAAGGTGATCTTCCCATGATCCTCCGAAGTCCAAAACACAAGCTCTAAGAAGATCTTCCAAAACTCGGTTGACTCTCTCGGTCTGACCTTCTGTTTGAGGGTGATAAGCTGTACTCAAACACAACTTGGTTCCCAAAACTTCCTGGAAGCTCTTCCAAAATCCACTAGTGAACAATGGATCTCGATCGCTCACTATACTCTTCGGAATACCATGGAATCGAACTATCCACTTAACATACAACTCAGCCAACTTTGATGCAGTCCTAGTCGATCGAACAGGAATGAATCGTGCACTCTTAGTCAAACGATCTACGATGACCCAAATCCCTTCATTTCCCGTTTTTGTTCTAGGTAATCCATCAATAAAATCCATCGATATCTGCTCCCACTTCCATGTAGGAACTTCTAAGGGTTGAAGCAATCCACTTGGCTTCTTCTGTTCGGCTTTTACCAACTGGCAGTTCATACACTTTGAAATAAAATTTCCAACATCCTTCTTCATACCTTCCCAGTAGTAGGTTCTCTTCATATCTCGATACATCTTATTTCCACCTGGATGAATTGTCAGCTTCGAGTGATGACTTTCCTTCAGAACTTCACTCCTCAATTCATCTATATCGGGAACAACTAGTTGTCCTTGCTTCCGAAGCCAACCCTCTCGATCGACCTTGAATCCTTTATCCTTTTCTGGATCCAATCCAGATTCCAAATCACGGATAATCTTGACAAGCTTATCATCTCGCTTTTGGCTCTCGCCAATCCTTTCCATAAGAGTGGGTTTTATCGATAAGTTTGCCAACATCTCAGGTTCCAATTCACATCTAGGCCTGAAGTCAAATCCAGCTAAATACTCGAGACTCTTCCATTTTGAAAACATGGCTCCCAATCCTGCATGTCTTCAACTTAACGCATCTGCCACTGCGTTACCTTTTCCTGGAGTATAAGCTATACCAAAATCATATGATGCCAAAAAATCTAGCCAACGTTGCTGCCGAAGATTCAAATCTTTTTGGGAGAAAAGATACTTCAACGACTTATGATCTGTAAACAACTCGAATCGAACCCCCAGTAGATAATGTCTCCACATCTTCAGAGCAAAAACAATCGCCGCCAACTCCAAATCATGAGTCGGATAATTCCTTTCATGCGGCTTCAGTTGTCGACTTGCATACGCAACAACTTTATCTCTCTGCATCAGCACTGCTCCAAGTCCAGTACCACATGCGTCGGTGTAAACCACCATCTCATCATTCCCACTAGGAATAGTCAAAACAGGAGCACTCGTCAATCGCTCTTTCAGGATTCCAAAAGCTTGCTCACACTTATCATCCCATCTGAACACTAGGTTCTTCTTCGTCAATCCTGTTAACGGTGCAGCTACCTTGGAGAAGTCTTTGATAAACCGACGATAATATCCTGCTAATCCAAGAAAGCTTCTCACATCAGATGCATTCTTAGGTCTAACCCAATCCTGGATTGCTGCCACCTTGGCAGGATCAACCGCTATTCCATTTCCAGAAATAACATGGCCTAAAAACCTCACTTCACTCTTCCAGAAGTGACACTTTGAAAACTTAGCCTTCAGCTGATGTTTCCGTAAGATCTCCAAAACAATACGCAAGTGCGTCTTGTGTTCTTCTTCTGTCCTGGAATAAATCAGAATATCATCCACGAACACAAGTACGAACTTGTTCAACTGACCTCTGAACACTATATTCATAAGATCCACAAAATAGGCTGGCGCGTTAGTCAATCCAAACGGCATTACCAGCCACTCAAAGAAACCGGATGGTGTCCTAAAAGCAGTCTTCGGCACACTATCCTTAGCCACTCTCAACTGGTGAAATCCCGTTGCCAAATCCATCTGAGAAAACACCTTAGCCTCGTGAAGCTGATCAAACAAGTCATCTATTCTCGGCAATGGATACTT
The DNA here is from genome assembly GCA_030737815.1 of Allium fistulosum. NCBI lineage: Eukaryota > Viridiplantae > Streptophyta > Magnoliopsida > Asparagales > Amaryllidaceae > Allium > Allium fistulosum. Next base: position 274,671,831 of record CM060907.1, on the reverse strand, counting down.
GTTCTTCTTAGTCACCTTATTCAGCTCACGATAATCCACACACAACCTCAGCGATCCATCCGCTTTGGTTACAAACACAACTGGTGCACCCCATTCGGACACACTACGCCGAATGAATCCTTTCTGCAAAAGATCATCAACCTGCACCCTCAACTCCTGCTGTTCTCTAGGCGCCATCCGCCTAAGAGGCATCACAACAGGTCTGGCCCCTTCAACTAGATCTATACAAAACTCGATCTCTCTATGCGGCGGCAACCCTTTGACTTCGTCAAAGACATCCTCGAATCCATTCGCGATTGGCACTAATGACAGTCCATCCCGTGGAACAACCAACGAATACATGAAGCTCATGAAGACGCCTTCTTCATGCTTACATCGTATCACACCCTTTCGCCCCTCCACATTCTCGACTGTCACTTCCAACCTCTCGCAATCAACCTTCGCCGCATACTTCCTAAGCCAGTCCATTCCCAAAATAATTCCGAACCCCGCAAAGTTCAGAACAAAGCAATCACAAACAAAAGAGCAATCATGACTCGATACAACTAGACCATGGCATAACATACACAAACAAGACGAACCCCCAACTGGATTAGTCACAACCAATGGCCTATCAACAATATCCGGTTTCAAACCCAACCGGTCTACAAGTTCGCTGCAAACAAACGAATGCGACGCCCCAGTATCAAACAGAACTCTAACTGGAACACCACATAGGAAAAGAGTACCTTGAACCACCACACTCTTTCCCTTCTCTTCAGCGGTAGGAGCTTTCGAAGACGATGAAACAGCTCCCAAAGCATAAGCTTGCACAATCTACTTGTCCCTCCTCGGTTCTGGACAATTCTTCCTGAAATGCCCCGGCTTGTCACAGTTGTGACACTTCATCGGTGCCTTCGGATTCTTACAATCCTTCGAGAAATGGCCCTTCTGCTGACAATTGTAGCAAGTCACCTCACCTTTTGGCTTCTTCTGGCCATCCTTACCCCTCTGCTGCTGCTGCTTCCTTTTCTGGTTCCCACCCTGCTGTGGTTTAGGCTCTCCCTTGGTCACAGCAACAACAGATCCTACCTTAGGAAACAGACTCTCATGCCTGAGAGCTTTCTCCACAAGCTTCTCAAATGAATCGTCCAAATGATCCACTAACTGTCTCCCAAGATAACTATCCAAGCCTGTCACGAACTTCTCATTCTTCTGATAAGCAGATTCAATATACGATCGGGCATACTTGGACAAAGCTTCAAACTCAGAAACATACTCAAGAACTGTTCTCCCTCCTTGCTTGAGCTCCACAAACTTCTTGAACAGAACAGACTTCTGAGCTGTAGAAATGAACTTAGCTTCAAATCTGGCTTGGAATTGCTCCCAAGTAATCTCTTCCTCCGGAGTATTGATGGTAATAGAGTTCCACCAATCAGAGGCTCTCCCTTGAAGCTGCCTTGATGCCAACTTCCTCTTAGTTGCATCATCAATTCCCAAATCACCAAAGATCCTTCTACAAGCATCTATCCATCTCTGGACTTCGATAGTTGATTCTGTTCCCAAGAAAACCTTCCCTCCAAGAGCAGTATAATCCTTGCACAACTTAGCAAAATCCACTGGTTTTGGAGTTTGGACTTGTACTCCAACATCAACTGCTGTCCCTGGAACTGGTATCCTTCTCATGATCGAAGTCATCATAGCTTCGAACATAGCTGCATAGTCAGCAGCCCCTTCAGTAGCACGGCCTTCCCTAGCAGCTGGTCTCCCTCTTCGACTCATTCTCAATATCTACAAAAAGGAATGACCAGAACATCTAGAGAAACAACTACATAAAGGACTCAAACTCTACTAAGCTACTATATTAAATATAGTTATCATCCATCAAAATACAATTACGTCTCTCATACGTAGTTACATCAGTGAGCGTTGAGTAAAATCGATTAACCAAAGCTCTGATACCAAATGTGACGACCGCCCATGACCCCTGCACTGAATCTAGAGATAGTGCACTGTAAAGTGTGCCAGGCGACCATGGACGATTGTCAGGGTAAATTAAAACAACAGAATCTATCGTATTACTCACAGCGCATGGACAAAAATACAATAGAACATATGTATAGTGAAGCTTTACAGAATAATATGCCATCATATAAAACTCCATAATAGTTGAATACAAGCATCCAAATAGTCAATACATCAAGCCTCACTACATAACACTCAGAGATTATACAAACAGCGGAACATCCAGTACATATAATACGAAGATAATATGCAACCCTCCAGCTCGTCTTCGATATCAGCACCGTGGAAAGCAAGAACAACACCTGTCACCTGCTACCTAGTATGCCCGTCCCAAAATGGACGAACAGCCCAAGGCAATAAGAATTAAAACATAAAGCCTTGAGTCAGACAACAGTCTTAGTGAGCAGTAAATTAACAATCAACATACCAAAAGAGCATAAAGGAAAAGGAATAGGAATACAACCCTCCCATTCCAACCTCTTTCTACAGTGATAGCCCCCAGACACACACTAAGCAGAAGCGAACATAGCAGAGCATACAATTTAAAGTAAAGCAATTATCACTCGAGTCAAGGGCGATGTTTTCCAAGCACAAACCCCCAAGGCCTAAACCAAGATCAGATAAGCACCCAGAAAATACCGCTCTTGAGACCGAATGACGATACAATCAAACATCCATGACTCTGGCTATCACTGTTATCACTGCTTCGGTATCACCGTTAATTGAATGACCGGCACATTCTTTCAGCCGTCCGTCAAGGGCTAATGGTAACCCCGGTTCTAGACATAACTCCTGCACGTCATCGTGACCCGTGCCTAGGACTATCGAATCTGCCCAGAGTACTCGACCATCAACAGTTGGTCGTTGGGACTATCGAATCTGCCCAAACGTACTCTTGCTTAGAGCATGCTAGAACCTTCAACAACGATGAGACCCAAGCCTCCTAGTCATCCTCCTTGACGACCATTCTCATATCCATCCATTATCCTCAACTTGAACCATTCACCGAGTTATCAACATGCTTGGAATGATCCCGTCTGGATTAGACCAAGTCTTCATCACATGATGCCTCGCTTCATTACATCCTCGCAAAGCCTCGTCTCAACATCACATCATCAAATCTATGCATAAGAGCTTCATCATCCCGCTACATATGTCACGAGCAGCTTTCCCAATTCAAGAGCCTTTCCCTTAGCTTTTGAATCGTCTTCGGTCTAAATCAAATCATCAATCATCTAATTCATAGCAATCAACCAAGTCAAACATTAATCCAAACAATCAAGCATTCAAATATGATCTAAGTAGACAATTATCACAATAATAGCAATTTCGTAATTAAAGAGTTGAAAGTCTAACAAGCATGAAATCATGAGAAATATCTCTACAATCTTGATGAATGAACTTGCATAGGTTAACACTTAGTAAAATGGTTGTCAAATCATCATGAACAATGGATCTACATGGATCTACACTTAGGATGAAGAAAATGCATAAAAATCACTTTTTTAACACCGAATCAAGCCAACAATCCGATATACTCCTTTGGATCCGTGTGAGAGATAATCACCACTCACCAAATCACCAAAACAACCTCAAAACAACAAGCTTCAGATCTGGACAGCGAAGGATCAAGCTTGATGTTAACGGTAAAAAGTGAACGCTAACACCCGGTGTGTGTAATAGAATTGTGAAAGCACCACCCGTTGGTATGGGAACAGAATATAAGCTGAAAATAGCAGAAAAACGGTAAATGAACAACAGATTTATAGTGGTTCGGCCCGTAATTGAGCCTACATCCACTTTATAGTCTTTTATTGCTGATTCGGTTACAATTTGATACAATATCCCTCTGAATACAATACAATTTGATCATGAAATCATTCTTGACTACTAGCTCGATCTTTAATGATGAAACTCGACGAATCCGTGTTGGATGTTAAGAGCTCTTCTCGAAGATCGTTGTAGTGTCTCGAATGCTTGAAGATCTTTGATTGCTGAATGAGAGGAGGCTTCGACAGCGTAGCGGCGCTTGAAGAAATGAATGGCCAAAAGTCCCCCTCATGTTGGAAGTTGTGGGGTATTTATAAGAGCTGATCTGGACTCAGGAAATTTCTCTAAGTCTTTAAGTCGCAGCCGACTTATGGTAGACCGGTGACGAGTTAAGGAATAGAGTTAGGTCGGTGACGAGTTAAGGAATAGGGTTAGGTCGGTGACGAGTTAAGCAATAGGGTTAGGTCGGTGACGAGTTAGGGAATGGTTGTTGCCGACCCATCCTGTGGCTGTCTTTGACAAGTATTAAGTCGTAGCCGACTTATCAGACCTTAACTCGTAAGTCCTTAACTCACTGAGTTGTTAAGTCGGAACCCCCCTTTCTTTAACTTGTAGACAGCTTAACTCGTTGAGTCGTTAGGACCTTGAGTCGTAGGCTGTGAATCTTTTAAGTCGGAGCATTTCATAGCTCGGCATCCTTCTTAACTCGGTCTTAACTCTTGAGTCACAGATTTCCTTAAGTCGGCAGGCTCCTAACTCGGCATCCTTCTTAACTCGGTCTTAACTCTTGAGTCACAGATTTCCTTAAGTCGGCAGGCTCCTAACTCGGCATCCTTCTTAACTCGGTCTAAACTCTTGAGTCACAGATTTCCTTAAGTCGACAGGCTCCTAACTCGGCATCCTTCTTAACTCGGTCTTAACTCTTGAGTCACAGATTTCCTTAAGTCGGCAGGCTCCTAAGTCGGCACACCTCTTAAGTCGGCAGCTCTTCTCAGTAGTTAGATCGGCAACTGTTGGGTCAGAGCTTTCCTTAGGTCGTAGCCTGTTAAGTCGGAGATCTTGTTAACTCGGAGCTTTCCTTAAGTCGGTTACGCCTTTTGCTTGTTAGGTCGTCTTCTGTTAAGTCGCGAAACAGAGGATTAACATTTGCCCCTCGAAGTGTGTGCCTAAGTCATAGGTCATATACTTCGATTTTCTTAACCTGCTCTTTGATTAGGTCGGAAGCGAATTAACAGAGGTCTTAAGTCGGCAGCGTACAAGTCGACTCACCTTCCTGTGAATAAATAGTTAAGTCATCCTTCCTCTTCCTCACTCATTCTTCTTCTCGATTCGGCCATTGACGCGATTTAGAGCCCTCAGAGATAAATTCCATCCATTCAATCGTCGATTATCCTCCTGTCATATATCGTAAGTTGATCTGATCCGAGCTTATCCATGCCTACTGTCGAATCGATAACTCCTCAGTCTTCGACTTCCATTTGTTCTTAAATGCTGCGGTTCATTATGTATAACCCTTCGACTGTTTCGTAATTGCCATTGAACACGTTGCAGTTGTGGTGCGGCAATAATACGTCAGATTCGCAGCAAATCCGAGGCGATTCGAATTGGCTTTTCAGGGTGATCCAATGGTGTAATGGAATTAGGATCGTCATTGACTGCGAGGTCATTGGGCTAACGAGTTAAAAGTTATGGATGGAAGTGGGTTGATGTACTGACTCGGTCATGACTTAGCAATTTCACTGATTTAAGTCGGAACCGACTCAGCGATTTTATGCATCCTAGGTTTTGAGTCGCCTCCGAGTTAGGACTTGGGATTTCCTGCTGCCTTGAACTAGTTTTTTGCTTCTTTATTCGACCTAAGACTCGGGGACTGCTGACCTTGACCCATAGGGAATCTCTTAAGTCGTCACAGAGTTAATACTTGGGTTTTCAGCAACTAAGCAGATGACTTTTAAACTTTGCCTGGACTTTGAACTGTTGAACTATAAACCGTGTTGCATGTATTTCTTTTTACAAATTGCTTCAATTCACAAGCTAACAATCCTGTTTAACACAATATTAACAGAGTACTGGGACGAATATACTGTCACTGACTGCCCATATCGAATGACAGATTAGTTGGTAAAGAGAAAGTTAAATTAAATGAATATGAACGAGATGCTGTACAATAACCAATTCAAGTGAAGTATTAAAACAAAATCATAATAGTCAAATGAAACTGACTTGTCTGTATTAACACTGCACTTGATCATTGACAAGTTCTGAAATTCTATAATCGATTGATTGTCAACTAATTTAATTCCAGTTATGCTTGTCTTTTATTTTCATTAGTTTTTGCACAACACTTCACACTTTTAGGGAACGTGCACCTTCACATTTGAACATTCAGCTGATTGTGTAGAATGTCTTCTCCACAAGAAGGAACAGAGCAAGCTGAAGATGTATTTCCAGTTGCTATCCCGCTGAACGATCCTCCAGAGAGGACTCCTACTACTTTGAGCCATAAAGCCTTTCGTCAACTATGCATCCAGTTTGGCATTGCTGAAGCTGACGCTTTGCTTCCCGAAATAAATGATACTGCTGACAGGCCACCCCGTGGCTTTGTCGCAGTTAACCGCCAAATGTGCTCGAGCGGAGCTATCCCCCCATTCAATGACTGCATTCGAGAACTTCTTCTCCAACTATCTATTTCCCCTTTTCAGTTACATCCCAATGGCTACGCCATCTTGCTGGGACTATGCGTGCTTTTTAGGAGGACGTTGGGCCGCTTTCCTACCTTCGGAGAAATTCGCTATCTTTGTACTTTTGCCAAGAATAAAGATCATCCCTCCATCATAGTCGTAAGGAGTGCGAGGAATCGTAAGTTGATCACCGGTCTCCCTGAAAGTGTTCATAGTTTCCTGAGCCCGTTCTTTTATGTCCGCTGTCCTCCTGGGTTTTATGCTATTTGGAGAATAGGGAGTAAGATCACTTGCATTTGTTTCTTATGTTCTTTCAAACTTACCGAAGTTTGGGTTATCAAGTGCTAACTTCGCTCTTTTTTTTTCTTTTCAGCACTTCCTCCTCCTTCTAAAAATCTCAGTCACAAAGTGACTTTCGAGAGGCTTATAGCGGTGCCTGTAGAGGAGAGGAGTATCCAGTTTCTATTAGATGATGAGCTTTTGCACCAATTTGGGCTTCTACACCCTTCCAGGTCGACTCGAATTCATGAAATTTCTAGTTCCGATGCAGAAACGTCGGCTGCTTCGGGCTCTCAAGCAGAGGCGTCGAATGCCCCAGTTTCTGCGGAAGAAGCTGCATCAGAAACACCTATCATGGATGCTGCTTTGATAAAGTGTTCCGCATCCACTAATGTTGTAGGGTTAGTCAGCAAGTCGGCACTTGCCCCAATTATCGAAGAGGAAGAAAATCTCCGAGTTTCTGAGAAATCAACTGATGTGGAAATTGAGAAGGAGAACTCTGCTGAGCATCATAATGATGACACCTTCGATGACTTGAGTGACATAATGATAACTTCTCAAGAGCTTTTCAAAGATAATATTCCAAAGGCGAACTCTCCTGTCATTGAAGCGACTTCCTCTTTGAAACAGACCTCGACGCCTTCGACACCTGTCGTCTCCGTTCCTGCACTGAAGCGTGGTTTGTAGTTTGACGCGCGTAGTTCGCACGCCGCACACACTTAGGATTTTTCTGCACTTATAAGCATTTACTTTTTCTTTCTGGAAATTTCTAAACTTTACTTCTTTCCTGTTTTCAGATTCTCCGATGGGACGCTCCGGCTCATATTATGACTCATTTCAGCGCCATGGAGGCCGTGGATCCTATGACTTCAGGAAATATCTTGGTGACCAGAGAGAGACAGATGAGGAACGGGCCCAAAGGAAGGCTCAAGAAAAATGGGATTATGAGCAGCGGCAGAGAAGAAGAGATGCTGATCGATACGATTCTTCTTACAAAACTTACGATTCTCATAAGCGAAAATCTTATGATGACAAAGGGAAGACTCAAATTACTGATGAATCGAGCAAACGGTCTAAGCCAAGTGACGCGTCTGCTATTTCTGAGAAAACCAACGCTCCCATTTCTTCTGACATTCCGGCCGGTTCTCCTCCTCTAAAGGAAACTGACATTCAAACCATCATTAACAGGCCACAATATCAAGTTAAAGACGGCCCTCCAACGCTTCAGAGCCGATTTCCGAATTGGTGTCTAAGAGGAGTCCGCTTTGACTTAGATTTGATTCCCATTGATAAGCAGGCAATGCTGAGAAATGTCGACGCTGTCAAGCTTGATATTGAAAGAATGTCTGGATGGCAGAAGTTGGTTGATGAACTTCAAAGGGTCAACCATCTTAACCTTGAGGCGATGATGACGATGGAGAATGATAAAGCAGAATGGGACAAATGGCGTAAGCAGCATGACGCGGAAATGACGAGTATTGCAGACGACAATGCAAAGCTTGCGTCTGAAGTTAAGCAGCTTAAGGAAAATCTCGCTTCTTCTTCTGCATCATATACTCAAAAAGAAGAAGTCTTTCAGAAGCAAGTGCGGGACGCACACGCTGCACAAAGAGATGTAGAAATGAAGCTTGCCGCCGAACAGCACGTTAATGAGAAGTACCGCAAAGAAAACGCCGAACTGCGGGAAAAGGTCACCTCCCAGAACATGGAGATTGAGATACTAAAGTCTCGACTTGCTAAAGCTGAGACGGCTCGTGATGAGGCTATTACTGGTAGGGTCGCTGCCGTTGCCGACAAAGAAGCGGCTGAGCAATCACATGAGGCAACGAAAGCAAACATCAGTTCTACCTTATTCGACTTTTATTTACACTGCGTTCTGGGTCGTGGGAGCCTTGCTTTTCTGGGTCCAGATTATGAAATCACTCTGGCTGAAGTGTGGGAAGCCGCACTTGATATGTTTAAAGGTGCCGGCTATGATGAAGCAAAATTTGAGGAAGCAAAATTTGAAGCTCGCTATCTTGATGACGAGGCTCGCGCCGCTCTTGTTAGAGGGAAGGAGCAGCTTGCTAAAGCGCGGGCTGAATCACTGGGAGAAGAGCTTTCAAAAGAGGAAGGTCCTTTACCTGCCCCTGTTCATACTTCCACTTCGGCTGAAGCAAACATTATGGATTCCGGCTCTCATCCTTCACTTCCAGTTGTGACCACTCCTACAGAGGAAGAGGCAATGAAGGACTTTCAGGCTCGGGAGTTTGAGATTGATCTCGCTAAACCGGCTTCTTCAGGTAACTTCGACGAGATGAATTTAGTGAATTTCTTATTCGATTCAACCGAGTTCAACGAACTTCTTACTTATCATTTAAGCTTTGACGATCCACTGTCTTCTTTTCCTTGGAGAATACTGATTTTGATTTCTTTTATTATGCAGCGGACGTGCCGGAAACTGTACCATTTCCTCCTTCTTCAGCTGCCGTTCCTCCTCCTTCTCAAGTTACCCCTCTTCCAGCTTCCCAACCAGGTCCACAGGAAGAACAGATAGCAGCCCTTCAAGGCTTGGACGAACCACCTGCTTCCGAGGAGCAGAAAGCAGAAGATCTGGAAGATAGCGAGAAGACCCCGGAGCAGTCTTTTGACTACGACACAAAACTTTCTACATTTCTTACTCCGGGGAGTGAGTCTTCTTCCAAGAAGAAGGGGAAACGTGTGGTTTCGAAGAAAGGAAAGAAGAGTTCTTCTGCTGCTGAGGGTGAAGCAGAGATCGATCCGGCTGAGTCTCTTTCTCCTTCTTCTCCGATACAGCCTACGAAGCTAATTACCAGGCCGGGTAAAAGCTCCAAGGGTGGGAAGAAGGAGAAATGAGTTTGATTTTGCATTTTCTGCTTTTTGTATTGACCGGGGATTGTGCGGATACCGGTCTCCGCTTCTTTTTGTAACCTGTACAATGTATGTAAAAAATTTCTCATAGTGTTGAAATAAATAGATATTTTTCTTGTACAAATCCTTGTGTATGTAGGAGTACATCTGTTTTTCATTTGAAGTGTAGAGTAAACGATTCTTTCTATTTGTACAAACTTTTTTGTCTGTGTTTCAAGAACGCATTTACTCCACATCTTTATTACGTGATATTGCAATGAACTTGTGGTATGTCGCTTGTATATCACTTTTATTATTGTAACTGAATTGTATAATGTTGCCCCCATACCACAAGTATATTGTAATATTTCTTTCACAAGACTGATACTCTTATTTTTTAGAGAATAACTTTCCACTTTTTCGGGGAAGAATTATTCTACTTTTAATAGAGTATATCTTGTCTTTGGAGAAATCTTTATTTTCTTCTTCTTCCTGAAGAACACTTCAACCTCTGGGAATGATCACTTTTATTTGTTTGAAAGTGAATTTTCCTGCATAGTGAGATGAGCTTCTGAAGAAGGTTTTGATTTTTGTGCCCCAGTAAAGGGTTTATTTTTGGTACTTCAAGCAAGGTGAAGTACGCCTCTGAAGAAGTCTTTTGGTCTTCGAAGAGAAGCGATTTTGGTCTCCGAAGAGAAGCAATTTTGGTCTCCGAAGAGAAGCAGTTTTGGCATTTCATCTCTGGTGAAGTGGGTCTCCGAAGAGAAGCATTTTGCACTTCTACACGGGTGAAATGTGCCTCCGAAAAGGGCTTTTTAGTATTTCATCACTGGCGAAGTGGGTCTCCGAAGAGAAGCATTTTGCACTTCTACACGGGTGAAATGTGCCTCCGAAAAGGGCTTTCGCCTCCGAAGATGGCTTGTGCCTCCGAAGAGGGCTTGTGCCTCCGAAGAGGGCTTGTGCCTCCGAAGAGGGCTTGTGCCTCCGAAGAGGGCTTGTGCCTCCGAAGAGGGATTGTGCCTCCGAAGAGGGCTTGTGCCTCCGAAGAGGGCTTGTGATTGCCTGGAAGTTACTTTCTCATGGTCGGAGGGGTCCACGGGACAGGCGTAAGTTGTTTGATTGGATGTTTGTTTGTACAAACATTCGCAATCAATTAACAAGGTGCCCCTGTGGTAGTCCTACCGATCTTTTTGATTGAGGAAAGCTCTCCATTTATTGGCGTGCCTCGTTAGAGGGCTTTGTTGACCCTTGGGAAGGAGCATCAGTTGGTTGGTGTGCCAGGAAGGTTGCGTCTTAGGGGCAAGTAGATCCATGGGATGGACACAAGCTGCCTGATCGGATGCATCACAATCAGTTAGCGAGGGTCTTATTCCTTCTACTTGGGAAGGTATCCCTTTAGTGGATCTACCTGCTTTCCTGTTGAGAGGCATACCTCCCCTTGGCTGCTTCCATGTTTGCCCGCTCATGTTGTATCATCATCCGCCAATCTGCGATCCTTTATCATCGTTTCCAAGCGCGTGTTCCTTTCTTTTGCAAGTAAATTGCTTTATCCGAAGAAGTAGACTTCACTGTTGAATGACTCCACAGAGTAAACGCAAGTTATTTGGTTGGATGCCTTTTTATATCAGCGATCGCAACCAGTTAACGAGGGCTTGACCTAGTGGAGCCGTCAACTTTTTATGTGAGGTTCCTCTTGTATGGGATTTGAGATTGGAATTTTTGTTGCTTGAAATTTGCTTTAATAAAGGATTTGTAAGGCTCGTTTAGCTTTGTGACGGGTGAGCTTTGCTTTAATGACCTGCAGTATTAGATCGATATTTTAGCAATACATTTAGAGTATTTACACATCGAAATATAACAGGCATTTTATAATAGAAAACACAATGCATAGTTTTTCATTATTGAGTCACGCTGATTTCTCAGCGGTTTACAATTCAGAAGTTACACATCCATCATTATCTTTACAAATTCAAGCAATGCTGTTAAGTAAAAATGAATGCTAGTTATTGTTGTTTCAGAATCTCCAAGTTGGATTTCCATTTGCTCTTGATTCATAGCTTTTGGATTTTTATGCCAGAGAAAGTGAGAGATGCCCCAGCCGCAGTTCTGTGGGTAATTAGTAGTCATCCCAACTTCTGCTTGCTGGGTATGGTCCACCTGTGATAGCATTAATGACAAGCTTTTCTGAATCTTGCACTGCAGTGTTGTTGTGAGAATCGGATTGATGGATAGGGTGTTGTTGATCCCGAGTGGATGAGGTTGGATCGACCCCGTTCCTTTTAACGTATTGTTGGAGTTTACCCTGCTCTAGCAATTCTTCAATCACCTTCTTTAATTGGCGACATTGGTCAGTGTCATGGCCAGGTTGATTGTGAAATTGGCAGAATTTTCCATTACGCTTTGCCCCTCTCGTCATCTCAGGTGGCTTAGGATACTTGACAACGTCCTTTGTTGCAAAAAAGATATTTCTTGGTGTATCAGTTAAAGGAGTAAAGTCCGAAGGATTAAAGCGGCGAGGTTTCTTTTCATTTCCCCGACTTTTTCCTCCTTCATTCTCCCTTTTCTGACTTTCAGATTCTCTTTTCTTAGGTGGGACACTGTCATTATCAGTCTTGGCAATAACCACTTTCGATGTTGCAGAAAGGCTTTCAAGGCAAATGAACTCATCGGCCTTTTTATAAAATTTATCAAGTGAGTTTGGTTCTTTCATCTTTAGCCATATCCCAAATTTACTCGATTTATCAATGGCTCTCATCAAATAAGTCAGGATCATGCGTGGTTCTGCATTTTCTACTTCGGCTAAAGCTATATTGAAACGGCTCAAGAAAGATTTGATTGACTCTCCGGGCGCTTGTTCAAGGTTAGACAGTGACATTATATCCTTAGCTTTTGAAGCATACAATCTGAACTGTTCTTTAAACTTTTGCGTTAAGTCGGAGAATTTATCTACAGACCGAACTGGAAGCTTTGTGAACCAAAGTAAAGCCACACCTTCTAGGTATACCGGAAAGTATCGACACTTGATCTCGTCTGACGCTCTTGCACCGGTCATATGCCAATCGTACTTGTAGAGGAAATGATTAGGGTCACTGGTTCCCCTATAGGCTTGGATAGTAGGAGGTGCAAATTTCCTTGGGAATTCCGCTCTCAGGATCCTTTCAGTAAATGGAGTTCTGCTTGGCGCAAATCCCCAGTCAGCCTCATCCTCTTCCCTTTGCATGCTTTCTTTCATGATGCGGCCAACCATTTCAGACAGGTACTCTTTATTGTTCAAAGACACCTCCGGGCAAGCACCAGTTCTTCCCTCGGAAGTTTGCCCGGGCACATGTTCATGACAAGTTGGTTGCGGCATAGAACCATCAGCTTGGAAAGGTGGCATTTCAGGAAGAGTAGTTCGATGGTTTTCTGGTTGACGATTTGCCCCGAGCAAAGCAGTTAATCTATCCATCATCAAAGCGTTTTGAGTTTCAATTTGTTGGTATAATCCAGAAACTGCGTCATCCAATTCAGCCCTGGTGACTCCGACGGTTGGAGTTGCTTGGTCTGTTATTGGGGAAGCGGAAGTTCCTTCGTGAGCATTTCCGGATCTGATAGGTCTACCTCTTCTTCCAAGAGCCATTATTTCGGATCTGGTTTTTAAGAGAGGTTCTTTTTATGAATCCTTGCGAAGCAACGGTGGATGATCGCCTGAGTTGGGTTCTCAGTGAAAGCACCAAAATGTTAACGGTAAAAAGTGAACGCTAACACCCGGTGTTTGTAATAGAATTGTGAAAGCACCACCCGTTGGTACGGGAACAGAATATAAGCTGAAAATAGCAGAAAAACGGTAAATGAACAACAGATTTATAGTGGTTCGGCCCGTAATTGAGCCTACATCCACTTTATAGTCTTTTATTGCTGATTCGGTTACAATTTGATACAATATCCCTCTGAATACAATACAATTTGATCATGAAATCATTCTTGACTACTAGCTCGATCTTTAATGATGAAACTCGACGAATCCGTGTTGGATGTTAAGAGCTCTTCTCGAAGATCGTTGTAGTGTCTCGAATGCTTGAAGATCTTTGATTGCTGAATGAGAGGAGGCTTCGACAGTGTAGCGACACTTGAAGAAATGAATGACCAAAAGTCCCCTTCATGTTGGAAGTTGTGGGGTATTTATAGGAGCTGATCTGGACTCAGGAAATTTCTCTAAGTCTTTAAGTCGCAGCCGACTTATGGTAGACCGGTGACGAGTTAAGGAATAGAGTTAGGTCGGTGACGAGTTAAGGAATAGGGTTAGGTCGGTGACGAGTTAAGCAATAGGGTTAGGTCGGTGACGAGTTAGGGAATGGTTGTTGCCGACCCATCCTGTGGCTGTCTTTGACAAGTATTAAGTCGTAGCCGACTTATCAGACCTTAACTCGTAAGTCCTTAACTCGCTGAGTTGTTAAGTCGGAACCCCCCTTTCTTTAAGTTGTAGACAGCTTAACTCGTTGAGTCGTTAGGACCTTGAGTCGTAGGCTGTGAATCTTTTAAGTCGGAGAATTTCATAGCTCGGCATCCTTCTTAACTCGGTCTTAACTCTTGAGTCACAGATTTCCTTAAGTCGGCAGGCTCCTAACTCGGCATCCTTCTTAACTCGGTCTTAACTCTTGAGTCACAGATTTCCTTAAGTCGGCAGGCTCCTAACTCGGCATCCTTCTTAACTCGGTCTTGAGTCACAGATTTCCTTAAGTCGACAGGCTCCTAACTCGGCATCCTTCTTAACTCGGTCTTAACTCTTGAGTCACAGATTTCCTTAAGTCGGCAGGCTCCTAAGTCGGCACACCTCTTAAGTCGGCAGCTCTTCTCAGTAGTTAGATCGGCAACTGTTGGGTCAGAGCTTTCCTTAGGTCGTAGCCTGTTAAGTCGGAGATCTTGTTAACTCGGAGCTTTCCTTAAGTCGGTTACGCCTTTAGCTTGTTAGGTCGTCTTCTGTTAAGTCGCGAATCAGAGGATTAACACTTGATCTATCACGAATCCGCTTCAAACGAAGAAATCTCACTTCAAAGGATGAAGATCTTCAATCTAAGCTCTTGAATCTTCAATTTGATCTTCAACTTGGATGGATAGAAGCACTGGATTAGAGTGGAGAGAAGAAGTGAAGAAGTGTAGAAGTCGAGCTCTCAAAATGGCAGCACTTCGTCTCTTCGAAATCCGGATCCCAAAAAAAATGAAGCCAACCCCCTTCTATTTATAGCTGAAAATTCACTAAGTCGTAACTCGGCTATCTCCATAAGTCGTCTCCGACTTACGACCTAAGACCCCTCCGACCTAAGTCTTCACCGACTTAACACTTCTGTGCATCCAAGCACCCAGCGACCTAACAGCTACGACTTAACTCCTCAGCGACCTATCGCTTGCGTCTCTTCGACCTAAAACTTAAGAGGATACGACTTAGCACAACAGCGCCTAACAACCTAACGACTTATCATCCAGGCGCTTCAACGACCTAACAAAGTTACGACCTATGACTTAGCGACTTAACAATAGGTGCGCGACTTAACACATGCCAACCTAAAACAACACGCGACCTAACTCTCACGCGACTTACCAGCCTATGCGACCTAACGACTTATGCCAACAAGCGACCTAACTAAAACAGAGCTCACGACCTAACTTAGGTCGTTTACAATTAGGTCACTAACCCTAGGTCGCTAACTACAGGTTTCCTTAGGTCGCTGCCTTCATAGCTCCTTCATCCTATAGGTCGCTCCAATGCTTAGGTCGTTCACAACACTAGGTCGCTCACGACCTAACTACGATAACACCTTAAGTCGTAGACCCACTTAGCTCCTTATGTCGCTAACTCGCCTAGTTACTTAGGTCGTTGCCTTACCATAAGTCGTTCAAACGACCTATCTCCGAGCCCTTAACTCGCCATCCCTAGGTCGCTCCTATCCCCTAAGTCATAAACGACTTACGACCTATACTAAGTCGTGAACGACTTAGGACTTAGCATTATTTTGCTCAAAAATCTAAAATGACTTAACAACAATGCAACCAAAGGTCAACTGTTTTACGATGTTTCGATCCGTAAAATACGGGTCGTTACAGTTTTTCTAATGCAACTAAATGAATGCAAGGGTTAATTACAAATGATTTATCCTAAGTTAACCCAAAATTATATAATCAAACTCTGTCTTAAATCAACAAGATAGTTCTCAACCAGGTAATGGGCAGGAGTTATCGGTGCACCACGAATCACCGCAGCAATGCAACCGAAGGTTTAAGTACCTTCAGAGGAACAACCACTATAATATTTACGAATCACCATAATATTTATAAATGGTTATTATTCTGCCGTAGCCTAGACACCAAGAAATTAAATTGTTCATAGAAGACAACTTGCAAATATATAATTAAGAGCTATCGATGTCTAACCGTTATTATTAACAAATTCTAGGATGAAATGCAAAGCAGAAATTAAACGTGTATTAACAATGCAACTACGAATGGATTTTTGTTTTTTTTATGAATTTTTCTTTTATAAAATGTAAGCAAACAACAATGCAAGGCAAATAAAAACAATATATATAGCAACCAAGCAGTTTTTTTGGGCAAGCAAAGCGAAGCAATTATTTTTAGCAAACAGCTCCTTTCCTTTTCTGCTTTTGCAACCTGAAAATAAAAACAAGATATATATACAATTTGTTTTATATCGAAAAAGAAACTAAAATAAATGAAAAACAAAACAAATTCAAAGCAACCCTCGTTTTTTTGGAAGAGACTCTTTGTTTGTTTGTTTTTTTTTTTTGAATTTTTTTTTGAATTTTTTTAGGAAAGGAAACTTAAAAGTACTGTTTTACTAATGTAACTAAATGAATGCAATGGTTAATTACAAATGATTTATCCTAACGGGCAGGAGTTATCGGTGCACCACGAATCACCGTAGCAATGCAGCCGAAGGTTTAAGTACCTTCAGAGAAACAACCATTATAATATTTACGAATCACCGTAATATTTATAAATGGTTATTACTCTACCGTAACCTAGACACCAAGAAATTAAATTGTTCAAAGAAGACAACTTGCAAATATATAATTAAGAGCTATCGATGTCTAACCGTTATTATTAACAAATTCTAGGATGAAATGCAAAACAAAAATTAAACGGGTATTAACAATGCAACTACGAATGGATTTTTGTTTTTTTTATGAACTTTTCTTTTATAAAATGTAAGCAAACAACAATGCAAAGCAAATAAAAACAATATATATAGCGACCAAGCAGTTTTTTTTTGGGCAAACAAAGCGAAGCAATTATTTTTAGCAAGCAGCTCCTTTCCTTTTCTGCTTTTGCAACCTGAAAATAAAAACAAGATATATATACAGTTTCTTTTTATATCGAAGAAGAAACTAAAATAAATGAAAAACAAAACAAATTTAAAACAATCCTCGTTTTTTTGGAAGAGACTCTTCGTTTGTTTTTTTTTTGAAATTTTTTTTATTTTTTTTAGAAAGGAAACTTAAAAGTACTGTTTTACTAATGCAACTAAATGAATGCAAGGGTTAATTACAAATGATTTATCCTAAGTTAATCCAAAATTGTATAATCACACTCTGTCTTAAATTAACAAGATAGTTCTCAGCCAGGTAACGGGCAGGAGTTATCGGTACACCACGAATCACCGTAGCAATGTAGCCGAAGGTTTAAGTACCTTCAAAGGAACAACCACTATAATATTTACGAATCACCGTAATATTTATAAATGGTTTTTACTCTACCGTAGCCTAGACACCAAGAAATTATATTGTTCAAAGTAGACAACTTGCAAATATATAATTAAGAGCTATCGATGTCTAACCGTTATTATTAACAAATTCTAGGATGAAATGCAAAGCAGAAATTAAACGTGTATCAACAATGCAACTACGAATGTATTTTTGTTTTTTTTATGAATTTTTCTTTTATAACATGTAAGCAAACAACAATGCAAGGCAAATAAAAACAATATATATAGCAACCAAGCAGTTTTTTTTGGGCAAGTAAAGCGAAGCAATTATTTTTAGCAAGCAGCTCCTTTCCTTTTCTGCTTTTGCAATCTGAAAATAAAAACAAGTTATATATACTGTTTTTTTATATCGAAGAAGAAACTAAATAAATGAAAAACAAAAAAATTCAAAACAACCATCGTTTTTTTGGAAGAGACTCTTTTTTGTTTTTTTTTAAAATTTTTTTTTTGATTTTTTTTTTGAAAGGAAACTTAAAAGCACTGTTTTACTAATGCAACTAAATGAATGCAATGGTTAATTACAAATGATTTATCCTAAGTTAACCCAAAATTATATAATCACACTCTGTCTTAAATCAACAAGATAGTTCTCAGCCAGATAACAGGCAGGAGTTATCGGTGCACCACGAATCACCGTAGCAGTGCAGCCGAAGGTTTATGTTCTTTCAGAGGAACAACCACTATAATATTTACGAATTACCGTAATATTTATAAATGTTTATTACTCTACCGTAGCCTAGACACAAAGAAATTAAATTGTTCAAATAAGACAACTTGCAAATATATAATTAAGAGCTATCGATGTCTAACCGTTATTATTAACAAATTCTAGGATGAAATGCAAAGCAGAAATTAAACGTGTATTAACAATGCAACTACGAATGGATTTTTGTTTTTTTTATGAATTTTTCTTTTATAAAATGTAAGCAAACAACAATGGAAGGCAAATAAAAACAATATATATAGCAATCAAGCAGTTTTTTTGGGCAAGCAAAGCGAAGCAATTATTTTTAGCAAGCAGCTCCTTTCCTTTTCTGCTTTTGCAACCTGAAAATAAAAACAAGATATATATACAGCTTTTTTTATATCGAAGAAGAAGCTAAAATAAATGAAAAACAAAACAAATTCAAAACAACCCTCGTTTTTTTGGAAGAGTCTCTTTGTTTTTTTTTTGAATTTTTTTTGTTTTTTTTTTGGAAAGGAAACTTAAAAGTACTGTTTTACTAATGCAACTAAATGAATGCAATGGTTAATTACAAATGATTTATCCTAAGTTAACCCAAAATTGTATAATCACACTCTATCTTAAATCAACAAGATAGTTCTCAGCCAGGTAATGGGCAGGACTTATCGGTGCACCACGAATTACCGTAGCAATGCAGCCGAAGGTTTAAGTACCTTCAGAGGAACAACCACTATAATATTTACGAATCACCGTAATATTTATAAATGGTTATTACTCTGCCGTAGCCTAGACACCAAAAAATTAAATTGTTCAAAGAAGACAACTTGCAAATATATAATTAAGAGCTATCGATGTCTAACCGTTATTATTAACAAATTCTAGGATGAAATGCAAAGTAGAAATTAAACCTGTATTAACAATGCAACTACGAATGGATTTTTGTTTTTTTATGAATTTTTCTTTTATAAAATGTAAACAAACAACAATGCAAGGCAAATAAAAACAATATATATAACAAACAAGCAGTTTTTATTTGGGCAAGCAAAGCGAAGCAATTATTTTTAGCAAGCAGCTCCTTTCCTTTTCTGCTTTTGCAACCTGA
The DNA here is from genome assembly GCA_030737815.1 of Allium fistulosum. Lineage (NCBI taxonomy): Eukaryota > Viridiplantae > Streptophyta > Magnoliopsida > Asparagales > Amaryllidaceae > Allium > Allium fistulosum. Next base: position 274,652,701 of record CM060907.1, on the reverse strand, counting down.
AAATAAAAACAAGTTATATATATAGTTTTTTTTATATCGAAGAAGAAACTAAATAAATGAAAAACAATAAAAATTCAAAACAACCCTCGTTTTTTTCTGGAAGAGATTCTTTGTTTGTTTGTTATTTTTAAAAAAATTTTTTTTGGAAAGGAAACTTAAAAGCACTGTTTTACTGATGCATCTAAATGAATGCAAGGGTTAATTACAAATGATTTATCCTAAATTAACCCAAAATTATATAATCACACTTGTCTTAAATCAACAAGATAGTTCTCAGCCAGGTAACAGACAGGAGTTAACGTTGCACCACGAATCACCGTAGCAGTGCAGCCGAAGGTTTAAGTACTTTCAGAGGAACAACCACTATAATATTTATGAATCACCGTAATATTTATAAATGGTTATTACTCTACCGTAGCCTAGACACCAAAAATTAAATTGTTCAAAGAAGACAACTTGTTAATATATAATTAAGAGCTATCGATGTCTAACCGTTATTATTAACAAATTCTAGGATGAAATGTAAAGCAGAAATTAAACGTGTATTAACAATGCAACTACGAATGGATTTTTGTTTTTTTATGAACTTTTCTTTTATAAAATGTAAGCAAACAACAATGCAAGGCAAATAAAAACAATATATAAAGCGACCAAGCAGTTTTTTTTAGGGCAAACAAAGCGAAGCAATTATTTTTAGGAAGCAGCTCCTTTCCTTTTCTGCTTTTGCAACCTGAAAATAAAAACAAGATATATATACAGTTTCTTTTTATATCGAAGAAGAAACTAAAATAAATGAAAAACAAAACAAATTTAAAACAATCCTCGTTTTTTTGGAAGAGACTCTTCGTTTGTTTTTTTTTTTGAAATTTTTTATTTTTTTTGGAAAGGAAACTTAAAAGTACTGTTTTACTAATGCAACTAAATGAATGCAAGGGTTAATTACAAATGATTTATCCTAAGTTAATCCAAAATTGTATAATCACACTCTGTCTTAAATTAACAAGATAGTTCTCAGCCAGGTAACGGGCAGGAGTTATCGGTACACCACGAATCACCGTAGCAATGTAGCCGAAGGTTTAAGTACCTTCAGAGGAACAACCACTATAATATTTACGAATCACCGTAATATTTATAAATGGTTTTTACTCTGCCGTAGCCTAGACACCAAGAAATTATATTGTTCAAAGTAGACAACTTGCAAATATATAATTAAGAGCTATCGATGTCTAACCGTTATTATTAACAAATTCTAGGATGAAATGCAAAGCAGAAATTAAACGTGTATCAACAATGCAACTACGAATGTATTTTTGTTTTTTTTATGAATTTTTCTTTTATAACATGTAAGCAAACAACAATGCAAGGCAAATAAAAACAATATATATAGCAACCAAGCAGTTTTTTTTTGGGCAAGTAAAGCGAAGCAATTATTTTTAGCAAGCAGCTCCTTTCCTTTTCTGCTTTTGCAACCTGAAAATAAAAACAAGTTATATATACTGTATTTTTATATCGAAGAAGAAACTAAATAAATGAAAAACAAAAAAATTCAAAACAACCATCGTTTTTTTGGAAGTGACTCTTTTTTGTGTTTTTTTTAAATTTTTTTTTTTGATTTTTTTTTGAAAGGAAACTTAAAAGCACTGTTTTACTAATGCAACTAAATGAATGCAAGGGTTAATTACAAATGATTTATCCTAAGTTAACCCAAAATTATATAATCACACTCTGTCTTAAATCAACAAGATAGTTCTCAGCCAGATAACAGGCAGGAGTTATCGGTGCACCACGAATCACCGTAGCAGTGCAGCCGAAGGTTTAAGTACTTTCAGAGGAACAACCACTATAATATTTACGAATTACCGTAATATTTATAAATGTTTATTACTCTACCGTAGCCTAGACACAAAGAAATTAAATTGTTCAAATAAGACAACTTGCAAATATATAATTAAGAGCTATCGATGTCTAACCGTTATTATTAACAAATTCTAGGATGAAATGCAAAGCAGAAATTAAACGTGTATTAACAATGCAACTACGAATGGATTTTTGTTTTTTTTATGAATTTTTCTTTTATAAAATGTAAGCAAACAACAATGGAAGGCAAATAAAAACAATATATATAGCAATCAAGCAGTTTTTTTGGGCAAGCAAAGCGAAGCAATTATTTTTAGCAAGCAGCTCCTTTCCTTTTCTGCTTTTGCAACCTGAAAATAAAAACAAGATATATATATAGCTTTTTTTATATCGAAGAAGAAGCTAAAATAAATGAAAAACAAAACAAATTCAAAACAACCCTCGTTTTTTTGGAAGAGTCTCTTTGTTTTTTTTTTGAATTTTTTTTTGTTTTTTTTTTGGAAAGGAAACTTAAAAGTACTGTTTTACTAATGCAACTAAATGAATGCAATGGTTAATTACAAATGATTTATCCTAAGTTAACCCAAAATTGTATAATCACACTCTATCTTAAATCAACAAGATAGTTCTCAGCCAGGTAATGGGCAGGACTTATCGGTGCACCACGAATTACCGTAGCAATGCAGCCGAAGGTTTAAGTACCTTCAGAGGAACAACCACTATAATATTTACGAATCACCGTAATATTTATAAATGGTTATTATTCTGCCGTAGCCTAGACACCAAAAAATTAAATTGTTCAAAGAAGACAACTTGCAAATATATAATTAAGAGCTATCGATGTCTAACCGTTATTATTAACAAATTCTAGGATGAAATGCAAAGTAGAAATTAAACCTGTATTAACAATGCAACTACGAATGGATTTTTGTTTTTTTTATGAATTTTTCTTTTATAAAATGTAAACAAACAACAATGCAAGGCAAATAAAAACAATATATATAACAAACAAGCAGTTTTTTTTGGGCAAGCAAAGCGAAGCAATTATTTTTAGCAAGCAACTCCTTTTCTTTTCTGCTTTTGCAACCTGAAAATAAAAACAAGTTATATATATAGTTTTTTTTATATCGAAGAAGAAACTAAATAAATGAAAAACAATAAAAATTCAAAACAACCCTCGTTTTTTTCTGGAAGAGATTCTTTGTTTGTTTGTTTTTTTTTAAATTTTTTTTTTGGAAAGGAAACTTAAAAGCACTGTTTTACTGATGCAACTAAATGAATGCAAGGGTTAATTACAAATGATTTATCCTAAATTAACACAAAATTATATAATCACACTTGTCTTAAATCAACAAGATAGTTCTCAGCCAGGTAACAGACATGAGTTAACGTTGCACCACGAATCACCGTAGCAGTGCAGCCGAAGGTTTAAGTACTTTTAGAGGAACAACCACTATAATATTTATGAATCACCGTAATATTTATAAATGGTTATTACTCTACCGTAGCCTAGACACCAAGAAATTAAATTGTTCAAAGAAGACAACTTGTTAATATATAATTAAGAGCTATCGATGTCTAACCGTTATTATTAACAAATTCTAGGATGAAATGCAAAGCAGAAATTAAACGTGTATTAACAATGCAACTACGAATGGATTTTTGTTTTTTTTATGAATTTTTGTTTTATAAAATGTAAGCAAACAACAATGCAAGGCAAATAAAAACAATATATATATCAACCAAGCAGTTTTTTTTTGGGCAAGCAAAGCGAAGCAATTATTTTTAGCAAGCAGCTCCTTTCCTTTTCTGCTTTTGCAACCTGAAAATAAAAACAAGATATATATACAGTTTTTTTTATATCGAAGAAGAAACTAAAATAAATGAAAAACAAAACAAAGTCAAAATAATCCTCGTTTTTTTGGAAGAGTCTCTTTGTTTGTTTTTATTTTTTTGAAATTTTTTTTATTTTTTTTTGGAAAGGAAACTTAAAAGTATTGTTTTACTAATGCAACTAAATAAATGCAAGGGTTAATTACAAATGATTTATCCTAAGTTAACCCAAAACTGTATAATCACACTCTGTCTTAAATCAACAAGATAGTTCTCAGCCAGGTAACGGGCAGGAGTTATTGGTGCACCACGAATCACCGTAGCAATGTAGCCGAAGGTTTAAGTACCTTCAGAGGAACAACCACTATAATATTTACGAATCACCGTAATATTTATAAATGGTTATTACTCTACCGTAGCCTAGACACCAAGAAATTTAATTGTTCAAAGAAGACAACTTGCAAATATATAATTAAGAGCTATCGATGTCTAACCGTTATTATTAACAAATTCTAGGATGAAATGCAAAGCAGAAATTAAACGTGTATTAACAATGCAACTATGAGTGGATTTTTGTTTTTTTATGAATTTTTCTTTTATAAAATGTAAGCAAACAACAATGCAAGGCAAATAAAAATAATATATATAGCAACCAAGCAGTATTTTTTGGGCAAGTAAAGCGAAGCAATTATTTTTAGCAAGCAGCTCCTTTCCTTTTCTGCTTTTGCAACCTGAAAATAAAAACAAGATATATATACAGTTTTTTTTATATCGAAGAAGAAACTAAAATAAAAGAAAAACAAAACAAATTCAAAACAACCCTCGTTTTTTTGGAAGAGTTTCTTTGTTTGTTTTTATTATTTTGAAATTTTTTTTGAAAGGAAACTTAAAAGTACTATTTTACTAATGCAACTAAATGAATGCAAGGGTTAATTACAAATGATTTATCCTAAGTTAACCCAAAATTGTACAATCACACTCTGTTTTAAATCAACAAGATATTTCTCAGCCACGTAACGGGCAGGAGTTATCGGTGCACCACGAATCACCGTAGCAATGCAGCCGAAGGTTTAAGTACCTTCAGAGGAACAACCACTATAATATTTATGAATCACCGTAATATTTATAAATGGTTATTACTCTGCCGTATCCTAGACACCAAGAAATTAAATTGTTCAAAGAAGAAAACTTGCAAATATATAATTAAGAGCTATCGATGTCTAACCGTTATTATTAACAAATTCAAGGATGAAATGCAAAGTAGAAATTAAACGTGTATTAACAATGCAACTACCAATGGATTTTTGTTTTTTTTATGAATTTTTCTTTTATAAAATGTAAGCAAACAAAATGCAAGGCAAATAAAAACAATATATATAGCAACCAAGCAGTTTTTTTTGGGCAAGCAAAGCGAAGCAATTATTTTTAGCAAGCAGCTCCTTTCCTTTTCTGCTTTTGCAACCTGAAAATAAAAACAATATATATATACAGTTTTTTTATATCGAAGAAGAAACTAAAATAAATGAAAAACAAAACAAATTCAAAACAACCGTCGTTTTTTTTGGAAGAGACTCTTTATTTCTTTTTTTTTTGAATTTTTTTTTTTGGAAAGGAAACTTAAAAGTACTGTTTTACTAATGCAACTAAATGAATGCAAGGGTTAATTACAAATGATTTATCCTAAGTTAACCCAAAATTGTATAATCACACTCTATCTTAAATCAGCAAGATAGTTCTCAGCCAGGTAACGGGCAGGAGTTATCGTTGCAGCACGATTCACCGTAGCAATGCAGCCGAAGTTTAAGTACCTTCAGAGGAACAATCACTATAATATTTACGAATCACCGTAATATTTATAAATGGTTATTACTCTGCCGTAGCCTAGACACCAAGAAATTAAATTGTTCAAAGAAGACAACTTGCAAATATATAATTAAGAGCTATCGATGTCTAATCGTTATTTTAACAAATTCTAGAATGAAATGTAAATCAGAAATTAAACGTGTATTAACAATGCAACTACGAATGGATTTTTGTTTTTTTTTTATGAATTTTTCTTTTATAAAATATAAGAAAACAACAATGAAAGGCAAATAAAAACAATATATATAGCAACCAAGCAGTTTTTTTTTGGGCAAGAAAAGCGAAGCAATTATTTTTAGGAAGGAGCTACTTTCCTTTTCTGCTTTTGCAACCTGAATATAAAAACAAGATATATATACAGTTTTTTTTTCATATCGAAGAAGAAACTAAAAAAATGAAAAACAATACAAATTCAAAACAACCCTCGTTTTTTTGGAAGAGACTCTTTGTTTGTTTTTTTTTAGTTTTTTTTTTGGAAAGGAAACTTAAAAGTACTGTTTTACTAATGCAACTAAATGAATGCAAGGGTTAATTACAAATGATTTATCCTAAGTTTACCCAAAATTGTATAATCACACTCTGTCTTAAATCAGCAAGATAGTTCTCAGCCAGGTAACGGGCATGAGTTATCGGTGCATCACGAATCACCGTAGCAATGCAGCCGAAGATTTAAGTACCTTCAGAAGAACAACCACTATAATATTTATGAATCACCGTAATATTTATAAATGGTTATTACTCTGCCGTAGCCTAGACACCAAGAAATTAAATTGTTCAAAGAAGACAACTTGCAAATATATAATTAAGAGCTATCGATGTCTAACCGTTATTATTAACAAATTCTAGGATGAAATGCAAAGTAGAAATTAAACGTGTATTAACAATTCAACTACAAGGATTTTTGTTTTTTTATTAATTTTATAAAATGTAAGCAAACAACAATGCAAATCAAATAAAAACAATATATATATAGCAACCAAGCAGTTTTTTTTGGTCAAGTAAAGCAACCTAAAAATAAAAACAAGATATATATACAGTTTTTTTTTATATCGAAGAAGAAACTGAAATAAATGAAAAACAAAACAAATTCAAAACAACCCTTGTTTTTTTTGGAAGAGACTCTTTGTTTATTTTATTTTTTGAATTTTTTTTCTTTTTCGAATGGAAACTTAAAAGTACTGTTTTACTAATGCAACTAAAAGGAAGTAAGGGTTAATTACAAATGATTTATCTTAAGTTAACCCAAAATTGTATAATCACACTCTATCTTAAATCAACAAGATAGTTCTCAGCCAAGTAACGGGCAGGAGTTAACGGTGCACCACGAATTACCGTAGCAATGCAGCCGAAGGTTTAAGTACCATTAGAGGAACAACCACTATAATATTTACGAATCACCGTAATTTTTATAAATGGTTATTACTCTACCGTAGCCTAAACACCATGAAATTAAATTGTTCAAAAAAGACAACTTGCAAATATATAATTAATAGCTATCGATGTCTAACCATTATTATTAACAAATTCTTGGATGAAATGCAAAGCAGAAATTAAACGTGTATTAACAATGCAACTACAAATGGATTTTTGTTTTTTTATGAATTTTTCTTTTGTAAAATGTAAGCAAACAAAAATGCAAGGCAAATACAAACAATATATATAGCAACCAAGCAGTTTTTTTTGGGCAAGCAAAGCGAAGCAATTATTTTTAGCAAGCAGCTCCTTTCCTTTTCTGCTTTTGCAACCTGAAAATAAAAACAAGATATATATAGAGTTTTTTTTATATCGAAGAAGAAACTAAAATAAATGAAAAACAAAACAAATTCAAAACAACCCTCTTTTTTTTGGAAGAGACTCTTTGTTCTTTTTTTTTGAATTTTTTTTTATTTTTTTATTGTAAAGGAAACTTAAAAGTACTGTTTTACTAATGCAACTAAATGAATGCAAGGGTTAATTACAAATGATTTATCCTAAGTTAACCCAAAATTTTATAATCACACTCTACCTTAAATCAACAACATAGTTCTCATCCAGGTAATGGGCAGGAGTTATCGGTGCACCACGAATTACCGTAGCGATGCAGCCGAAGGTTTAAGTACCTTCAGAGTAACAACCACTATAATATTTACGAATCACCGTAATATTAATAAATGGTTATTACTCTGCCGTTGCCTAGACACCAAGAAATTAAATTTTTCAAAGAAGACAACTTACAAATATATAATTAAGAGCTATCGATGTCTAACCGTTATTATTAACAAATTCTAGGATGAAATGCAAAGCAGAAATTAAAAGTTTATTAACAATGCAACTACGAATAGATTTTTTTTTTATTAATTTTTCTTTTATAAAATGTAAGCAAACAACAATGCAAGGAAAATAAAAACAATATATATAGCAACCAAGCAGTTTTTTTTTGGGCAAGCAAAGCGAAGCAATTATTTTTAGCAAGTAGCTCCTTTCCTTTTCTGCTTTTGCAACCTGAAAATAAAAACAAGATATATATACAGTTTTTTTATATCGAAGAAGAAACTAAAATAAATGAAAAACAAAACAAATTCAAAACAACCCTCTTTTTTTTGGAAGAGACTCTTTGTTTGTTTTTTTTTTGAAAATTATTTTTTATTTTTTTTGGAAAGGAAACTTAAAAGTACTGTTTTACTAATGCAACTAAATGAATGCAAGGGTTAATTACAAATGATTTATCCTAACTTAACCCAAAATTGTATAATCACACTCTGTCTTAAATCAACAAGATAGTTTGCAGCCAGGTAACGGGCAGGAGTTATCGGTACACCACGAATCACCGTAGCAATGCAGCCGAAGGTTTAAGTACCTTCAAAGGAACAACCACTATAATATTTACGAATCACCGTAATATTTATAAATGGTTATTACTCTGCCGTAGCCTAGACAGCAAGAAATTAAATTGTTCAAAGAAGACAACTTACAAATATATAATTAAGAGCTATCGATGTCTAACCGTTATTATTAACAAATTCTAAGATGAAATGCAAAGCAGAAATTAAACATGTATTGACAATACAACGACGAATGGATTTTTGTTTTTTTTATGAATTTTTCTTTTATAAAATGTAAGCAAACAACAATGCAAGGCAAATAAAAACAATATATATAGCAACCAAGCAGTTTTTTTTGGGCAAGGAAAGCGAAGCAATTATTTTTAGCAAGCAGCTCCTTTCCTTTTCTGCTTTTGCAACCTGAAAATAAAAACAAGATATATATACAGTTTTTTTTATATCGAAGAAGAAACTAAAATAAATGAAAAACAAAACAAATTCAAAACAACCCTCTTTTTTTTGGAAGAGACTCTTTTTTTTTCTTGAAATTTTTTTTTTAAATTTTTTTTGAAAAGGAAACTTAAAAGTACTGTTTTTCTAATGCAACTAAATGAATGCAAGGGTTAATTACAAATGATTTATCCTAAGTTAACCCAAAATTGTATAATCACACTCTGTCTTAAATCAACAAGATAGTTCTCAGCCAGGTAACGGGCAGGAGTTATCGGTGCACCACGAATCACCGTAGCAATGCAGCCGAAGGTTTAAGTACCTTCAGAGGAACAACCACTATAATATTTATGAATCACTGTAATATTTATAAATGGTTATTACTCTACCGTAGCCTAGAAAGCAAGAAATTAAATTGTTCAAAGAAGTCATCTTGCAAATATATAATTAAGAGCTATCGATTTCTAACCGTTATTATTAACAAATTTTAGGATGGAATGCAAAGCAGAAACTAAACGTGTATTAACAATGCAACTACGAATGGATTTTTGTTTTTTTTTATGAATTTTTCTTTTATAAAATGTAAGCAAACAACAATGCAAGGCAAATAAAAACAATATATATAGCAACCAAGCAGTTTTTTTTTGGTAAGCAAAGCGAAGCAATTATTTTTAGCAAGTAGCTCCTTTCCTTTTCTGCTTTTGCAACCTGAAAATAAAAACAAGATATATATACAGTTTTTTTTATATCGAAGAAGAAACTAAAATAAATGAAAAACAAAACAAATTCAAAACAACCCTCTTTTTTTGGAAGAGACTCTTTGTTCTTTTTTTTTGAATTTTATTTTATTTTTTTATTGGAAAGGAAACTTAAAAGTACTGTTTTACTAATGCAACTAAATGAATGCAAGGGTTAATTACAAATGATTTATCCTAAGTTATCCAAAAATTGTATAATCACACTCTGTCTTAAATCAAGAAGATAGTTCTCAGCCAGGTAACAAGCAGGAGTTATCGGTGTACCACGAATCACCGTAGTGATGCAGCTGAAGGTTTAAGTACCTTCAGAGGAACAACCACTATAATATTTACGAATCACCGTAATATTAATAAATGGTTATTACTCTACCGTAGCCTAGACACCAAGAAATTAAATTGTTCAAAGAAGACAACTTGCAAATATACAATTAAGAGCTATCGATTTCTAACCGTTATTATTAACAAATTTTAGGATGGAATGCAAAGCAGAAATTAAACGTGTATTAACAATGCAACTACGAATGGATTTTTGTTTTTTTTATGAATTTTTCTTTTATAAAATGTAAGCAAACAACAATGCAAGGCAAATAAAAACAATATATATAGCAACCAAGCAGTTTTTTTTTGGGAAGCAAAGCGAAGCAATTATTTTTAGCAAGCAGCACCTTTCCTTTTCAGCTTTTGCAACCTGAAAATAAAAACAAGATATATATACAGTTTTTTTTATATTGAAGTAGAAACTAAAATAAATGAAAAACAAAACAAATTCAAAACAACCCACTTTTTTTTTGGAAGAGTCTCTTTGTTTTTTTTTCTTGAATTTTTTTTATATTTTTTATTTGGAAAGGAAACTTAAAAGTACTGTTTTACTAATGCAACTAAATGAATGCAAGGGTTAATTACAAATGATTTATCCTAAGTTAACCCAAAATTTTATAATCACACTCTGTCTTAAATCAACAAGATAGTTCTCATCCAGGTAATGGGCAGGAGTTATCGGTGCACAACGAATCACCGTAGCAATGCAGCCGAAGTTTTAAGTACCTTCAGAGGAACAACCACTATAATATTTACGAATCACCGTAATATTTATAAATGGTTATTACTCTGCCGTAGCCTAGACACCAAGAAATTAAATTGTTCAAAGAAGACAACTTGCAAATATATAATTAAGAGCTATCGATGTCTAACCGTTATTATTAACAAATTCTAGGATGAAATGCAAAGCAGAAATTAAACGTGTATTAACAATACAACTACGAATGGATTTTTGTTTTTTTATGAATTTTTCTTTTATAAAATGCAAGCAAACAAAAATGTAAGGCAAACAAAAACAATATATATAGCAACCAAGCAGTTTTTTTTGGGCAAGTAAAGCGAAGCAATTATTTTTAGCAAGCAGCTCCTTTCCTTTTCTGCTTTTGCAACCTGAAAATAAAAACAAGATATATATACAATTTTTTTATATCGAAGAAGAAACTAAAATAAATGATAAACAAAACAAATTCAAAACAACCCTCATTTTTTTTGGAAGAGACTCTTTGTTTTTTTTTTTTTGAATTTTTTTTTTGAAAGGAAACTTAAAAGTACTGTTTGACTAATGCAACTAAATGAATGCAAGGGTAAATTACAAATGATTTATCCTAAGTTAACCCAAAATTGTATAATCACGCTCTGTCTTAAATCAACAAAATAGTTCTCAGCCAGGTAACAAGCAGGAGTTATCGGTGTACCACGAATCACTGTAGCAATGCAGGCGAAGGTTTAAGTACCTTCAGAGGAACAACCACTATAATATTTACGAATCACCGTAATATTTATAATTGGTTATTACTCTATCCTAGCCTAGACACCAAGAAATTAAATTGTTTAAAGAAGACAACTTGCAAATATATAATTAAGAGCTATCGATGTCTAACAGTTATTATTAACAAATTCTAGGATGAAATGCAAAGCAGAAATTAAAAGTTTATTAACAATGCAACTAAGAATGGATTTTTATTTTTTTTATAAATTTTTCTTTTATAAAATATAAGCAAACAACAATGCAAGGCAAATAAAAACAATATATATAGCAACTAAGCAGTTTTTTTGGGCATGTAAAGCGAAGCAATTATTTTTAGCAAGCAGCTCCTTTCTTTTTCTGTTTTTCCAACCTAAAAATAAAACCAAGATATATATACAATTTTTTTTATATCGAAGAAGAAACTAAAATAAATGAAAAACAAAACAAATTCAAAACAACCCTCGTTTTTCTTTTTGGAAGAGACTCTTTGTTTGTTTATTTTTTTTTTGAAATTTTTTTTTATTTTTTTTTGGAAAGGAAACTTAAAAGTACTGTTTTACTAATGCAACTAAATGAATACAAGGGTTAATTAAAAATGATTTATCCTAAGTTAACCCAAAATTGTATAATCACACTCTGTCTTAAATCAACAAGATAGTTCTCAGCCAGGTAACGGGCAGGAGTTATCGGTGCACCACGAATCACCGTAGCAATGCAGCCGAAGGTTTAAGTACCTTCAGAGGAACAACCACTATAATATTTATGAATCACTGTAATATTTATAAATGGTTATTACTCTACCGTAGCCTAGACACCAAGAAATTAAATTGTTCAAAGAAGACAACTTGCTAATATATAATTAAGAGTTATCGATGTCAAACCGTTATTATTAACAAATTCTAGGATGAAATGCAAAGTAGAAATTAAATGTGTATTAACAATGCAACTACGAATGGATTTTTGTTTTTTTTTATGAATTTTTCTTTTATAAAATGTAAGCAAAAACAATGCAAGGCAAATAAAAACAATATATATAGCAACCAAGCAGTTTTTTTTTGGGCAAGCAAAGCGAAGCAATTATTTTTAGGAAGCATCTCCTTTCATTTTCTGCTTTTGCAACCTGAAAACAAAAACAAGTTATATATACAGTTTTTTTATATCGAAGAAAAACTAAAATAAATGAGAAACAAAACAAATTCAAAACAACCCTCGTTTTTTTTAGAAGAAAATCTTTGTTTGTTTGTTTTTTTTTTGAATTTTTATTTTGGAAAGGAAACTTAAAAGTACTATTTTACTAATGCAACTAAATGAAAGCAAGGGTTAATTACAAATGATTTATCATAAGTTAACCAAAAATTGTATAATCACACTCTATCTTAAATCAACAAGATAGTTCTCAGCCAGGTAACGGGCTGGAGTTATCGGTGCACCACGAATCACCGTAACAATGCAGCCGAAGGTTTAAGTACCTTCAGAGGAACAACCACTATAATATTTACGAATCACCGTAATATTTATAAATGGTTATTACTCTACCGTAGACTAGACACCAAGAAATTAAATTGTTCAAAGAAGACAACTTGCAAATATATAATTAAGAGCTATCGATGTGTAACCATTATTATTAACAAATTCTAGGATGAAATTCAAAGAAAAATTAAACGTGTATTAACAATGCAACTACGAATGAATTTTTGTTTTTTTTATGAATTTTTCTTTTATAAAATGTAAGCAAACAACAATGCAAGGCAAATAAAAACAATATATATAGCAACCAAGCAGTTTTTTTTTTGGGCAAGCAAAGCGAAGCAATTATTTTTAGCAAGCAGCTCCTTTCCTTTTCAGCTTTTGCAACCTGAAAATAAAAACAAGATATATATATATATATATATAATTTGTTTTATATCGAAGAAGAAACTAAAATAAATGAAAAACAAAACAAATTCAAAACAACCCTCGTTTTTTTGGAAGAGACTCTTTGTTCGTTTTTTTTTTTTGAATTTTTTTTTAATTTTTTAGGAAAGGAAACTTAAAAGTACTGTTTTCCTAATGCAACTAAATGAATGCAAGGATTAATTACAAATGATTTATCCTAAGTTAACCCAAAATTGTATAATCACACTCTGTCTTAAATCAACAAGATAGTTCTCAGCCAGGTAACGGGCAGGAGTTATCGATGCACCACGAATCACCGTAGCAATGCAGCCGAAGGTTTAAGTACCTTCAGAGGAACAACCTTTATAATATTTACGAATCACCGTAATATTTAAAAATGGTTATTATTCTGCCGTAGCCTAGACACCAAGAAATTAAATTGTTCAAAGAAGACAACTTGCAAATATATAATTAAGAGCTATCGATGTCAAACCGTTATTATTAACAAATTCTAGGATGAAATGCAAAGCAGAAATTAAACGTGTATTAACAATGCAACTACGAATGGATTTTTGTTTTTTTATAAATTTTTGTTTTATAAAATGTAAGCAAACAACAATGCAAGGCAAATAAAAACAATATATATAGCAACCAAGCAGTTTTTTTTTGGGCAAGCAAAGCGAAGCAATTATTTTTAGCAAGCAGCTCCTTTCCTTTTCTTCTTTTGCAACCTGAAAATAAAAACAAGATATATATACTGTTTTTTTTATATCGAAGAAGAAACTAAAATAAATGAAAAACAAAACAAATTCAAAGCAACCCTCGTTTTTTTTGGAAGAGACTCTTCGTTTGTTTGTTTTTTTTGGAAATTTTTTTTTAATTTTTTTTAGGAAAGGAAACTTAAAAGTACTGTTTTACTAATGCAACTAAATGAATGCAAGGATTAATTACAAATGATTTATCCTAAGTTAACCCAAAATTGTATAATCACACTCTGTCTTAAATCAACAAGATAGTTCTCAGCCAGGTAACGGGCAGGAGTTAGCGGTGCACCACGAATCACCGTAGCAATGCAGCCGAAGGTTTAAGTACCTTCAGAGGAACAACCATTATAATATTTACGAATCACCGTAATATTTATAAATGGTTATTACTCTACCACAGCCTAGACACCAAGAAATTAAATTGTTCAACGAAGACAACTTGCAAATATATAATTAAGAGCTATCGATGTCTAACCGTTATTATTAACAAATTCTAGGATGAAATGCAAAACAGAAATTAAACAGGTATTAACAATGCAACTACGAATGGATTTTTGTTTTTTTTTATGAATTTTCTTTTATAAAATGTAAGCAAACAACAATGCAAAGCAAATAAAACCAATATATATAGCAACCAAGCAGTTTTATTTTGGGCAAACAAAGCGAAGCAATTATTTTTAGTAAGCAGCTCCTTTCCTTTTCTGTTTTTGCAACCTGAAAATAAAAACAAGATATATATACAGTTTCTTTTTATATCGAAGAAGAAACTAAAATAAATGAAAAACAAAACAAATTTAAAACATTCCTCGTTTTTTTTGGAAGAGACTCTTCGTTTGTTTTTTTTTTTTGAAATTTTTTTTTATTTTTTTTTGGAAAGGAAACTTAAAAGTTCTATTTTACTAATGCAACTAAATGAATGCAAGGGTTAATTACAAATGATTTATCCTAAGTTAACCCAAAATTGTATAATCATACTCTGTCTTAAATTAACAAGATAGTTCTCAGCCAGGTAACGGGCATGAGTTATCGGTGCACCACGAATTACCATAGCAATGTAGCCGAAGGTTTAAGTACCTTCAGAGGAACAACCACTATAATATTTACGAATCACCGTAATATTTATAAATGGTTTTTACTCTGCCGTAGCCTAGACACCAAGAAATTAAATTGTTCAAAGAAGACAACTTGCTAATATATAATTAGGTGCTATCGATGTCTAACCGTTATTATTAACAAATTCTAGGATGAAATGCAAAGCAGAAATTAAACGTGTATTAACAATGCAACTACGAAAGGATTTTTTTTTATGAATTTTTCTTTTATAAAATGTAAGCAAAAACAATGCAAGGCAAATAAAAACAATATATATATCAACCAAGCAGTTTTTTTTTGGGCAAGCAAAGCGAAGCAATTATTTTTAGCAAGTAGCTCCTTTCCTTTTCTGCTTTTGCAACCTGAAAATAAAAACCAGATATATATACAGTTTTTTTTATATCGAAGAAGAAACTAAAATAAATGAAAAACAAAACAAATTCAAAACAACCCTCTTTTTTTGGAAGAGACTCTTTGTTTGTTTTTTTTTTTGAAAATTATTTTTTATTTTTTTTGGAAAGGAAACTTAAAAGTACTGTAACGACCCCAGATTTAAATTTATTTAAATCGATAATTTATTGAATTTTTGAATAAAAATAGCAAAATAAATCGATAGAATGGAGCGAGTTTCCCCGAATCCAATTATATTCTGTATAAATTATTTAAATTTAAAATATTGTATACCTGAGCATATATGAGAAAATTTGAAGTTATAAATATATGTATATATTTGATTTGAATAAAAATTGTAAATATTGTATATATGTGTGAATATATATATATATGATATAAAAGTGATAAAATAAACGAATGAAAAATAAATGAAAAATAAAATAAAAATAATAGTAAATGAATGTAATATTGGATAGTTAAGTTTAAAATAAAATAACAAAAGTAAATTATATATTGATAGCTTAAGTTTGAAAAACATAAGCAAAATAAAGAGTGTGCAGGCTGAAAGTTATCAAAGAGATTAAAAATATACTAAAGTTTAAAGTAAACATATGGCTTCACATAATAAAGCAGTAGCATATATAGTATCATTAAACAAGACCGTATATACAAGCATAGTACAAACAATTGTATATAGTAAACAATTATAAAAGGATTCAGGCTGAAATTTTTAAGAAAATAAAATATACAAATAGTGTACAAAGCAATATTTTTATAAACATGAATTGTACAAGCATTTAATGAAGCCACCCAATATTTCTTCTCAGCCGAAATGCAAGGCAAGAAGGAAATGAAGATAATAATATAATCTATGTACAAATATCACTTATATTGTACAGCTGAAAATGAAAAGAAAATATAAGTGGTACAACATCAATTAATGCAAGCCATCATGTTCAAGCATATCAGCCTCCAATTTGAGATAAATTTCTCTGGCCAAAGTATAAACAAAGGATTGCCAGTACATAACAAAAATATATCAACTTGTACTCATCTCCTACATATCAATTCTTCTTATATCAGTTCGTTCCATTTTAAACTGTAAAAAATAAAGAAAAAAGAAACATCATTTTGAAAACTAAAAGATGATCAACAATTTCAAACTTCAACTTTAAACAATACAAATTGATCAAAACAAGCCAGAGAGTAGGGAGGCAAGTTTTAGCTAGAAATTCAAAGCCTGGTTCAACAGAAAAGTTCTGTTCTTCTTCCTAAACATCAAGGTGAGCAACTCCTACTTTTTTTCGAAGCTTAACTGTTTTGATATCTTGATGATTGTGAGTAACATTCTTTTTATTTGAACTAAACTAGTTGCTCATGTATAACTGGAAAACATGTCAGTGGAGTCTGGCTTGCATATGTTTAAGTTTTACAGTTGAAAGGAATCAAAAGCTAGAAATTCGAATATTTTAATTTGTGAATTTGATCACACATCTTGATTACACTCACAAAGTTAGGATTTTTAGTATAAAAATTATGAATTTTATGTGAGGGGTTATGGTGCGATTTGAATATGAACGGAAATTGCATTTTTGTCAATATAGGTTGATTCAATTAATTTTAATTTTTGAAATTTGGTATGATGCAAGCTTGAAGATGTAACATCATAGGAAAAATGCTAAAAAAATTTCTATTGCGTAATTTGATGAGTCGAGAGCGATTTAGGGTATAAGAACCCATTTCTGTCGAGCTCGAGAATGATGGTGCTGCGCCACCCACGCGTGATCGGACTTCGAGTAACTAGTGCCGATCGTGGCGTTGTACGATGACGAGGCTAGGGTCCAAAGTTGGTGGTTGATAATGGCCTGGGGAGGTGGCGCAGGGTTGTTTTCAGGTGATGTGTTGATGGGTTCGTTTGGTCGAGACAACTCGATTTTGCTCTCGAGTTTAATTCAAGATTCTGGGTGTTCGTATTGTTTTGGGGGATGGAGTGCGACTCGTGGATGGCCGCAGCACCTTCCAACGGCGGCGAAGGTAGACGTGCACGTGCACTTGGATGGGTGGTATCAGTAGTGATGGTTTGGGGAAGAAGGATATTAGCTCGAAGTAGGCATGGGGAAAAACGTGTGATGACTCGAGTATGCACTCGAGTAAAAATGTTGGTGTGCCGAGTAATATACTTAGAAAAAATTCAGGGTTGAAAATATGGTTTGAAAATATAGTACGAGTTGGTTTTTGAAATGACTCGAAGTAAATATGATTTTTTCTCGTGCGTGACCAGAAGCAGATCTCGAGAAAGAAAAATTTGAAAACAGTTTTTACTTTAATTAATTTTAAGACATTTTAAAAAAAAATAGTTCAAACAATGATTCGATTTGAAATTTTAAGCTGTAAGACTTAAGTGAAATGTTTTGAGAAATTAATTTTAGTTTATTTAGTTTAATATAATATTCTTATAAGGTTATTTATATTGAATAGATACTGTAATTTAAAGGAAAATTAAAGTAAAATGTTGTTTAAAACTAAATCTTAATCTTTTAATAATTTTTGTGATAGAGGTGATTATTTAATAAAATTTAAAAGAAAAATCAAGGAAATTAAATTATCTCTTGGTTTATTAAAACGACTAAAGATTTTGTTAATACCATTTCTTAGGAAGTAATTACTTAGTTAATTGTAATTTTTTTTTTAAAGATTGATTGAATGAATAAATAAGATTTAAATAATTAACAATTAAGAGTTAATTGATTAAGATAATTAGTTAAGAAATAATAAATAATAAATTTATTAAGGGTTAAATTATTAACTAAAGATAATTTATTTAATGGTGAATTTAATAATTAAAGGATTAATTATTTAAATAATTAAAGATTGATGAATTATAATTAAAGGTTAATTAATTTATTGTTAACGGTTAATTAATAAATGATTAAAGAGTAATTAATCAAAATAATTAGTAATCTATTAATGTTAATTAACCAGAATTAGTAATTTATTCATAGAATTTAAATCTGATTTAAAACAATCAGACAATTAACTGACCTTACCTATGAATGTTTGGGTTCTGTTGGATGATATGAATTGTTTGATATTCCTGATATGTGATGCTTTGTGATATACTTTGATCTATGTTGTGATCTGTAATTTACTTATCTGTGATGTACATATTGTTATATGAATATGCAAACCTTGACCCATAGAATGACATTTGAATTTCGATGCGACAGGGAGTCGGATTCCAGTTGGTTATCCGAAACCCACATCGAATTGTAATTGTGAATCTTTGTGACTGATAAATTTATTTTATCTATGAATCTGTGAATGAAGATAAGCGTTATCGACTATACCGCTTATCGATATATCTGTGATGATTGATGTTGCACTATTGTGTGTTAAACCCCTGGACTACACTGTTACACACACAAATATGGATTTCACGTGGAAATCGGTTAAGTCACAGATAATTCAAATTGATATTTTTGAAATTGAAATTTTAATTTCAATTGATTTTGAAATTAGAAATTTGGGTTTAAATGTGAAAAGCTTTTGAAATGGAATTTCAAAGATAAAAGTTATTTTGAATAACTTAATCGAGTTTTGAAAATCTAAATAATTGATTTAAACTAAAATTCAAGATTTGAAATTGAATTCTATGATTTGAAACTAGGGATTAAAGATGTTATACCCATTATAGAAGGGTTAAACTATTTTAAAAGAATTGATTTGGAATGTGAATATAATTCAAGGGCTTTAACTCGTTCAAATAAAATTGGATTTTTCTGAAACGAAAACTATTTGTTTTCAAATAATAACAGCTTTCATATGAGAAGTGAACTTCCAATTTGTGTTGAAAGGTTTCAAATTTAAAATGAAATTGAAATGTTTTGAAAGCTATGAATTGAATCTGTTTATTTATAACAGATTTAAAAATGGTGATTTGTTTAAACCCTTCAAAATGAAATTGTTTTGAAAACTATAAGTTGAATCTTTGTTTTAAAGTTTTAACGAGTTAATCCAATTAAATTGGAAATTGTTTTGAAATCCATGAATGTATCTTTGTGAATGGGGTTGACTTTGTGAAATAAATCTTTTTGTTTAAAGATTTGAAAATGGTAATTTGTTTAACCATTCGAATGAAAAGTTTTGGGCTTTAAGCTGTGATTTAATTGAAATCCCAATATCCATATGTTTTTAAATATTGCGCTCATTATTCGGGTTAGCCGGGAAAAGACGTTTGTGTCATATAACCCATTCCGAATAATGATACGTCGTATATGGATAGCATTTGAAGACCGGTGTTGAAGACCGGATATTTTCGAAAACGAAAGGACAACTCGTCGAATGTCTCTGCATCGACTGGCCCCGATATAGAGATTTTATCACCCTTTGTGATGGGAAGTCCGGACGGGATTGTGAATACCCGGAATTGCAAGGGCTTCGTAAGAAGTGCCTTCGGTTCTGTTCGAACCCGGAACAGACTTGTATGGATACATGTCTGACATTACACTTTGAGATATAAAGCAGATTTCGTTCAAATACATTTCTGTTGGTGGCGGAGAATTTATTCTCTTAGCTTAACACCCTTCTCTGAGACGTACGAGCTCAGAGGTTATGTAGTTGAAATTTATCAGCGATATATCCCAATTTGGTAATGTGGCATGCTAAGTGTTGCTGTGAAATGATCAGTGTTTGATCATTTACGATATGATCATTTGTTTGATCTTATATCTTTGTGATCATAGGTTGATCATTTGTTTGACCCGAAGCATGGCTTTGTGAACAAAGCGTAGCTTTGTGGACGAGACTTTGTCGAGCCTCACACCCCGGAAATGGTCAAAACAGGAAAGATGCAGCAAGGTTCTAGGGAGTAGCGCCCCTTAGTGTATGTCATTTCTTTCTGGATAGAGGTGGTATCATGGTATGGAGCCCAGATACTTAACCTATGTGGTTACTGCATTATTATTCTGATGTGGTTGTTGGAAATCGAGGATCCTCGGGAAGATCGGTTACGATCGGGGGATGGCATACGCGTGTCAGTAGTTACCTATTTTTGCAGAGGTAACCCGGCCTTGTGTTGGCAGAGATCCGGTTAGGTTCTCGGGACGTCATTCCAGAGGCGTTTCCATGTGGCAATGGGAAGTTCCTTGGCCTGACCATTTGTTGGAAATCCAAACTCCAATACGAACTTTGTACGGTATTAGTTGTAGAACCTGCCATTTACGTACGGTGGTCACCACTGTTTAGATGGTAGCTATAGTAGGCATACGATACTGGTCGTATGTTGGCTAAGATTAATATTATACTTTCGAAATGATTTCTACACTATGCACTAATAATAATATCAAAAATGATTTGATTTTTGCGTAGTAAGCATCTTTGACTAACATAAGAAGAAATCTCCTCCAAGTCTGCGTTTGCATTGTGTGTGTGGTGGGAGGTCTTATGGTAGTTTCATTTTCCAAAAGCATTGCGGTTTTCAATGTTTAAATTCTTTTATGTTGTTTAAAGATAAACTGTTTTTGTTGCTCACACCAGTCTTGCTATATTACAGCATGATAGGGGATTCTCGCTTCGCGGTTAGGTGGCGAATGGGAGACTCTTACCCCTACATGTCCCTGAGAGGGATGGGTTGGTTAGGCAGAGGCCGTGACAGTCGAGAGGCTGGCCGTAAAAGCAAGTTTGGGGTATCACTGTTAGCCACGGTGGGGCTGGGATGGTTGAAAAGCCTACCAGTTGTGACCGCCGACAGTAGTCCTTGACAAGTGGTATCAGAGCTAAGGTTGAACTTTAGCTCAGGAGTATAACACGTTAAGTAGCTCATTAGAGATAGAGTGAAGTAAACTCTAGAATGAGTATATCCTTAAGATATCCGTTTAAACGTCTCAGTAAATTCTCTTACTATCCACTGATAGTGAGTATGAGTGCAAGAAGAGAACGAGATAGGGGACAGGGAAATACGACTATCAATGGTCAATACCCTGTAACAGTGGAAATAACCTTCTTATCAATCTTCTTTGATTCGTTTCCAAATTCTTTTGATTTCTTCGTATCAGCTACAAAAAGAAGTTTCGGTATGATGATGGCTCCACGAATCGTTGTAGAAAATTCTTACTTAGTATTTTCATCGGTTTCTTATCAGCTTTTGATTTAAACCTTAATGAACTTGAAATTGGAAATTTTAAGTTGAGTTAAATTGATTAATAGAATATGAAGGCTAAATTGAATTGAATCAATAAAACGATTTTGTTTAAAACCAAATTTGAAATTCTATTGTAATTTCTTGTGAATACCAAAGTCCGAAGAGGGACAAAATTGGTATGTATTCTGAGATATTCCGACTTGAGTTTGGAATTCATATCTTAAGTTGAGGAGTTATATGAGATCGAATCTATCTATCTCTGTGCTGTTTCGTCCCTGCGAATTTCGAGGACGAAATTCTTTTAAGGGGGGAAGTTTGTAACGACCCCAGATTTAAATTTATTTAAATCGATAATTTATTGAATTTTTGAATAAAAATAGCAAAATAAATCGATAGAATGGAGCGAGTTTCCCCGAATCCAATTATATTCTGTATAAATTATTTAAATTTAAAATATTGTATACCTGAGCATATATGAGAAAATTTGAAGTTATAAATATATGTATATATTTGATTTGAATAAAAATTGTAAATATTGTATATATGTGTGAATATATATATATATATACACGATATAAAAGTGATAAAATAAACGAATGAAAAATAAATGAAAAATAAAATAAAAATAATAGTAAATGAATGTAATATTGGATAGTTAAGTTTAAAATAAAATAACAAAAGTAAATTATATATTGATAGCTTAAGTTTGAAAAACATAAGCAAAATAAAGAGTGTGCAGGCTGAAAGTTATCAAAGAGATTAAAAATATACTAAAGTTTAAAGTAAACATATGGCTTCACATAATAAAGCAGTAGCATATATAGTATCATTAAACAAGACCGTATATACAAGCATAGTACAAACAATTGTATATAGTAAACAATTATAAAAGGATTCAGGCTGAAATTTTTAAGAAAATAAAATATACAAATAGTGTACAAAGCAATATTTTTATAAACAGGAATTGTACAAGCATTTAATGAAGCCACCCAATATTTCTTCTCAGCCGAAATGCAAGGCAAGAAGGAAATGAAGATAATAATATAATCTATGTACAAATATCACTTATATTGTACAGCTGAAAATGAAAAGAAAATATAAGTGGTACAACATCAATTAATGCAAGCCATCATGTTCAAGCATATCAGCCTCCAATTTGAGATAAAATTCTCTGGCCAAAGTATAAACAAAGGATTGCCAGTACATAACAAAAATATATCAACTTGTACTCATCTCCTACATATCAATTCTTCTCATATCAGTTCGTTCCATTTTAAACTGTAAAAAAAAAGGAAAAAAGAAACATCATTTTGAAAACTAAAAGATGATCAACAATTTCAAACTTCAACTTTAAACAATACAAATTGATCAAAACAAGCCAGAGAGTAGGGAGGCAAGTTTTAGCTAGAAATTCAAAGCCTGGTTCAACAAAAAAGTTCTATTTTTCTTCCTAAACATCAAGGTGAGCAACTCCTACTTTTTTTCGAAGCTTAACTGTTTTGATATCTTGATGATTGTGAGTAACATTCTTTTTATTTGAACTAAACTAGTTGCTCATGCATAACTGGAAAACATGTCAGTGGAGTCTGGCTTGCATATGTTTAAGTTTTACAGTTGAAAGGAATCAAAAGCTAGAAATTCGAATATTTTAATTTGTGAATTTGATCACACATCTTGATTACACTCACAAAGTTATGATTTTTAGTATAAAAATTATGAATTTTATGTGAGGGGATATGGTGCGATTTGAATATGAACGGAAATTGCATTTTTGTCAATATAGGTTGATTCAATTAATTTTAATTTTTGAAATTTGGTATGATGCAAGCTTGAAGATGTAACATCATAGGAAAAATGCTAAAAAAAATTTCTATTGCGTAATTTGATGAGTCGAGAGCGATTTAGGGTATAAGAACCCATTTCTGTCGAGCTCGAGAATGATGGTGCTTCGCCACCCACGCGTGATCGGACTTCGAGTAACCAGTGCCGATCGTGGCGTTGTACGATGACGAGGCTAGGGTCCAAAGTTGGTGGTTGATAATGGCCTGGGGAGGTGGCGCAGGGTTGTTTTCAGGTGATATGTTGATGGGTTCGTTTGGTCGAGACAACTCGATTTTGCTCTCGAGTTTAATTCAAGATTCTGGGTGTTCGTATTGTTTTGGGGGATGGAGTGCGACTCGTGGATGGCCGCAGCACCTTCCAACGGCGGCGAAGGTAGACGTGCACGTGCACTTGGATGGGTGGTATCAGTAGTGATGGTTTGGGGAAGAAGGATATTAGCTCGAAGTAGGCATGGGGAAAAACGTGTGATGACTCGAGTATCCACTCGAGTAAAAATGTTGGTGTGCCGAGTAATATACTTAGAAAAAATTCAGGGTTGAAAATATGGTTTGAAAATATAGTACGAGTTGGTTTTTGAAATGACTCGAAGTAAATATGATTTTTTCTCGTGCGTGACCAGAAGCAGATCTCGAGAAAGAAAAATTTGAAAACAGTTTTTACTTTAATTAATTTTAAGACATTTTAAAAAAAAATAGTTCAAACAATGATTCGATTTGAAATTTTAAGCTGTAAGACTTAAGTGAAATGTTTTGAAGAAATTAATTTTAGTTTATTTAGTTTAATATAATATTCTTATAAGGTTATTTATATTGAATAGATACTGTAATTTAAAGGAAAATTAAAGTAAAATGTTGTTTAAAACTAAATCTTAATCTTTTAATAATTTTTGTGATAGAGGTGATTATTTAATAAAATTTAAAAGAAAAATCAAGGAAATTAAATTATCTCTTGGTTTATTAAAACGACTAAAGATTTTGTTAATACCATTTCTTAGGAAGTAATTACTTAGTTAATTGTAAATTTTTTTTAAAGATTGATTGAATGAATAAATAAGATTTAAATAATTAACAATTAAGAGTTAATTGATTAAGATAATTAGTTAAGAAATAATAAATAATAAATTTATTAAGGGTTAAATTATTAACTAAAGATAATTTATTTAATGGTGAATTTAATAATTAAAGGATTAATTATTTAAATAATTAAAGATTGATGAATTATAATTAAAGGTTAATTAATTTATTGTTAACGGTTAATTAATAAATGATTAAAGAGTAATTAATCAAAATAATTAGTAATCTATTAATGTTAATTAACCAGAATTAGTAATTTATTCATAGAATTTAAATCTGATTTAAAACAATCAGACAATTAACTGACCTTACCTATGAATGTTTGGGTTCTGTTGGATGATATGAATTGTTTGATATTCCTGATATGTGATGCTTTGTGATATACTTTGATCTATGTTGTGATCTGTAATTTACTTATCTGTGATGTACATATTGTTATATGAATATGCAAACCTTGACCCATAGAATGACATTTGAATTTCGATGCGACAGGGAGTCGGATTCCAGTTGGTTATCCGAAACCCACATCGAATTGTAATTGTGAATCTTTGTGACTGATAAATTTATTTTATCTATGAATCTGTGAATGAAGATAAGCGTTATCGACTATACCGCTTATCGATATATCTGTGATGATTGATGTTGCACTATTGTGTGTTAAACCCCTGGACTACACTGTTACACACACAAATATGGATTTCACGTGGAAATCGGTTAAGTCACAGATAATTCAAATTGATATTTTTGAAATTGAAATTTTAATTTCAATTGATTTTGAAATTAGAAATTTGGGTTTAAATGTGAAAAGCTTTTGAAATGGAATTTCAAAGATAAAAGTTATTTTGAATAACTTAATCGAGTTTTGAAAATCTAAATAATTGATTTAAACTAAAATTCAAGATTTGAAATTGAATTCTATGATTTGAAACTAGGGATTAAAGATGTTATACCCATTATAGAAGGGTTAAACTATTTTAAAAGAATTGATTTGGAATGTGAATATAATTCAAGGGCTTTAACTCGTTCAAATAAAATTGGATTTTTCTGAAATGAAAACTATTTGTTTTCAAATAATAACAGCTTTCATATGAGAAGTGAACTTCCAATTTGTGTTGAAAGGTTTCAAATTTAAAATGAAATTGAAATGTTTTGAAAGCTATGAATTGAATCTGTTTATTTATAACAGATTTAAAAATGGTGATTTGTTTAAACCCTTCAAAATGAAATTGTTTTGAAAACTATAAGTTGAATCTTTGTTTTAAAGATTTAACGAGTTAATCCAATTAAATTGGAAACTGTTTTGAAATCCATGAATGTATCTTTGTGAATGGGGTTGACTTTGTGAAATAAATCTTTTTGTTTAAAGATTTGAAAATGGTAATTTGTTTAACCATTCGAATGAAAAGTTTTGGGCTTTAAGCTGTGATTTAATTGAAATCCCAATATCCATATGTTTTTAAATATTGCGCTCATTATTCGGGTTAGCCGGGAAAAGACGTTTGTGTCATATAACCCATTCCGAATAATGATACGTCGTATATGGATAGCATTTGAAGACCGGTGTTGAAGACCGGATATTTTCGAAAACGAAAGGACAACTCGTCGAATGTCTCTGCATCGACTGGCCCCGATATAGAGATTTTATCACCCTTTGTGATGGGAAGTCCGGACGGGATTGTGAATACCCGGAATTGCAAGGGCTTCGTAAGAAGTGCCTTCGGTTCTGTTCGAACCCGGAACAGACTTGTATGGATACATGTCTGACATTACACTTTGAGATATAAAGCAGATTTCGTTCAAATACATTTCTGTTGGTGGCGGAGAATTTATTCTCTTAGCTTAACACCCTTCTCTGAGACGTACGAGCTCAGAGGTTATGTAGTTGAAATTTATCAGCGATATATCCCAATTTGGTAATGTGGCATGCTGAGTGTTGCTGTGAAATGATCAGTGTTTGATCATTTACGATATGATCATTTGTTTCTTATATCTTTGTGATCATAGGTTGATCATTTGTTTGACCCGAAGCATGGCTTTGTGAACAAAGCGTAGCTTTGTGGACGAGACTTCGTCGAGCCTCACACCCCGGAAATGGTCAAAACAGGAAAGATGCAACAAGGTTCTAGGGAGTAGCGCCCCTTAGTGTATGTCATTTCTTTCTGGATAGAGGTGGTATCATGGTATGGAGCCCAGATACTTAACCTATGTGGTTACTGCATTATTATTCTGATGTGGTTGTTGGAAATCGAGGATCCTCGGGAAGATCGGTTACGATCGGGGGATGGCATACGCGTGTCAGTAGTTACCTATTTTTATAGAGGTAACCCGGCCTTGTGTTGGCAGAGATCCGGTTAGGTTCTCGGGACGTCATCCAGAGGCGTTTCCATGTGGCAATGGGAAGTTCCTTGGCCTGACCATTTGTTGGAAATCCAAACTCCAATACGAACTTTGTACGGTATTAGTTGTAGAACCTGCCATTTACGTACGGTGGTCACCACTGTTTAGATGGTAGCTATAGTAGGCATACGATACTGGTCGTATGTTGGCTAAGATTAATATTATACTTTCGAAATGATTTCTACACTATGCACTAATAATAATATCAAAAATGATTTGATTTTTGCGTAGTAAGCATCTTTGACTAACATAAGAAGAAATCTCCTCCAAGTCTGCGTTTGCATTGTGTGTGTGGTGGGAGGTCTTATGGTAGTTTCATTTTCCAAAAGCATTGCGGTTTTCAATGTTTAAATTCTTTTATGTTGTTTAAAGATAAACTGTTTTTGTTGCTCACACCAGTCCCATGACTGATCCGGAGTTTATTGTTCATTTCCTAAACTCTGGATGCTCAAAATTTTCTACACGAGCAGTCTAGAGTTGGGTTTTTCAGATAGCCAGGTTCAGTAGATTTTCTGGAGCTAGTTCAGTCTTTGGATCGGACTGCACTTGCTTATTCTTGGTGTATCGTTATTGGGAGTTCGAGCTACTGCTGGAGTTCTCTCTTGAAGACTATCTTAGAGTTATTTGTTCCGCTGCTGATATTAGTTATCTATTTTTCTTTTCCGCTGCTATTTGTTGTATCATATCTCTGTTGTATCAGATATTGTATATCAATGTATTATTCTTTTATTCCGCTGTGTTATTTACTTAACTGTGTTATAAGCTCCGGAGAACCAGATTTGGCATTTGAATCTACGGCATTTTGAGTACAAGTGAAGTACGGGTGCCGATTTTCGAAGGCCAACTTTTGGGTCTTTACAAGTACTGTTTTACTAATGCAACTAAATGAATGCAAGGGTTAATTACAAATGATTTATCCTAACTTAACCCAAAATTGTATAATCACACTCTGTCTTAAATCAACAAGATAGTTTGCAGCCAGGTAACGGGCAGGAGTTATCGGTACACCACGAATCACCGTAGCAATGCAGCCGAAGGTTTAAGTACCTTCAGAGGAACAACCACTATAATATTTACGAATCACCGTAATATTTATAAATGGTTATTACTCTGCCGTAGCCTAGACATCAAGAAATTAAATTGTTCAAAGAAGACAACTTACAAATATATAATTAAGAGCTATCGATGTCTAACCGTTATTATTAACAGATTCTAAGATGAAATGCAAAGCAGAAATTAAACGTATATTAACAATACAACGACGAATGGATTTTTGTTTTTTTCATGAATTTTTCTTTTATAAAATGTAAGCAAACAACAATGCAAGGCAAATAAAAACAATATATATAGCAACCAAGCAGTTTTTTTTGGGCAAGGAAAGCGAAGCAATTATTTTTAGCAAGCAGCTCCTATCCTTTTCTGCTTTTGCAACCTGAAAATAAAAACAAGATATATATACAGTTTTTTTTATATCGAAGAAGAAACTAAAATAAATGAAAAACAAAACAAATTCAAAACAACCCTCTTTTTTTTGGAAGAGACTCTTTGTTTTTTTTTTCTTGAAATTTTTTTTTAATTTTTTTTGGAAAGGAAACTTAAAAGTACTGTTTTTCTAATGCAACTAAATGAATGCAAGGGTTAATTACAAATGATTTATCCTAAGTTAACCCAAAATTGTATAATCACACTTTGTCTTAAATCAACAAGATAGTTCTCATTCGGGTAAAAGGCAGGAGTTATCGGTGCACCATGAATCACCGTAGCAATGCGGCCGAAGGTATAAGTACCTTCAGAGGAACAACCACTATAACATTTACGAATCACCATAATATTTATAAATGGTTATTACTCTGCCGTAGCCTAGACAGCAAGAAATTAAATTGTTCAAAGAAGTCATCTTGCAAATATATAATTAAGAGCTATCGATTTCTAACCGTTATTATTAACAAATTTTAGGATGGAATGCAAAGCAGAAATTAAAAGTGTATTAACAATGCAACTACGAATGGATTTTTGTTTTTTTTATGAATTTTTCTTTTATAAAATGTAAGCAAACAACAATGTAAGGCTAATAAAAACAATATATATAGAAACCAAGCAGTTTTTTTTGGTAAGCAAAGCGAAGCAATTATTTTTAGCAAGTAGCTCCTTTCCTTTTCTGCTTTTGCAACCTGAAAATAAAAACAAGATATATATACAGTTTTTTTTATATCGAAGAAGAAACTAAAATAAATGAAAAACAAAACAAATTCAAAACAACCCTCTTTTTTTTGGAAGAGACTCTTTGTTCTTTTTTTTTTGAATTTTATTTTATTTTTTTATTGGAAAGGAAACTTAAAAGTATTGTTTTACTAATGCAACTAAATGAATGCAAGGGTTAATTACAAATGATTTATCCTAAGTTATCCAAAAATTGTATAATCACACTCTGTCTTAAATCAAGAAGATAGTTCTCAGCCAGGTAACGGGCAGGAGTTATCGGTGCACCATGAATCACCGTAGTGATGCAGCTGAAGGTTTAAGTACCTTCAGAGGAACAACCACTATAATATTTACGAATCACCGTAATATTAATAAATGGTTATTACTCTACTGTAGCCTAGACACCAAGAAATTATTGTTCAAAGAAGACAACTTGCAAATATATAATTAAGAGCTATCGATTTCTAACCGTTATTATTAACAAATTTTAGGATGGAATGCAAAGCAGAAATTAAACGTGTATTAACAATGCAACTACGAATGGATTTTTGTTTTTTTTATGAATTTTTCTTTTATAAAATGTAAGCAAACAACAATGCAAGGCAAATAAAAACAATATATATAGCAACCAAGCAGTTTTTTTTGGGAAGCAAAGCGAAGCAATTATTTTTAGCAAGCAGCACCTTTCCTTTTCAGCTTTTGCAACCTGAAAATAAAAACAAGATATATATACAGTTTTTTTATATTGAAGTAGAAACTAAAATAAATGAAAAACAAAACAAATTCAAAACAACCCACTTTTTTTTGGAAGAGACTCTTTTTTTTTCTTGAATTTTTTTTATATTTTTTATTTGGAAAGGAAACTTAAAAGTACTGTTTTACTAATGCAACTAAATGAATGCAAGGGTTAATTACAAATGATTTATCCTAAGTTAACCCAAAATTTTATAATCACACTCTGTCTTAAATCAACAAGATAGTTCTCATCCAGGTAATGGGCAGGAGTTATCGGTGCACAACGAATCACCGTAGCAATGCAGCCGAAGTTTTAAGTACCTTCTGAGGAACAACCAATATAATATTTACGAATCACCGTAATATTTATAAATGGTTATTACTCTGCCGTAACCTAGACACCAAGAAATTAAATTGTTCAAAGAAGACAACTTGCAAATATATAATTAAGAGCTATCGACGTCTAACCGTTATTATTAACAAATTCTAGGATGAAATGCAAAGCAGAAATTAAACGTGTATTAACAATACAACTACGAATGGATTTTTGTTTTTTTTATGAATTTTTCTTTTATAAAATGTAAGCAAACAACAATGTAAGGCAAACAAAAACAATATATATAGCAACCAAGCAGTTTTTTTTGGGCAAGTAAAGCGAAGCAATTATTTTTAGCAAGCAGCTCCTTTCCTTTTCTGCTTTTGCAACCTGAAAATAAAAACAAGATATATATACAATTTTTTTTATATCGAAGAAGAAACTAAAATAAATGATAAACAAAACAAATTCAAAACAACCCTCATTTTTTTGGAAGAGACTCTTTGTTTGTTTTTTTATTTTTATTTTTTGAAATTTTTTTTTGAAAGGAAACTTAAAAGTACTGTTTGACTAATGCAACTAAATGAATGCAAGGGTAAATTACAAATGATTTATCCTAAGTTAACCCAAAATTGTATAGTCACGCTCTGTCTTAAATCAACAAAATAGTTCTCAGCCAGGTAACAAGCAGGAGTTATCGGTGCACCACGAATCACTGTAGCAATGCAGCCGAAGGTTTAAGTACCTTCAGAGGAACAACCACTATAATATTTACGAATCACTGTAATATTTATAATTGGTTATTACTCTATCCTAGCCTAGACACCAAGAAATTAAATTGTTTAAAGAAGACAACTTGCAAATATATAATTAAGAGCTATCGATGTCTAACAGTTATTATTAACAAATTCTAGGATGAAATGCAAAGCAGAAATTAAAAGTTCATTAACAATGCAACTACGAATGGATTTTTATTTTTTTTATAAATTTTTCTTTTATAAAATGTAAGCAAACAACAATGCAAGGCAAATAAAAACAATATATATAGCAACTAAGCAGTTTTTTTGGGCATGTAAAGCGAAGCAATTATTTTTAGCAAGCAGCTCCTTTCTTTTTCTGTTTTTCCAACCTAAAAATAAAACCAAGATATATATACAATTTTTTTTTATATCGAAGAAGAAACTTGAAATGACCCTCCTATTTCTACTCTAATTCCATAAGGATTTTTTTTTTAAGGTAAAGAGGACATATATATAGATAGATATATCATCCATTGCAATTATAATTCTCAGGGTCAATATCTTTCTCCAATAAACAAAATATATCCAGGATCACAATAATCAACCAATATAAATATATCAGTACATTCGCAAAGTTAAGCACATACATGTGAGGATGTATATGCCTCTCTTGTTTGAATCAGAGTTCTGGAAAACAAGAGGATATTGGATTGCTGATTTTTTTTTTGACCAAACAATCCACTGGAAACATATACTTTAGTCTGTTTATCCTAACTAAGAAGTGATCAAGTAATAATCAGTGGAAAGCAAGCTTTTAATATAGATGTTTGTGTTAAAGTCTGAATAGTATCAAACTCAAGCTAAAAGAAAGCGGGTCATAAGAGAACACAAGCAACATCTAGGCGTAATGGAAACGCGCCTAACTTATACACGAGAGGTCACAAGTTCGAGTACTATGCTGGTTGGTTCAAACACAATTTTTGTTTTCATTTTTTTTCATTTTTCTCCTGTACAGTTTGGAACCTGTTATCTACCTATATCTGCACATATATACTTTATTTTTGCCTATATTCTATCATACAAAACAATAATTCTTGCTTTATTATTTTTGAAACCCATTCCTACAATCTGGAAGGCTTCATGATTGATGTTAATTAAGGGTCTGTTGCTTGGGTTTTGTAAATGATAGAAGTGTTTATCATTATCCAGGTTTGAATTTCTTCTCACAAAATCTGTCTGGAATTAAGAATGCATTTTGTTAGAATCTGAGTGAAAGTCAGATTCTTATCACAAATACAAAGGAAAAGGTGTGGTAATATTTGCACTAAACATGTTTATGTGCATATATATATATGCAACTATTTGGATCTGGCTTACAATTCCCTTATTACAAATCCTTTCTTTAAAAATAGGACATGAGACATTTGTATGAAACAAGTTTAATTATGGGAACCTTGCAGCCATATAAAACATTCAACCTATGCCTATTTTCTTTTGTATACATATGCCATGGTAGAAAATAAAACCATTTAATTTTCTGAGAATCAACTATCCAGATTTTCCAAAACTTAAATCCTTTCCAAAGACTCAAGATTGACTAATACATTTATAAAATATAGTCATTCGATTTTAACATGGTGTTCTGGCTAAATCCACTTACAAGATTTGATTAATTTTTTTTTAAACACAACAGATATTTAACTTGGTTCATAGATTCCAGATACAAGTCAATCTCTTAATAAAATACCTAACAAAATATCCATCCAACATTCAACACTTAATACAAGTAGCAATTTAAATTGTCAATACATGTAGATTTCAACATTTAGGCTCTTATCTAACTAAGTTTAGCATGCTATATCTTCTTCTCAAAGCCTTGCTCCTACTCCTACTTAGTTGCTGCAATCCCTGAAAAAGCATTTGAAACTGCCTCATTTTAAATGAGACACCCCAGATGTCATTAGCACACTAGGGTCAGACACATGTCTGGTATGAGAAAGCTCACAAAAATAATTAGTTAATTAGGTTAAAGTCAAGTTAAGTACATATACAGAAAGTTCGGCCCTTTGGAATCAGGCAAATACTTGTGTGCATGCTCTGTATCATTGTGCATGTGCACACTTTAATTTTCTTTCCAGAGACTACATATATAAAAATGGCACATACATTCAAGCATACAATTTAATCATAGTCAAACAATCATTCATACCAAACAGGAAAATAACCAATATGAGTTAAATCATTTATTCAATTCTCATATTTCAAA
Source organism: Allium fistulosum (assembly GCA_030737815.1). Lineage (NCBI taxonomy): Eukaryota > Viridiplantae > Streptophyta > Magnoliopsida > Asparagales > Amaryllidaceae > Allium > Allium fistulosum. The sequence goes on along the minus strand of CM060907.1, from coordinate 274,619,519 downwards.
TCTGGGAAAAACTCTAGTTTTCTCATCATCTCAAGTATTATTCCCTGGGTATATTCATCTATCCTTGGTCTCATCTGCAATATTTATGAATCAATGGACACACTGTAATGAACTAATTCACTCCATTACACAAAGATCTCAGGACTTAAACAAGCCATGTGTCAACTTGTGTTACTCAAGCACACAAGTCATTCCCGCAGTGTTCTTGACCCCAATTTCCTAATCAGGTTTAAGTTAATAATAACTCTTTTGATTTTTCATGACAAAACCATTCAGTGAATCATTTCATTAGCTAAAAACATCCATAACATGGCATCTCATATTATCCATGACCATACAGAGGCAAACAAGTAAACAACCATTGGTGATTATAAAATAAGGTTCTGTATATATATATATATATTCATCCTGGTATTTAAAAGGAGTTTAGGCAACTAACATTGGCTTATGGTTTCTGGGAGAGTTTTTCTTTTGCAAACATTTGTGCTTGAGTTAAACTCAGGATGACCTGGTTTCACTGAATCACAAAATTTTGTTTGCTATGCATTTTATTGAATCAGGAGCATCAGCACATAGGCAACCCTATTGCACCCCTAATTCCTTTCTATTTCAAGCCTCAGCACTTATACATGAGTATATTGCAGCTCAACATTATTTACATCTTTCTGGGTTGAGCCAAAACCAATACTACTTGCCTATTCTCCACATTTTATTTTCTGGGTATTTGTTTATATCCCTAAACATTAACATATCAGGGATCTGAGTGTATAAAACAGATATGTATACTATCAACCCATAAAACTTTGTTATAATAAAACAAGTGATCAACCAAAGAGAATCAAAACATTTTCAGATTTAAATTCACAGATAAGCATTCATATATGAAAATACTCTTTTAAGAAAAATACTTTTAACTGGCTGCCTACATTAGGACTTATTGCCTTAGATTTTTGAGTGAGTTTTCTCACCTAGCTCTCTTCTTTGTTTCCTTAATTAATTGATGAGCTTCTGCCCTTAGCCTCAAGCTCTCTTCCTTCCCTTGCCTTATGATTTCTATGGTGTTGTTTGTTTTTTTTTCAAAATTCTTTTCTGAGGAGGAGAGGAGGATGCTGCATATACATGTATATATATATACAGGGTCTCTCTTAGGGTTTTGGGTATTGGCTAAGGCCATTTTTGCCCACCAGAAAAATCATGTTATCTGCATTTTAAACCCAAAGTTTTACCCTTCCCGGCTTAATTTGGGTGAAGAGAAAAGTGGTTACACATTTTTTTTTCAGAAATTTGCTTTTCAGAAAATACTTTTCCCCTTGTCTACAATCATGCTAAAAATGTGACTTGATTTTGTTATTTATTAAATACTCTTTTCTAATTCTGCCTATACCAAGCACTTCCCTGTTTTATCTTATTTTTTTCTATTTTTAGCTTTCATGCAAATGGTATGTACTTCCTTCATTTATTTATAAGAGGATTATTCCTTTTTATATCTTCATTCTTTTTATTTCTGCTTATATTAAAATATGTCTGTATATTTTATTTCACTAGTTTAAACTCTAGTATTTTATTAACACATATATATTTATATAAGTCTTACTGAAATAATTAGTACACCCACCTATATATTCATACATCATTCTATACTGACACACACATGCACATGTACACTCAAAAATATTCAGTAGCATTCATATATACATTTACTCATGCATACTACTTTTAAGAATTTAATCTACATATATATATATATATATATATATATATATATTTCCATACACATCAATATGTATGTATTCTTGGAGTTCAGGGTTTTAGCTTATATTCATGTGCATTTCCTGTGCACACATGTACACACACTGATACACTATCAAGCTATATCAATTCCTCCTTCAAAATTTATTTAAAAATTATTTTAAATTTATTTATATTTTCCAGAATAAATTCCTAAAATCTTGGGTCATTACATACACCCCTCCTTTTAGAAATTGTGTCCCACAATTTTCCTAAGTTTAAAATAAATTTTAAACTTAATTCAGAGAACAAGTATATTCTCTACCAAATAGATTCTTAGTTCTATACTAACTAAAAATATATTCATCCAAAATAAAGAAAACAATCAAAAATCAGAATTACCTTAATCTGAAAATAGCTTAGGATAATTCATCCTAACTTTGTCTTCTAATTCCCATGTGCAATCACTAGGATCAAGACTCCACTGTACCTTCACAAGTTTCAGAGATTTATTCCTCAACTTCTTCACATCTTTTGCCAAAATTCCCACTGGATCCTTTTCATAAATCAAATTAGGATTTATCTGCACTTGGGTTGGGGTTTCAAGAATTTCTGCCTTGTCATGGACCCATCTTCTCAATTGTGATACATGAAAAACATCATGTATAACTTGCATGTTTTCTGGTAATTCCAACTTATATGCCAAGGGACCAATTCTCTCCAGAATTTTGTATGGTCCAATATATCTTGGGATTAATTTGCCTTGTTTTCCAAACCTCAGCACATTTTTCATGGGTGAGATTTTGATGAAAACAAAATTTCCCACCTCATATTCTACCTGCCTCCTTCTCATGTCTGCAAATTTCTTTTGCCTATCTTGAGCTGCTGTCATTCTTCTTCTTACCAACTCAATTTTCTCCTTGGTTTCTTGTATGTACTCAGGTCCTAAAATAGACCTTTCTCCTGCTTCTACCCAGCAAACAGGTGACAAACAGGGTTTACCATATAAGGCTTCAAATGGAGCCATTCCTATGGTGCTTTGGTAGCTGTTGTTGTATGTAAATTCAACTAGATGAAGATAATCTTCCCAGTTGCCCCCAAAATCCAGTATACATGCCCTCAACATGTCCTCCAAAACTTTGTTTACCACCTCAGTCTGCCCATCTGATTGAGGATGGTAGGCAGTACTTAAACATAGTTCACTTCCCATTGCTTCTTGAAAGCTTCTCCAGAATTTTGAAGTGAAGATGGTATCCCTATCACTCACAATGGTTTTGGGAATGCCATGTAACTTTACCACTTCTTTTATAAAAATTTGAGCTAGCTTTGGTGCTGTTCTTTCTGACTTGACTGGGATGAAGTGTGCTACCTTGGTTAGCCTATCAACTATCACCCATATACTTGTATTACCTCTCTTAGATCTAGGCAGTCCATCTATGAAGTCCATAGATATGTCTTCCCACTTCCACTGTGGTACACTAAGAGGTTGCATCAACCCTGATGGTCTTTGAGTTTCAGCCTTGACTTGTTGGCAAGTCATACATTTGGCAATGTACTTAGCTATATCAAATTTCATCCCCTTCCACCAGAAGTCTCTTTTCAAATTTCGATACATTTTTGTGTTACCTGGGTGTATGGAGTATTTACTTCTGTGATATTCATTCAATATCTCCTTCTTCAATTCTATGTCCTCTGGTACACACATCCTATTCTGGTATCTCATATAACCATCTTTATCAATGTGGTGATTCATTACTTCCTCCCCTCTTGAGAGGAGCATTCTCTTCTCTAATAAGTGAGCATCTTGTTCTTGCATTTTTCCTACCTTCAGAATTAAATCTGGTTGAAGTGTCATTAAGCTTAACTTCCCTTTATCTTCTTGTGCACCATGCATCTGCTCATTAATGTGCACACAACCATTCTCCCCAATCTCTAACTCAGTTAGCAAAAATAAGTTTTTAAATTCTTCTATCATCATCATAGCCAATTTAGCATGCTGTCTACTTAGAGCATCTGCAACTTTGTTTGCTTTTCCTGGTGTATAAAGTATGTCAAAGTCATAGGCAGCTAAGAACTCCACCCATCTATGTTGCCTCATGTTCAAATCTTTTTGTGAAAACAAATATTTTAGAGACTTGTGGTCAGTGTAAAGTTCAAACTTAGTACCTAACAAATAATGTCTCCAAAGTTTTAAAGCATATATCACAGCTGCTAATTCGAGATCATGTGTGGCATACCTTACTTCATGGGGTTTAAGTTGTCTGGATGCATATGCAATGACTTGGCCTTGTTGCATCAACACTGCACCCAAGCCAAATCCACTAGCATCAGTGTATACCACTAATTCTTCATTTCCATGTGGTACCTTTAGAATTGGAGCATTCACCAATGCCTCCTTCAACTGTTCAAAAGACTTTTCACATTTTTCTGACCAAACAAAAGCTTGGTTCTTCCTGGTTAGGTTAGTGAGTGGTGTAGAAATTTTTGAAAAATCTTTTATAAACCTCCTATAATACCCTGCCATCCCCATAAATGACCTCACTTCACTCACAGTGCTTGGCCTCTTCCATGCTTGAATAGCCACTACTTTATTGGGGTTCACAGAAATTCCTTTGGCAGATATAACATGGCCAAGAAAATGTACTTCCTCTTTCCAAAACACACATTTTGAAAATTTTGCCTTTAAATCTTTTTCCCTTAATCTAGACAAAACCAGGTGCAAATGATGCTTATGTTCTTCCACTGTCTTGGAATAAATCAAAATGTCATCTATAAAAATAAGCACAAACTTGTCTAAACAATCTCTAAAGGTTCTGTTCATTAAATCTACAAAGTAAGATGGTGCATTGGTCAAGCCAAATGGCATAACAAAAAATTCATACAACCCATACCTAGTGTTAAAGGCAGTGTACTTGATGCTTGATTCTTCCACCTTCATTTGATGAAAACCAGATGCTAAGTCTAGTCTAGAAAATACTTTTGCCCCTGCTAATTGATCAAAAAGATCATCTATTCTTGGCAATGGGTATTTATTTTTAATAGTTACTTTGTTTAATTCTCTATAATTTATGCAGAGTCTTAAGGAGCCATCTTGCTTCTTAACAAATACCACTGGTGCTCCCCAGCAAGAATTACTTGGTCTTATAAAACCCTTCTCTTCCAATTCTTCTAACTGTTTCTTTAATTCTTTTAGTTCATTTGGCCCCATTCTAGTTGGCTTTTTAATCACTGGGCTTGCTCCTGGAACTAGATTGATCTGGAATTCTACTGGTCTATGGTGTGGAATACCCTTGAACTCACCAAACACATCCAAATATTCATTGACTATGGGAATTTCTTCAATGGTTAGTTCACTGAAATCTTTTTCTGAGTCAACTAAATGATATAGTTTTCCTTCCTTAGCTACCTCACATAAAACTGTGATTCTCTGGCCTCTAGAATTTTGCAATGATATGGTGGATGAGTCTAAATTAATTATGGCTTTAAATTGCCTTAACCAGTCTACCCCCAATATAACACCTATATTTGGGTAATTCAAAACATATAAATTGGAAATAAAAATATTTCCTCCTATGTTTAATTCCACATCCACACAAATCATATTTAAAACACTAGAACTCCCCAATGGACTGTGTATATGCAATGGGGTTTCAACCAATATGCAATTCAGTTTTAGCATTTTAACCAATTCATAAGAAATTAAAGAGTGAGTTGCCCCAGTATCATATACTACTGTTATGGGTATGGTACAAATAAGTAATATACCTTCCACTTGGCTATGGTTTACAGTGTTACTCTCCACTGTGGCTTTGCCTTTTCCTTCCAAATTTGCCAATTTGCCTTGCTGTTTATACTCAGGACAATTCCTCTTCATATGCCCCTCTTTCCCACATAGATAGCATTTGAAAGCTCCTCCTTTCAATTCTGGACATCTTGGTTTGATATGCCCTTCCTTTCCACACTGATGGCACACAATTTTCTTTTTGTTTTCCTTAGCTTTGACATCTCCAGTGCTTTTGTTACTAGCCTCTTCTTTCTTCTTATCATAAGGGTGATACCTCCCCTTACCTTTCTTGATATTATTGCTCTTAAAATTTCTGAACTTCTCCCTTTCCTTGTCATGCTGCTCCAACCTCAAAGCTAAGTCTATCACATGGTCAAAAGTCTTGTCTGCATAGGGTAACATGGCTCTGCTAAGTCCTGGGTTCAGACCTTTTATGTACCTATCATTTTTAGATGCCTCATCTGCCACAAGCATTGCTCCATATGTGGAAAGCCCCTCAAACTTTTGAGTGTATTCTGTGACAGTCATGGTTCCTTGTCTAAGTCTAATGAATTCTTCTAGCAAGGTAGTCTTTGCTGATGCCGGTACAAACCTTGCTTCCAACATCTCTTTGAATTGATTCCAAGTGATTTCATTCTCATTCCTTCCTGCAATGATTACTTCCCACCAGCCTAAAGCTACTCCTTTTAGCTGTCTTGAAGCCACTTGCCTCTTTCTTTGATCATCAAGTTGCATGTCATTGAAAATTATTTCCAATGTTCTCAACCATGTTTGAATTTCTATGATACTCTCTGTCCCTTCAAAGCTTTTGCCTCCTAAATGAGTATATGTCTTAAGTAATTTTGAGAGTTCTTCATAGGGATTTTCTTGCCTTTGTCCTGCCCCATCCCTAAATGCTCTCACCAAGTCTTGCAGATTGACCATTGGTGGTGCATGGGAAGATCCTGCTCCCTGATTTGGTGGTCTTCCTACCATAGTTTGCTAATAATAATTTACATAGCTGGTTAGTTTGATTGGTAATTTGGTTGTTTCAGTGGGTTTTTTTTTTCACACTGAACACATTGTTTTATATATATATATAGTTCCTTTTAATTTTATTTCTATCTAAGAACTTGATCCTTACTTCTACTATGTTAAATAACATAGCTCTGATACCAACTGAAATGACCCTCCTATTTCTACTCTAATTCCATAAGGATTTTTTTTAAGGTAAAGAGGACATATATATAGATAGATATATCATCCATTGCAATTATAATTCTCAGGGTCAATATCTTTCTCCAATAAACCAAATATATCCAGGATCACAATAATCAACCAATATAAATATATCAGTACATTCGCAAAGTTAAGCACATACATGTGAGGATGTATATGCCTCTCTTGTTTGAATCAGAGTTCTGGAAAACAAGAGGATATTGGATTGCTGATTTTTTTTTTGACCAAACAATCCACTGGAAACATATACTTTAGTCTGTTTATCCTAACTAAGAAGTGATCAAGTAATAATCAGTGGAAAGCAAGCTTTTAATATAGATGTTTGTGTTAAAGTCTGAATAGTATCAAACTCAGGCTAAAAGAAAGCGGGTCATAAGAGAACACAAGCAACATCTAGGCGTAATGGAAACGCGCCTAACTTATACACGAGAGGTCACAAGTTCGAGTACTATGCTGGTTGGTTCAAACACAATTTTTGTTTTCATTTTTTTTCATTTTTCTCCTGTACAGTTTGGAACCTGTTATCTACCTATATTTTCACATATATACTTTATTTTTGCCTATATTCAATCATACAAAACAATAATTCTTACTTTATTATTTTTGAAACCCATTCCTACAATCTGGAAGGCTTCATGATTGATGTTAATTAAGGGTCTGTTGCTTGGGTTTTGTAAATGATAGAAGTGTTTATCATTATCCAGGTTTGAATTTCTTCTCACAAAATCTGTCTGGAATTAAGAATGCATTTGGTTAGAATCTGAGTGAAATTCAGATTCTTATCACAAATACAAAGGAAAAGGTGTGGTAATATTTGCACTAAACATGTTTATGTGCATATATATATGCAACTATTTGGATCTGGCTTACAATTCCCTTATTACAAATCCTTTCTTTAAAAATAGGACATGAGACATTTGTATGAAACAAGTTTAATTATGGGAACCTTGCAGCCATATAAAACATTCAACCTATGCCTATTTTCTTTTGTATACATATGCCATGGTAGAAAATAAAACCATTTAATTTTCTGAGAATCAACTATCCAGATTTTCCAAAACTTAAATCCTTTCCAAAGACTCAAGATTGACTAATACATTTATAAAATATAGTCATTCGATTTTAACATGGTGTTCTGGCTAAATCCACTTACAAGATTTGATTAATTTTTTTTAAACACAACAGATATTTAACTTGGTTCATAGATTCCAGATACAAGTCAATCTCTTAATAAAATACCTAACAAAATATCCATCCAACATTCAACACTTAATACAAGTAGCAATTTAAATTGTCAATACATGTAGATTTCAACATTTAGGCTCTTATCTAACTAAGTTTAGCATGCTATATCTTCTTCTCAAAGCCTTGCTCCTACTCCTACTTAGTTGCTGCAATCCCTGAAAAAGCATTTGAAACTGCCTCATTTTAAATGAGACACCCCAGATGCCATTAGCACACTAGGGTCAGACACATGTCTGGTATGAGAAAGCTCACAAAAATAATTAGTTAATTAGGTTAAAGTCAAGTTAAGTACATATACAGAAAGTTCGGCCCTTTGGAATCAGGCAAATACTTTTGTGCATGCTCTGTATCATTGTGCATGTGCACACTTTAATTTTCTTTCCGGAGACTACATATATAAAAATGGCACATACATTCAAGCATACAATTTAATCATAGTCAAACAATCATTCATACCAAACAGGAAAATAACCAATATGAGTTAAATCATTTATTCAATTCTCATATTTCAAATCTGGGAAAAACTCTAGTTTTCTCATCATCTCAAGTATTATTCCCTGGGTATATTCATCTATCCTTGGTCTCATCTGCAATATTTATGAATCAATGGACACACTGTAATGAACTAATTCACTCCATTACACAAAGATCTCAGGACTTAAACAAGCCATGTGTCAACTTGTGTTACTCAAGCACACAAGTCATTCCTGCAGTGTTCTTGACCCCAATTTCCTAATCAGGTTTAAGTTAATAATAACTCTTTTGATTTTTCATGACAAAACCATTCAGTGAATCATTTCATTAGCTAAAAACATCCATAACATGGCATCTCATATTATCCATGACCATACAGAGGCAAACAAGTAAACAACCATTGGTGATTATAAAATAAGGTTCTGTATATATATATATATATTCATCCTGGTATTTAAAAGGAGTTTAGGCAACTAACATTGGCTTATGGTTTCTGGGAGAGTTTTTCTTTTGCAAACATTTGTGCTTGAGTTAAACTCAGGATGACCTGGTTTCACTGAATCACAAAATTTTGTTTGCTATGCATTTTATTGAATCAGGAGCATCAGCACATAGGCAACCCTATTGCACCCCTAATTCCTTTCTATTTCAAGCCTCAGCACTTATACATGAGTATATTGCAGCTCAACATTATTTACATCTTTCTGGGTTGAGCCAAAACCAATACTACTTGCCTATTCTCCACATTTTATTTTCTGGGTATTTGTTTATATCCCTAAACATTAACATATCAGGGATCTGAGTGTATAAAACAGATATGTATACTATCAACCCATAAAACTTTGTTATAATAAAACAAGTGATCAACCAAAGAGAATCAAAACATTTTCAGATTTAAATTCACAGATAAGCATTCATATATGAAAATACTCTTTTAAGAAAAATACTTTTAACTGGCTGCCTACATTAGGACTTATTGCCTTAGATTTTTGAGTGAGTTTTCTCACCTAGCTCTCTTCTTTGTTTCCTTAATTAATTGATGAGCTTCTGCCCTTAGCCTCAAGCTCTCTTCCTTCCCTTGCCTTATGATTTCTATGGTGTTGTTTGTTTTTTTTTCAAAATTCTTTTCTGAGGAGGAGAGGAGGCTGCTGCATATACATGTATATATATATACAGGGTCTCTCTTAGGGTTTTGGGTATTGGCTAAGGCCATTTTTGCCCACCAGAAAAATCATGTTATCTGCATTTTAAACCCAAAGTTTTACCCTTCCCGGCTTAATTTGGGTGAAGAGAAAAGTGGTTACACATTTTTTTTTTCAGAAATTTGCTTTTCAGAAAATACTTTTCCCCTTGTCTACAATCATGCTAAAAATGTGACTTGATTTTGTTATTTATTAAATACTCTTTTCTAATTCTGCCTATACCAAGCACTTCCCTGTTTTATCTTATTTTTTTCTATTTTTAGCTTTCATGCAAATGGTATGTACTTCCTTCATTTATTTATAAGAGGATTATTCCTTTTTATATCTTCATTCTTTTTATTTCTGCTTATATTAAAATATGTCTGTATATTTTATTTCACTAGTTTAAACTCTAGTATTTTATTAACACATATATATTTATATAAGTCTTACTGAAATAATTAGTACACCCACCTATATATTCATACATCATTCTATACTGACACACACATGCACATGTACACTCAATAATATTCAGTAGCATTCATATATACATTTACTCATGCATACTACTTTTAAGAATTTAATCTACATATATATATATATATATATATATATATATTTCCATACACATCAATATGTATGTATTCTTGGAGTTCAGGGTTTTAGCTTATATTCATGTGCATTTCCTGTGCACACATGTACACACACTGATACACTATCAAGCTATATCAATTCCTCCTTCAAAACAACCCTCATTTTTTTTAGAAGAGAATCTTTGTTTGTTTGTTTTTTTTTGAAATTTTTTTTTGGAAAGGAAACTTAAAAGTACTGTTTTACTAATGCAACTAAATGAAAGCAAGGGTTAATTACAAATGATTTATCATAAGTTAACCCAAAATTGTATAATCACACTCTGTCTTAAATCAACAAGATAGTTCTCAGCCAGGTAACGGGCTGGAGTTATCGGTGCACCACGAATCACCGTAACAATGCAGCCGAAGGTTTAAGTACCTTCAGAGGAACAACCACTATAAATTTACGAATCACCGTAATATTTATAAATGGTTATTACTCTACCGTAGACTAGACACCAAGAAATTAAATTGTTCAAAGAAGACAACTTGCAAATATATAATTAAGAGCTATCGATGTGTAACCATTATTATTAACAAATTCTAGGATGAAATTCAAAGCAAAAATTAAACGTGTATTAACAATGCAACTACGAATGAATTTTTGTTTTTTTTATGAATTTTTCTTTTATAAAATGTAAGCAAACAACAATGCAAGGCAAATAAAAACAATATATATAGCAACCAAGCAGTTTTTTTTTGGGCAAGCAAAGCGAAGCAATTATTTTTAGCAAGCAGCTCCTTTCCTTTTCAGCTTTTGCAACCTGAAAATAAAAACAAGATATATATATAATTTGTTTTATATCGAAGAAGAAACTAAAATAAATGAAAAACAAAACAAATTCAAAACAACCCTCGTTTTTTTGGAAGAGACTCTTTGTTTGTTTTTTTTTTTGAAATTTTTTTTAGTTTTTTTAGGAAAGGAAACTTAAAAGTACTGTTTTTCTAATGCAACTAAATGAATGCAAGGATTAATTACAAATGATTTATCCTAAGTTAACTAAAAATTGTATAATCACACTCTGTCTTGAATCAACAAGATAGTTCTCAGCCAGGTAACGGGCAGGAGTTATCGATGCACCACGAATCACCGTAGCAATGCAGCCGAAGGTTTAAGTACCTTCAGAGGAACAACCATTATAATATTTACGAATCACCGTAATATTTATAAATGGTTATTATTATGCCGTAGCCTAGACACCAAGAAATTAAATTGTTCAAAGAAGACAACTTGCAAATATATAATTAAGAGCTATCGATGTCAAACCGTTATTATTAACAAATTCTAGGATGAAATGTAAAGCAGAAATTAAACGTGTATTAACAATGCAACTACGAATGGATTTTTGTTTTTTTATAAATTTTTGTTTTATAAAATGTAAGCAAACAACAATGCAAGGCAAATAAAAACAATATATATAGCAACCAAGCAGTTTTTTTTTGGGCAAGCAAAGCGAAGCAATTATTTTTAGCAAGCAGCTCCTTTCCTTTTCTTCTTTTGCAACCAGAAAATAAAAACAAGATATATATACAGTTTTTTTTATATCGAAGAAGAAACTAAAATAAATGAAAAACAAAACAAATTCAAAGCAACCCTCGTTTTTTTTTGGAAGAGACTCTTCGTTTGTTTGTTTTTTTTGGAAATTTTTTTTTAATTTTTTTTAGGAAAGGAAACTTAAAAGTACTGTTTTACTAATGCAACTAAATGAATGCAAGGATTAATTACAAATGATTTATCCTAAGTTAACCCAAAATTGTATAATCACACTTTGTCTTATATTAACAAGATAGTTCTCAGCCAGGTAACGGGCAGGAGTTAGCGGTGCACCACGAATCACCATAGCAATGCAGCCGAAGGTTTAAGTACCTTCAGAGGAACAACCATTATAATATTTACGAATCACCGTAATATTTATAAATGGTTATTACTCTACCACAGCCTAGACACCAAGAAATTAAATTGTTCAACGAAGACAACTTGCAAATATATAATTAAGAGCTATCGATGTCTAACCGTTATTATTAACAAATTCTAGGATGAAATGCAAAACAGAAATTAAACAGGTATTAACAATGCAACTACTAATGGATTTTTGTTTTTTTTATGAATTTTTCTTTTATAAAATGTAAGCAAACAACAATGCAAAGCAAATAAAAACAATATATATAGCAACCAAGCAGTTTTATTTTGGGCAAACAAAGCGAAGCAATTATTTTTAGTAAGCAGCTCCTTTCCTTTTCTGTTTTTGCAACCTGAAAATAAAAACAAGATATATATACAGTTTCTTTTTATATCGAAGAAGAAACTAAAATAAATGAAAAACAAAACAAATTTAAAACATTCCTCGTTTTTTTGGAAGAGACTCTTCGTTTGTTTTTTTTTGAAATTTTTTTATATATTTTTTTGGAAAGGAAACTTAAAAGTTCTATTTTACTAATGCAACTAAATGAATGCAAGGGTTAATTACAAATGATTTATCCTAAGTTAACCCAAAATTGTATAATCATACTCTGTCTTAAATTAACAAGATAGTTCTCAGCCAGGTAACGGGCATGAGTTATCGGTGCACCACGTATTACCATAGCAATGTAGCCGAAGGTTTAAGTACCTTCAGAGGAACAACCACTATAATATTTACGAATCACCGTAATATTTATAAATGGTTTTTACTCTGCCGTAGCCTAGACACCAAGAAATTAAATTGTTCAAAGAAGACAACTTGCTAATATATAATTAAGTGCTATCGATGTCTAACCGTTATTATTAACAAATTCTAGGATGAAATGCAAAGCAGAAATTAAACGTGTATTAACAATGCAACTACGAAAGGATTTTTTTTTTATGAATTTTTGTTTTATAAAATGTAAGAAAAAACAATGCAAGGCAAATAAAAACAATATATATATCAACCAAGCAGTTTTTTTTGGGCAAGCAAAGCGAAGCAATTATTTTTAGCAAGCAGCTCCTTTCCTTTTCTGCTTTTGCAACCTGAAAATAAAAACAAGATATATATACAGTTTTTTTTATATCGAAGAAGAAACTAAAATAAATGAAAAACAAAACAAATTCAAAACAACCCTCGTTTTTTTTGGAAGAGACTCTTTGTTTGTTTGTTTTTTTTTTTTGAATTTTTTTTTTTTGGAAAGGAAACTTAAAAGTACTGTTTTACTAATGCAACTAAATAAAAGCAAGGGTTAATTACAAATGATTTATCATAAGTTAACCCAAAATTGTATAATCACACTTTGTCTTAAATCAACAAGATAGTTCTCAGCCAGGTAACGGGCAGGAGTTATCGGTGCACCACGAATCACCGTAGTAATGCAGCCGAAGGTTTAAGTAACTTCAGAGGAACAACCACTATAATATTTACAAATCACCGTAATATTTATAAATGGTTATTACTCTACCGTAGCCTAGACACCAAGAAATTAAATTGTTCAAAGAAGACAACTTGCAAATATATAATTAAGAGCTATCGATGTCTAACCATTATTATTAACAAATTCTAGGATGAAATTCAAAGCAGAAATTAAACGTTCATTAACAATGCAACTGCGAATGAATTTTTGTTTTTTTTTTATAATTTTTTCTTTTATAAAATGTAAGCAAACAACAATGCAAGGCAAATAAAAACAATATATATAGCAACCAAGCAGTTTTTTTTTTTGGGCAAGCAAAGCGAAGCAATTATTTTTAGCAAGCAGCTCCTTTCCTTTTCAGCTTTTGCAACCTGAAAATAAAAACAAGATATATATATATAATTTGTTTTATATCGAAGAAGAAACTAAAATAAATGAAAAACAAAACAAATTCAAAACAACCCTCGTTTTTTTTGGAAGAGACTCTTTGTTTGTTTGTTTTTTTTTTGAAATTTTTTTTTAATTTTTTTAGGAAAGGAAACTTAAAAGTACTGTTTTTCTAATGCAACTAAATGAATGCAAGAGTTAATTGCAAATGATTTATCCTAAGTTAACCCAAAATTGTATAATCACACTCTGTCTTAAATCAACAAGATAGTTCTCAGCCAGGTAACGGGCAGGAGTTATCGGTGCACCACGAATCACCGTAGCAATGCAGCCGAAGGTTTAAGTACCTTCAGAGGAACAACCACTATAATATTTACGAATCACCGTAATATTTATAAATGGTTATTATTCTGTCGTAGCCTAGACACCAAGAAATTAAACTGTTCAAAGAAGACAACTTGCGAATATATAATTAAGAGCTATCGATGTCAAACCGTTATTATTAACAAATTCTAAGATGAAATGTAAAGCACAAAATATACGTGTATTAACAATGCAACTACGAATGGATTTTTGTTTTCTTTATAAATTTTTTTTTATAAAATTTAAGCAAACAACAATGCAAGGCAAATAAAAACAATATATATAGCAACCAAGCAGTTTTTTTTGGGCAAGCAAAGCGAGGCAATTATTTTTAGCAAGCAGCTCCTTTCCTTTTCTGCTTTTGCAACGTGAAAATAAAAACAAGATATATATACAGTTTTTTTATATCGAAGAAGAAACTAAAATAAATGAAAAACAAAACAAATTCAAAGCAACCCTCATTTTTTTTGGAAGAGACTCTTTGTTTGTTTGTTTTTTTTTGAAATTTTTTTTTAATTTTTTTTAGGAAAGGAAACTTAAAAGTACTGTTTTACTAATGCAACTAAATGAATGCAAGGATTAATTACTAATGATTTATCCTAAGTTAACCAAAATTGTATAATCACACTCTGTTTTAAATCAACAAGATAGTTCTCAACCAGGTAACGGGCAGGAGTTATCGGTGCACCACGAATCACCGTAGCAATGCAGCCGAAGGTTTAAGTACCTTCAGAGGAACAACCATTATAATATTTATGAATCACCGTAATATTTATAAATGGTTATTACTCTACCGTAGCCTAGACACCAAGAAATTAAATTGTTCAAAGAAGACAACTTGCAAATATATAATTAAGAGCTATCGATGTCTAACCGTTATTATTAACAAATTCTAGGATGAAATGCAAAACAGAAATTAAACGGGTATTAACAATGCAACTACGAATGGATTTTTGTTTTTTTATGAATTTTTCTTTTATAAAATGTAAGCAAACAACAATGCAAAGCAAATAAAAACAATATATATAGCAACCAAGCAGTTTTTTTTTGGGCAAACAAAGCGAAGCAATTATTTTTTATAAGCAGCTCATTTCCTTTTCTGCTTTTGCAACCTGAAAATAAAAACAAGATATATATACAGTTTCTTTTTATATCGAAGAAGAAACTAAAATAAATGAAAAACAAAACAAATTTAAAACAATCCTCGTTTTTTTGGAAGAGACTCTTCGTTTGATTTTTTTTGAATTTTTTTTTAATTTTTTTTTGGAAAGGAAACTTAAAAGTACTGTTTTACTAATGCAACAAAATGAATGCAAGGGTTAATTACAAATGATTTATCTTAAGTTAACCCAAAATTGTATAATCACACTTTGTCTTAAATCAACAAGATAGTTCTCAGCCAGGTGGCAGAAGTTATCGGTGCACCACGAATCACCGTAGCAATGCAGCCGAAGGTTTAAGTACCTTCAGAGGAACAACCATTATAATATTTACGAATCACCGTAATATTTATAAATGGTTATTACTCTACCACAGACTGGACACCAGGAAATTAAATTGTTCAAAGAATACAACTTTCATATATATAATTAAGAGCTATCGATGTCTAACCGTTATTATTAACAAATTCTAGGATGAAATGCAAAACAGAAATTAAACAGGTATTAACAATGCAACTAAGAATGGATTTTTGTTTTTTTTATGAATTATTCTTTTATAAAATGTAAGCAAACAACAATGCAAAGCAAATAAAAACAATATATATAGCAACCAAGCAGTTTTATTTTGGGCAAACAAAGCGAAGGAATTATTTTTAGTAAGCAGCTCCTTTCCTTTTCTGTTTTCGCAACTTGAAAATAAAAACAAGATATATATATACAGTTTCTTTTTATATCGAAGAAGAAACTAAAATAAATGAAAAACAAAACAAATTTAAAACAATCCTCGTTTTTTTGGAAGAGACTCTTCCTTTGTTTTTTTTGAAATTTTTTTTTATTTTTTTTGGAAAAGAAACTTAAAAGTACTATTTTACTAATGCAACTAAATATATGCAAGGGTTAATTACAAATGATTTATCCTAAGTTAACCCAAAATTGTATAATCACACTCTATCTTATATTAACAATGTAACGACCCAGAATTTTGAACAAATTTAATTGAAAATATTTAATTAATTTTAAATATTTGAACGATGATTTAATTTGAATCCCCGATATAACTTTGAAACTGACGATTAAATTATATAATTTAATCTATTGAAAGTTGGATAAAAATTTGTATCTTCAATTTAAAGTTGAAGAAAAATATTTCGAAAGCTTTTAAAATTCGTATTGATATTACTTAAGATAACAGAAGCTTCAGAATCGAATTTGGGAGTGAATTGTTCAGTTTGAAATTATATCGTTCGAATCGATATTTAAAATACAGCGTTCTGGGGCACAGTCTCGGAATTCGACGAAACCAGTTCCATTGGGTCCGTAATAGTTTATTATTGTCGGATTTCAAATTTCGTGTTAATCGGAGTTGATATGTGACCATACGATGGTTAAACGCATCGAAATTTAAATTGAATTCAATTTAAATCTAAATTTAAATTATTAAATTTAGTCAAATGGCAGCACGACATCTCCTTCATCCATGCCTAAAATCGCGCCTGATATCACGAAATTTATCGTGCAACCCATCACGCAGCCATCCTCTTTCAATTTTAAAAACCTTCTTCCTTTACCACTTCTCAGTTCAAAATCCAAACGAGAAAAAATAATGGCCGACACACATTTTCTTTCCCTCCGCCAAAAACACAAACCAAATCGAATTTCCCCTTGTCTTCCAATTCACAAACGAAATTCAAAATCGCGACTTTCTTTTTTTTACCTCCTCCGATCTAATTGAAGGAGCCAGGGCAGGAGAGCAGCGTTCGAGCAAAGGCAACAGGGAGGCGCCGCGTTCGGCCGGGTTGGTCACGATGGGGTTGCGAGGCGCGCGCGTGGGTGAAGCCAGCGTGAAGGTGGAGCTCGAGAGGCGTTCGTTTTCGAGCACGCAGTGGGGGGGTTCGCTGATGTCAACTGTCGTGAGCAAAGGTGAAGTCAGGCGATTGGGAGCATCGTGTTTGAATGGGATGTCGGCGGCGCTGGAGGGTTTGACGAGGTGGAACGCGAAGCTCGCGTGTGGTGAACGCGATGGCGGCTAGGGCAGCAATCTGGGTTTCGCGAGTTGGTCGATTTCGAGCAGCAGGTATAACGTTTTTTTCCCTCCTCCTTCTTCTTTTAATTCAATTGAATTTATGTATATACAGAAAAAGAAAAAAATGTTTACTGTTAATTTTAAAAAATTCCAGAGTTTTAACTTTTTAAATGTTGGATTATTAGTTCAGTTAAGTTTACAGATAGTTGTTTGAAAATAATTGACTAAGGTAATTCCTTTTGTTTAAGTCACTTATTTAAAATTCAGATTAGCTACTAAAAATAATATAAGAAAGGGAACTTAGTTTAAAATTTTAAATTGAAGTTAGATAATTTATTAAAAGGAGAAATTTGTCAATTAAAATTGTCAAAACGAAAAGTTGATTATTGAATTTATATTGAATATTAATAAATTGTACAATATTTATACAAGGTCAAAAGATCGTGAAAACCAAATCAGGATTAAAGTGAATGGCAAACGGAAATAAAAAGCTATGGTGAGATTTTTTTCACTCGATTGAAAAGTGGATTTTACAGTTATTAATTTGATTTGCTTGACTGTTTGGATGTGATATTAAATATAGTAGGAGATATATATATATATATATATATATATATATATAGGAATATATACATATTGGCATATGTATATATTGGATTGATTGATTTCCCGCCTCGTATAGCGGATGAGACCCTATTGCGCCATTAGTAAGCGGATTTTTATAAAACCCATATACCGCGATAATTCCGTACTGGAGCGGAATTGGTATTGTGCTAACGTCTTTGGATGCAGGGAAACAGGTTGGAGGGATCCAACTGGATTCCTCAACTGTATGTATTTATTTACAGATATTGATGTATATTCTGTTATCATATTGATATATGATATTGAATGTTGTGATTGACTAATTGGTGCTGTTGCATCATCGGATTCATCTTTTGAAATTTAAAAATAACGATGTTGATTTCAAAAGAGATTTTTGAAGTGATCTTTGAAAATTTACGTTTTATTAAATTTTTGAAGTTATTTATAATAAATAAATAAACGTTCAAATTTTTAAAGTTATAAAAAGTTAAGATTTTTTGTGAAATATAACCAAAGTGTGATTTTTGAAGTGAAAGTTGATTTAATTGTAGAATGGGTTAAATTGAGATTTTTAAAGTATTATAAAAGATGTACAAAATTGATATTCATAACTTTAAAAGATTGGGATTGTAAAACGAGTTTTTATAAGCGTTAAAATGAATTTTTAAGAATTTATAAGTGAATGAAATTTATAAATTGTGAACTTATAAATGGAAATGATTTTGTAGAATAAATGAATTATAAGTATTCAACTTATAATATGGATAGTTGGTATAAAAATTTAGTTATGAATTGAATTAGTTAACAAAGGAGATTTATAAATTGAAGTTTTTATAAATATAAATGTGATTTATAAACGCTGTTTATAAATCCGAAATTACTTATTTTGATAAGTGAAATTCTAGAAGTAAATAAAAGGAGATTGACAAATCAAAGTTGTTACCAAATAGAAATAGAATTTATAAACGTCGTTTTATAAATTCGAAATCAATTGGATTTCATAAATTTAATATAGAAGGTTATTAAAGAAGATATATTCGCGATTTTGGATAGCGAATTTTTATTGAAACAAATGTGTAGGAAATATTGAAATTTGGTTAGTGAAGTATATTCACGATTTTTGGACAGTGAATATACTGTTAAGTAAAATGAATTTGTTTTGGGAAAAGATATTACGAAATGAAGTAATTGTTTTGAAAGATGTTTTAAAACAGGTTAAATATCGAAAACATAGATTTCAACATTTATTATTGAAATAGACGTTTTCGAGGAATAAGGAAATGATGGACTATAACACTGTTGTTATAGTAAATGATTTCCGAAAGGAAATGTTTTGATATAGAGTATTGGGATTTATATATCTATCTAAATCTGAATCCCTATACTAGTGATTTTGAGTCGTCGTAACGATGTTTTACGTAACATTCGTTTTGACTCAAATAAATGCGCTTAAGAGAATGATTTCCTTAAAGAATGAATATATATACTTAATTTTGATTTAAGTATATAGAATATTTTCCAAGTGTTGAAAATAGATGATTTGTGAATTACTTATTATTAAATAAGTAAGGAAATGCTTTTCCAATATGAAATGAAATGTTTTTGAGAATTTATCTTCTTAAAGATGAATTGAAATTGAATATTGAAATCGATTTGAAAATCGTATATCAGTAGATATTTTGAAAATATAAATTCACTATGGAATTTATAAAAGAAAGGGGAATTGTTTTAGAAAAATAAACGTTGATCTATTTTAGAAATGTGGAAAATTATATATCTAGTAAAGATATTTTTGGGAAATATATAATTTGGGAAATTATTTGGAATTTGATGATGTTGTGCATCTTTATTGATAGTTAAATAACCGACTATCAATAATTACCTTGAATGGTATTTGTTGTGAATTGGATGAATTTGAATGCCACACTTATTTTTGAATAATCGCTCACTATTCGGGTTAGCCGGGAAAGGACCATGGGGTCGTATAACCCATTCCGAATATGTGATACGTCGTTATGAATCGCATTTGAAGACCGGTGTTGAAGACCGGATATTTTTGAAAACGGAAGGATTACCGTTGAGTTACTCTACATCGACTGATCTTCGATTTAGAGGTTTTATCACCCTTAGTGACGGGAAGTCCGGACGTGATTGAAAATTATCCAAAATTGCAAGGGCTTCGTGAGAAGTGCCTTCGGTTCCGTTCGATCCCGGAACAGACTTGTATGGATTGTATGTCTGACGTTACAAATTGAGATATAAAGCTGATTTCTTTCGAATACATTTCTGTTGGTGGCGGAGAATTTATTCTTTTAGCTTAACACCCTTCTCTGAGACGTATGAGCTCAGAGGTTATGTAGTTGAAATTTATCAGCGATATATTCCCAATTTGGTAATGTGGCATACTGAGTGTTGCTGTGAAATGATCAGTGTTTGATCATTTGCGATATGATCATTTGTTTGATCTTATATCTTTGTGATCATAGGTTGATCATTTGTTTGACCCGAAGCATGGCTTTGTAGAAAGCATAGCTTTGTGGATGAGACTTCGTCGAGCCTCACACCTCGGAAATGGTCAAAACAGGAAGGATGCGGCAAGGTTCTAGGGAGTAGCGCCCCTTAGTGTATGTCATTCATTCTGGATAAAGGTGGTATCATGGTATGGAGCCCAGATACTTAACCTCTGTGGTTGCTGCAAATTTATTACTTTGTGGTTGTTGCGAATCGGGGATCCTCGGGAAGATCGGTTACGATCGGGGGATGACATACGCGTGTCAGTAGTTACCTACTTTTGCAGAGGTAACTCGGCCTTGTGTTGGCAGAGATCTAATCGTAATGTTAGGTTATTTCTCGGGTCGTCTATTCCAGGGACGTACCCATCGTGGAAAAGGAAGTTCCTTAGCCTGACCATTTGTTGGAAATCCAAAGAAACAATACGAGCCTTTACGATTTCAATTGTATAACCTGTCTCCTCAGGAGGCAGCTATAGCAGGCATAATATAATGGTACCTATGCTGGCTAAGATTTATATTTTACTTTCGAAATGTTTCCACTATGCACTAATAATAATATAAAAAAGGATTTGATTTTTGCGTAGTAAGCATCTTTGACTAACATAAGAAGAAATCTCATCCAAGTCTGCGTTTGCATTGTGTGTGTGGTGGGAGGTCTTATGGTAGTTTCATTTTCCAAAAGCATTGCGAAATTTACTTTAAATTCTGTTCTTTGTTTTTAAAGATAAATAACTGTTTTACGATCTCACACCAGTCACCATGACTGACTCGGAGTTTATTGTTCCCTTCTAAACTCGGGGTGCCCACCAATTTCCACACGGGCAGCCTAGAATTATGTTATCAGGATATTCTGGAGCTTTGGAGATAAGCTGGATGACGAGACGTAGTATTTGTATCTGATAGTATTTATTCCGCTGTGTATTCTGTATGAGGACAAGTTATATAACTGTCCATTGTTGTATATGACTCTGATGATTGATGTATGTATAAAATGATATAGTTCTTTGTTTTAAAGATTATTCAATTATCTATTATATATTGTTCCGCTGCGATGTGTAAGATTCTGATATTGTTTTTCTGTTCTGATGTTGTTCTGTTGTTCTTCTCTTCTTCTATCTTCTTCTCTTCTTTCTTCTTTCTCTTTTCTCTCTTTCTTCTGCTTTCTTCTTCTTCTACCTCTTCTTTCTAAAACCATCACTATTGGAGTTTCCGGCACTCGATTGCTCGGCAGTCGATAAAGTGAGTATCGATGTCGAATTTTCGAAAGTCGAAAATTTCGGTACGTGACAGAGTGGTATCAGAGCATATGGTTAAGCGACAACCCTGCTCTGTTGGGTGTTACTCATTAGAGATAGAGTCAGTAGTACTCTAGAATGAGTTGAGTGTAATAATAGATACGAGCGCGTATTTGTTAGTGAATATAAAATTGTTTTGTATTGTGATGATTGATTTATTGAGTGGCATATGAACCTTCGTCGGCACAGTCTGCGCAACTGGATCGAAGGGGTTTCTAAACGCTCGAATAGAACAATTCGACACAGTATTGTTTTAAATAGGGTGAATGAAATAATTTTGCCCAAAACTATTTTTGTATAGAAAAGAAATGTTTTTCTATGAATTACTATAGTATATGGTTGCATGGTTGTTAGGAAGTAATAATATTGAAATGTTATCATTATTATATGAAATTGAATGAGAAATTGAAATTGTAACTCCAAAGTTAAGAAATAAAATTCACATACAAATGAAATTGGAGAATGTAAATTATAAATGTGATTTATAAATGAAAACGGAATTCCAGAGAAGTATTTGGAAATGTTTTGAAAAGAATTTGAAAATTTTCGAGATTTGGAAATTTAAATTTCTTTTTGGTTTGAAAATGAATTACAAAGGGTTTAAAAAGTATTTTGAAGGAATGAAAAGCTCTAAACTCTTTTCGGTCGCTGGAAAATAACTTCGGTAATGACTGCAGCATCATCGATGTTCATTTTCGGGTTTCCAAAAGAGAAATTGCTGCCAAATTGTTTTAAATGGAAGTTGTTTTGAAAATTTGGGTTTTGTTTTAGAAAATTCAAAGGATAATTTGAACTGTTTTCAAAAAATGGTTTTTTGAAATGTTGGTAAACTCTGGAATACTATGTAGAAATATTTATGAAATATTATTAAGTTGATAACTTATACAATTTGAATTGATAAAATAAATTCAATTTAAAGGATGGAGTTAAATTAAATTAAGTATAAGTGAATCAATTAAATAAAGTGAAATGAATTAAATTCATATGGAATTTGAAATCCATTTTAATATGAGTGGTTATAAACCAAAATGGCAAATTGAAAATAAATTTTGGGAATGAACGAAAGAATAAAACTGGAATTGAAACTGAATGTTGAAAACAAATTTGAATAAAGTGAATTACAATTTGTGATAAATTAGTAAATGAAACTAATTTAAAATGATGCAGTTGTGAATGAAAGATAGTTGTGAATGAAAGATAATTGATAAACTTCAATATTCAGAAGTTAAATAGAATACAAATAAGGTTGGAATTGTGAATTAAATTCAAATGAAATTTGAAATGTGAAATTGAATGAAAATAGATATATAACTTCAATAGTGATGTAAAAATGTATAAGAAGTATATATTGAAAATTTTTGTAATAGAATTTGCAAAATGGTTTGAATATATGTAACTAGATATTATGGCTAGTAGGATATACAGGTATAAAGGAATTGGAATTTTGATTTCAAAGATAATTTGAATTGCTCGACAAAAGGTATGTATTTGAATTATAATATGAGTTTTTGATGATTTCTTGTCTAGCCGCTTGGCTGTTTCTTTTTCTTTTTGAAATCTGAGAGTCCGTAGGGACGTTTTGTAGTCGTGCCGTATTAGCCGCGCAAAGGAGACGCTGGCGAAATTTTTCGAAAATTTCGAGTGTTAGAAAATTTTTGAGAAATTTTGAAAGTTAAAATTTGAATTTAAACTTAAATTTGAATTTTGAAGTAAACAATGTTGTTTAAAATTTATAATTGAAATTGGAAAATTAGTTGAATGATAACAAATCTTTAGTAGAAAGATTTGTTTTAAAAATTGATAAAACTATTTAAATTGTGAAAAATAGTAGACGAGTTAAGGACCTTTTTTCCTAACTTGTAATTTCGAGGACGAAATTCTTTTAAGGGGGGAAGTCTGTAACGACCCAGAATTTTGAACAAATTTAATTGAAAATATTTAATTAATTTTAAATATTTGAATGATGATTTAATTTGAATCCCCGATATAACTTTGAAACTGACGATTAAATTATATAATTTAATCTATTGAAAGTTGGATAAAAATTTGTATCTTCAATTTAAAGTTGAAGAAAAATATTTCGAAAGCTTTTAAAATTCATATTGATATTACTGAAGATAACAGAAGCTTCAGAATCGAATTTGGGAGTGAATTGTTCAGTTTGAAATTATATCGTTCGAATCGATATTTAAAATACAGCGTTCTGGGGCACAGTCTTGGAATTCGACGAAACCAGTTCCATTGGGTCCGTAATAGTTTATTATTGTCGGATTTCAAATTTCGTGTTAATCGGAGTTGATATGTGACCATACGACGGTTAAACGCATCGAAATTTAAATTGAATTCAATTTAAATCTAAATTTAAATTATTAAATTTAGTCAAATGGCAGCACGACATCTCCTTCATCCATGCCTAAAATCGCGCCTGATATCACGAAATTTATCGTGCAACCCATCACGCAGCCATCCTCTTTCAATTTTAAAAACCTTCTTCCTTTACCACTTCTCAGTTCAAAATCCAAACGAGAAAAAATAATGGCCGACACACATTTTCTTTCCCTCCCCCAAAAACACAAACCAAATCGAATTTCCCCTCGTCTTCTAATTCACAAACGAAATTCAAAATCGCGACTTTCTTTTTTTTACCTCCTCCGATCTAATTGAAGGAGCCAGGGCAGGAGAGCAGCGTTCGAGCAAAGGCAACAGGGAGGCGCCGCAATCGGCCGGGTTGGTCACGATGGGGTTGCGAGGCGCGCGCGTGGGTGAAGCTAGCGTGAAGGTGGAGCTCGAGAGGCGTTCGTTTTCGAGCACGCAGTGGGGGGGTTCGCTGATGTCAACTGTCGTGAGCAAAGGTGAAGTCAGGCGATTGGGAGCAGCGTGTTCGACTGGGATGTCGGCGGCGCTGGAGGGTTTGACGAGGTGGAACGCGAAGCTCGCGTGTGGTGAACGCGACGGCGGCTAGGGCAGCGATCTGGGTTTCGCGAGTTGGTCGATTTCGAGCAGCAGGTATAACGTTTTTTTCCCTCCTCCTTCTTCTTTTAATTCAATTGAATTTATGTATATACAGAAAAAGAAAAAAATGTTTACTGTTAATTTTAAAATATTCCAGAGTTTTAACTTTTTAAATGTTGGATTATTAGTTCAGTTAAGTTTACAGATAGTTGTTTGAAAATAATTGACTAAGGTAATTCCTTTTGTTTAAGTCACTTATTTAAAATTCAGATTAGCTACTAAAAATAATTTAAGAAAGGGAACTTAGTTTAAAATTTTAAATTGAAGTTAGATAATTTATTAAAAGGAGAAATTTGTCAATTAAAACTGTCAAAACGAAAAGTTGATTATTCGATTTATATTGAATATTAATAAATTGTACAATATTTATACAAGGTCAAAAGATCGTGAAAACCAAATCAGGATTAAAGTGAATGGCAAACGGAAATAAAAAGCTAAGGTGAGATTTTTCTCACTCGATTGAAAAGTGGATTTTACAGTTATTAATTTGATTTGCTTGACTGTTTGGATGTGATATTAGATATAGTAGGAGATATCTATATATATATATATAGCAATATATACATATTGGCATATGTATATATTGGATTGATTGATTTCCCGCCTCGTATAGCGGATGAGACCCTATTGCGCCATTAGTAAGCGGATTTTTATAAAACCCATATACCGCGATAATTCCGTACTGGAGCGGAATTGGTATTGTGCTAACGTCTTTGGATGCAGGGAAACAGGTTGGAGGGATCCAACTGGATTCCTCAACTGTATGTATTTATTTACAGATATTGATGTATATTCTGTTATCATATTGATATATGATATTGAATGTTGAGATTGACTAATTGGTGCTGTTGCATCATCGGATTCATCTTTTGAAATTTAAAAATAATGATGTTGATTTCAAAAGAGATTTTTGAAGTGATCTTTGAAAATATACGTTTTATTAAATTTTTGAAGTGATTTATAATAAATAAACAAACGTTCAAATTTTTAAAGTTATAAAAAGTTAAGATTTTTTGTGAAATATAACCAAAGTGTGATTTTTGAAGTGAAAGTTGATTTAATTGTAGAATGGGTTAAATTGAGATTTTTAAAGTATTATAAAAGATGTACAAAATTGATATTCATAACTTTAAAAGATTGGGATTGTAAAACGAGTTTTTATAAGCGTTAAAATGAATTTTTAAGAATTTATAAGTGAATGAAATTTATAAATTATGAACTTATAAATGGAAATGATTTTGTAGAATAAATGAATTATAAGTATTCAACTTATAATATGGATAGTTGGTATAAAAATTTAGTTATGAATTGAATTAGTTAACAAAGGAGATTTATAAATTGAAGTTTTTATAAATATAAATGTGATTTATAAACGCTGTTTATAAATCCGAAATTACTTATTTTGATAAGTGAAATTCTAGAAGTAAATAAAAGGAGATTGATAAATCAAAGTTGTTACCAAATAGAAATAGAATTTATAAACGTCGTTTTATAAATTCGAAATCAATTGGATTTGATAAATTTAATATAGAAGGTTATTAAAGAAGATATATTCGCGATTTTGGATAGCGAATTTTTATTGAAACAAATGTGTAGGAAATATTGAAATTTGGTTAGTGAAGTATATTCACGATTTTTGGACAGTGAATATATTGTTAAGTAAAATGAATTTGTTTTGGGAAAAGATATTAAGAAATGAAGTAATTGTTTAGAAAGATGTTTTAAAACAGGTTAAATATCGAAAACATAGATTTCAACATTTATTGTTGAAATAGACGTTTTCGAGGAATAAGGAAATGATGGACTATAACACTGTTGTTATAGTAAATGATTTCCGAAAGGAAATGTTTTGATATAGAGTATTGGGATTTATATATCTATCTAAATATGAATCCCTATACTAGTGATTTTGAGTCGTCGTAACGATGTTTTACGTAACATTCGTTTTGACTCAAATAAATGCGCTTAAGAGAATGATTTCCTTAAAGAATGAATATATATACTTAATTTTGATTTAAGTATATAGAATATTTTCCAAGTGTTGAAAATAGATGATTTGTGAATTACTTATTATTAAATAAGTAAGGAAATGCTTTTCCAATATGAAATGAAATGTTTTTGAGAATTTATCTTCTTAAAGATAAATTGAAATTGAATATTGAAATCGATTTGAAAATCGTATATCAGTAGATATTTTGAAAATATAAATTCACTATGGAATTTATAAAAGAAAGGGGAATTGTTTTAGAAAAATAAACGTTGATTTATTTTAGAAATGTGGAAAATTATATATCTAGTAAAGATATTTTTGGGAAATAAATAATTTGGGAAATTATTTGGAATTTGATGATGTTGCGCATCTTTATTGATAGTTAAATAACCGACTATCAATAATTACCTTGAATGGTATTTGTTGTGAATTGGATGAATTTGAATGCCACACTTATTTTTGAATAATCGCTCACTATTCGGGTTAGCCGGGAAAGGACCATGGGGTCGTATAACCCATTCCGAATATGTGATACGTCGTTATGAATCGCATTTGAAGACCGGTGTTGAAGACCGGATATTTTTGAAAATGGAAGGATTACCGTTGAGTTACTCTACATCGACTGATCTTCGATTTAGAGGTTTTATCACCCTTAGTGACGGGAAGTCCGGACGTGATTGAAAATTATCCGGAATTACAAGGGCTTCGTGAGAAGTGCCTTCGGTTCTGTTCGATCCCGGAACAGACTTGTATGGATTGTATGTCTGACGTTACAAATTGAGATATAAAGCTGATTTCTTTCAAATACATTTCTGTTGGTGGCGGATAATTTATTCTTTTAGCTTAACACCCTTCTCTGAGACGTACGAGCTCAGAGGTTATGTAGTTGAAATTTATCAGCGATATATTCCCAATTTGGTAACGTGGCATACTGAGTGTTGCTGTGAAATGATCAGTGTTTGATCATTTGCGATATGATCATTTGTTTGATCTTATATCTTTGTGATCATAGGTTGATCATTTGTTTGACCCGAAGCATGGCTTTGTAGAAAGCGTAGCTTTGTGGATGAGACTTCGTCGAGCCTCACACCCCGGAAATGGTCAAAACAGGAAGGATGCGGCAAGGTTCTAGGGAGTAGCGCCCCTTAGTGTATGTCATTCCTTCTGGATAAAGGTGGTATCATGGTATGGAGCCCAGATACTTAACCTCTGTGGTTGCTGCAAATTTATTACTTTGTGGTTGTTGCGAATCGGGGATCCTCGGGAAGATCGGTTACGATCGGGGGATGACATACGCGTGTCAGTAGTTACCTACTTTTGCCGAGGTAACCCGGCCTTGTGTTGGCAGAGATCTAACCGTAATGTTAGGTTATTTCTCGGGTCGTCTATTCCAGGGACGTACCCATCATGGAAAAGGAAGTTCCTTAGCCTGACCATTTGTTGGAAATCCAAAGAAACAATACGAGCCTTTACGATTTCAATTGTATAACCTGTCTCCTCAGGAGGCAGCTATAGCAGGCATAATATAATGGTACCTATGCTGGCTAAGATTTATATTTTACTTTCGAAATGTTTTCCACTATGCACTAATAATAATATCAAAAAGGATTTGATTTTTGCGTAGTAAGCATCTTTGACTAACATAAGAAGAAATCTCCTCCAAGTCTGCGTATGCATTGTGTGTGTGGTGGGAGGTCTTATGGTAGTTTCATTTTCCAAAAGCATTGCGAAATTTACTTTAAATTCTGTTCTTTGTTTTTAAAGATAAATAACTGTTTTACGATCTCACACCAGTCACCAGGACTGACTCGGAGTTTATTGTTCCCTTCTAAACTCGGGGTGCCCACCAATTTCCACACGGGTAGCCTAGAGTTATGTTATCAGGATATTCTGGAGCTTTGGAGATAAGCTGGATGGCGAGACGTAGTATTTGTATCTAATAGTATTTATTCCGTTGTGTATTCTGTATGAGGACAAGTTATATAACTGTCCATTGTTGTATATGACTCTGATGATTGATGTATGTATAAAATGATATAGTTCTTTGTTTTAAAGATTATTCAATTATCTATTATATATTGTTCCGCTGCGATGTGTAAGATTCTGATATTGTTTTTCTGTTCTGATGTTGTTCTGTTGTTCTTCTCTTCTTCTATCTTCTTCTCTTCTTTCTTCTTTCTCTTTTCTCTCTTTCTTCTGCTTTCTTCTTCTTCTACCTCTTCTTTCTAAAACCATCACTATTGGAGTTTCCGGCACTCGATTGCTCGGCAGTCGATAAAGTGAGTATCGATGTCGAATTTTCGAAAGTCGAAAATTTTGGTACGTGACAAACAAGATAGTTCTCAGCCAGGTAACGGGCATGAGTTATCGGTGCACCACGAATTACCGTAGCAATGTAGCCGAAGGTTTAAGTACCTTCAGAGGAACAACCACTATAATATTTACGAA
Organism: Allium fistulosum; assembly: GCA_030737815.1. NCBI lineage: Eukaryota > Viridiplantae > Streptophyta > Magnoliopsida > Asparagales > Amaryllidaceae > Allium > Allium fistulosum. Next base: position 274,590,115 of record CM060907.1, on the reverse strand, counting down.
TCACCGTAATATTTATAAATGGTTTTTACTCTGCCGTAGCCTAGACACCAAGAAATTAAATTGTTCAAAGAAGACAACTTGCAAATATATAATTAAGAGCTATCGATGTCTAACCGTTATTATTAACAAATTCTAGGATGAAATGCAAAGCAGAAATTAAACGTGTATTAACAATGCAACTACGAATGGATTTTTGTTTTTTTTATGAATTTTTGTTTTATAAAATGTAAGCAAAAACAATGCAAGGCAAATAAAAACAATATATATAGCAACCAAGCAGTTTTTTTTGGGCAAGCAAAGCGAAGCAATTATTTTTAGCAAGCAGCTCCTTTCCTTTTCTGCTTTTGCAACCTGAAAATAAAAACAAGATATATATACAGTTTTTTTTATATCGAAGAAGAAACTAAAATAAATGAAAAACAAAACAAATTCAAAACAACCCTCGTTTTTTTGGAAGAGACTCTTTGTTTGTTTGTTTGTTTTTTTTTGAATTTTTTTTTTGGAAAGGAAACTTAAAAGTACTGTTTTACTAATGCAACTAAATGAAAGCAAGGGTTAATTACAAATGATTTATCATAAGTTAACCCAAAATTGTATAATCACACTTTGTCTTAAATCAACAAGATAGTTCTCAGCCAGGTAACGGGCAGGAGTTATCGGCGCACCACGAATCACCGTAGTAATGCAGCCGAAGGTTTAAGTACCTTCAGAGGAACAACCACTATAATATTTACGAATCACCGTAATATTTATAAATGGTTATTACTCTACCGTAGCCTAAACACCAAGAAATTAAATTGTTCAAAGAAGACAACTTGCAAATATATAATTAAGAGCTATCGATGTCTAACCGTTATTATTAACAAATTCTAGGATGAAATTCAAAGCAGAAATTAAACGTGCATTAACAATGCAACTACGAATGAATTTTTGTTTTTTTTATAAATTTTTCTTTTATAAAATGTAAGCAAACAACAATGCAAGGCAAATAAAAACAATATATATAGCAACCAAGCAGTTTTTTTTTGGGCAAGCAAAGCGAAGCAATTATTTTTAGCAAGCAGCTCCTTTCCTTTTCAGCTTTTGCAACCTGAAAATAAAAACAAGATATATATATATAATTTGTTTTATATCGAAGAAGAAACTAAAATAAATGAAAAACAAAACAAATTCAAAACAACCCTCGTTTTTTTTGGAAGAGACTCTTTGTTTGTTTGTTTTTTTTTTGAAATTTTTTTTTAATTTTTTTAGGAAAGGAAACTAAAAAGTACTGTTTTTCTAATGCAACTAAATGAATGCAAGGGTTAATTGCAAATGATTTATCCTAAGTTAACCCAAAATTGTATAATCACACTCTGTCTTAAATCAACAAGATAGCTCTCAGCCAGGTAACGGGCAGGAGTTATCGGTGCACCACGAATCACCGTAGCAATGCAGCCGAAGGTTTAAGTACCTTCAGAGGAACAACCATTATAATTTTTACGAATCACCGTAATATTTCTAAATGGTTATTATTCTTCCGTAGCCTAGACACCAAGAAATTAAATTTTTCAAAGAAGACAACTTGCGAATATATAATTATGAGCTATCGATGTCAAACCGTTATTATTAACAAATTCTAGGATGAAATGCAAAGCAGAAAATAAACGTGTATTAACAATGCAACTACGAATGGATTTTTGTTTATTTTATAAAATGTAAGCAAACAACAATGCAAGGCAAATAAAAACAATATATATAGTAACCAAGCAGTTTTTTTTTGGGCAAGCAAAGCGAAGCAATTATTTTTAGCAAGCAGCTCCTTTCCTTTTCTGCTTTTGCAACCTGAAAATAAAAACAAGATATATATACAGTTTTTTTTATATCGAAGAAGAAATTAAAATATATAAAAAACAAAACAAATTCAAAGCAACCCTCGTTTTTTTTGGAAGAGACTCTTTGTTTGTTTGTTTTTTTTTGAATTTTTTTTAGGAAAGGAAACTTAAAAGTACTGTTTTACTAATGCAACTAAATGAATGCAAGGATTAATTACAAATGATTTATCCTAAGTTAACCAAATATGTATAATCACACTCTGTCTTAAATCACCAAGATAGTTCTCAGCCAGGTAATGGGCAGGAGTTATCGGTGCACCACGAATCACCGTAGCAATGCAGCCGAAGGTTTAAGTACCTTCAGAGGAACATCCATTATAATATTTATGAATCACCGTAATATTTATAAATGGTTATTACTCTACCGTAGCCTAGACACCAAGAAATTAAATTGTTCAAAGAAGACAACTTGCAAATATATAATTAAGAGCTATCGATTTCTAACCGTTATTATTAACAAATTCTAGGATGAAATGCAAAACAGAAATTAAACGGGTATTAACAATGCAACTACGAATGGATTTTTGTTTTTTTTATGAATTTTTCTTTTATAAAATGTAAGCAAACAACAATGCAAAGCAAATAAAAACAATATATATAGCAACCAAGCAATTTTTTTTGGGCAAACAAAGCGAAGCAATTATTTTTAATAAGCAGCTCATTTCCTTTTCTGCTTTTGCAACCTGAAAATAAAAACAAGATATATATATACAGTTTCTTTTTATATCGAAGAAGAAACTAAAATAAATGAAAAACAAAACAAATTTAAAACAGTCCTCGTTTTTTTGGAAGAGACTCTTCGTTTGTTTTTTTTTCAATTTTTTTTTGTTTTTTTTTGGAAAGGAAACTTAAAAGTACTATTTTACTAATGCAACTAAATGAATGCAAGGGTTAATTACAAATGATTTATCTTAAGTAAACCCAAAATTGTATAATCACACTCTGTCTTAAATTAGCAAGATAGTTCTCAGCCAGTTAACGGGCAGGAGTTATCGGTGCACCACGAATCACCGTAGCAATGTAGCCGAAGGTTTAAGTACGTTCAGAGGAACAACCACTATAATATTTACGAATCACCGTAATATTTATAAATGGTTTTTACTCAGCCGTAGCCTGGACACCAGGAAATTAAATTGTTCAAAGAAGACAATTTGCAAATATATAATTAAGAGCTATCGATGTCTAACTGTTATTATTAACAAATTCTAGGATGAAATGCAAAGCAAAAATTAAACGTGTATTAACTATGCAACTACGAATGGATTTTTGTTTTTCTATAAATTTTTGTTTTATAAAATGTAAGCAAACAACAATGCAAGGCAAATAAAAACAATATATATAGCAACCAAGCAGTTTTTTTTTGGGCAAGCAAAGCGAATCAATTATTTTTACCAAGCAGCATCTTTCCTTTTCTGCTTTTGCAACCTCAAAATAAAAACAAGATATATATACAGTTTTTTTTATATCGAAGAAGAAACTAAAATAAATGAAAAACAAAACAAATTCAAAACAACCCTCGTTTTTTTGGAAGAGACTCTTTGTTTGTTTGTTTGTTTTTTTTTTGAAATTTTTTTTTTTGGAAAGGAAACTTAAAAGTACTGTTTTACTAATGCAACTAAATGAAAGCAAGGGTTAATTACAAATGATTTATCATAAGTTAACCCAAAATTGTATAATCACACTCTGTCTTAAATCAACAAGATAGTTCTCAGCCAGGTAACGGGCAGGAGTTATCGGTGCACCACGAATCACCGTAGCAATGCAGCCGAAGGTTTAAGTACCTTCAGAGGAACAACAACTATAATATTTACGAATCACCGTAATATTTATAAATGGTTATTACTCTACCGTAGCCTAGACACCAAGAAATTAAATTGTTCAAAGAAGACAACTTGCAAATATATAATTAAGAGCTATCGATGTCTAACCGTTATTATTAACAAATTCTAGGATGAAATTCAAAGCAGAAATTAAACGTGCATTAACAATGCAACTACGAATGAATTTTTGTTTTTTTATAAATTTTTCTTTTATAAAATGTAAGCAAACAACAATGCAAGGCAAATAAAAACAATATATATAGCAACCAAGCAGTTTTTTTTTTGGGCAAGCAAAGCGAAGCAATTATTTTTAGCAAGCAGCTCCTTTCCTTTTCAGCTTTTGCAACCTGAAAATAAAAACAAGATATATATATATATATATAATTTGTTTTATATCGAAGAAGAAACTAAAATAAATGAAAAACAAAACAAATTCAAAACAACCCTCGTTGTTTTTGGAAGAGACTCTTTGTTTGTTTGTTTTTTTTTGAAATTTTTTTTTAATTTTTTTAGGAAAGGAAACTTAAAAGTACTGTTTTTCTAATGCAACTAAATGAATGCAAGGGTTAATTGCAAATGATTTATCCTAAGTTAACCCAAAATTGTATAATCACACTCTGTCTTAAATTAACAAGATAGTTCTCAGCTAGGTAACGGGCAGGAGTTATCGGTGCACCACGAATCACCGTAGCAATGCAGCCGAAGGTTTAAGTACCTTCAGAGGAACAACCATTATAATATTTACGAATCACCGTAATATTTATAAATGGTTATTATTCTGACGTAGCCTAGACACCAAGAAATTAAATTGTTCAAAGAAGACAACTTGCGAATATATAATTAAGAGCTATCGATGTCAAACCGTTATTATTAACAAATTCTAGGATGATATGCAAAGCAGAAAATAAACGTGTATTAACAATGCAACTACGAATGGATTTTTGTTTTTTTTATAAATTTTTGTTTTATAAAATGTAAGCAAACAACAATGCAAGGCAAATAAAAACAATATATATAGCAACCAAGCGGTTTTTTTTTGGCAAGCAAAGCGAAGCAATTATTTTTAGCAAGCAGCTCCATTCCTTTTCTGCTTTTTCAACCTGAAAATAAAAACAAGATATATATACAGTTTTTTTTATATCGAAGAAGAAACTGAAATAAATGAAAAATAAAACAAATTCAAAGCAACCCTCGTTTTTTTTGGAAGAGACTCTTTGTTTGTTTGTTTTTTTTTGAATTGTTTTTAAAAAAATTTTTAGGAAAAGAAACTTAAAAGTACTGTTTTACTAATGCAACTAAATGAATGCAAGGATTAATTACAAATGATTTATCCTAAGTTAACCAAAATTGTATAATCATACTCTATCTTAAATCAACAAGATAGTTCTCAGCCAGGTAACGGGCAGGAGTTATCGGTGCACCACGAATCACCGTAGCAATGCAGCCGAAGGCTTAAGTACCTTCAGAGGAACAACCATTATAATATTTATGAATCACCGTAATATTTATAAATGGTTATTACTCTACCGTAGCCTAGACACCAAGAAATTAAATTGTTCAAAGAAGACAACTTGCAAATATATAATTAAGAGCTATCGATGTCTAACCGTTATTATTAACAAATTCTAGGATGAAATGCAAAACAGAAATTAAACGGGTATTAACAATGCAACTACGAATGGATTTTTTTTTATTATGAATTTTTCTTTTATAAAATGTAAGCAAACAACAATGCAAAGCAAATAAAAACAATATATATAGCAACCAAGCAGTTTTTTTTTGGGCAAACAAAGCGAAGCAATTATTTTTAGTAAGCAGCTCCTTTCCTTTTCTGCTTTTGCAACCTGAAAATAAAAACAAGATATATATACAGTTTCTTTTTATATCGAAGAAGAAACTAAAATAAATGAAAAACAAAACAAATTTAAAACAATCCTCGTTTTTTTTGGAAGAGACTCTTAGTTTGTTTTTTTTTGAAAATTTTTTTTAATTTTTTTTTGGAAAGGAAACTTAAAAGTACTGTTTTACTAATGCAACTAAATGAATGCAAGGGTTAATTACAAATGATTTATCTTAAGTTAACCCAAAATTGTATAATCACACTCTGTCTTAAATTAACAAGATAGTTCTCAGCCAGGTAACGGGCAGGAGTTATCGGTGCACCACGAATCACCGTAGTAATGTAGCCGAAGGTTTAAGTACGTTCAAAGGAACAACCACTATAATATTTACGAATCACCGTAATATTTATAAATGGTTTTTACTCTGCCGTAGCCTGGACACCAGGAAATTAAATTGTTCAAAGAAGACAACTTGCAAATATATAATTAAGAGCTATCGATGTCTAACTGTTATTATTAACAAATTCTAGGATGAAATGCAAAGCAAAAATTAAACTTGTATTAATAATGCAACTACGAATGGATTTTTGTTTTTTTATAAATTTTTGTTTTATAAAATGTAAGCAAACAACAATGCAAGGCAAATAAAAACAATATATATAGCAACCAAGCAGTTTATTTTTGGGTAAGCAAAGCGAAGCAATTATTTTTAGCAAGCAGCTCCTTTCCTTTTCTGCTTTTGCAACTTGAAAATAAAAACAAGATATATATACAGTTTTTTTTATATCGAAGAAGAAACTAAAATAAATGAAAAACAAAACAAATTCAAAGCAACCCTCGTTTTTTTTGGAAGAGACTCTTTGTTTGTTTGTTTTTTTTTTGAAATTTTTTTTAATTTTATTTAGGAAAGGAAACATAAAAGTTCTGTTTTACTAATGCAACTAAATGAATGCAAGGATTAATTACAAATGATTTATCCTAAGTTAACCCAAAATTTTATAATCACACTCTGTCTTAAATCAACAAGATAGTTCTCAGCCATCTAACGGGCAGGAGTTATCGGTGCACCACGAATCACCGTAGCAATGCAACCGAAGGTTTAAGTACCTTCAGAGGAACAACCATTATAATATTTACGAATCACCGTAATATTTATAAATGGTTATTACTCTACCGTAGCCTAGACACCAAGAAATTAAATTGTTCAAAGAAGACAACTTGCAAATATAAAATTAAGAGCTATCGATGTCTAACCGTTATTATTAACAAATTCTAGGATGAAATGCAAAACAGAAATTAAACGGGTATTAACAATGCAACTACGAATGGATTTTTGTTTTTTTTTATGAATTTTTCTTTTATAAAATGTAAGCAAAAAACAATGCAAAGCAAATAAAAACAATATATATAGCAACCAAGCAGTTTTTTTTGGGCAAACAAAGCGAAGCAATTATTTTTAGTAAGCAGCTCCTTTCCTTTTCTGCTTTTGCAACCTGAAAATAAAAACAAGATATATATACAGTTTCTTTTTATATCGAAGAAGAAACTAGAATAAATGAAAAACAAAACAAATTCAAAACAACCCTCGTTTTTCTTTTTGGAAGAGACTCTTTGTTTGTTTATTTTTTTTTTTGAAATTTTTTTTTTTTTTTGGAAAGGAAACTTAAAAGTACTATTTTACTAATGCAACTAAATGAATGCAAGGGTTAATTACAAATTATTTATCCTAAGTTAAACCAAAATTGTATAATCACACTCTATCTTAAATCAACAAGATAGTTCTCAGCCAGGTAACGGGCAGGAGTTATCGGTGCACCACGAATCACCGTAGCAATGCAGCCGAAGGTTTAAGTACCTTTAGAGGAACAACCACTATAATATTTACGAATCACCGTAATATTTATAAATGGTTATTACTCTGCCGTAGCCTAGACACCAAGAAATTAAATTGTTTAAAGAAGACAACTTGCAAATATATAATTAAGAGCTATCGATGTCTAACCGTTATTATTAACAAATTCTAGGATGAAATGCAAAGCAGAAATTAAACCTGTATTAACAATGCAACTACGAATGGATTTTTGTTTTTTTTATGAATTTTTCTTTTATCAAATGTAAACAAACAATAATGCAAGGCAAATAAAAACAATATATATAGCAACCAAGCAGTTTTTTTTTGGGCAAGCAAAGCGAAGCAATTATTTTTAGGAAGCAGCTCCTTTTCTTTTCTGCTTTTGCAACCTGAAAATAAAAACATGTTATATATATAGTTTTTTTTATATCGAAGAAGAAACTAAATAAATGAAAAACAAAAAAATTTCAAAACAACCCTCGTTTTTTTGGAAGAGATTCTTTGTTTGTTTGTTTTTTTTTTAAAAAATTTTTTGTTTTTTTTTGGAAAGGAAACTTAAAAGCAATGTTTTACTAATGCAACTAAATGAATGCAAGGGTTAATTACAAATGATTTATCCTAAGTTAACCCAAAATTATATAATCACACTCTGTCTTAAATCAACAAGATAGTTCTCAGCCAAGTAACAGGCAGGAGTTATCGGTGCACCACGAATCACCGTAGCAGTGCAGCCGAAGGTTTAAGTATATCCAGAGGAACAACCACTATAATATTTATGAATCAACGTAATATTTATAAATGGTTATTACTCTAACGTAGCCTAAACACCAAGAAATTAAATTGTTCAAAGAAGAAAACTTGCAAATATATAATTAAGAGCTATCGATGTCTAACCGTTATTATTAACAAATTCTAGGATGAAATTCAAAACAGAAATTAAACGTGTATTAACAATGCAACTACGAATGGATTTTTGTTTTTTTTATGAATTTTTCTTTTATAAAATGTAAGCAAACAACAATGCAAGGCAAATAAAAACAATATATATAGCAACCAAGCAGTTTTTTTTTTGGGCAAGCAAAGCGAAGCAATTATTTTTAGCAAACAGCTCTTTCCTTTTCTGCTTTTGCAACCTGAAAATAAAAACAAGATATATATATAATTTGTTTTATATCGAAGAAGGAACTAAAATAAATGAAAAACAAAACAAATTCAAAACAACCCTCGTCTTTTTTTGGAAGAGACTCTTTGTTTGTTTGTTTTTTTTTTTGAAATTTTTTTTAATTTTTTTTAGGAAAGGAAACTTAAAAATACTGTTTTTCTAATGAAACTAAATGAATGCAAGGGTTAATTACAAATGATTTATCCTAAGTTAACCCAAAATTGTATAATCAAACTCTGTCTTAAATCAACAAGATAGTTCTCAGCCAGGTAATGGGCAGGAGTTATCGGTGCACCACTAATCACCGCAGCAATGCAACCGAAGGTTTAAGTACCTTCAGAGGAACAACCACTATAATATTTACGAATCACCGTAATATTTATAAATGGTTATTATTCTGTCGTAGCCTAGACACCAAGAAATTAAATTGTTCAAAGAAGACAACTTGCAAATATATAATTAAGAGCTATCGATGTCTAACCATTATTATTAACAAATTCTAGGATGAAATGCAAAGCAGAAATTAAACGTGTATTAACAATGCAACTACGAATGGATTTTTGTTTTTTTTATGAATTTTTCTTTTATAAAATGTAAGCAAACAACAATGCAAGGCAAATAAAAACAATATATATAGCAACCAAGCAGTTTTTTTTGGGCAAGCAAAGAGAAGCAATTATTTTTAGCAAGCAGCTTGTGACGACCGCCCATGACCCCTGCACCGAATCTAGAGATAGTGCGCTGTAAAGTGTGCCAGGCGACCATGGACGATTGTCAGGGTAGATTAAAACAACAGAATCTATCGTATTACTCACAACGCATGGACAAAATACAATAGAACATATGTATAGTGAAGCTTTACAGAACAAAATGATCTCATATAAAACTCCATAATAGTTGAATACAAGCATCCAAATAGCCAATACATCAAGCCTCACTACATGACACTGAGAGAATACAAAATAGCGGAACATCCAGTACATATAATAAGAAGATAATATGCAACCCTCCAGCTCGTCTTCGATATCAGCATCGTGAGAAGAGAACAACACCTGTCACCTGCTACCTAGTATGCCCGTCCCAAAAATGGACGAACAGCCCAAGGCAATTAGAATTAAAACATAAAGCCTTGAGTCAGACAACAGTCTTAGTGAGCAGTAAATTAACTAACAACATACCAAAAGAGCATAAAGGAAAAGGAATAGGAATAAAACCCTCCCACTCCACCTCTTTCTATAGTGATAGCCCCCAGACACACACTAAGCAGAAGCAACATAGCAGAGCATACAATTTAAAGTAAAGTAATAATCATTCGAGTCAAGGGCGATGTTTTCCAAGTACCAAGGCCTAAATCAGATAAGCACCCAGAAAATACCGCTCTTGAGTCCGAATGACGATACAACCAAACATCCATGACTCTGGCTATCACTGTTATCATTGCATCGATATCACCGTTAATTGAATGACCGGCACATTCTTTCAGCCGTCCGTCAAGGGCTAATGTAAACCCCGGTTCTAGACATAACTCCCGCACGTCGTCGCAGCCCGTGCCTAGGACTATCGAATCTGCCCAGAGTACTCGACCATCAACAGTTGGCCGTTGGGACTATCGAATCTGCCCAAACGTACTCTTGCTTAGAGCATGCTAGAACCTTCAACAACGATGCTATCCAAGCCTCCTAGTCATCCTCCTCGACGACTATTCTCATATCCATTCATTATCCTCAACTCGAATCATATCACCGAGTTATCAACATGCTTGGAATGATCCCGTCTGGATTAGACCAAGTCTTCATCACATGATTGCCTCGCTTCATCACATCCTCGCAAAGCCTCATCTCAACATCACATCATCAGATCTACGCATAAGAGCTTCATCATCCCGCTACATATGCCACGAGCAGCTTACCCAATTCAAGAGCCTTTCTCCTAGCTTTTGAATCATCTTCGGTCTAAATCAAACCATCAATCATCTAATTCATAACAATCAATCAAACCAAACATTAATCCAAGCAATCAAGCATTCAAATATGATCTAAGTAGATAATTATAATAAAAATGGCATTTTCGTAATTAAAGAGTTGAAAGTCTAACATGCATGAAACCATAAGAAATATCTCTACAATCTTGATGAATGAACTTGCATAGGTTAACACTTAGTAAAATGGTTGTCAAATCATCATGAACAATGGATCTACATGGATCTACACTTAGGATGAAGAAAATGCATGGAAATCACTATTTTAACACAAAATCAAGCCAACAATCCGATCTACTCCTTTGGATCCATGTGAGAGATAATCACCACTCACCTAAACAACCTCAAATCAACACGCTTCAGATCTGGACAGCGAAGGATCAAACTTGATCTATCACGAATCCGCTTCAAACGAAGAAATCTCTCTTGAAAAGATGAAGATATTCAATCTAAGCTCTTGAATCTTCAATTTGATCTTCAACTCGGATGGATGGAAGCACTAGATTAGAGTGGAGAAAAGAAGTGAAGAAGTGTAGAAGTCGAGCTCTCAAAATGGTAGCACTTCGTCGCTTCAAAATCCGGATCCCAAAAAGTGAGAAAAACCCTTCCTATTTATAGCTGAAAATCCACTAAGTCATAACTCGGCTATCTCCTAAGTCGTCTTCGACATATAATCTTCCGACTTAACAACTTCTGGCTTCTACGACCTAACGCTCACCTGTCTATGACTCACGACATAACAGCTATCTCCTAAGTCGGTCACGACTTATAGCATGCGCGCCTACGACTCACCAAAACCCAAATCCCCTACGACTTAAGACTTAACTCCATTAAGTCGTCTACGACTTAAGCTCATGCGCACCTAGCGACTTACCACTAGTCACGACTTATGACTTGGCAGAAGATACGACTTAACAGATCTATGCTTCTACGACTTAACAAACAACTGGGTTACGACTCAACTCCTAAGTCGTCTACGACTTAACACATAGGCTTCGACTTAACCGGGGTAAATTCTTAAGTCGCTGATCCTATAAGTCGTCTACTCCTATAAGTCGCTAACTCACTTAAGTCGCACTATTACTTAACTTGCTAACTCGCTGTTTCTTAACTCGGTCACTTCCTTAGGTTGTCTATCCCTTAGGTCGTTAACTCACTTAAGTCGACTTAACTTGGCAACGACTTAAACACTTAACTCGGTAACAATTTAACTCGCCACTATCCTTAAGTCGCGCCTACCTCTTAAGTCGTCCAAACGACCTATCTCCAATCTCTTAACCCGCCATTTCCCTGGGTCGCTCCTATCCCCTAAGTCGTATACAACTTACGACTTACTCTAAGTCGTGAACGACTTAGGACTTAGCAAATTTTTCGCAAAAATCTAAAATGAATTAACAACAATGCAACCCAAGGTCAACTATTTTACGATGTTTCGATCCGTAAAATACGGGTCGTTACATTCTCTCCCCCTTAGGAATTTCGCCCCCGAAACCCCAAACAAACAAAGCAATCAAAGACTATTCTGCATGCCTACCATCCATAGAAATCAACAAACCATGCATCTAATTCTAGCTTAGCATGCGGAATTCTAAAACTAGAACAAGTTACAGTGTCGTTTAGATGACACGACACCTTAGGGCCATACCTTGAAGAGTTCGGGATGAGCTGCTTTCATCCTCTCTTCCACCTCCCATGTACAGTCGTTATCATCGTCACTCCATTGTATCTTGAGCAACTTAACTACCTTCCTCCTAAGCTGTTTCGTGTCGGTTTCGACAACACGAAACGGCTTACGAGGTCTTCTATCGACTGGATCAACTTTGAAATCTTCACAGCTATCAGCAGAAATCACCATACTCGAGTCGTGCACATACTTCCGTAGATATGATACGTGAAAAACATTGTGCACACTCGACATCTTCTCCGGTAACTCCAATCTATAGGCGAGCTTTCCAATTCGCTTGATGATCGGGAATGGTCCAACAAATCTCGGAGTCAGTTTTCCTTTCTTCCCGAATCGAATAACATTCTTCAGTGGAGAAATCTTCACAAAAACCATATCACCTACGTCGAACTCCAAATCCTTACGACGCTTATCAGCATAACTCTTCTGACGGTCTTGGGCTGCCTTCATTCGTTGCCGAATGATCTCTATACAATCTGAAGTCTGCTGAATCATCTCTGGCCCAAGTATCAGCTTTTCTCCAGTTTCCAACCAACATGACGGAGAGTTACACGGTCTTCCATACAATGCCTCATACGGTGCCATTCCAATGCTTGATTGGTAACTGTTGTTGTACGCAAACTCCACCAAATGAAGATAATCTTCCCATGATCCTCCGAAATCCAAAACACAAGCTCTGAGGAGATCTTCCAAAACTCGGTTGATTCTCTCGGTCTGACCATCTGTTTGAGGGTGATAAGCTGTACTCAAACACAACTCGGTTCCCAAAACTTCCTGGAAGCTCTTCCAAAATCCACTAGTGAACAATGGATCTCGGTCGCTCACTATACTCTTCGGAATACCATGAAATCGAACTATCCACTTAACATACAACTCAGCCAACTTTGATGCAGTCCTAGTTGATCGAACAGGAATGAATCGTGCACTCTTAGTCAGACGATCCACAATGACCCAAATCCCTTCATTTCCCGTTCTGGTTCTAGGCAATCCATCGATAAAATCCATCGACACTTGTTCCCAATTCCATGTAGGAACTTCTAATGGCTGAAGCAATCCACTTGGCTTCTTCTGTTCGGCTTTTATCAACTGGCAGTTCATACACTTGGAAATAAAATTTCCAACATCCTTCTTCATGCCTTCCCAGTAGTAGGTTCTCTTCATATCCCGATACATCTTATTTCCACCTGGATGAATTGTCAACTTCGAGTGATGACTTTCCTTCAGAACTTCACTCCTCAATTCATTTATATCGGGAACAACTAGTCGTCCTTGCTTCCGAAGCCAACCCTCTCGATCGACCTCGAATCCTTTATCCTTTTCTGGATCCAATCTAGATTCCAATTCATGGATAATCTTGACAAGCTTATCATCTCGCTTTTGGCTCTCGCCAATCCTTTCCACAAGTGAAGGTCTTATTGATAAGTTTGCCAACATCTCAGGTTCCAATTCACATCTAGGCCTGAAGTCAAATCCAGCTAAATACTCGAGACTCTTCCATTCTGAAAACATGGCTCCCAATCCTGCATGTCTTCGACTTAACGCATCTGCCACTGCGTTACCTTTTCCCGGAGTATAAGCTATACCAAAAGCATATGATGCTAAAAACTCTAGCCAACGTTGCTGCCGAAGATTCAAATCCTTTTGGGAGAAAAGATACTTCAACGACTTATGATCCGTAAACAACTCGAATCGAACTCCCAACAGATAATGTCTCCACATCTTCAGAGCAAATACAATCGCCGCTAACTCCAAATCATTAGTTGGGTAATTCCTTTCATGCGGCTTCAGTTGTCGACTGGCATACGCAACAACTTTATCCTTCTGCATCAGCACCGCTCCAAGTCCGGTACCACATGCGTCGGTGTAAACCACCATCTCATCATTCCCACTTGGAATAGTCAAAACAGGAGCACTTGTCAATCTTTCTTTCAGGATTCCGAAAGCTTGCTCACACTTAGCATCCCAACTGAACACTTGGTTCTTCTTCGTCAATCCTGTTAACGGTGCAGCTATCTTGGAGAAGTCTTTGATAAACCGTCGATAATATCCTGCTAATACAAGAAAACTTCTCACATCAGATGCATTCTTAGGTCTAACCCAATCCTGGATTGCTGCCACTTTAGCGGGATCAACCGCTATTCCATTTCCAAAAATCACATGACCTAAGAACCTCACTTCACTCTTCCAGAAGTGACACTTCGAAAACTTAGCCTTCAGCTGATGTTTCCGCAAGATTTCCAAAACAATACGCAAGTGCGTCTTGTGCTCTTCTTCAGTTCTGGAATAAATCAGAATATCATCCACGAACACAAGTACGAACTTGTTCAACTGATCTCTGAACACTCTATTCATAAGATCCACAAAATATGCTGGTGCGTTAGTCAATCCAAACGGCATTACCAGCCACTCAAAGAAACCAGATGGTGTCCGAAAAGCAGTCTTCGGCACACTATCCTTAGCTACTCTCAACTGGTGAAATCCCGTTGCCAAATCCATCTGAGAAAACACCTTAGCTTCGTGAAGCTGATCAAACAAGTCATCTATCCTTGGCAATGGATACTTGTTCTTCTTAGTCACCTTATTCAGCTCACGATAATCCACACACAATCTCAATGACCCATCTGCCTTGGTTGCGAACACAACTGGTGCACCCCACTCGGACACACTACGCCGAATGAATCCTTTCTGTAAAAGGTCATCAACTTGCACCTTCAACTCATGATGTTCCCTAGGCGCCATCCGCCTAAGAGGCATCACAACAGGTCTGGCTCCTTCAACTAGATCTATACGAAACTCGATCTCTCTATGCGGCGGCAACCCTTTGACTTCGTCAAAGACATCCTCGAATCCATTAGCGATTGGCACCGATGACAGTCCATCCCGTGGAACAACCAGCGAATACATGAAGCTCATGAAGACGCCTTCCTCATGCTTACATCGTATCACAACCTTTCGCCCCTCCACATTCTCGACTGTCACTTCCAACCTCTCGCAATCAACCTTTGCCGCATACTTCCTAAGCCAGTCCATACCCAAAATAATTCCGAACCCCGCAAAGTTCAGAACAAAACAATCACAAACAAAAGAGCAACCATGACTCGACACAATCAGACCACGGCATAACATACACATACAAGACGAACCCCTAACTGGATTAGTCACAACCAATGGCCTATCAACAATATCCGGTTCCAAACCTAACCGGCCTACGTGTTCACTACAAACAAACAATTGCGACGCTCTAGTATCAAACAGAACTCTAACTGGAACACCACATAGGAAAAGAGTACCTTGAACCACCACACTCTTTCCTTTCTCTTCAGCAGTAGGAGGTCTCGAAGACGACGGAACAGCTCCCAAAGCATAAGCCTGCACAATCTGCTTGTCCCTCCTCGGTTCTGGACAATTCTTCCAGAAATGCCCCGGCTTGTCACAGTTGTGACACTTCATTGGCACCTTCGGATTCTTACAATCCTTAGAGAAATGGCCCTTCTGCTGACAATTGTAGCAAGTCACCTCGCCTTTCGGCTTCTTCTGGCCATCCTTACCCTTCTGCTGCTGCTGCTTCCTCTTCTGGTTTCCACCCTGCTGTGGTTTAGACTCTCCCCTGGTAACAGCAACAACAGGTCCTTCCTTAGGAAACAGACTCTCATGCCTAAGAGCTTTCTCCACAAGCTTCTCAAATGAATCGTCCAAATGATCCACCAACTGTCTCCCAAGATAACTGTCCAAGCCTGTCACGAACTTCTCATTCTTCTGATAAGCAGATCCAATATACGACCGGGCATACTTGGACAAAGCTTCGAACTCAGAAACATACTCAAGAACAGATCTTCCACCTTGCTTGAGCTCCACAAACCTCTTGAACAGAACAGACTTCTGAGCTGTAGAAATGAACTTAGCTTCAAATCTGGCTTGGAATTGCTCCCAAGTAATCTCTTCCTCCGGAGTATTGATGGTAATAGAGTTCCACCAATCAGAGGCTCTCCCTTGAAGCTGCCTTGATGCCAACTTCCTCTTAGTTGCATCATCAATTCCCAAATCACCAAAGATCCTTCTACAAGCATCTATCCATCTCTGGACTTCGATAGTTGATTCTGTTCCCAAGAAAACCTTCCCTCCAAGAGCAGTATAATCCTTGCACAACTTAGCAAAATCCACTGGTTTTGGAGTTTGGACCTGTACTCCAACATCAACTGCTGTCCCTGGAACTGGTATCCTTCTCATGATCGAAGTCATCATAGCTTCGAACATAGCTGCATAGTCAGCAGTTCCCTCAGTAGCACGGCCTTCCCTAGCAGCTGGTCTCCCTCTTCGACTCATTCTCAATATCTATAAAAAGGAATGATTAGAACATCTAGAGAAACAACTGCATAAAGGACTCAACTCTACTAAGCTACTATATTATATATAGTATTCATCCATCAAAATACAATTACGTCTCTCATACGTAGTTACGTCAGTGAACGTTGGGTAAAATCGATTAACCAATGCTCTGATACCAAATGTGACGACCGCCCATGACCCCTGCACCGAATCTAGAGATAGTGCGCTGTAAAGTGTGCCAGGCGACCATGGACGATTGTCAGGGTAGATTAAAACAACAGAATCTATCATATTACTCACAGCGCATGGACAAAATACAATAGAACATATGTATAGTGAAGCTTTACAGAACAAAATGACATCATATAAAACTCCATAATAGTTGAATACAAGCATCCAAATAGCCAATACATCAAGCCTCACTACATGACACTCAGAGAATACAAAACAGCGGAACATCCAGTACATATAATAAGAAGATAATATGCAACCCTCCAGCTCGTCTTCGATATCAGCATCGTGAGAAGAGAACAGCACCTGTCACCTGCTACCTAGTCTGCCCGTCCCAAAAATGGACGAACAGCCCAAGGCAATAAGAATTAAAACATAAAGCCTTGAGTCAGACAACAGTCTTAGTGAGCAGTAAATTAACTAACAACATACCAAAAGAGCATAAAGGAAAAGGAATAGGAATACAACCCTCCCACTCCACCTCTTTCTACAGTGATAGCCCCCAGACACACACTAAGCAGAAGCAACAGAGCAGAGCATACAATTTAAAGTAAAGTAATAATCATTCGAGTCAAGGGCGATGTTTTCCAAGTACCAAGGCCGAAATCAGATAAGCACCCAGAAAATACCGCTCTTGAGTCCGAATGACGATACAACCAAACATCCATGACTCTGGCTATCACTGTTATCATTGCTTCGATATCACCGTTAATTGAATGACCGACACATTCTTTCAGCCGTCCGTCAAGGGCTAATGGAAACCCCGGTTCTAGACATAACTCCCGCACGTCGTCGCAGCCCGTGCCTAGGACTATCGAATCTGCCCAGAGTACTCGACCATCAACAGTTGGCCGTTGGGACTATCGAATCTGCCCAAACGTACTCTTGCTTAGAGCATGCTAGAACCTTCAACAACGATGCTATCCAAGCCTCCTAGTCATCCTCCTCAACGACTATTCTCATATCCATTCATTATCCTCAACTCGAATCATATCACCGAGTTATCAACATGCTTGGAATGATCCCGTCTGGATTAGACCAAGTCTTCATCATATGATTGCCTCGCTTCATCACATCCTCGCAAAGCCTCATCTCAACATCACATCATCAGATCTACGCATAAGAGCTTCATCATCCCGCTACATATGCCACGAGCAGCTTACCCAATTCAAGAGCCTTTCTCCTAGCTTTTGAATCATCTTCGGTCTAAATCAAACCATCAATCATCTAATTCATAACAATCAATCAAACCAAACATTAATCCAAGCAATCAAGCATTCAAATATGATCTAAGTAGATAATTATAACAAAAATGGCATTTTCGTAATTAAAGAGTTGAAAGTCTAACATGCATGAAACCATAAGAAATATCTCTACAATCTTGATGAATGAACTTGCATAGGTTAACACTTAGTAAAATGGTTGTCAAATCATCATGAACAATGGATCTACATGGATCTACACATAGGATGAAGAAAATGCATGGAAATCACTATTTTAACACCAAATCAAGCCAACAATCCGATCTACTCCTTTGGATCCATGTGAGAGATAATCACCACTCACCAAATCACCTAAACAACCTCAAATCAACACGCTTCAGATCTGGACAGCGAAGGATCAAACTTGATCTATCACGAATCCGCTTCAAACGAAGAAATCTCTCTTGAAAAGATGAAGATCTTCAATCTAAGCTCTTGAATCTTCAATTTGATCTTCAACTTGGATGGATGGAAGCACTAGATTAGAGTGGAGAAAAGAAGTGAAGAAGTGTAGAAGTCGAGCTCTCAAAATGGCAGCAGTTCGTCGCTTCAAAATCCGGATCCCAAAAAGTGAGAAAAACCCTTCCTATTTATAGCTGAAAATCCACTAAGTCGTAACTCGGCTATCTCCTAAGTCGTCTCCGACTTATAATCTTCCAACTTAACAACTTCTGGCTTCTACGACCTAACGCTCACCTGTCTATGACTCACGACATAACAGCTATCTCCTAAGTCGGTCACGACTTATAGCATGTGCGCCTACGACTCACCAAAACCCAAATCCCCTACGACTTAAGACTTAACTCCCTTAAGTCGTCTACGACTTAAGCTCATGCGCACCTAGCGACTTACCACTAGTCACGACTTATGACTTGGCAGAAGATACGACTTAACAGATCTATGCTTCTACGACTTAACAAACAACTAGGTTATGACTCAACTCCTAAGTCATCTACGACTTAACACATAGGCTTCGACTTAACCGGGGTAAATTCTTAAGTCGTTGATCCTATAAGTCGTCTACTCCTATAAGTCGCTAACTCACTTAAGTCGCACTATTACTTAACTTGCTAACTCGCTGTTTCTTAACTCGGTCACTTCCTTAGGTTGTCTATCCCTTAGGTCGTTAACTCACTTAAGTCGACTTAACTTGGCAACGACTTAAACACTTAACTCGGTAACAATTTAACTCGCCACTATCCTTAAGTCGCGCCTACCTCTTAAGTCGTCCAAACGACCTATCTCCAATCTCTTAACCCGCCAATTCCCTGGGTCGCTCCTATCCCCGAAGTCGTATACGACTTACGACTTACTCTAAGTCGTGAACGACTTAGGCTTAGCAAATTTTTCGCAAAAATATAAAATGACTTAACAACAATGCAACCCAAGGTCAACTATTTTACGATGTTTCGATCCGTAAAATACGGGTCGTTACACAGCTCCTTTTCTTTTCTGCTTTTGCAACCTGAAAATAAAAACAAGATGTAACATCCCGAAAATTTTCGACTTTCGAAAATTCAACATCGATACTCACTTGATCGACTGCTGAGCCATCGAATGCCGAAAACCCGAAAAGTTATGGTTTTAAGAAAGAGGAAAAAGGTAGAAGAAGAAGATAGAAGAAAAAGAAAGAAGAACAACAACAGAACAAGAGCAGAAACAGAGAACAATATCAGAATCTCACATATCGCAGCGGAACAATATATAATAGATAAATGAATATCGTTTAAACACAGAACTATATCATTTTATACATACATCAATCATCAGAGTCAATATACAACTCAATACAACAATGGACAGTTATATAAACTTGTCCTCATACAGAATACACAGCGGAATAAATATATCAGATACAAATACTATGTCTCGTCATCCAGCTAGTCTCCAAAGCTCCAGAATATCCTGATAACATAACTCTAGGCTGCCCGTGTGGAAATTTGTGGGCACCCAGAGTTTAGAAGGGAACAATAAACTCCGAGTCAGTCATGGTGACTGGTGTGAGATCGTAAAACAGTTTATCTTTAAAATAAACAACAGGAAACTTTAAAGTAATTTCGCAATGCTTTTGGAAAATGAAACTACCATAAGACCTCCCGCCACACACACAATGCAAACGCAGAATTGGGGAAGATTTCTTCTTATGATAGTCAAAGATGCTTACTACGCAAAAATCAAATTCTTTTTGATATTATTATTAGTGCATAGTGTAGAAAACATTTCGAAAGTAGAATATAAATCTTAGCCAGCATAGGTACCATTATAGTATGCTTGCTATAGCTGCCATATTAGATGGCAGGTTCTACAACTAAAACCGTACAAGGCTCGTATTGTTTCTTTGGATTTCCAACAAATGGTCAGGCTAAGGAACTTCCTATCCACGATGGGTACGTCCCTAGAATAGACGACCCGAGAACCTAACCGGATCTCTGCCAACACAAGGCCGGGTTACCTCTGCAAAAATAGGTAACTACTGACACGCGTATGCCATCCCCCGATCGTCACCGATCTTCCCGAGGATCCCCGATTTCCAACAACCACAAAGAAATAAATTTTGCAGCAACCACAGAGGTTAAGTATCTGGGCTCCATACCATGATACCACCTTTATCCAGAAGGAATGACATACACTAAGGGGCGCTACTCCCTAGAACCTTGCCGCATTCTTCCTGTTTCGACCATTTCCGGGGTGTGAGGCTCGACGACGTCTCGTCCACAAAGCTACGCTTTCTACAAAGCCCTGCTTCGGGTCAAACAAAATGATCAACCTATGATCATCAAGATATAAGATCAAACAAATGATCATATCACAAATGATCAAACACTGATCATTTCACAGCAACACTCAGTATGCCACGTTACCAAATTGGGATATATCGCTGATAAATTTCAATTACATAACCTCTGAGCTCGTACGTCTCAGAGAAGGGTGTTAAGCTAAAAGAATAAATTCTCCGCCACCAACAGAAATGTATTTGAAAGAAATCAGCTTTATATCTCAAATTGTAACGTCAGACACACAATCCATACAAGTCTGTTCCGGGATTGAACAGAACCGAAGGCACTTCTCACGAAGCCCTTGCATATCTGGATAATTTCAATCATGTTAGGACTTCCCTTCACTAAGGGTGATAAAAACCTCTAAATCGGAGATCAGCCGATGTAGAGTAACTCGACGGTAATCCTTCCGTTTTCAAAAATATCCGGTCTTCAACACCGGTCTTCGAATGCAATTCATTACGACGTATCACGTATTCGGAATGGGTTATACGACCCCATGGTCCTTTCCCGGCTAACCCGAATAGTGAGCGTTTATTCAAAAATAAGTGTGGCATTCAAATTCATCCAATTCACAACAAATACCTATCTAAAGGTAATTATTGATAGTCGGTTATTTAACTATCAATAAAGATGCGCAACATCATCAGATTCCAAATAATTTTCCCAAATTATTTTATCTTCCAAAATATCTTTACTAGATATAAAATTTCCACACTTAACTATTTGAAAACAACTTCAAATTAATTTCCACATTTCAATTTATCTTTAAAAGATAAAAACTCAAAACAGTTCATTTCACATTGGAAAAGCATTTCCATACTTATTTAAAAATAAGTATTTCATAAATCGTTTATTTTCAACACTTGAAAATATTAGATATACTTAAATCAAAATTTAAGTATAAATTCATTCTTTAAGGAAAACATTACTATAACAACATTTATTTGAGTCAAAACGAATGTTACGTAAAACATCGTTACGACGACTCAAAATCACTAGTATAGGGATTCGAAATTATGATAGATATATAAATCCCAATACTACATCAAAACATTTCCTTTCGGAAATCATTTACTATAACAACAGTGTTATAGTCCACCATTTCCTTAAATTTCTCGAAAACGTCTATTTCAACAAGAACTGCGGAAATCTCTGCTTTCGATTTATAATACATTTTAAAACATCTTTAAAATGTTTAACTTCATTTTTCAATATCACTTTCCCAAAACAGTATCCATTTTACTTAACAATATATTCACTGTCCAAAATCGTGAATATACTTCACTTAACCATATTTAAATCTTTTCTACACATTTATTTCAAGAATTGTCCACTATCCAAAATCGTGGATAAAATTCCCTTAATAACCTTCTATCTTAAATTCATCAATTTTGATTGATTTATTTCCGAATTTATAAAACAACGTTTATAAATTCCATTTTCTATTTTATATAACAACTCCGGTTTATAAATCTCATTTTATTAACTTCTAAAACTCACTTATAAGAATAAGTGATTTCGGATTTATAAACAACGTTTATAAATCGCATTTGTACTTTATAACGATTTCAACTTTTAAAAGAATCATTTATGAACACATTCGATCAATATTTCATTTAAAGGCAAAAATCCAAGTTATAAGTAAATTACTTATAAATCCTTTATTCTACAACTTCATTCATTTTTAACTTCACAACGTAAATCTATTAATTTCATTCACTTATGAAATCCATTTATACTTCTTTTTAACACTTATAAAATTCGTTTTATAAGTCCAATATTTTGATTTACAAAAATATCAATTTTATAAATCTTTTTATACCAATCGTTTATAGTTATTCAAAAATCCCAACTTAAACCATTTTATAAATAAATCGACTTTTATTTCAAAAACGACACTTCGGTTATATTTCACTAAAAATTTTAACTTTAAAATCTTACGTTTATAAATCGATTCAAAAAATTCCATAAAACATATATTTTCAAAAATCACTTTAAAAACCCTTTTAAAGTAAAAGTCGTTATTTTTACATTTCAAAACTGAATCTGATGATGCAACAACACCAATCAGTCCATCACAACAGTCAATATCATATATCAATATGATAACAGAATATATCAAAATATCTGTAAATAATCAATACGGTGAGGAATCCAGTCGGATCCCTCCAACCTGTTTCCCTGCATCCAAAGATGTTAGCACAATACCAATTCCGCTCCAGTACGGAATTATCGCGGTATATGGGTTTTATAAAATTCCGCTTACTAATGGCGCAATAGGGTCTCATCCGCTATACGAGGCGGGAATCAATCAATCCAATATATACATATGCCAATATGTATATATTGTTATATATAGATATATATCCTACTATATCTAATATCACATCTAAACAGTCAATCATCAATCAATAACTGTAAAAAAAATTCCACATTCAATTTGAGTGAGAAAAATCTCACCGTGATTTTTCAGATAGAAATTTGTAGCGTTTATTTCGAATGAAATTAAACGGACGTTTAATTTCACTCAAAATTTTCACTGACCCCGATCGTCTCCAATCCAGTTGCATCGCGTAGTACGTGTTTCTACGATTCCGGCGCTACCAAATTCGTTGAAATCTGATATCGTATCAAAAAGATATGATTTTTTAAACTTTATACAATTTATAATATATAAAAATTTACAATTAAATTTACATTTCTCAAATCCAGGCCCATCACAACCGTTCGTTCCCTAGTCCTCCAATCCAGGCCGCTATCTTCTATCTTCCCCATCGCGTTTCCCTCCCAGGCAATTTTGAACGCAACCCAACCCATAGCCGGCCCTAACCCTAAATCACGCAACCACCTTCCGACCTCCAAACCCCATCAAACTACCCACACCGGAACCGCCTCCGCGAATGCCACCCACGGCCACGAGCACGACCAGCTCGGTGGTCCCATGCCTTCGAACGACGTGCACAAATGTGCCACCTTCAACTGAGCTTTGCCGCCCCATCGTTACATAAAAATCCATCATCACCGTTGATCTCGAAGCTCTCGACGAGCTTGTCGTTTTCTCAGTTGAAGACTTCGTCTGAAAGTTGACAGATTGAGAGAGATTTGAGGGAAAAGGAACGAAATTCTCAGCCATTGAAATGAAACTGGCGGCCAGGGCTTTGAGATGAAACCCTAGTTTTTAATTTGCAAATGAAGAAATAGAAGTCCTTTTATAGAAAATTTCACGATTTACTATTCATCGAATTTTTTCGAACTCCGATTCGAGCGTGCCGGCTGACGTTCGTAAGGTTTACCCCGCGTTCCGAACGCAATGGAACAGGTTTCGGAAGCTAATTCGATCGTATGTGTGAGATATGGCAATAAACGATCAATTTAAATTAAACCGATTTAAATAGATTTCGAGGCGTTTTGGCTTGCCCCGGACAAACGGTAAATCCAAAAATTACGAAATTTGAAATCTTACAATAATATCACATTACGGATCTGATGAAACTAGTTTCGTCGAAATCCGACACTGTTTGAAAAATGACTATTTTAACTCGACGATTTAAAATTAAAACGATATCGATGCGTTTTGAGTTGCCACGGTCAAACGACAACTCCGTTTGCTACGAAAATTGAAATCCGATAATAACTAACTATTACTGATCCAATGGAACTGGTCTCGTTCAATTCTGAGACTGTTCGAAAATTGGCTATTTTTCAGTCGATAATTAAATATTAAAATATTCAATTTTCACAGATTAACTCCAAATTCAATTTTAAGAGTTCTAAAATATTTCTATAACTCCAGTATGATTAAATAAAATTTTACAAATCATTTAAAATCATATTCAATCCAGATTTCAATTAATTCTGGAATTTCACTATTAAATTATTGATTTAATTATCCAATTAAACTCAATATTCGGATTTTAAATTATCCGACTTATTAATTCTACTTATTAATATTTAAAATCAATTAAATATTCGAATTTTAATTATCAAAAATTCTGGGTCGTTACAGACTTCCCCCCTTAAAAGAATTTCGTCCTCGAAATTACAAGTTAGGAAAAAGATACAAAATCCGTTAACTTTCCAAAACAAACCGTTCAAATTAGATTTTCAACTCTGTTAAGTGTTTAACTTCTCCAAAATTCATAGTTAACTTCTCACAAAATCTTTACTAAGTTTTCAAATCATAACTTAGTTTTCAAAATTCTCAAATTTCTCAAAAATATTCTAACGCCTTAAATTTTCAGAAAATTTCGCCAGCGTCTCCTTTGCGCGGCTCGATCCGGAAAAAAAATGACAGTGTATATATATCACAAATATACATCCCATCAAGTGATGAGGCATCTCGTAGGGAAAAAAGTGTAAAAGTACGATATTTAATCCGAGATATGTACCTTATTATTTATTTAGCGAGCGTATACGGCTAATATAGCGCGAAAGCGAGCTCCAAATGCGAAGCAAACGCCATCCGCACCTACTAAACACTCAACAAACCATATGAGAACATGTAGATATGAAAATAAAATCAATATACATCGTATAGCAACATAACTACATATGCTAACATAACAATGCATTCAAAAGCAACAATGCAACCATCAAACAATCATCCAACTATCATCCAACAACTTCATAACCAAATCAATATAGATTCACTTCTCATTAACATTCATTGAATTGGTTTTCAATTTTAAATCATATTCAATTCATTTACATTGGATTTAATCAACATTCTCTTTCAATTCAATTAGTTTACATTCACTAATTCACATTCGTTCACTTCCAATTTGAATTTAATCACATAGCTTTCCAACTTGCTAATTCAATTTCATTAATACTTAATGAATTTTTATACACAATCAACTAACAATCAAATAACAACCAATGTATATTCAACACAACCAAATTATAAATTTTACATTCGATTTGGTTCAACACTTTTAAATTAAATTGACTTCCATTCAATTTATTTAATTTCTCAACTTCATTAGCTTTTAATGAATTAACACTTATATTCATTATTTCATATCAATACTTCACATTAGATTGATTAACATCCAATCCATTTATTCAATTCAATTGCTAATTCATTTAACAAATAAAGTTGAATTTCATTTATATAACTCAAGTTCACATTCATTTAATAAATTCCCTTTATTAATTTACTTTGATATCAAAATCAACTTCGTTCAACATTACTTAAGTTATATTCCAATTAAACATCATTTGTTTAACTTAACTTAAGTTTCCACTTATAAATCCAAATTTTAATCCTATTTAACTTTTACCAAGGTCAAATTTCTTCACTTATTCAAAATTCATATTAAATCCAGATTTCATATTCCACAATCTCAACTTAGATTTAATTGATTCACTTATACTTACTTTAATTTAACTTCATCCTTTAAGTTAAATTTATTCTATCAGAATTTAAATTATATAAGTTATCAATCCATTCAATTCCAGAATCTTTTCAATCTTTCAAAACTATTTTGAAATCTGTTCAAATTTATCTTTTGAATTCCCAAAACAAAATCCAAAATTTCTCAATCAACTTTTATTTAAAATATTCTGGCAGCAATTCCTCTTTTGGAAACCCGAAAATGAATTCTAATGATGTGGCCATCATCATCAGGATTATTTTCCAGCGACCTGAAAAGAGTTTAGAGCTTTCATCACTCTAAAACATTTTTCCAAAATATCAAATCCTTTCAAAACACTTCTCTGGAATTTTATTTCAGATTATAAATCACAATTACAAATCTTTTACTTATATAACTTCACTTTATATATATAAGATTATTCCACAATTGTAAATCATATTAATTATAACTTCATCTTTATAATTCATTGGTTTATACAATTTACTCTTTCACAACTGTTGTTTTATTTAACTTATTCAAACAACTTAACAATCAATTCATATACACTTTAATAATTTTGAAAAATTATTTCTTTATATACAAAATATAATCAAGGTAAAATTATTTCATTTACCCAATTTTAAAACAATACTGTGCCGAATTGTTCTATATAAGTGTTTAGAGATCCCTATCGATAGAGTTGTACGGACAATACCGACCAGAATCCATATACCACTCAATAAACCAATCATCACAATATAAAACAATTTTATATTAACTAACAAATACGCGCTCGTATCTATTATTACACTCAACTCATTCTAGAGTACTACTGACTCTATCTCTAATGAGTGACACCCAACAGAGCAGGGTTGTCGCTTAACCATATGCTCTGATACCAAATGTAACATCCCGAAAATTTTCGACTTTCGAAAATTCAACATCGATACTCACTTGATCGACTGCTGAGCCATCGAATGCCGGAAACCCGAAAAGTTATGGTTTTAAGAAAGAGGAAAAAGGTAGAAGAAGAAGATAGAAGAAAAAGAAAGAAGAAGAACAACAGAACAAGAGCAGAAACAGAGAACAATATCAGAATCTCACATATCGCAGCGGAACAATATATAATAGATAAATGAATATCGTTTAAACACAGAACTATATCATTTTATACATACATCAATCATTAGAGTCAATATACAACTCAATACAACAATGGACAGTTATATAAACTTGTCCTCATACAGAATACACAGCGGAATAAATATATCAGATACAAATACTACGTCTCGTCATCCAGCTAGTCTCCAAAGCTCCAGAATATCCTGATAACATAACTCTAGGCTGCCCGTGTGGAAATTTGTGGGCACCCAGAGTTTAGAAGGGAACAATAAACTCCGAGTCAGTCATGGTGACTGGTGTGAGATCGTAAAACAGTTTATCTTTAAAATAAACAACAGGAAACTTTAAAGTAATTTCGCAATGCTTTTGGAAAATGAAACTACCATAAGACCTCCCGCCACACACACAATGCAAACGCAGAATTGGGGAAGATTTCTTCTTATGATAGTCAAAGATGCTTACTACGCAAAAATCAAATTCTTTTTGATATTATTATTAGTGCATAGTGTAGAAAACATTTCGAAAGTAGAATATAAATCTTAGCCAGCATAGGTACCATTATAGTATGCTTGCTATAGCTGCCATATTAGATGGCAGGTTCTACAACTAAAACCGTACAAGGCTCGTATTGTTTCTTTGGATTTCCAACAAATGGTCAGGCTAAGGAACTTCCTATCCACGATGGGTACGTCCCTGGAATAGACGACCCGAGAACCTAACCGGATCTCTGCCAACACAAGGCCGGGTTACCTCTGCAAAAATAGGTAACTACTGACACGCGTATGCCATCCCCCGATCGTCACCGATCTTCCCGAGGATCCCCGATTTCCAACAACCACAAAGAAATAAATTTTGCAGCAACCACAGAGGTGAAGTATCTGGGCTCCATACCATGATACCACCTTTATCCAGAAGGAATGACATACACTAAGGGGCGCTACTCCCTAGAACCTTGCCGCATTCTTCCTGTTTCGACCATTTCCGGGGTGTGAGGCTCGACGAAGTCTCGTCCACAAAACTACGCTTTCTACAAAGCCCTGCTTCGGGTCAAACAAAATGATCAACCTATGATCATCAAGATATAAGATCAAACAAATGATCATATCACAAATGATCAAACACTGATCATTTCACAGCAACACTCAGTATGCCACGTTACCAAATTGGGATATATCGCTGATAAATTTCAATTACATAACCTCTGAGCTCGTACGTCTCAGAGAAGGGTGTTAAGCTAAAAGAATAAATTCTCCGCCACCAACAGAAATGTATTTGAAAGAAATCAGCTTTATATCTCAAATTGTAACGTCAGACACACAATCCATACAAGTCTGTTCCGGGATCGAACAGAACCGAAGGCACTTCTCACGAAGCCCTTGCATATCTGGATAATTTCAATCACGTCAGGACTTCCCGTCACTAAGGGTGATAAAAACCTCTAAATCGGAGATCAGCCGATGTAGAGTAACTCGACGGTAATCCTTCCGTTTTCAAAAATATCCGGTCTTCAACACCGGTCTTCGAATGCAATTCATTACGACGTATCACGTATTCGGAATGGGTTATACGACCCCATGGTCCTTTCCCGGCTAACCCGAATAGTGAGCGTTTATTCAAAAATAAGTGTGGCATTCAAATTCATCCAATTCACAACAAATACCTATCTAAAGGTAATTATTGATAGTCGGTTATTTAACTATCAATAAAGATGCGCAACATCATCAGATTCCAAATAATTTTCCCAAATTATTTTATCTTCCAAAATATCTTTACTAGATATAAAATTTCCACACTTAACCATTTGAAAACAACTTCAAATTAATTTCCACATTTCAATTTATCTTTAAAAGATAAAAACTCAAAACAGTTCATTTCACATTGGAAAAGCATTTCCATACTTATTTAAAAATAAGTATTTCATAAATCGTTTATTTTCAACACTTGAAAATATTAGATATACTTAAATCAAAATTTAAGTATAAATTCATTCTTTAAGGAAAACATTACTATAACAACATTTATTTGAGTCAAAACGAATGTTACGTAAAACATCGTTACGACGACTCAAAATCACTAGTATAGGGATTCGAAATTAAGATAGATATATAAATCCCAATACTACATCAAAACATTTCCTTTCGGAAATCATTTACTATAACAACAGTGTTATAGTCCACCATTTCCTTAAATTTCTCGAAAACGTCTATTTCAACAAGAACTGCGGAAATCTCTGCTTTCAATTTATAATACATTTTAAAACATCTTTAAAATGTTTAACTTCATTTTTCAATATCACTTTCCCAAAACAGTATCCATTTTACTTAACAATATATTCACTGTCCAAAATCGTGAATATACTTCACTTAACCATATTTAAATCTTTTCTACACATTTATTTCAAGAATTGTCCACTATCCAAAATCGTGGATAAAATTCCCTTAATAACCTTCTATCTTAAATTCATCAATTTTGATTGATTTATTTCTGAATTTATAAAACAACGTTTATAAATTCCATTTTCTATTTTATATAACAACTCCGGTTTATAAATCTCATTTTATTAACTTCTAAAACTCACTTATAAGAATAAGTGATTTCGGATTTATAAACAACGTTTATAAATCGCATTTGTACTTTATAACGATTTCAACTTTTAAAAGAATCATTTATGAACACATTCGATCAATATTTCATTTAAAGGCAAAAATCCAAGTTATAAGTAAATTACTTATAAATCCTTTATTCTACAACTTCATTCATTTTTAACTTCACAACGTAAATCTATTAATTTCATTCACTTATGAAATCCATTTATACTTCTTTTTAACACTTATAAAATTCGTTTTATAAGTCCAATATTTTGATTTACAAAAATATCAATTTTATAAATCTTTTTATACCAATCGTTTATAGTTATTCAAAAATCCCAACTTAAACCATTTTATAAATAAATCGACTTTTATTTCAAAAACGACACTTCGGTTATATTTCACTAAAAATTATAACTTTAAAATCTTACGTTTATAAATCGATTCAAAAAATTCCATAAAACATATATTTTCAAAAATCACTTTAAAAACCCTTTTAAAGTAAAAGTCGTTATTTTTACATTTCAAAACTGAATCTGATGATGCAACAACACCAATCAGTCCATCACAACAGTCAATATCATATATCAATATGATAACAGAATATATCAAAATATCTGTAAATAATCAATACGGTGAGGAATCCAATCGGATCCCTCCAACCTGTTTCCCTGCATCCAAAGATGTTAGCACAATACCAATTCCGCTCCAGTACGGAATTATCGCGGTATATGGGTTTTATAAAATTCCGCTTACTAACGGCGCAATAGGGTCTCATCCGCTATACGAGGCGGGAATCAATCAATCCAATATATACATATGCCAATATGTATATATTGCTATATATAGATATATATCCTACTATATCTAATATCACATCCAAACAGTCAATCATCAATCAATAACTGTAAAAAAAATTCCACATTCAATTTGAGTGAGAAAAATCTCACCGTGATTTTTCAGATAGAAATTTGTAGCGTTTATTTCGAATGAAATTAAACGGACGTTTAATTTCACTCAAAATTTTCACTGACCCCGATCGTCTCCAATCCAGTTGCATCGCGTAGTACGTGTTTCTACGATTCCGGCGCTACCAAATTCGTTGAAATCTGATATCGTATCAAAAAGATATGATTTTTTAAAGTTTATACAATTTATAATATATAAAAATTTACAATTAAATTTACATTTCTCAAATCCAGGCCCATCACAACCGTTCGTTCCCTAGTCCTCCAATCCAGGCCGCTATCTTCTATCTTCCCCATCGCGTTTCCCTCCCAGGCAATTTTGAACGCAACCCAACCCATAGCCGGCCCTAACCCTAAATCACGCAACCACCTTCCGACCTCCAAACCCCATCAAACTACCCCCACCGGAACCGCCTCCGCGAATGCCACCCACGGCCACGAGCACGACCAGCTCGGTGGTCCCATGCCTTCGAACGACGTGCACAAATGTGCCACCTTCAACTGAGCTTTGCCGCCCCATCGTTACATAAAAATCCATCATCACCGTTGATCTCGAAGCTCTCGACGAGCTTGTCGTTTTCTCAGTTGAAGACTTCGTCTGAAAGTTGACAGATTGAGAGAGATTTGAGGGAAAAGGAACGAAATTCTCAGCCATTGAAATGAAACTGGCGGCCAGGGCTTTGAGATGAAACCCTAGTTTTTAATTTGCAAATGAAGAAATAGAAGTCCTTTTATAGAAAATTTCACGATTTACTATTCATCGAATTTTTTCGAACTCCGATTCGAGCGTGCCGGCTGACGTTCGTAAGGTTTACCCCGCTTTCCGAACGCAATGGAACAGGTTTTGGAAGCTAATTCGATCGTATGTGTGAGATATGGCAATAAACGATCAATTTAAATTAAACCGATTTAAATAGATTTCGAGGCGTTTTGGCCTGCCCCGGACAAACGGTAAATCCAAAAATTACGAAATTTGAAATCTTACAATAATATCACATTACGGATCCGATGAAACTGGTTTCGTCGAAATCCGACAATGTTTGAAAAATGACTATTTTAACTCGACGATTTAAAATTAAAACGATATCGATGCGTTTTGAGTTGCCACGGTCAAACGACAACTCCGTTTGCTACGAAAATTGAAATCCGATAATAACTAACTATTACGGATCCAATGGAACTGGTCTCGTTCAATTCTGAGACTGTTCGAAAATTGGTTATTTTTCAGTCGATAATTAAATACTAAAATATTCAATTTTCACAGATTAACTCCAAATTCAATTTTAAAAGTTCTAAAATATTTCTATAACTCCAGTATGATTAAATAAAATTTTACAAATCATTTAAAATCATATTCAATCCAGATTTCAATTAATTCTGGAATTTCACTATTAAATTATTGATTTAATTATCCAATTAAACTCAATATTCGGATTTTAAATTATCCGACTTATTAATTCTACTTATTAATATTTAAAATCAATTAAATATTCGAATTTTAATTATCAAAAATTCTCGGTCGTTACACAAGATATATATACAATTTGTTTTATATCGAATAAGAAACTAAAATAAATGAAAAACAAAACAAATTCAAAGCAACCCTCGTTTTTTTTGGAAGAGACTCTTTGTATGTTTGTTATTTTTTGAAATTTTTTTTTAATTTTTTTAGGAAAGGAAACTTAAAAGTACTGTTTTACTAATGCAACTAAATGAATGCAAGGGTTAATTACAAATGATTTATCCTAAGTTAACCCAAAATTGTATAATCACACTCTGTCTTAAATCAACAAGATAGTTCTCAGCCAGGTAACGGGCAGGAGTTATCGGTGCACCACGAATCACCGTAGCAATGCAGCCGAAGGTTTAAGTACCTTCAGAGGAACAACCACTATAATATTTACGAATCACCGTAATATTTATAAATGTTTTTACTCTGCCGTAACCTAGACACCAAGAAATTAAATTGTTTAAACAAGACAACTTGCAAATATATAATTAAGAGCTATCGATGTCTAACCGTTATTATTAACAAATTCTAGGATGAAATGCAAAGCAGAAATTAAACGTGTATTAACAATGCAACTACGAATGGATTATTGTTTTTTTTATGAATTTTTCTTTTATAAAATGTAAGCAAACAACAATGCAAGGCAAATAAAAACAATATATATAGCAACCAAGCAGTTTTTTTTTGGGCAAGCAAAGCGAAGCAATTATTTTTAGCAAGCAGCTCCTTTCCTTTTTTGCTTTTGCAACCTGAAAATAAAAACATTTTATATATATATATAGTTTTTTTTATATCGAAGAAGAAACTAAATAAATGAAAAACAAAAAAAATTCAAAACAACCCTCGTTTTTTTTGGAAGAGATTCTTTGTTTGTTTGTTTTTTTTTAATTTTTTTTTGTTTTTTTGGAAAGGAATCTTAAAAGCACTGTTTTACTAATGCAACTAAATGAATGCAAGGGTTAATTACAAATGATTTATCCTAAGTTAACCCAAAATTATATAATCACACTCTGTCTTAAATCAACAAGATAGTTCTCAGCCAGGTAACAGGCAGGAGTTAACGGTGCACCACGAATCACCGTAGCAGTGCAGCCGAAGGTTTAAGTACTTTCAGAGGAACAACCACTATAATATTTATGAATCACCGTAATATTTATATATGGTTATTAGTCTAACGTAGCCTAGACACCAAGAAATTAAATTGTTCAAAGAAGAAAACTTGCAAATATATAATTAAGAGCTATCGATGTCTAACCGTTATTATTAACAAATTCTAGGATGAAATTCAAAACAGAAATTAAACGTGTATTAACAATGCAACTACGAATGGATTTTTGTTTTTTTTTATGAATTTTTCTTTTATAAAATGTAAGCAAACAACAATGCAAGGCAAATAAAAACAATATATATAGCAACCAAGCAGTTTTCTTTTAGGCAAGCAAAGCGAAGCAATTATTTTTAGCAAGCAGCTCCTTTCCTTTTCTACTATTGCAACCTGAAAATAAAAACAAGATATATATACAATTTGTTTTATATCGAAGAAGAAACTAAAATAAATGAAAAACAAAACAAATTCAAAGCAACCCTCGTTTTTTGTGGAAGAGACTCTTTGTTTGTTTGTTATTTTTTGAAATTTTTTTTTAATTTTTTTAGGAAAGGAAACTTAAAAGTACTGTTTTACTAATGCAACTAAATGAATGCAAGGGTTAATTACAAATGATTTATCCTAAGTTAACCCAAAATTGTATAATCACAATCTGTCTTAAATCAACAAGATAGTTCTCAGCCAGGTAACGGGCAGAAGTTATCGGTGCACCACGAATTGCCGTAGCAATGCATCCGAAGGTTTAAGTACCTTCAGAGGAACAACCATTATAATATTTACGAATCACCGTAATATTTATAAATGGTTATTACTCTACCGTAGCCTAGACACCAAGAAATTAAATTGTTCAAATAAGACAACTTGCAAATATATAATTAAGAGCTATCGATGTCTAACCGTTATTATTAACAAATTCTAGGATGAAATGCAAAGCAGAAATTAAACGTGTATTAACAATGCAACTACGAATGGATTTTTGTTTTTTATGAATTTTTCTTTTATAAAATGTAAGCAAACAATAATGCAAAGCAAATAAAAACAATATATATAGCAACCAAGTAGTTTTTTTTTGGGCAAACAAAGCGAAGCAATTGTTTTTAGCAAGCAGCTCCTTTCCTTTTCTGCTTTTGCAACTTGAAAATAAAAACAAGATATATATACAGTTTCTTTTTATATCGAAGAAGAAACTAAAATAAATGAAAAACAAAACAAATTTAAAACAATCCTCGGTTTTTTTGGAAGAGACTCTTCGTTTGTTTTTTTTTTGAAAATTTTTTTTTATTTTTTTTTGGAAAGGAAACTTAAAAGTACTGTTTTACTAATGCAACTAAATGAAAGCAAGGGTTAATTACAAATGATTTATCCTAAGTTAACCCAAAATTGTATAATCACACTCTGTCTTAAATTAACAAGATAGTTCTCAGCCAGGTAACGGGCAGGAGTTATCGGTGCACCACGAATCACCATAGCAATGTAGCCGAAGGTTTAAGTACCTTCAGAGGAACAACCACTATAATATTTACGAATCACCGTAATATTTATAAATGTTTTTACTCTGCCGTAACCTAGACACCAAGAAATTAAATTGTTCAAAGAAGACATCTTGCAAATATATAATTAAGAGCTATCGAAGTCTAACCGTTATTATTAACAAATTCTAGGATGAAATGCAAAGCAGAAATTAAACGTGTATTAACAATGCAACTACGAATGGATTATTGTTTTTTTTTATGAATTTTTCTTTTATAAAATGTAAGCAAACAACAATGCAAGGCAAATAAAAACAATATATATAACAACCAAGCAGTTTTTTTTTGGGCAAGTAAAGCGAAGCAATTATTTTTAGCAAGCAGCTCCTTTCCTTTTCTGCTTTTGCAACCTGAAAATAAAAACAAGTTATATATACAGTTTTTTTATATAGAAGAAGAAACTAAATAAACGAAAAACAAAAAAAATTCAAAACAACCATCGTTTTTTATGGAAGAGACTCTTTTTTGTTTTTTTTTTAAATTTTTTTTTGGAAAGGAAACTTAAAAGCACTGTTTTACTAATGCAACTAAATGAATGCAAGTGTTAATTACAAATGATTTATCCTAAGTTAACCCAAAATTATATAATCACACTCTGTCTTAAATCAACAAGATAGTTCTCAGCCAGATAACAGGCAGGAGTTATCGGTGCACCATGAATCACCGTAGCAGTGCAGCCGAAGGTTTAAGTACTTTCAGAGGAACAACCACTATAATTTTTACGAATTACCGTAATATTTATAAATGTTTATTACTCTACCGTAGCCTAGACACCAAGAAATTAAATTTTTCAAAGAAGACAACTTGCAAATATATAATTAAGAGCTGCTGATGTCTAACCGTTATTATTAACAAATTCTAGGATGAAATGCAAAGCAGAAATTAAACGTGTATTAACAATGCAACTACGAATGGATTTTTGTTTTTTTTATGAATTTTTCTTTTATAAAATGTAAGCAAACAACAATGGAAGGCAAATAAAAACAATATATATAGCAACCAAGCAGTTTTTTTGGGCAAGCAAAGCGAAGCAATTATTTTTAGCAAGCAGCTCCTTTCCTTTTCTGTTTTTGCAACCTGAAAATAAAAACAAGATATATACAGCTTTTTTTATATTGAAGAAGAAGCTAAAATAAATGAAAAACAAAACAAATTCAAAACAACCCTCGTTTTTTTGGAAGAGTCTCTTTGTTTTTTTTTTGAATATTTTTTTTTTGGAAAGGAAACTTAAAAGTACTGTTTTACTAATGCAACTAAATGAATGCAAGGGTTAATTACAGATGATTTATCCTAAGTTAACCCAAAATTGTATAATCACACTCTATCTTAAATCAACAAGATAGTTCTCAGCCAAGTAACGGGTAGGAGTTATCGGTGCACCACGAATCACCGTAGCAATGCAGCCGAAGGTTTAAGTACCTTCAGAGGAACAACCACTATAATATTTACGAATCACCGTAATATTTATAAATGGTTATTACTCTGCCGTAACCTAGTCACCAAGAAATTAAATTGTTTAAAGAAGACAACTTGTTAGTATATAATTAAGAGCTATCGATGTCTAACCGTTATTATTAACAAATTCTAGGATGAAATGCAAAGCAGAAATTAAACGTGTATTAACAATGCAACTACGAATGGATTTTTGTTTTTTTTATGAATTTTTGTTTTATAAAATGTAAGCAAACAAAAATGCAAAGCAAATAAAAACAATATATATAGCAATGAAGCAGTTTTTTTTGGGCCAGCAAAGCGAAGCAATTATTTTTAGCAAGCAGCTCCTTTCCTTTTCTGCTTTTGCAACCTGAAAATAAAAACAAGATATATATACAGTTTTTTTTATATCGAAGAAGAAACTAAAATTAATGAAAAACAAAACAAATTCAAAATAAGCCTCGTTTTTTTAGAAGAGTCACTTTGTTTGTTTTAATTTTTTTGAAATTTTTGGAAAGGAAACTTAAAAGTACTGTTTTACTAATGCAACTAAATGAATGCAAGGGTTAATTACAAATGATTTATCCAAAGTTAACCCAAAACTGTATAATCACACTCTGTCTTAAATTAACAAGATAGTTCTCAGCCAGGTAACGGGCAGGAGTTATTGGTGCACCACGAATCACCATAGCAATGTAGCCGATGGTTTAAGTACCTTCAGAGGAACAACCACTATAATATTTACGAATCACCGTAATATTTATAAATGATTATTACTCTGCCGTAGCCTAGACACCAAGAAATTAAATTGTTCAAAGAAGACAACTTGCAAATATATAATTAAGAGCTATCGATGTCTAACCGTTATTATTAACAAATTCTAGGATGAAATGCAAAGCAGAAATTAAACCTGTATTAACAATGCAACTACGAATGGATTTTTGATTTTTTTTATGAATTTTTCTTTTATAAAATGTAAACAAACAACAATGCAAGACAAATAAAAACAATATATATAGCAACCAAGCAGTTTTTTTTGGGCAAGCAAAGCTAAGCAATTATTTTTAGCAAGCATTTCCTTTCCTTTTTTGCTTTTGCAACCTGAAAATAAAAACAAGTTATATATACAGTTTTTTTATATCGAAGAAGAAACTAAATAAATGAAAAACAAAAAAATTTCAAAACAACCCTCATTTTTTTGGAAGAGATTCTTTGTTTGTTTGTTTTTTTTAATTTTTTTTTTGTTTTTTTTTGGAAAGGAAACTTAAAAGCATTGTTTTACTAATGCAAATAAATGAATGCAAGGGTTAATTACAAATGATTTATCCTAAGTTAACCCAAAATTATATAATCACACTTTGTCCTAAATCAACAAGATAGTTCTCAGCCAGGTAACAGGCAAGAGTTATCGGTGCACCACGAATCACCGTAGCAGTGCAGCCGAAGGTTTAAGTACCTTCAGAGAAACAACCACTGTAATATTTACGAATCCCCGTAATATTTATAAATGGTTATTACTCTGCCGTATCCTAGACACCAAGAAATTAAATTGTTCAAAGAAGAAAACTTGCAAATATATAATTAAGAGCTATCGATGTCTAACCGTTATTATTAACAAATTCAAGGATGAAATGCAAAGCAGAAATTAAACGTGTATTAACAATGCAACTACCAATGGATTTTTGTTTTTTTTTATGAATTTTTCTTTTATAAAATGTAAGCAAACAACAGTGCAAGGCAAATAAAAACAATATATATAGCAACCAAGCAGTTTTTTTTTTGGGCAAGCAAAGCGAAGCAATTATTTTTAGCAAGCAGCTCCTTTCCTTTTCTGCTTTTGCAACCTGAAAATAAAAACAAGATATATATACAGTTTTTTTATATCGAAGAGGAAACTAAAATAAATGAAAAACAAAACAAATTCAAAACAACCGTCCTTTTTTTTAGAAGAGACTCTTTGTTTCTTTTTTTTTGAATTTCTTTTTTTGGAAAGGAAACTTAAAAGTACTGTTTTACTAATGCAACTAAATGAATGCAAGGGTTAATTACAAATATTTTATCCTATGTTAACCCAAAATTGTATAATCACACTCTATCTTAAATCAGCAAGATAGTTCTCAGCCAGGTAACGGGCAGGAGTTATCGGTGCACCATGATTCACCGTAGCAATGCAGCCGAAGGTTAAGTACCTTCAGAGGAACAACCACTATAATATTTACGAATCACTGTAAAATTTATAAATGGTTATTACTCTGCCGTAGCCTAGACACCAAGAAATTAAATTGTTCAAAGAAGACAACTTGCAAATATATAATTAAGAGCTATCGATGTCTAATCGTTATTTTAACAAATTCTAGAATGAAATGTAAATCAGAAATTAAACGTGTATTAACAACGCAACTACGAATGGATTTTTGTTTTTTTTTATGAATTTTTCTTTTATAAAATATAAGCAAACAACAATGCAAGGCAAATAAAAACAATATCTATAGCAACCAAGTAGTTTTTTTTTGGGCAAGAAAAGCGAAGCAATTATTTTTAGCAAGGAGCTACTTTCCTTTTCTGCTTTTGCAACCTGAATATAAAAACAAGATATATATACAGTTTTTTTTTCATATCGAAGAAGAAACTAAAAAAAATGAAAAACAATACAAATTCAAAACAACCCTCGTTTTTTTGGAAGAGACTCTTTGTTTGTTTTTTTTTAATTTTTTTTTTGGAAAGGAAACTTAAAAGTACTGTTTTACTAATGCAACTAAATGAATGCAAGGGTTAATTACAAATGATTTATCCTAAGTTTACCCAAAATTGTATAATCACACTCTGTCTTAAATCAGCAAGATAGTTCTCAGCCAGGTAACGGGCAGGAGTTATTGGTGCACCACGAATCACCGTAGTAATGCAGCCGAAGATTTAAGTACCTTCAGAAGAACAACCACTATAATATTTATGAATCACCGTAATATTTATAAATGGTTATTACTCTACCATAGCCTAGACACCAAGAAATTAAATTGTTCAAAGAAGACAACTTGCAAATATATAATTAAGAGCTATCGATGTCTATCCGTTATTATTAACAAATTCTAGGATGAAATGCAAAGCAGAAATTAAACGTGTATTAACAATTCAACTACAAATGGATTTTGGTTTTTTTATTAATTTTTCTTTTATAAAATGTAAGCAAACAACAATGCAAGTCAAATAAAAACAATATATATAGCAACCAAGCAGTTTTTTTTGGTCAAGTAAAGCGAAACAATTATTTTTAGGAAACAGCTCCTTTCCTTTTCTGCTTTTGCAACCTGAAAATAAAAACAAGATATATATATATACAGTTTTTTTTATATCGAAGAAGAAACTGAAATAAATGAAAAACAAAACAAATTCAAAATGTAACGATTGTGGATTTTGCCCGCTCGAAAATCAACATCCATACTTTACATCGTATTCGAATGCCGTAGATTCGACCGTTCAAATCCGAGTCGCCGGAGCTTATAACAGCATTAAGTAAATAACACAGCGGAATAAATGAATAATACATTGATATAAAATATCTGATACAATATCTGATACAATGAATATCAATATACATCAGAGATATGATACAAGAAATAGCAGCGGAAAAGAAAATAATAGATAACAACAGCAGCGGATAATCTCCATCTTCAAAGCACCAATCCAGATACAGCTCGAACTCCCAATAACGATGCACAAAGATAAGCAAGTGCAGTCCGATCCAAAGACTGAACCTGCTCCAGAAAATCTACTAATTCTGACTATCTGAAAAACCCAACTCTAGACTGCTCGTGTAGAAAAATTTTGAGCATCCAGAGTTTAGGAAAGAAACAATAAACTCCGGATCAGTCATGGGACTGGTGTGAGCAACAAAAACAGTTTATCTTTAAAAACAAATAGCAGAGAATTTTAAAGTCAATTCGCAATGCTTTTTGAAAATGTAACTACCATAAGACCTCCCACCACACACACAATGCAAACGCAGACTTGGAGGAGATTTCTTCTTATGTTAGTCAAAGATGCTCACTACGCAAAAATCAAATCAAATCATTTTTGATATTATTATTAGTGCATAATGGAAAACATTTCGAAAGTAGAATATAAATCTTAACCGGCATAGGTACCATTATATTATGCCTGCTATAGCTGCCTCCTGAGGAGACAGGTTCTACAATTTAAATTGTAAAGGCTCGTATTGTTTCTTTGGATTTCCAACAAATGGTCAGGCTAAGGAACTTCCTATGCCACGATCTAACGCCTCTGGAATGACGTCCCGAGAACCTAACCGGATCTCTGCCAACACAAGGCCGGGTTACCTCTGCAAAAATAGGTAACTACTGACACGCGTATGCCATCCCCCGATCGTCACCGATCTTCCCGAGGATCCTCGATTTCCAACAACCACAAAATAAGCAGTATCAACAGAGGTTAAGTATCTGGGCTCCATACCATGATACCACCTTTATCCAGAAGGAATGACATACACTAAGGGGCGCTACTCCCTAGAACCTTGCCGCATCCTTCCTGTTTTGACCATTTCCGGGGTGTGAGGCTCGACGAAGTCTCATCCACAAAGCTACGCTTTGTCACAAAGCCATGCTTCGGGTCAAACAAATGATCAAAGAAATGATCACAAAGATATAAGATCAAACAAATGATCATAACGCAAATGATCAAACAATGATCATC
This sequence comes from Allium fistulosum, assembly GCA_030737815.1. Taxonomy (NCBI): domain Eukaryota; kingdom Viridiplantae; phylum Streptophyta; class Magnoliopsida; order Asparagales; family Amaryllidaceae; genus Allium; species Allium fistulosum. The sequence continues at coordinate 274,548,985 of CM060907.1, read as the reverse complement.
ACACAGCAACACTCAGCATGTCACATTACCAAATTGGGAATATATCGCTGATAAATTTCAACTACATAACCTCTGAGCTCGTACGTCTCAGAGAAGGGTGTTAAGCTAAGAGAATAAATCCTCCGCCACCAACAGAAATGTATTTGAAAGAAATCGGCTTTATATCTCAAAGTGTAATGTCAGACATGTAACCATACAAGTCTGTTCCGGGATCGAACAGAACCGAAGGCACTTCTCACGAAGCCCTTGCACATCCGGATAATTTCCAATCACGTCCGGACTTTCCATCACAAAAAGAGTGATATAAATCTCTATACCGGAGCAACTCAGTGCAGAGACATTCGACAAGTTGTCCTTTCATTTTCGAAAAATATCTGGTCTTCAACACCGGTCTTCAAATGCCATCCATATACGACGTATCACTATTCGGAATGGGTTATATGACTCAAAGGTCCTTTCCCGGCTAACCCGAATAGTGAGCGCAATATTTAAAAATATATGGATATTGGGATTTCAATTAAGTCACAACTTATTACCCAAAATCTTTCTTCAAATGGTTTAACAAATTACCATTTTCAAATCTTTAAACAAAAAGATTAATTTTAACAACCTACAACGGTTTAAACAATTTCCACATTTTTATCTTTTAAACAAAAGATTCATTCACAGATTTTCCAAATCAATTTCTATTTCAATTTAACTTGTTAAATCTTTAAATCAAAGATTTAACTCATAGCTTTCAAAAAAGAATTCATTTATAACTTGGAAAACCATTTTTCAATTCGTACTTGAAATTCCTTTAATTAAACTGGAATTTCATTTCTTATCTGAAAGCTTTTATCATTTGAAACAAACAGTTTCAATTCAGAAAATCTGATTCATTCATACGAGTGGAAATCCATGGGTTAAATCCAAATTCTCAAAATTTTACTTTTAAATGGTTTAACTTCATATAAACACATTTATATCATCTTTAATCCCTAGTTTCAAATCATAGGATTCAATTTCAAACTTGAATTCAATTTTAAATCAAATTATTTAAAATTTTGAAAACTCGATTAAGTTATTCAAAATAACTTTTATATTTGAAATTCCATTTCAAAAGCTTTTCACTTTAAACCCAAATTTCTAATTTCAAAATCAATTGAAATTAAAATTTCAATTTCAAAAACATTAAATTTAAATTATCTGTGACTTAACCGATTTCCACGTGAAATCCATATTTGTGTGTGTAAAGGTGTAGTCCAAGGGTTTAACACAATAGTGCAACACAATGAATCATCACAGATCAAAATACAGGATATAGTTGATAAGCGGTATAAGTATAACGCTTATCTTTTCATTCACAGATCATAGATATATATCACAAGTAAGTAAACTACAGATCACAACATAAATCAAGATGTATCACAAAGCATCACATATCAGGGATATCAAACAATTAATATCATTCAACAGAATCCAAACATCCATAAGTAAGATCAATAAATTGTCTGATTAATTTAAATCAGATAAATTTCCTATGAATTACTAATCCGGGTTAATTAACATTAATAATTTACAAATCATTTTGATAAATTATTCTTTAATCAGATATTAATTATCCACTAATAATAAATCAATTAACCTTTAGTTATAATTCATCAACCTTTAATTATTAAATAATTAATATTTAATTATTTAATTCACTATTTAATTAATTATCTTCAACTAATTACTTTAATTAATTTTTTTCTTGATTAATTATCATTCCTTAATCAACTTCATTAAATTAAATTTAACCTTTAATTAATTAATCTCAAATTAATTACCATTTTGAATTACTCACATTATACTTTGTATTAAATATTGATTAATCACTTGATTAAATCAAATTTTATCATTTATTAATATTTAATTAAATAATTATCATTTAATTATTCATCATTAATAAATTAGCTCTGAACAAATTAATTAATCTTTAATCAGTACTTAATTAACCTTTTTAAACAATTAATAAAGATTATTTGTCTTAACTAATATTTTGAAAAACTTCCTTAAACTTTAAAAAATCAATTTATTTTTAACTTATAAGACTTTAATTAATTTTTCTACATCATTGATTTTAAATTTATAAGCTTAATCTCTTCCTGGAAACCAACCCCGAGACTTCCCCTAGTATTACTCGAGTATTCACTCGGGTTTCTTCCCATCTTCCCCCGAGTCTACAAGGTCGCCTGCCTGCTTCGAGTCGAAACTCCACTTGCACGAGACCTAACCCGAGACAAGCCTTCTTCCCCAAACCAACTCCTTTTCCAGATATACGAATTTCTCGCATGCACGTGCACACGTACCCCGTTCTCCTGCGGCCACCATCACGATCATCGACAAGTCAACCACGATCATCTCAACCCCATCGACAACTCAGATCGTTGAACTCGAGCAAATTTCGAGATCGAGTCTTTCGATCGAAAAACTACAATGTCCTAGTTCGTCAAAACCACCTCGTCCCGACCATCTCGACCACCAGCGACCACGTCCCCCTACCAGAATCTTCGCCGTAGTCCCCTCTACCTTCCCCTTGAGCCACGACGAACTCGATCAATCAGAGGTGGTGAAATCGTCACGTTTCCAGACCACTTCAAAACCAAACGTTAAACCCTAGTTTCGATTCGTTCGATCATTTGTTGCAATAGAAAAATCATTGAACATTTTTCCTATGATTCTCGATCATTCCAGCACCTCCACGCCAAATCTCGCCTACCATCATCACGCCGATCAACGGCAATTGCCTAAAATACCATTTCCGTTTAACTTCCTCAAACTCGAGAATCTCTCACTTAAAAATCATGAATTCATATTTAAAAATCATGGTTAATGAAAACGAACAAATTCATGAAGTCAAAACTCAAGTTTTAATCCATTAAATTTTTGACAAAATTTAATTTCACTATGTTCTTACCCTTTCCAGTAAATCCATACAATTTCATTGCTTAGAGGAATTTTTAAAATCTTGGTCTTGTTAATTCGAACATTTTTTGTTTAAAAAACAAAGTCTAACAGTGAATGATTTAAGAGATTTGTATTTTTCTTTTTGTTTAGCCTGTAAACTTAGAAAAGGTATGTATATGCCTGTACATACATCTGTTAATTTTTATGTGTATATATACACACCTATGCAGATATATCATACAAGTATAATTTCATCACAACTTCAAGTACAAGATCAAACACCAAAATATATATCAAATTCAAAGGGTTTGCTCACCGTTTAGAAAAGGAAGAAGAAACAGAGCTTTTCATGCTGACCCAGGCTTTGGAAATGTAAACTGGCATCATCTTCTTGTTTTATTTAAATTTGTATTGTTTTGTTTTGAGTTTTGTAGATGATATCACTTTAGTTTTATTTACTTTTGTTTTGAATGGAAGAAACTGAGATAAAAAAAAATGAGAAGTTGAGGTATAAAAGAAAGCAAGTTTGCAGGCTATCTTTTATTTTATTTATACAATAGGGTGGCTGATGGTTCTCTTGGGTATGGGGTGAGATGATCTTGCTTATAGCATGAGTGAAGTGTTTGTACAGGTATTGTTGGAGGTATGGCTGAGGTTGCTTAAGTCATGGGTTTGATACTTTGTTTATTTATTTATTTATTTTTTTCTTTATGTTTGCCTAGTTTGTTTCGGCAGGAAGATAGTTGTGGTGACTTTGTTTTCTTACTTGTTTTATTATTTCTCCTACTTCTTATTTTATTCTACATCTTTTGTTTTGTTTTGTTTTTATACTTTATTTTCTTTTGTATTTGTTTGTATGTGTATTCGTTTTGTTTTATTGTCTTATTTTTATTCCACTTTTATTTTAACTTTTGTTCAAGTTGTATTTGTTATTTTATTACTTTACAATGTAATTGAGTTTCTAATTTATTCTATTTCAAACATTTTACTTTAATATTATCATCATCATTTATTTTACAATTTAAACTCAAATAGAATATATATCAATATATTTATTATTTTCAAATTCACTCATATACGATCGGGGAAACTCGCTTTCATTGATAATAAATTTTACAAATTTTTATTCAAAAATTTATTTAATTATCAATTTAAATTAAATTAAAATCTGGGGTCATTACACAAAACAACCCTCGTTTTTTTGGAAGAGACTCTTTGTTTATTTATTATTATTTTTTTTTGGAAAGGAAACTTAAAAGTACTGTTTTACTAATGCAACAAAAAGAAACTAAGGGTTAATTACAAATGATTTATCTTAAGTTAACCCAAAATTGTATAATCACACTCTATCTTAAATCAACAAGATAGTTCTCAGCCAGGTAACGGGCAGGAGTTATCGGTGCACCACGAATTACCGTAGCAATGCAGCCGAAGGTTTAAGTACCATCAGAGGAACAACCACTATAATATTTACGAATCACCGTAATTTTTATAAATGGTTATTACTCTGCCGTAGCCTAAACACCAAGAAATTAAATTGTTCAAAAAAGACAACTTGCAAATATATAATTAATAGCTATCGATGTCTAACCATTATTATTAACAAATTCTTGGATGAAATGCAAAGTAGAAATTAAACATGTATTAACAATGCAACTACAAATGGATTTTTGTTTTTTTATGAATTTTTCTTTTGTAAAATGTAAGCAAACAAAATGCAAGCAAATAAAAACAATATATAGCAACCAAGCAGTTTTTTTTTGGGGCAAGCAAAGCGAAGCAATTATTTTTAGCAAGCAGCTCCTTTCCTATTCGGCTTTTGCAATCTAAAAATAAAAACAAAATATATATACAGTTTTTTTATATCGAAGAAGAAACTAAAATGAATGAAGAACAAAACAAATTCAAAACAACCGTCATTTTTTTTGGAAGAGACTCTTTGTTTGTTTGTTTTTTTTAAATTTTTTTTTTATTTTTTTTTTGGAAAGGAAACTTAAAATTACTGTTTTACTAATGCAACTAAATGAATGCAAGAGTTAATTACAAATGATTTATCCTAAGTTAACCCAAAATTGTATAATCACACTCTGTCTTAAATCAACAAGATAGTTCTCAGCTAGGTAACGGGGCAGGAGTTATCGGTGCACCACGAATCACCGTAGCAATACAGCCAAAGGTTTAAGTACCTTCAGAGGAACAACCACTATAATATTTACGAATCACCGTAATATTTATAAATGGTTATTACTCTGCCGTAGCCAAGACACCAAGAAATTAAATTGTTCAAAGAAAACAACTTGCAAATATATAATTAAGAGCTATCGATGTCTAACCGTTATTATTAACAAATTTTAGGATGAAATGCAAAGCAGAAATTAAACGTGTATTAACAATGCAACTACGAATGGATTTTTGTTTTTTTATGAATTTTTCTTTTATAAAATGTAAGCAAACAACAATGCAAGGCGAATAAAAATAATATATATAACAACCAAGCAGTTTTTTTTGGGAAAGCATAGCGAAGCAATTATTTTTAGCAAGCAGCTCCTTTCCTTTTATGCTTTTGCAACCTGAAAATAAAAACAATATATATATACAGTTTTTTTTATATCGAAAAAGAAACTAAAATAAAGGAAAAACAAAAAAAATTCAAAACAACCTTCGTTTTTTATTGGAAAAGACTCTTTGTTTGTTTTTTTTGAATTATTTTTAGAAAGGAAACTTAAAAGTACTGTTTTACTAATGCAAGTAAATGAATGCAAGAGTTAATTACAAATAATTTATCCTAAGTTAACTCAAAATTGTATAATCACACTCTGTCTTAAATCAACAGGATAGTTCTCAGCCAGGTAACGGACAGGAGTTATCGGTGCACCATGAATCACCGTAGCAATGCAGCCGAAGGTTTAAGTACCTTCAGAGGAACAACCACTATAATATTTTCGAGTCACCATAATATTTATAAATTATTATTACTCTGCCGTAGCCTAGACACCAAGAAATTAAATTGTTCGAAGAAGACAACTTGCAAATATATAATTAAGAGCTATCGATGTCTAACCGTTATTATTAACAAATTTTAGGATGAAATGCAAAGCAGAAATTAAACGTGTATTAACAATGCAACTACGAATGGATTTTTGTTTTTTATATGAATTTTTCTTTTATAAAATGTAAGCAAACAACAATGCAAGGAAAATAAAAACAATATATATAGCAACCAAGCAGTTTTTTTTTTTGGGTAAGCAAAGCGAAGCAATTATTTTTAGCAAGCAACTCCTTTCCTTTTCTGCTTTTGCAACCTGAAATTAAAACCATATATATATACAGTTTTTTTCATATCGAAGAAGAAACTAAAATAATAGAAAAACAAAACAAATTCAAAACAACCCTCATTTTTTTTTTGGAAGAGACTCTTTGTTTGTTTTTTTTTGAAATTTTTTTTTGTTTTTTTTGGAAAGGAAACTTAAAAGTACCGTTTTACTAATGCAACTAAATGAATGCAAGGGTTAATTACAAATGATTTATCCTAAGTTAACCCAAAATTGTATAATGACACTCTGTCTTAAATCAACAAGATAGTTCTCAGCCGAGTAACGGGCAGGAGTTATCGGTGCACCACGAATCACCGTAGCAATGCAGCTGAAGGTTTTAAGTACCTTCAGAGGCACAACCACTATAATATTTACGAATCACCGTAATATTTATAAATGGTTATTACTCTATCGTAGCCTAGACACCAAGAAATTAAATTGTTCAAAGAAGAAAACTTGCAAATATATAACTAAGAGCTATCGATGTCAAACCGTTATTATTAACAAATTCTAGGATGAAATGCAAAGCAGAAATTAAACGTGTATTAACAATGCAACTACGAATGGATTTTTGTTTTTTTTATGAAATTTTCTTTTATAAAATGTAAGCAAACAACAATGCAAGACAAATAAAAACAATATATATAGCAACCAAGCAGTTTTTTTTGGGCAAGCAAAGCGAAGCAATTATTTTTAGCTAGCATCTCCTTTCATTTTCTGCTTTTGCAACCTGAAAATAATAACAAGTTATATATACAGTTTTTTTTTATATCAAAGAAGAAACTAAATAAATGAAAAACAAAACAAATTCAAAACAACCCTCGTTTTTTTGGAAGAGACTCTTTGTTTGTTTGTTTTTTTTGTTTGACATTTTTTTTAATTTTTTTTTGGAAAGGAAACTTAAAAGTACTGTTTTACTAATGCAACTAAATGAATGCAAGGGTTAATTACAAATGATTTATCATAAGTTAACCCAAAATTGTATAATCACACTCTGTCTTAAATCAACAAGATAGTTTTCAGCCAGGTAACTGGCAGGAGTTATCGGTGAAACACGAATCACCGTAGCAATGCAGCCGAAGGTTTAAGTACCTTCAGAGGAACAACCACTATAATATTTACGAATCACCATAATATTTATAAATGGTTATTACTCTGTCGTAGCCTAGACACAAAGAAATTAAATTGTTCAAAGAAGACAACTTGCAAATATATAATTAAGAGCTATCGATGTCTAACCGTTATTATTAACAAATTCTAGGATGAAATGCAAAGCAGAAATTAAACGTGTATTAACAATGCAACTACGAATGGATTTTTGTTGTTTTTATGAATTTTTCTTTTATAAAATGTAAGCAAACAACAATGCAAGGAAAATAAAAACAATATATATATAGCAACCAAGCAGTTTTTTTTGGGCAAGCAAAGCGAAGCAATTATTTTTTGCAAGCAGCTCCTTTCCTTTTCAGCTTTTGCAACTTGAAAATAAAAACAAGATATATATACAATTTGTGTTATATCGAAGAAGAAACTAAAATATATGAAAAACAAAACAAATTCAAAACAACCCTCGTTTTTTTTGGAAGAGACTCTTTGTTTGTTTGTTTTTTTTTTAATTTTTTTTAGGAAAGGAAACTTAAAAGTACTGTTTTTCTAATGCAGCTAAATGAATGTAAGGGTTAATTAGAAATGATTTATCCTAAGTTAACCCAAAATTGTATAATCAAACTCTGTCTTAAATCAACAAGATAGTTCTCAGCCAGGTAATGGGCAGGAGTTATCGGTGCACCACGAATCACCGCAGCAATGCAGCCGAAGGTTTAACTATCTTCAGAGGAACAACCACTATAATATTTACGAATCACCGTAATATTTATAAATGGTTATTATTCTGCCGTAGCCTAGACACCAAGAAATTAAATTGTTCAAAGACGACAACTTGCAAATATATAATTAAGAGCTATCGATATCTAACCGTTATTATTAACAAATTCTAGGATGAAATGCAAAACAGAAATTAAACAGGTATTAACAATGCAACTACGAATGGATTTTTGTTTTTTTATGAATATTTCTTTTATAAAATGTAAGCAAACAACAATGCAAGGCAAATAAAAACAATATATATAGCAACCAAGCGGTTTTTTTTGGGCAAGCAAAGCGAAGCAATTATTTTTAGCAAGCAGCTCCTTTCCTTTTCTGCTTTTGCAACCAGAAAATAATAATAAGATATATATACAGTTTCTTTTTATATCGAAGAAGAAACTAAAATAAATGAAAAACAAAAGAAATTCAAAACAACCCTCATTTTTTTGGAAGAGGCTGTTCGTTTGTTTTTTTTTTGAAATTTTTTTTTTATTTTTTTTGTAAAGGAAACTTAAAAGTACTGTTTTACTAATGCAACTAAATGACTGCCAGGGTTAATTACAAATGATTTATCCTAAGTTAACCCAAAATTGTATAATCACACTCTGTCTTAAATCAACAAGATAGTTCTCAGGCAGGTAACGGGCAGGAGTTATCGGTGCACCACGAATCACCATAGCAATGTAGCCGAAGGTTTAAGTACCTTCAGAGGAACAACCACTATAATATTTATGAATTACCGTAATATTTATAAATGGTTATTACTCTGCCGTAGTCTAGACAACAAGAAATTAAATTGTTCAAAGAAGACAACTTGCAAATATATAATTAAGAGCTATCGATGTTAAACCGTTATTATTGTAACGACCCCAGAATTTAAATTTATATAAATTAATAATTAAATGAATTTTTGAGTTAAATTGAGTAATTAAATAAATTTTTGGATAAAAATTGTAAAATTAAATTGATAAAATGGAGCGAGTTTCCCCGATATCCAAGTATATTTGTATAAATCATTTAAATTTAAAAATATTATATATATGCGAATATATATGTATTTGAGCATACCTGAACAAATTTGATATAATATACATGTATATATTTGATTTGAATTTAAATTGTAAATAAATGGGTTAAAGATAAATTATAATAATAAATATTAGAAGTGATGATTTATGTTAGAAATAAAAAATAAACATAAGTATGAACACTTGAAAACAAATAAGAAGACAGTGATACTCAACTGTGAAACAAATATATATATTGAGTTTAAATTTTAAGTTGAAATAGAAATAAATAAATAAGAGATGAACTATAAAATAAAAGTAACACATAAATAAAATCTAACAATAAAATAAAATAAATATTTAAGCTAGAAATAAATATAATAAGTAAATTATAATACTAACAATAATAATAAAAGAAAGAGATAAAACAAATGTAACTACCTTATATCTATATCTATATTCATGAAAGTATCTATGTATAAACAAATGAAGACAAGAATGTAAGCTGTAAACAAAGTATGGGTAATAGCTTGTAAATGAAAATGACAATGTCTTTGGCCACTAAGACAAAATCACTTCAGCCGAAATGAAGATAAGTAAAATAAAAGAATACAAAGACAAAGCATAGAAATAAAACAAGCAAAGAAAAAATGCTTAAGCTTTTGAAAACAAGACAAGTTAAAAAGAAAACAATACATTCAATTTTATTACAAAGCAATATATTCTCAGCCGAGATAAGAAAGAAAAAAAAAAGTATATTGTACAAGGTAATAAATGCAGCCTCCTTAGTACACTACAAAAGTTATATCAGCCACAAGCAAGAAAAATATCCCTGCCTATTTTTGTACAAACTCATTTTTATATACCTGTAAAATTGCTTTCCCATATATTTTCATCAGTTCGTTCCTTGAAGCTGAGGAAAACTTGAAATAATATCATCTCATAACTCAGATAAGAATTCAACATAAACAAACAATACATATATCAATACAAACCAGAGATCACAAGAAAGGATTTCAACTTGCAAGGTTCAGCTCTTTTCTTTCCTGGAATCTAATGTGAGTAACATTTTTCTTTAAATTATAACTTAAGTTAAATATGGTTGAATGTGTTCTCTGTGATAATATGTATGGTTAACATACAAGTATAAACTGCTGCGAATAATTTAGTTGTAAATATATACATTGTTCACTGTTGTAAAGTTGAGGATCCCTGTTCTAGTTTTCAGGCTCAAACTTGGTTCAAAATTTATTTGATCTCGATTCAACCCATGTTCAGACTTAAGCCTTGAACAAATATGTTTGCTATACCATAAACTTTAGTTTTAAAAACTTGTTTAAGGGAACAAACTTGTGATATCACTGGAAATGCTCAAAACTACAGAACCATCTTCATATATGGTAATTTTCGAGTTTCTTAATTCACAATTTCATGAATATAAATTGAATACGCATACTTAAATGTGAATTTTAAAGCAAAGATTCAAATTTTTAGTGATAAAGATTTTGAGCAGTTTGTAGTTTCCTGTTATTGGCATTTCGAGATGCCGGGGTTGATCTAGGCAATTGGAAGGAGTGGATTTCTTTCTGGAGGTAGAGGAGTCTGTCGTGGGTTGAGGAAAAATGGTCGGAGGTTGATCAAAGCCTTGTGGAGGCGGCGGCGAAGGTTTAAAATTTTTAAACCTAGTTTGGTGAGGTTTGACATCCTCGTCTCGTTCTCCGCCTACGATGTATCGAGTGCCACACGACCTTGGGGTTTGATGGAGGGAAGGGAGATGAGTTCGCGGCCAGAGTTGGGTAGCCGCTGGTGGTCGGAGCATGGAGCAATCGGTGATGACAGGTTTTGGTTTGAGGTTGGGTTACTGGTTCCAGGTTGGCTCGTACGTTCGCATTTCGATTTCGAATCGATGATAGTGGGTGATTGCTCGAGTAGGGATGCTTGGGCGATGGGTGGTTCAGGGAGATCATCGGAGATGATCGGCGAAGTTCATCGCCGCCGTGCACGTGCACGAGCACGTTTTCTCTACTCTGTTTTCTTTGGGAGGACGAAGATGTTTCCTGGGGTTTTACTCGTGTCGTTCGAGTACATGACTCGAAGAAGGGTAGGAGAAGTCTCGAAGCAGCTTTGTTCGTTCGAGTATGATGGTTCTAGGCTTTTGAGAAAAATAAAGCCTGGCAGTTCTGGATTTTTGAATTTAAAATAAAATTTGAAATAGAATTTAAACCAAGTTTGATTTGAATTTTAAATCTGAATTTAAACTGAGTTTGAATCTTAGGTTTTGAAAATAAATAAATATATAATTTAAATGATGTAAATAAGTTTAAAAGTAAAGTATACTTTAATAATTTGAAAATTTTAAAAGAAATTTAGTTTAAAATCTGTAAGTGGAATTTAGTGATTGGATTCATTAAATTATTAAGTAAATTAAATAGATTGATAATTTAATTAATAACTGGATTAATTAAGTAATTATGAGTTTTAAACTCGTTAATTAAGTTTTAAGTAAATTAATTAGAAATAATTAAATTGGAGTTAAGATCATTAATTTGAATAAATTAGATTTTTAAACTAATAGTTAAATGTTAATTAATCAAGAAATTAAGGGTTAATTAAGTTACGGTTAAAAACTTGAATTGATTAAATAATTAGTGGTTAAGTAATATTTGGTTAAGGATTAATTAATTTGAAATTAATAAGGGTTTATCTAAGTTAAATTTCTTAAGAAAAGAAATTCAGGACCGTTAATAGTAATAAAGGTCATTAAATTAAGATTTAATTTATGGAAGTAATTAAAGAATAATTACTTATTGAAATTAATTAGAGATTAATTAATAAATGATTAAAGGATAATTAATTAAAATGGTTCGTAATTTATTAATGTTAATTAACCAGAATTAGTAATTTATTCATAGAATTTAAATCTGATTTAAATTAATCCAACAATTAATTGACCTTACCTATGAATATTTGGATTTGATTGGATGATTGAATTGTTTGATATCCTTGATATATGATGCTTTGTGATACATCCTGATTTATGTTATGATCTGTAATTTACTTATCTGTGATATATATCTGTGATCTGTGAATGAAGATGAGCGTTATAGTTATATCGCTTATCAATTATATTTCTGTATTCTGATATGTGATGATTCATTGTGTTGCACTTTTGTGTGAAACCCCTGGACTACACCTTTACACACACAAATATGGATTTCACGTGGAGATCGGTTAAGTCACAGATAATTTAAATTGATGTATTTGAAATTGAAATTTTTAATTTCAATTGATTTTGAAATTTGAAATTTCGGTTTAAAGTGAAAAGCTTTTGAAATAGAATTTCAAAGATTAAAGTTATTTTGAATAACTTAATCGAGTTTTCAAAATTTAAATAATTTGATTTAAATTTGAATTCAAGTTTGAAATTGAATCCTATGATTTGGAACTAGGGATTTAAAGATATTATGAATGTGTTTATCTGAATTTAAACCATTTAAAAGTATAATTTTGAGAATTTGGATTTAACCCAAGGATTTCAACTCGTACGAATGAATCGGATTTTCTGAAATGAAACTGTTGTTTAAAAAGAATAAAAGCTTTCAGATAAGAAATGAAATTCCAGTTTAATTAAAGGAATTTCAATATTGAATTGAAAATGGTTTTCCAAGTTATGAATGAATTGTTTTGAAAAACTATGATTTGAATCTGTTATCTTTAACAGATTTAAAATAATGATTGGTTTAAATCATTTGAAATGGGATTGTTTTGAAAGCTATAAGTTAAATCTTTGTTTTAAAGGTTTAACGAGTTAATCAAATTAAAAGGGAAATTAATTGGGAAAATCTGTGAATGAATCTTTTATTTAAAAGATTTAAATGTGAAAATTGTTTAAACCGTTGAAGGTTGTTTAAAATAAATCTTTTTGTTTAAAGATTTGAAAATGGTAATTTGTTAAACCATTTGAAAAGGAAGTTTGGGTTTAAGTTGTGACTTAATTGAAATCCCATATCCATATGATTTTCGAATATTACGCTCACTATTCGGTTTAGCCGGGAGAGGACCTTTGGGTCGTATAACCCATTCCGAATATGTGATACGTCGTATATGGATAGCATTTGAAGACCGGTGTTGAAGACCGGATATTTTTGAAAACGGAAGGATTACCGTCGAGTTACTCTGCATCGGCTGATCCCCGATATAGAGGTTTTATCATCCTTAGTGACGGGAAGTCCGGACGTGATTGGAAATTATCCGGAATTGCAAGGGCTTCGTGAGAAGTGCCTTCGGTTCTGTTCGATCCCGGAACAGACTTGTATGGATTGTATGTCTGACATTACACTTTGAGATATAAAGCAGATTTCTTTCAAATACATTTCTGTTTGGTGGCGGAGAATTTATTCTCTTAGCTTAACACCCTTCTCTGAGACGTACGAGCTCAGAGGTTATGTAGTTGAAATTTATCAGCGATATATTCCCAATTTGGTAATGTGACATGCTGAGTGTTGCTGTGTGATGATCAGTGTTTGATCATTTGCGATATGATCATTTGTTTGATCTTATATCTTTGTGATCATAGGTTGATCATTTGTTTGACCCGAAGCGTGGCTTTTTGAAAAAGCGTAGCTTTGTGGACGAGACTTCGTCAGGACCTCACTACCCGGAAATGTTCGAAACAGGAATGTTGCGGCAAGGTTATGAGGGTCGCGCCCTTTAGGGTATGTCATTTCCTTCTGGAAAGGGGTGGTATCATGGTATGGAGCCCAGATACTTACTCATGTGGATACACTTTCTTTATGATGTGTGATGTTGGATACCGAGCTCGGATAAAGGTCCCAAAGGACCGGGAGGTGGCATATTCGTGAGTTACCTGTTACAGGGGTAACCCGGCCTTGTTTGGCAGAGAGCAGTTTGTCTCTCGGGACGTCCCGCCAGAGGCGATCCCATGCGGCGGAAGGAAGTTCCTTAGCCTGACCATTTGTTGGAAATCCAAAGAAACAATACGCGACTTGTACGGTTTTAGTTGTATTACCTGCTATGGAATGTGGCGGTAACCTGCTATTGAACATAGTAGCTATAGTAGGCATACGATGCTGGTCGTATGTTGGCTAAGATTAATATTATACTTTCGAAATGTTTTCTACACTATGCACTAATAATAATATCAAGATGATTTGGCGTAGTAAGCATCTTTGACTATCATAAGAAGAAATCTCCTCCAATTCTGCGTTTGCATTGTGTGTGTGGCGGGAGGTCTTATGGTAGTTTCATTTTCCAAAAGCATTACGGATTTCAATGTTTAAAATCTTTTGTATTTGTTTAAAGATAAACTGTTTTTGTTGCTCACACCAGTCCCATGACTGATCCGGAGTTTATTGTTCCTTTCCTAAACTCTGGGTGCTCATAATTTTCCACACGAGCAGTCTAGAGTTGGGTTCTTTCAGATATTCAGGTTGAGTAGATTATCTGGAGCTAGTTCATTCATCGGAGTTGCTTATCTTGGAGTTGTGGATTCATTCTTGTCTGAATATCATTTTGGAGTTATCACTTCTATTGATATTGTTCCGCTGCTGTTGTTATCTTTTCTTTTCCGCTGCTATATTTGTTGTATCATCTCTGATGTATATTGATATTCATTGTATCATTCTGTTGTAACAGATATTGTATATCAATGTATTATTCTTTTCTTCCGCTGTGTTATTTACTTAATTGGGTTATAGCTCCGGCGAATCGGATTTGAACGGTCGAATCTGCGGCATTCTGGTACAATGTGAAGTACGGATGTTGATTTTCGAGCGGGCAAAACCCGATACGTTACAATTATTAACAAATTATAGGATGAAATGCAAAGCAGAAATTAAACGTGTATTTACAAATGCAACTATGAATGGATTTTTGTTTTTTTTTATGAAATTTTCTTTTATAAAATGTAAGTAAACAACAATGCAAGGCAAAAAAAACAATATATATAGCAACCAAGCAGTTTTTTTTGGGCAAAGAAAGCGAAGCAATTATTTTTTGCAAGCATCTCCTTTCATTTTATGCTTTTGCAACTTGAAAATAAAAACAAGTTATATATACAGTTTTTTTTATGTCGAAGAAGAATCTAAAATAAATGAAAAACAAAACAAATTCAAAACAACCCTCGTTTTTTTTGGAACAGACTCTTTGTTTGTTTGTTTTTTTTTCAAAATTTTTTTTATTTTTTTTTTTGGAAAGGAAATTTAAAAGTACTGTTTTACTAATGCAACTAAATGAATGCAAGGGTTAATTACAAATAATTTATCCTAAGTTAAACCAAAATTATATAATCACACTCTGTCTTAAATCAACAAGATAGTTCTCTTCCAAGTAACAGGCAGGAGTTATCGGTGCACTACGAATCACCGTAGTAGTGCAGCCGAAGATTTAAGTACCTTCAGAAGAACAACCACTATAATATTTACGAATCACCGTAATATTTATAAATGGTTATTACTCTACCGTAGCCTAGACACGAAGAAATTAAATTGTTCAAAGAAGACAACTTGCAAATATATAATTAAGAGATATCGATGTCTAACCGTTATTATTAACAAATTGTAGGATTAAATGCGAAGCAGAAATTAAACGTATATTAACAATGCAACTACGAATGGATTTTTGTTTTTTTTATCAAATTTTCTTTTATAAAATGTAAGCAAACAACAATTCAAGGCAAATAAAAAAAAAATATATATATAGCAACCAAGCAGTTTTTTTTTGGGCAAGCAAAACGAAGCAATTATTTTTAGCAAACAGCTCCTTTCCTTTACAGCTTTTGAAACCCGAAAATAAAAACAAGATATATATACAATTTGTTTTATATCGAAGAAGAAACTAAAATAAATGAAAAACAAAACAAATTCAAAACAGCCCTCGTTTTTTTGGAAGAAACTCTTTGTTTCTTTGTCTTTTTTTTTTGAATTTTTTTTTGAATTTTTTTAGGAAAGGAAACTTAAAAGTACTGTTTTTATAATGCAACTAAATGAATGCAAGGGTTAATTACAAATGATTTATCCTAAGTTAACCCAAAATTGTATAATCACACTTTGTCTTAAATCAACAAGATAGTTCGGAGCCAGGTAACGGGCAGGAGTTATCGGTACACTACGAATCATCGTAGCAATGCAGCCGAAGGTTTAAGTACCTTCAGAGGAACAACCACTATAATATTTACGAATCACCGTAAAATTTATAAATGGTTATTACTCTGTCGTAGCATAGACACCAAGAAATTAAATTGTTCAAAGAAGACAACTTGCAAATATATAATTAAGAGCTATCGATGTCTAACCGTTATTATTAACAAATTATAGGATGAACTGCAAAACAGAAATTAAACGGGTATTAACAATGCAACTACGAATGGATTTTTGTTTTTTTTATGAATTTTTGTTTTATAAAATGTAAGCAAACAACAATGCAAGGCAAATAAAAACAATATATATAGCAACCAAGCAGTTTTTTTTGGGCAAGCAAAGCAAAACAATTATTTTTAGCAAGCAGCTCCTTTCCTTTTCTGCTTTTGCAACCTGAAAATAAAAGCAAGATATATATACAGTTTCTTTTTATATCGAAGAAGAAACTAAAATAAATTAAAAACAAAACAAATTCAAAACAACCCTCGTTTTTTTTGGAAGAGACTCTTCGTTTGTTTTTTTTGAAATTTTTTTTTTATTTTTTTTTGTAAAGGAAACTTAAAAGTACTGTTTTACTAATGCAACTAAATGAATGCAAGGGTTAATTACAAATAATTTATCCTAAGTTAACCCAAAATTGTATAATCACACTCTGTCTTAAATCAACAAGATAGTTCTCAGCCAGGTAACGGGCAGGAGTTATCGGTGCACCACGAATCACCGTAGCTATGCAGCCGAAGGTTTAAGTATCTTCAGAGGAACAACCACTATAATATTTATGAATCACCGTAATATTTATAAATGCTTATTACTCTGCCGTAGCCTAGACACCAAGAAATTAAATTGTTCAAAGAAGACAACTTGCAAATATATAATTAAGAGCTATCGATGTCTAACCGTTATTATTAACAAATTCTAGGATGAAATGCAAACCAGAAATTAAACGTGTATTAACAATGCAACTACGAATGGATTTTTGTTTTTTTTATGAATTTTTCTTTTATAAATTATAAGCAAACAACAATGCAAGGCAAATAAAAACAATATATATAGCAACCAAGCAGTTTTTTTTTGGGCAAACAAAGCGAAGCAATTATTTTTAGCAAGCAGCTCCTTTCCTTTTCTGCTTTTGCAACCTGAAAATAAAAACAAGTTATATATATAGTTTTTTTTTATCGAAGAAGAAACTAAATAAATGAAAAACAAAAAAATTTCAAAACAACCCTCGTTTTTTTTGGAAGAGACTCTTTGTTTGTTTGTTTGTTTTTGGAAAGGAAACTTAAAAGCACTGTTTTACTAATGCAACTAAATGAATGAAAGGGTTAATTACAAATGATTTATCCTAAGTTAACCCAAAATTATATAATCACGCTCTGTCTTAAATCAACAAGATAGTTCTCAGCTAGGTAACAGGAAGGAGTTATCAGTGCACCACGAATCACTGTAGCAGTGCAGCCGAAGGTTTAAGTACTTTCAAAGGAACAACCACTATAATATTTATGAATCATCGTAATATTTATAAATGGTTATTACTCTACCGTAGCCTAGACACCAAGAAATTAAATTGTTTAAAGAAGACAACTTGCAAATATATAATTAAGAGCTATCGATTTCTAACCGTTATTATTAACAAATTCTAGGATGAAATGCAAAGCAGAAATTAAACGTCTATTAACAATGCAACTACTAATGGATTTTTGTTTTTTTATGAATTTTTCTTTTATAAAATGTAAGCAAACAACAATGCAAGGCAAATAAAAACAATATATATAGCAACCAAGCAGTTTTTTTTGGGCAAGCAAAGTGAAGCAATTATTTTTAGCTAGCAGCTCCATTCCTTTTCTGCTTTTGCAACCTGAAAATAAAAACAAGATATATATACAGTTTTTTTTATATCGAAGAAGAAACTAAAATAAATGAAAAACAAAACAAATTCAAAACAACCCTCGTTTTTTTGGAAGAGTCTCTATGTTTGTTTTTTTTTTGATTTTTTTTTTGATTTTTTTTTGGAAAGGAAACTTAAAAGTACTGTTTTACTAATGCAACTAAATGAATGCAAGGGTTAATTACAAATGATTTATCCTAAGTTAACCCAAAATTGTATAATCACACTCTATCTTAAATCAACAAGATAGTTCTTAGTGTGATGACCCAACAACTCGACCTTCGAAAATCGGCACCCGTACTTCACTTGTACTCAAAATGTCGTAGATCCAAACGCCGAATCTGGTTCACCGGAGCTTATTACACAATTAAGTAAATAACACAGCGGAATAAAAGAATAATACATTGATATACAATATCTGATACAACAGAGTGATATAATGAATATCAATATACATCAGAGATATGATACAAGAAATAGCAGCGGAAAAGAAAACGATAACATCAGCAGCGGATAATCTCCATCTTCAAAATGCCAATCCAGATGTAGCTTGAACTCCCAATAACGATGCACAAAGATAAGCAAGTGCAGTCCGATCCAAAGACTGAACTAGTTCCAGATAATCTACTCAACCTGAATATCTGAGAAACCCAACTCTAGACTGCCCGTGTGGAAAATGGTGGACACCCAGAGTTTAGGAAGGGAACAATAAACTCCGGATCAGTCATGGGACTGGTGTGAGCAACAAAAACAGTTTATCTTCAAAAACAACTAGCAGAGAATTTTAAAATCAATTCGCAATGCTTTTTGGAAAATGAAACTACCATAAGGCCTCCCGCCACACACACAATGCAAAGGCAGAATTGGAGGAGATTTCTCCTTATGATAGTCAAAGATGCTTACTATGCAAAATCAAATCATTTCATATTATTATTAGTGCATAGTGTGGAAAAACATTTCGAAAGTAGAATATAAATCTTAGCCAGCATAGGTACCATTATAGTATGCCTACTATAGCTACCATATTAAATGGCAGGTTCTACAACTAAAACCGTACAAGGCTCGTATTGTTTTGTTTGGATTTCCAACAAATGGTCAGGCTAAGGAACTTCCTATGCCACAAAGGAACGCCTCTGGAATGACGTCCCGAGAACCTAACCGGATCTCTGCCAACACAAGGCCGGGTTACCTCTGCAAAAATAGGTAACTACTGACACGCGTATGCCATCCCTCGATCGTCACCGATCTTCCCGAGGATCCTCGATTTCCAACAACCACATAATAAGCAGTATCAAGTATCAACAGAGGTTAAGTATCTGGGCTCCATACCATGATACCACCTTTATCCAGAAGGAATGACATACACTAAGGGGCGCTACTCCCTAGAACCTTGCCGCATCTTTCCTGTTTTGACCATTTCCGGGGTGTGAGGTCCGACGAAGTCTCGTCCACAAAACTACGCTTTGTCACAAAGCCATGCTTCGGGTCAAACAGATGATCAATCTATGATCACAAAGATAAATGATCAAATAAATAATCATATCACAAATGATCAAACACTGATCATCACACAGCAATACTCAGCATGTCACATTACCAAATTGGGATATATCGCTGATAAATTTCAACTACATAACCTCTGAGCTCGTACGTCTCAGAGAAGGGTGTTAAGCTAAGAGAATAAATTCTCCGCCACCAACAGAAATGGATTTGAAAGAAATCGACTTTATATCTCAAAGTGTAATGTCAGACATGTAACCATACAAGTCTGTTCCGGGTTCGAACAGAACCGAAGGCACTTCTTACGAAGCCCTTGAAATTCCGGGTATTCACAATCCCGATCGGACTTCCCATCACTTAGGGGATCTCTATACCGGGAGCTACCCAGTGTAGAAACAATCGACGAGTTATCTTTTCGTTCTCGTGAATATCCGGTCTTCATCACCGATCTTCAATTGCTATCCATATTCGACGTATCACTATTCGGAATGGGTTATATGACACAATTGTTTTTTCCCGGCTAACCCGAATAGTGAGCGTAATATTCAAAAATATATGGATATAGGGAATTCAATTAAGTCATAATTTAAACCCAAACTTTCTTTTCAAATGGTTTAACAAATTACCATTTTAATCATTTTAAATAAAAATATTCAATTCACAAAGTTCACTCAGTTTTCACAAAGATTCATTCACAGATTTTCCAAAACAATTTCATTTTGAATGGGTTATATAAACATCATTTTAAATCTGTTAAAAATAAACAGATTTAATTCATAGCTTTCAAAAGGAATTTATTCATAACTTGGAAAAAACCATTTTAATCAATTCGTATTTGAAATTCCTTTAAATTGGAATTTCATTTCTGATATATATGAAAGCTTTTATCATTTGAAAACAAACAGTTTTCATTTCGGAAAATCTGGTTCATTTATACGAGTTCAAGTCTTTGGGTTAAATTCAAATTCTCAAAATTATACCTTTAAAATGGTTTAAATTTCATATAAACACATTTATATCATCTTTAATCCCTAGTTTCAAATTATAGGATTCAATTTCAAACTTGAATTCAAATTTAAATCAAATTATTTAAATTTTCAAAACTCGATTAAGTTATTCAAAATAACTTTTATCTTTGAAATTCCATTTCAGAAGCTTTTCATTTTAAACCCAAATTTCCAATTCCAAAATCAATTGAAAATTAAAATTTCAATTTTAAAAACATTAAATTAAATTATCTGTGACTTAACCGATTTCCACGTGAAATCCATATTTGTGTGTGTATGGTGTAGTTTAGGGGTTTCACACACAATAGTGCAACATCATAGAATCATCACAGATCAAAATACAGGATATAGTTGATAAGCGATATAACTATAACGCTCATCTTCATTCACAGATCACAGATATATATCATAGGTAAGTAAACTACAGATCACAACATAAATCAGGGTGTATCACAAAGCATCATATATCAGGAATATCAAACAATTAAATCATCCAATAGAATCCAAACATTCATTGGTGAATTTATTAATCAATAGATTAATTTAAATCAGATGTATCAATTTATAAATCCGGGTTAATTATCATAAGTTAATTTCAATCTGTTTGAAATAAATCTTCCTTTCCAATTTTATTAGTTAATCTTTAATTATTAACTAATCATTCTAAATTAATGAACCAATTAATTTCTTATTATTAAATTATCTTAATTTATTGACATCATTAATAAAACTTTTAATTTAACAAAAAATTAACTAAAATTTCAAATCATCATTTAATTACTTTCAGTAATTATCTATTTGTTACTTCTGTAAATAATTATATTTCCAAAATTATCAAGTGATTATTCCCAGATAAATTAAACTTAATAAATTAATCTTAACAAATCAAATTAACCTAATTAATTACACTAAGTAACTAATTTCCTTTAATTCCTTACCATTAAGTAATTATACTTTTTAACTTAACTATTTATCTTCATTTCTGATTTAAGATTTAAAATGACTTAGCAATTTAACTTAACAAAATTTAAGTTAAATAAATTTCATAACTTCTTAATCCGATGTTAAAGAAAACAATTAAATTATATATATAATTAAAAGAAATTTATGTAAGAGAAATATTTATACTAGATTTATTTAAATTTAAAACCTGCTTTATAAAACTGTGGAAAACTTCATAGCCCCGGCCAATATTCGAGATCCCCGAGCCAAATCAGCATTTACCCGAGAAGATTTCAAACTTCCCCTTGCCCTTCCCCGAGACCCATCATTTTTTTTCTTTAAACTTGTTTAATTCTAATTTTTCTTTTAAAACTGTTATACTGGTAACACTCGCTTACATACGCGAAAAATCTCGAGCCCAACTCCCTTTTTCTCCGAGTCGACTCGAAGAAGACCTCACAACCCATAAAACTGATACCACTGACACATCGACCCAACGTGCACGTGCCCAAGCGATTTTTTGGTCGCTGACCATCTCCGAGACTTCCCGCACGTCAACAACCAACCCAGCGACCATCCCCAGCCATCCAAACACCCTAACATGTCTCGAATCAAAATCGAGCTACCAGCTTCGAACTGGAACAAAGTCGAACCACCAAGGATCATCTCGTTTCGCCACCTCCGACCATCAGACGCCACGCGACTACACCTAGAGATGCAACTCGACCTCCTCGCCACATTCCCCCGCTCGCGATCGCTTAAATCACCATATCGAAGGCGATAACAACTCTCGACCATCACGTACAAAACACCGGGGTTAAACCCTAATTCAAACTCGATTCACAAACTTACGCAATGAAAAATTCTTCTGATATTTTTCTCGAGATCATTTTCGATCATGCTAGCTTCAAACAAAATTCCAGCATTTAAAATCAATTTGATTGTCAAAAAATGGATAATATACAAATTTCATTCAAATACAATTTGCTCTCAGAATACTAAACGAAAAATCCTCGTTTTTGTTTTAAAAAAATCCTAATTTGCACTAAGGATTTAGGTTATGATCTTGAAATATTTTTTTCAACAATCAAATTTATCAAAATATTAGTTGAATACC
Organism: Allium fistulosum; assembly: GCA_030737815.1. Classification (NCBI taxonomy): domain Eukaryota; kingdom Viridiplantae; phylum Streptophyta; class Magnoliopsida; order Asparagales; family Amaryllidaceae; genus Allium; species Allium fistulosum. The sequence goes on along the minus strand of CM060907.1, from coordinate 274,526,259 downwards.
TGTAAACAAGGTTATAGTGGTTATAACTTATGAACATGGTTTAAATCAGCTTTTAAAATCTTAGTTTAATTTTAACATCTTGTTTGAATGATGTTCAACTCTGAAATCGACAAACAGAGACATACTGTCTATTCAATATTACACAGGGCAATCCCTATATAAACACCATCTATATTCACAATATTATCAAGTAAACTGTTCAGTTTATTTTAAATATACTTAAATTTCAAAATCTATATTTACTCACAGAGATTGAAGAATAGAGGACAAAACAGAGGCGTGGAACTTGAAATCTTGGTCCTACTTGCTTTTGAATTAACTTAGCTGCTGTTGTTGAAGAAAGAACAGAGCTTCAAGTTGAAATCTTTTGTAATTTATTTGCTGAAGCCCTTTATCTCTGATCAAGTTGAAGTTACTATTTTAAATTGAATTTTGGTTTATGTTTTGCATGATATTCTTTTCTCAGTTTTGTAATGGACGAATTAAGAGGAGAAGGCTGATATAGAAATGAGTTAACATGGAATAAAATTTATACAGGTGATATCTTTTTGCTTGTACAACCGGGTATATATTTTGTACAAAGTAAATATATTAAATCTTCTTGTACAACTTAGTTCATAGATTTTTCCTTCTCAATAGGAGGCTGATATGATAATATGGTGGCTTGCATTAATGGTTTGTACAACATTTATATTTTCTTTTCTTTCCTTTCGGCTGAAGGTAATTTGCATTATGGGCTGCCTTGTACAATGGCATGGGTAAAGTTGCAATTTTCTTACTTGTTAATTTCGGATGATAACTTTCTTTGCCATGCTAGAGATGCAACATTAAATGCATATGTACCTTATGTCTTCTTTGCTTATCTTATTTTGTTTGTATTTCTTTTGTTTTGTTGACTTATTGAATTATCCTATCTTTAATATGTTGTTACAATTTCTATGTGTTTTCTTATATTGTTTCATTTTTATCTTTCCTACACTTGAATTTACATAGTTCTTTGTTTAGTTTATTTTGTTAAGTTTTTGTATGTATTTTACTTTGTTTGTTATTTTATCACTTTGTATTTTGTTTTGTTTTACTATTTATTACTTGAATAAATTCCTATTGTTAAAAATTTATTTTTTTAATATTTTTACTTTATTTTGCATACTTGTATTTATATTTGTATATTTATCTTGCTATAATTTATTTTACTTTACATTGCATAAAACCATATAGTTTATTTATTTTCATTTGTAATTGAATTATTGTATTGTAAATAAGTTTCTATTTTTAATAAGTTGTTAAAATTTTATTAAATGAATTACTTTATATTTTTATAACTTATCTTTTATTTATTTATTTCTCATTATTTTGAATTATAGATAAATTTCTAGATTTAATTTGTTATTGGATTTTATCCAATGTATTTACTTTATCTATCTATCTTATATTAAATTTGTAAACTCAAATTATTATTATTAACCATCAATTTTTAATATTTAATATTATTATCAATTATTTATTAACAATGTAAACTCAAGTCAAATATATCTATATATTTATTATTTTCAAATTCACTCATATTTGAATACGGGGAAACTCGCTCCAATTTTCTAATTAAATTTACAAATTTTTATCCAAAAATTTATTTAATTACTCAATTTAATTCAAAAATTCAATAAATCATTAATTTAAATTAAATTAAAATCTAGGGTCGTTACAAATTTCCCCCCTTAAAAGAATTTCGTCCTCGAAATTTGCAGGCACGAAAACAACACAAAGACAGACAGATTTGATCTCCTATAATTCCTCAAACACAAGATACGAATTCCGAATTCAAGTCGGAATATTCAAAGTATATATCAATTTGTCCCTCTTCAGACTTTGATCAACTCAAGAAATTATAATAGAATTTCAAATTTGGTTCGTTTTATCGATACAATTCAATTTATCCTTCATATTCTGTTTATCAATTTAACTCAATTTAAATTTCCAATTTATTTAAAATTTCAATTCCCAAATTCATATCCATTAGAGTTTAAATCAAAAACAGATAAGAAACCGATGAAATATGAAGTAACGACTTTCTACAACGATACGTAGAGCCACCATCATATTGAAACTTCTTCTTGTAGCTGGTACAAAGAAATGAAAAGAATTTGGAAACGAATCAAAGAATATTAATAAGAAAGATTGTTTCCACTGTTGCAAGGTATTGACATTTGTAGTCGTATTCCCTTGTCCCCTATCTCGTCCTCTTCTTGCACTCATACTCACTATCAGTGGATAGTAAGAGAATTTACTGAGACGTTCAGACGGATATTTTAGAGATTACTCATTCTAGAGTTTACTTCACTCTATCTCTAATAAGCTACTTAACGTGTTACACTCCTGAGCTAAAGTTCAACCTTAGCTCTGATACCACTTGTGATGACCCAACAACTCGACCTTCGAAAATCGGCACCCGTACTTCACTTGTACTCAAAATGCCGTAGATCCAAACGCCGAATCTGGTTCACCGGAGCTTATAACACAATTAAGTAAATAACACAGCGGAATAAAAGAATAATACATTGATATACAATATCTGATACAACAGAGTGATACAATGAATATCAATATACATCAGAGATATGATACAAGAAATAGCAGCGGAAAAGAAAACGATAACATCAGCATCGGATAATCTCCATCTTCAAAACGCCAATCCAGATGTAGCTTGAACTCCCAATAACGATGCACAAAGATAAGCAAGTGCAGTCCGATCCAAAGACTGAACTAGTTCCAGATAATCTACTCAACCTGAATATCTGAGAAACCCAACTCTAGACTGCCCGTGTGGAAAATGGTGGGCACCCAGAGTTTAGGAAGGGAACAATAAACTCCAGATCAGTCATGGGACTGGTGTGAGCAACAAAAACAGTTTATCTTCAAAAACAACTAGCAGGGAATTTTAAAATCAATTCGCAATGCTTTTTGGAAAATGAAACTACCATAAGGCCTCCCGCCACACACACAATGCAAACGCAGAATTGGAGGAGATTTCTCCTTATGATAGTCAAAGATGCTTACTACGCAAAATCAAATCATTTCATATTATTATTAGTGCATAGTGTGGAAAAACATTTCGAAAGTAGAATATAAATCTTAGCCAGCATAGGTACCATTATAGTATGCCTACTATAGCTACCATATTAAATGGCAGGTTCTACAACTAAAACCGTACAAGGCTCGTATTGTTTTGTTTGGATTTCCAACAAATGGTCAGGCTAAGGAACTTCCTATGCCACGAAGGAATGCCTCTGGAATGACGTCCCGAGAACCTAACCAGATCTCTACCAACACAAGGTCGGGTTACCTCTGCAAAAATAGGTAACTACTGACACGCGTATGCCATCCCTCGATCGTCACCGATCTTCCCGAGGATCCTCGATTTCCAACAACCACATAATAAGCAGTATCAACAGAGGTTAAGTATCTGGGCTCCATACCATGATACCACCTTTATCCAGAAGGAATGACATACACTAAGGGGCGCTACTCCCTAGAACCTTGCCGCATCTTTCCTGTTTTGACCATCTCCGGGGTGTGAGGTCCGACGAAGTCTCGTCCACAAAGCTACGCTTTGTCACAAAGCCATGCTTCGGGTCAAACAGATGATCAATCTATGATCACAAAGATAAATGATCAAATAAATGATCATATCACAAATGATCAAACACTGATCATCACACAGCAATACTCAGCATGTCACATTACCAAATTGGGATATATCGCTGATAAATTTCAACTACATAACCTCTGAGCTCGTACGTCTCAGAGAAGGGTGTTAAGCTAAGAGAATAAATTCTCCGCCACCAACAGAAATGTATTTGAAAGAAATCGACTTTATATCTCAAAGTGTAATGTCAGACATGTAACCATACAAGTCTATTCCGGGTTCGAACAGAACCGAAGGCACTTCTTACGAAGCCCTTGAAATTCCGGGTATTCACAATCCCGATCGGACTTCCCATCACTTAGGGGATCTCTATACCGGGAGCTACCCAGTGTAGAAACAATCGACGAGTTATCTTTTCGTTCTCGTGAATATCCGGTCTTCATCACCGATCTTCAATTGCTATCCATATTCGACGTATCACTATTCGGAATGGGTTATATGACACAATTGTTTTTTCCCGGCTAACCCGAATAGTGAGCGTAATATTCAAAAATATATGGATATAGGGAATTCAATTAAGTCACAATTTAAACCCAAACTTTCTTTTCAAATGGTTTAACAAATTACCATTTTAATCTTTTTAAATAAAAATATTCAATTCACAAAGTTCACTCAGTTTTCACAAAGATTCATTCACAGATTTTCCAAAACAATTTCATTTTGAATGGGTTATATAAACATCATTTTAAATCTGTTAAAAATAAACAGATTTAATTCATAGCTTTCAAAAAGAATTTATTCATAACTTGGAAAAAACCCATTTTAATCAATTCGTATTTGAAATTCCTTTAAATTGGAATTTCATTTCTGATATATATGAAAGCTTTTATCATTTGAAAACAAACAGTTTTCATTTCAGAAAATCTGGTTCATTTATACGAGTTCAAGTCTTTGGGTTAAATTCAAATTCTCAAAATTATACTTTTAAAGTGGTTTAAATTTCATATAAACACATTTATATCATCTTTAATCCCTAGTTTCAAATTATAGGATTCAATTTCAAACTTGAATTCAAATTTAAATCAAATTATTTAAATTTTCAAAACTCGATTAAGTTATTCAAAATAACTTTTATCTTTGAAATTCCATTTCAAAAGCTTTTCATTTTAAACCCAAATTTCCAATTCCAAAATCAATTGAAAATTAAAATTTCAATTTTAAAAACATTAAATTAAATTATCTATGACTTAACCGATTTCCACGTGAAATCCATATTTGTGTGTGTATGGTGTAGTTTAGGGGTTTCACACACAATAGTGCAACATCATAGAATCATCACAGATCAAAATACAGGATATAGTTGATAAGCGATATAACTATAACGCTCATCTTCATTCACAGATCACAGATATATATCACAGGTAAGTAAACTACAGATCACAACATAAATCAGGGTGTATCACAAAGCATCATATATCAGGGATATCAAACAATTAAATCATCCAATAGAATCCAAACATTCATAGGTGAATTTATTAATCAATAGATTAATTTAAATCAGATGTATCAATTTATAAATCCGGGTTAATTATCATAAGTTAATTTAAATCTGTTTGAAATAAATCTTCCTTTCCAATTTTATTAGTTAATCTTTAATTATTAACTAATCATTCTAAATTAATGAACCAATTAATTTCTAATTATTAAATTATCTTAATTTATTGACATCATTAATAAATCTTTTAATTTAACAAAAAATTAACTAAAATTTCAAATCATCATTTAATTACTTTCAGTAATTATCTATTTATTACTTCTTTAAATAATTATATTTCCAAAATTATCAAGTGATTATTCCCAGATAAATTAAACTTAATAAATTAATCTTAACAAATCAAATTAACCTAATTAATTACACTAAGTAACTAATTTCCTTTAATTCCTTACCATTAAGTAATTATACTTTTTAAATTAACTATTTATCTTCATTTCTGATTTAAGATTTAAAATGACTTAGCAATTTAACTTAACAAAATTTAAGTTAAATAAATTTCATAACTTCTTAATCCGATGTTAAAGAAAACAATTAAATTATATATATAATTAAAAGAAATTTATGTAAGAGAAATATTTATACTAGATTTATTTAAATTTAAAACCTGCTTTATAAAACTGTGGAAAACTTCCCAGCCCCGGCCAATATTCGAGATCCCCGAGCCAAATCAGCATTTACCCGAGAAGATTTCAAACTTCCCCTTGCCCTTCCCCGAGACCCATCATTTTTTTTCTTTAAACTTGTTTAATTCTAATTTTTCTTTTAAAACTGTTATACTGGTAACACTCGCTTACATACGCGAAAAATCTCGAGCCCAACTCCCTTTTTCTCCGAGTCGACTCGAAGAAGACCTCACAACCCATAAAACTGATACCACTGACACATCGACCCAACGTGCACGTGCCCAAGCGATTTGTTGGTCGCTGACCATCTCCGAGACTTCCCGCACGTCAACCACCAACCCAGCGACCATCCCCGGCCATCCAAACACCCTAACATGTCTCGAATCAAAATCGAGCTACCAGCCTCGAACTGGAACAAAGTCGAACCACCAAGGATCATCTCGTTTCGCCACCTCCGACCATCAGACGCCACGCGACCACACCCAGAGATGCAACTCGACCTCCTCGCCACATTCCCCCGCTCGCGATCGCTTAAATCACCATATCGAAGGCGAGAACAACTCTCGACCATCACGTACAAAACACAGGGGTTAAACCCTAATTCAAACTAGATTCACAAACTTACGCAATGAAAAATTCTTCTGATATTTTTCTCGAGATCATTTTCGATCATGCTAGCTTCAAACAAAATTCCAGCATTTAAAATCAATTTGATTGTCAAAAAATGGTTAATATACAAATTTCATTCAAATACAATCTGCTCTCAGAATACTAAACGAAAAATCCTCGTTTTTGTTTTAAAAAAAAATCCTAATTTGCAGTAAGGATTTAGGTTATCAACTTGAATTTTTTTTTCAACAATCAAATTTATCAAAATATTAGTTGAATACCTGTAAACAAGGTTATAGTGGTTATAACTTATGAACATGTTTAAATCAGCTTTTAAAATCTTAGTTTAATTTTAACATCTTGTTTGAATGATGTTCAACTTTGAAATCGACAAACAGAGACATACTGTCTATTCAATATTACACAGGGCAATCCCTATATAAACACCATCTATATTCACAATATTATCAAGTAAACTGTTCAGTTTATTTTAAATATACTTAAATTTCAAAATCTATGTTTACTCACAGAGATTGAAGAATTGTCAAGACCCGCAAATCCGTACCCTTGATTAAACACTAAATTCCATTGATTAACTCAAGATGCACGGAAATACGAACCCTGAGGGTTTTAAGAAAAAGAAAAACGCAGAAGAAGAAGAAGATAGAAGAAAAAGAGAAGAAAGAAGAACAACAGAACAACATCAGAACAGAAAACAATATCAGAATCTTACACATCGCAGCGGAACAATATATAATAGATAATCACTAGTCTTTTAAAACAAAGAACTATACCAGTTTATACATACATCAATCAGAGTCAATATACAACTCAATACAACAATGGACAGTTATATAAACTTGTCCTCATACAGAATACACAGCGGAATAAATACTATCAGGTACAAATACTACGTCTCGTCATCCAGCTTATCTCCAAAGCTCCAGAATATCCTGATAACATAACTCTAGGCTGCCCGTATGGAAATTTGTGGGCACCCAGAGTTTAGAAGGGAACAATAAACTCCGAGTCAGTCATGGTGACTGGTGTGAGATCGTAAAACAGTTATTTTTCACAAAGAAAATAAAACAAATTCGAAATGCTTTTGGAAAATGAAACTACCATAAGACCTCCCGCCACACACACAATGCAAACGCAGAATTGGAGGAGATTTCTTCTTATGATAGTCAAAGATGCTTACTACGCAAAATCAAATTCCTTTTTCATATTATTATTAGTGCATAGTGTAGAAAACATTTCAAAAGTATAATATAAATCTTAGCCAGCATACGACCAGTATCGTATGCCTACTATAGCTACCATCTAAACAGTGGTGACCACCGTACGTAAATGGCAGGTTCTACAACTAATACCGTACAAAGTGCGTATTGGAGTTTGGATTTCCAACAAATGGTCAAGCTAAGGAACTTCCTATCCACGATGGGTACGTCCTTGGAATAGACGACCCGAGAAATAACCTAACATTACGGTTAGATCTCTGCCAACACAAGGCCGGGTTACCTCTGCAAAAATAGGTAACTACTAACACGCGTATGTCATCCCCCGATCGTAACCGATCTTCCCGAGGATCCCCGATTTCCAACAAACCACATAGTAAAAATGCAGCAACCACATAGGTTAAGTATCTGGGCTCCATACCATGATACCACCTCTATCCAGAAGGAATGACATACACTAAGGGGCGCTACTCCCTAGAACCTTGCCGCATCCTTCCTGTTTTGACCATTTCCGGGGTGCGAGGCTCATGAAGTCTCGTCCACAAAGCTACGCTTCTCAAAAAGCCATGCTTCGGGTCAAACAAATGATCAACCTATGATCACAAAGATATAAGATCAAACAAATGATCATATCACAAATGATCAAACACTGATCATCACACAGCAACACTCAATATGCCACGTTACCAAATTGGGAGTATATCGCTGATAAATTTCAACTACATAACCTCTGAGCTCGTACGTCTCAGAGAAGGGTGTTAAGCTAAGAGAATAAATTCTCCGCCACCAACAGAAATGTATTTGAAAGAAATCAGCTTTATATCTCAAATTGTAACGTCAGACACACAATCCATACAAGTCTGTTCCGGGATCGAACAGAACCGAAGGCACTTCTCACGAAGCCCTTGCACATTCAGATAAATTTCTAATCACGTCCAGACTTCCCGTCACTAAGGGTGATAAAACCTCTAAATCGGAGATCAGCCGATGTAGAGTAACTCGACGGTAATCCTTCCGTTTTCAAAATATATCCGGTCTTCAACACCGGTCTTCGAATGCAATTCATAACGACGTATCACATATTCGAAATGGGTTATACGACCCCATGGTCCTTTCCCGGCTAACCCGAATAGTGAGCGCTTATTCAAAAATAAGTGTGGCATTCAAATTCATCCAATTCACAACAAATATCATATTCAAGGTAATTATTGATAGTCGGTTATTTAACTATCAATAAAGATGCGCAACATCATCAGATTCCAAATAATTTTCCAAATAATTTCATCTTCCAAAATATCTTTACTAGATATAAAATTTCCACACTTCAAAAATAAATCAACATTTATTTTTCTAAACAGTTTCCCTTTCCTTCATAAATTCCATAGTGAATTTATATTTTCAAAATATCTACTGATATACGATTCTCAAATCGATTTCAAATATTCAATTTCAGTTTATCTTTAAGAAGATAAAATCTCAAACGTTTCATTTCATTTTGGAAAACATTCCCATACTTATTTAATAATAAGTAATTCACAAATCTATTTATTTTCAACATTTGAAAATATTTGTTATACTTAAATCAAAATTAAGTATACATTTCATTCTTTAAGGAAATCATTCTCTTAAGCACATTTATTTGAGTCAAAACGAATGTTACGTAAAACATCGTTACGACGACTCAAAATCACTAGTATAGGGATTCGAAATTTAAGATAGATATGTAAATCCCAATACTATATAAACATTTCCTTTCGGAAATCATTTACTATAACAACAGTGTTATAGTCCATCATTTCCTTATATTTTCGAAAACGCCTATTTCAACAATGAACGTTGAAATCTATGCTTTCGATTCATAATACATTTTAAAACATCTTTAAAATGTTTAACTTCATTTTTAATATCACTTCTTCAAAAATAAATCCATTTTTATTTAATAATATATTCACTGTCCAAAATCGTGAATATAATTCACTTAACCCAATTTCAATCATTTCTACACATTTTATTTCAATAATAATTCGCTATCCAAAATCGCGAATATATCTTCTTTAATAACCTCTTATATTAAATTTATCAAATTTTATTGATCTTCGAATTTATAAAACAACGTTTATAAATTCTATTCCTACTTTATAACAACTTCGATTTGTAAATCTCCTTTATTAACAAATTCGATCAATATTTCATTTGAAGGCAAAAACCCAATTTATAAGTTAATTTCTTATAAATCTTCCATTCTACAATTTCATTCATTTTAACTTCACAATTTATAAATCTATAAATTTCATTCATTTTAACTTCACAATTTATAAATCTATAAATTTCATTCACTTATGAATTCCATAAATATTTCATTTTTAACACTTATAAAAACTCGTTTTATAATTCCAATATTTGATTTATAAATATCAATTTTTATAAATCTTTTTATACAAATAATTTATAGTTATTCAAAAATCCCAACTTAAACCATTTTATAAATAAATTGACTTTTATTTCAAAAACGACACTTTGGTTTTATTTCACTAAAAATTATAACTTTTATAACTTTAAAATTCTAGACGTTTATTTATTTGAAATAAATCAATTCAAAAATTCCATAAAACGTCTACTTTCAAAAATTACTTTAAAAATCTCTTTTAAAATAAAAGATGTTATTTTTAAACTTCAAAACTGAATCCGATGATGCAACAGCATCAATTAGTCAATCATAACAACAAACATCATATATCAACATATGATAACAGAATATATATCAATATCTGTAAATAAATAAATACTGGTGAGGAATCCAGTTGGATCCCTCCAACCTGTTTCCCTGCATCCAAAGATGTTAGCACAATACCAATTCCACTTCGAGGTGGAATATCGCGGTATATGGGTTTTATAAAAATAATCCGCTTACTAATGGTGCAATAGGGTCTCATCCGCTATACGAGGCGGGAATCAATCAATCCAATATATACATATGCCAATATGTATATATTGCTATATATAATAGATATATCCTACTATATCTAATATCACATCCAATAGCAATCAAATCAATAACTGAAAATTCCACTTTTCAATTTGAGTGAGAAAAATCTCACCTTAGCTTTTTATTTTTGCAATCCCACTTCCAATTCCGGCTTGATTTCCTTGATTTATACCTTGTATAAATATTTTACACAATTTATAAATATTCGAATCAATCGAATAAATTAAACTTCATTTGATAAATTAAATTAACCAATGATAAATTTTAAATCATTAATTTAATCTCAACTAAAAATTTATTCTTTTGTTCATTCCCAAGTATTCTTTATCTTAAACTAATACTTTTAAAATTTAACCCAATTCGCTTTTTTTCTTTCTTCGAAATTTAAATTTCCTTTAATATAATACTATCTTCAGGGACCAAAATAATCGATTAACCCATTTACCAAATTATTTCCTTAGTGTTTAAATAAATTGGTAAATTTAAAATATATATTTATTTTCTTTTCTGCATAAACATTTATAAATTAGAATTGAAAATAAAATTTCACCTGCTGCTCACCACGTTGACGTCGCCGTTCCATCATTGAACGCGACCCCAGTCATGCGCACTCCTCCAGATATTTGGCGCCATCGCCTGTTCATCATCACGCTCGCGAATTCAATTCCATCGCCGCCTTCCAATCGCCCACCTATCGAACCCCTGACCTTGCCGCGACGTCGTACTCGGGCTCGACGAACTCCCCAGTCACCTTCCACTTCGCTCGACATTGGATCGTCGCCGCCGCTGACGCTCGAGCTTTGCCTACGAGCGTCGCCTCCTCCGTCCCACAGCTTGAGATCGAGCTGCCCCCCAAACCTCGACAAAGTAAACGCGACCAGACTGGGAATTCGCGAATTCAAATTCGCACGCGAACGAGATGTCCCTTTCTCTCTCATTTGAATTGATTCGTTCGATTTCAGAGCTGTGATATTAGAAGAGGGGAGACTGGGTTTAGTTGATTTTGAAAATTATCAGAGGAATGTGGCATTGATTTTTAATTAAACGAATTTATTTTCATTTGTCTTCTGAAAAGAATGGAGGGAGTATCGGCTATTATAAAATGAAGGACGAGCGGCCATTGATTTTTGTTGTTCATTTGAACTGAAATGTTCTCGTGGGATTTGTAATGAACGGGGGAGACAAGGGTACGCGACATTGCAGAGAGTAGGTCTGCTTAGAAAACTTAGGGTGGCTGATGTTGACAAATTTTAAAATCTAAAATTCAATTTGAATTCGATTAAATCTCAACGCGTTTGCTTACCGTATGCTCACGTAACAACTCCGAATAATACGAAATCTGAAATCCGATAATAAAACAATATTACGGACCCAATGGAACTAGTTTCGTTGAATTCCGAGATTGTGCCTCGGACGGCTATTTTTAAATATCGATTTAAACGATATAAATTCAAAACCGAACAAATCACTGAACAATTCAATTCTGAAGCTTCTATTATCTTTAGAATTATCAATACGAATTTTAAAAGGCTTCGAAATATTTTTCTTCAACTTAAAATTGAAGATTCAAATTTTTATTCAACATTCAATAGATTAAATTTTATAATTTAATCGCCAAATTCAGAGTTATATCGGGGATTCAAATTAAATCGTCGTTCAAATATTTAAAATTAATTAAATATTTTCAATTTAATTTGTTCAAAATTCTGGGTCGTTACAAGAATAGAGGACAAAACAGAGGCCTGGAACTTGAAATCTTGGTCCTACTTGCTTTTGAATTAACTTAGCTGATGTTGTTGAAGAAAGAACAGAGCTTTAAGTTGAAATCTTTTGTAATTTATTTGCTGAAGCCCTTTATCTCTGATCAAGTTGAAGTTACTATTTTAAATTGAATTTTGGTTTATGTTTTGCATGATATTCTTTTCTCAGTTTTGTAATGGACGAATTAAGAGGAGAAGGCTGATATAGAAATGAGTTAACAGGGAATAAAATTTATACATGTGATATCTTTTTGCTTGTACAACCGGGTATATATTTTGTACAAAGTAAATATATTAAATCTTCTTGTACAACTTTGTTCAGAGATTTTTCCTTCTCAATAGGAGGCTGATATGATAATATGGTGGCTTGCATTAATGGTTTGTACAACATTTATATTTTCTTTTCTTTCCTTTCGGCTGAAGGTAGTTTGCATTATGGGCTGCCTTGTACAATGGCATGGATAAAGTTGCAATTTTCTTGTACTTGTTAATTTCGGCTGATAACTTTCTTTGCCATGCTAGAGATGCAACATTAAATGCATATGTACCTTATGTCTTCTTTGCTTATCTTATTTTGTTTGTATTTCTTTTGTTTTGTTGACTTATTGAATTATCCTATCTTTAATATGTTGTTACAATTTCTATGTGTTTTCTTATATTGTTTCATTTTTATCTTTCCTACACTTGAATTTACATAGTTCTTTGTTTAGTTTATTTTGTTATGTTTTTGTATGTATTTTACTTTGTTTGTTATTTTATCACTTTGTATTTTGTTTTGTTTTACTATTTATTACTTGAATAAATTCCTATTGTTAAAAATTTATTTTTTTAATATTTTTACTTTATTTTGCATACTTGTATTTATATTTGTATATTTATCTTGCTATAATTTATTTTACTTTACATTGCATAAAACCATATAGTTTATTTATTTTCATTTGTAATTGAATTATTGTATTGTAAATAAGTTTCTATTTTTAATAAGTTGTTAAAATTTTATTAAATGAATTACTTTATATTTTTATAACTTATCTTTTATTTATTTATTTCTCATTATATTGAATTATAGATAAATTTCTAGATTTAATTTGTTATTGGATTTTATCCAATGTATTTACTTTATCTATCTATCTTATATTAAATTTGTAAACTCAAATTATTATTATTAACCATCAATTTTTAATATTTAATATTATTATCAATTATTTATTTACAATGTAAACTCAAGTCAAATATATCTATATATTTATTATTTTCAAATTCACTCATATTTGAATACGGGGAAACTCGCTCCAATTTTCTAATTAAATTTACAAATTTTTATCCAAAAATTTATTTAATTACTCAATTTAATTCAAAAATTCAATAAATCATTAATTTAAATTAAATTAAAATCTAGGGTCGTTACACTTAGCCAGATAATGGGCAGGAGTTATCGGTGCACCACGAATCACCGTAGCAATGCAACCGAAGGTTTAAGTACCTTTAGAGGAACAACCACTATAATATTTACGAATCACCGTAATATTGATAAATGGTTATTACTCTACCATAGCCTAGACACCAAGAAATTAAATTGTTCAAAGAAGACAACTTGCAAATATATAATTAAGAGCTATCGATGTCTAACCGTTATTATTAACAAATTATAGGATGAAATGCAAAGCAGAAATTAAACGTGTATTAACAATGCAACTACGAATGGATTTTTGTTTTTTTTATGAATTTTTCTTTTATAAAATGTAAACAAACAACAATGCAAGGCAAATAAAAACAATATATATATCAACCAAGCAGTTTTTTTTGGGCAAGCAAAGCGAAGCAATTATTTTTAGCAAGCAGCTCCTTTCCTTTTCTGCTTTTGCAACCTGAAAATAAAAACAAGTTATATATACAGTTTTTTTTATATCGAAGAAGAAAATAAATAAATGAAAAACAAAAAATTTCAAAACAACTCTCGTTTTTTTTGGAAGAGACTCTTTGTTTCTTTTTTTTTGAATTTTTTTTGGAAAGGAAACTTAAAAGTACTGTTTTACTAATGCAACTAAATGAATGCAAGGGTTAATTACAAATGATTTATCCTAAGTTAACCCAAAATTGTATAATCACACTCTATCTTAAATCAACAAGATAGTTCTCAGCCAAGTAACGGGCAGGAGTTATCGGTGCACCACGAATCACTGTAGCAATCAACCGAAGGTTAAGTACCTTCAGAGGAACAACCACTATAATATTTACAAATCACCGTAATAGTTATAAATGGTTATTACTCTGCCATAGCCTAGACACCAAGAAATTAAATTGTTCAAAGAAGACAACTTGCAAATATATAATTAAGAGCTATCGATGTCTAATCGTTATTATTAACAAATTTAGGATGAAATTCAAATCAGAAATTAAACATGTATTAACAATGCAACTACGAATGGATTTTTGTTTTTTTATCAATTTTTCTTTTATAAAATGTAAGCAAACAACAATGCAAGGCAAATAAAAACAATATATATAGCAACCAAGAAGTTTTTTTTGGGTAAGCAAAGCGAAGCAATTATTTTTAGCAAGGAGCTCCTTTCCTTTTCTGCTCTTGCAACCTGAAAATAAAAACAAGATATATATACAGTTTTTTTCATATCGAAGAAGAAACTAAAAAAAATGAAAAACAATACAAATTCAAAACAACCCTCGTTTTTTTTGGAAGAGACTCTTTGTTTGTTTTTTTTTAAATTTTTATTTTTTTGGAAAGGAAACTTAAAAGTACTATTTTACTAATGCAACTAAATGAATGCAAGGGTTAATTACAAATGATTTATCCTAAGTTAACCCAAAATTGTATAATCACACTCTGTCTTAAATCAGCAAGATAGTTCTCAGACAGGTAACGGTCAGGAGTTATCGGTGCACCACGAATTACCGTAGCAATGCAGCCGAAGATTTAAGTACCTTCAGAAGAACAACCACTATAATATTTATGAATCACCATAATATTTTTAAATGGTTATTACTCTGCCGTAGCCTAGACACCAAGAAATTAAATTGTTCAAAGAAGACAACTTGCAAATATATAATTAAGAGCTATCGATATCTAATCGTTATTATTAACAAATTTAGGATGAAATTCAAATCAGAAATTAAACGTGTATTAACAATGCAACTATGAATGGATTTTTGTTTTTTTTATGAATTTTTCTTTTATAAAATGTAAGCAAACAACAATGCAAGGCAAATAAAAACAATATATATAGCAACCAAGAAGTTTTTTTTTGGGTAAGCAAAGCGACGCAATTATTTTTAGCAAGTAGCTCCTTTCCTTTTCCGCTTTTGCAACCTGAAAATAAAAACAAGATATATATACAGTTTTTTTTCATATCGAAGAAGAAACTAAAAAAAATGAAAAACAATACAAATTCAAAACAACCCTCGTTTTTTTTGGAAGAGACTCTTTGTTTGTTTTATTTTAAATTTTTATTTTTTTTGGAAAGGAAACTTAAAAGTACTATTTTACTAATGCAACTAAATGAATGCAAGGGTTAATTACAAATGATTTATCCTAAGTTAACCCAAAATTGTATAATCACACTCTGTCTTAAATCAGCAAGATAGTTCTCAGACAGGTATCGGGCAGGAGTTATCGGTGCACCACGAATTACCGTAGCAATGCAGCCGAAGATTTAAGTACCTTCAGAAGAACAACCACTGTAATATTTATGAATCACCATAATATTTATAAATGGTTATTACTCTGCCGTAGCCTAGACACCAAGAAATTAAATTGTTCAAAGAAGACAACTTGCAAATATATAATTAAGAGCTATCGATGTCTAACCGTTATTATTAACAAATTCTAGGATGAAATGCAAAGAAGAAATTAAATGTGTATTAACAATGCAACTACAAATTGAATTTTGTTTTTCTTATTAATTTTTCTTTTATAAAATGTAAGCAAACAACAATGCAAGTCAAATAAAAACAATATATATAGCAACCAAGCAGTTTTTTTTTGGGCAAGCAAAGCGAAGCAATTATTTTTAGCTAGCAGCTCCATTCCTTTTCTGCTTTTGCAACCTGAAAATAAAAACAAGATATATATACAGTTTTTTTATATCGAAGAAGAAACTAAAATAAATGAAAAACAAAACAAATTCAAAACAATCCTCGTTTTTTTTGGAAGAGTCTCTATGTTTGTTTTTTTTGAATTTTTTTTTATTTTTTTTGGAAAGGAAACTTAAAAGTACTGTTTTACTATTGCAACTAAATGAATGCAAGGGTTAATTACAAATGATTTATCCTAAGTTAACCCAAAATTGTATAATCACACTCTATCTTAAATCAACAAGATAGTTCTTAGCCAGATAACGGGCAGGAGTTATCGGTGCACCACGAATCACCGTAGCAATGCAACCGAAGGTTTAAGTAACTTTAGAGGAACAACCACTATAATATTTATGAATCACCGTAATATTGATAAATGGTTATTACTCTGCCGTAGCCTAAACACCAAGAAATTAAATTGTTCAAAGAAGACAACTTGCAAATATATAATTAAGAGCTATCGATGTCTAACCGTTATTATTAACAAATTATAGGATGAAATGCAAAGCAGAAATTAAACGTGTATTAACAATGCAACTACGAATGGATTTTTGTTTTTTTTATGAATTTTTCTTTTATAAAATGTAAACAAACAACAATGCAAGGCAAATAAAAACAATATATATATCAACCAAGCAGTTTTTTTTGGGCAAGCAAAGCGAAGCAATTATTTTTAGCAAGCAGCTCCTTTCCTTTTCTGCTTTTGCAACCTGAAAATAAAAAGAAGTTATATATAAAGTTTTTTTTATATCGAAGAAGAAACTAAATAAATGAAAAACAAAAAAAATTCAAAATAACTCTCGTTTTTTTTGGAAGAGACTCTTTGTTTCTTTTTTTTTGAATTTTTTTTTGGAAAGGAAACTTAAAAGTACTGTTTTACTAATGCAACTAAATGAACGCAAGGGTTAATTACAAATGACTTATCCTAAGTTAACCCAAAATTGTATAATCACACTCTGTCTTAAATCAACAAGATAGTTCTCATCCAGGTAACGGGCAGGAGTTATCGGTGCACCACGAATCACCGTAGCAATCAGCCGAAGGTTAAGTACCTTCAGAGGAACAACCACTATAATATTTACAAATCACCGTAATAGTTATAAATGGTTATTACTCTGCCATAGCCTAGACACCAAGAAATTAAATTGTTCAAAGAAGACAACTTGCAAATATATAATTAAGATCTATCGATGTCTAATCGTTATTATTAACAAATTTAGGATGAAATGCAAATCAAAAATTAAACGTGTGTTAACAATGCAACTACGAATGGATTTTTTTTTTTTTTATGAATTTTTCTTTTATAAAATGTAAGCAAACAACAATGCAAGGCAAATAAAAACAATATATATAGCAACCAAGAAGTTTTTTTTTGGGTAAGCAAAGCGAAGCAATTATTTTTAGAAAGGAGCTCCTTTCCTTTTCTGCTTTTGCAACCTAAAAATAAAAACAAGATATATATACAGTTTTTTTTCATATCGAAGAAGAAACTAAAAAAAATGAAAAACAATACAAATTCAAAACAACCCTCGTTTTTTTGGAAGAGACTCTTTGTTTGTTTTTTTTTTTAAATTTTTATTTTTTTTGGAAAGGAAACTTAAAAGTACTATTTTACTAATGCAACTAAATGAATGCAAGGGTTAATTACAAATGATTTATCCTAAGTTAACCCAAAATTGTATAATCACACTCTGTCTTAAATCAGCAAGATAGTTCTCAGCCAGGTAACGGGCAAGAGTTATCGGTGCACCATGAATTACCGTAGCAATGCAGCCGAAGATTTAAGTACATTCAGAAGAACAACCACTATAATATTTATGAATCACCATAATATTTATAAATGGTTATTACTCTGCCGTATCCTAGACACCAAGAAATTAAATTGTTCAAAGAAGACAACTTGCAAATATATAATTAAGAGCTATCGATGTCTAACCGTTATTTTTAACAAATTCTAGGATGAAATGCAAAGAAGAAATTAAACGTGTATTAACAATGCAACTACAAATAGATTTTTGTTTTTTTTATTAATTTTTCTTTTATAAAATGTAAGCAAACAACAATGCAAGTCAAATAAAAACAATATATATAGCAACCAAGCAGTTTTTTTTTGGGCAAGTAAAGCGAAGCAATTATTTTTAGAAAGCAGCTCCTTTCCTTTTCTGCTTTTGCAACCTGAAAATAAAAAAAAGATATATATATATATATATATATATAGTTTTTTATATCGAAGAAGAAACTGAAATAAATGAAAAACAAAAAAAATTCAAATCAACCCTTGTGATGACCGCCCATGACCCCTGCACCAAATCTAGAGATAGTGCGCTGTAAAGTGTGCCAGGCGACCATGGACGATTGTCAAGGTAAATTAAAACAACAGAATCTATCGTATTACTCATAGCGCATGGACAAAATACAATAGAACATATGTATAGTGAAGCTTTACAGAATAAAATGCCATCATATAAAACTCCATAATAGTTGAATACAAGCATCCAAATAGTCAATACATCAAGCCTCACTACATAACACTCCGAGATTATACAAACAGCGGAACATCCAGTACATATAAGAAGATAATATGCAACCCTCTAGCTCGTCTTCGATATCAGCATCGTGAGAAAAGAACAGCACCTGTCACCTGCTACCTAGTCTGCCCGTCCCAAAATGGACGAACAGCCCAAGGCAATAAGAATTAAAACATAAAGCCTTGAGTCAGACAACAGTCTTAGTGAGCAGTAGATTAACTAACAACATACCAAAAGAGCATAAAGGAAAAAGGAATAGGAATACAACCCTCCCACTCCAACCTCTTTCTACAGTGATAGCCCCCAGACACACACTAAGCAGAAGCAAACATAGCAGAGCATACAATGTAAAGTAAAGAAATTGTCACTCGAGTCAAGGGCGATGTTTTCCAAGTACAAACCCCCAAGGCCTAAACCAAGATCAGATAAGCACCCAGAAAATACCGCTCTTGAGACCGAATGACGATACAACCAAACATCCATGACTCTGGCTATCACTATTATCATTGCTTCGATATCACCGTTAATTGAATGACCGGCACATTCTTTCAGCCGTCCGTCAAGGGCTAATGGAAACACCGGTTCTAGACATAACTCTCGCACGTCGTCGCAGCCCGTGCCTAGGACTATCGAATCTGCCCAAAGTACTCGACCATCAATAGTTGGCCGTTGGGACTATCGAATCTGCCCAAACGTACTCTTGCTTAGAGCATGCTAGAACCTTCAACAACGATGCTATCCAAGCCTCCTAGTCATCCCCCTTGACGACTATTTCCATACTAGCTCAAGCGCCTCTCAAGCATCCATTACCCTTAACTCGAATCATATCACCGAGTTACCAACGTGCTTGGAATGATCCCGTCTGGATTAGACCAAGACTATCTCATATCATACTTCGCTTCATCACATCCTCGCAAAGTCTCATCTCAACATCATCGTCATCGAATCTATGCATAAGAGCTTCATCATCCCGCTACATATGCCACGAGCAGCTTTCCCAATTCAAGAGCCTTTCCCTTAGCTTTTGAATTGTCTTCGGTCTAAATCAAATCATCAATCATCTAATTCATAGCAATCAATCAAGTCAAACATTAATCCAAGCAATCAAGCATTCAAATGAGATCTAAATAGACAATTATCACAATAATGGCAATTTCGTAAATAAAGTGTTGAAAGTCTAACAAGCATGAAATCATGAGAAATATTTCTACAATCTTAATGAATGAACTTGCATAGGTTAACACTTAGTAAAATGGTTGTCAAATCATCATGAACAATGGATCTACATGGATCTACACTTAGGATGAAGAAAATGCATGGAAATCACTATTTTAACACCAAATCGAACCAACAATCCGATATACTCCTTTGGATCCGTCTGAGAGATAATCACCACTCACCAAATCACCAAAACAACCTCAAATCAACACGCTTCAGATCTGGACAGCAAAGGATCAAGCTTGATCTATCACGAATCCGCTTCAAACGATGAAATCTAACTTCAATGGATGAAGATCTTCAATCTAAGCTCTTGAATCTTCAATCTTGATCTTCGATTTGGATGAAAGGAAGCACTAGATTAGAGTGGAGAAAAGAAGTGAAGAAGTGTAGAAGTCGAGCTCTCAAAATGGCAGCACTTCGTTGATTCGAAATCCGTATCCCAAAAAGTGAGAACAACCCTTCCTATTTATAGCTGAAAATCCACTAAGTCGAAACTCGGCTATCTCCTAAGTCGTCTCCGACTTACGACCTAAGACCCCTCCGACCTAAAGACTTAACAACCTAAGCTATAGCGACTTACGACTTAACAGAAATACCTACCTACGACTTAGCACCCCATACGACCTACGACTTAACTGCTATGCCAACCTACGACTTAAGGAAATCTCAAGCGCGCGACTTAACTTACACGCGACTTAACAAGTAGGCTACGACTTAACAAATAACTGGGGCTACGACTCAACTACTAAGTCGTCTACGACTTAAAACAGATCAACTCTTAAGTCGCTCGCGACTTAACAACTACTAAGTCGCTCACGACCTATCACTCAGGCAGAAACCCAGCGACCTAACACCTTAAGTCTTCACGCGACCTAAAACATGTTACGACTTACGACTTAGCTCGTACGACATAACTCCCATAGGTCGTATACTCCCTAAGTCGCTAACCTATAGGTCATACCAAGACACTAGGTCACTACACAGCTATCTCCAAACTCCTTAGGTCGTTGCCGACCTAACAATGCTAACTCGGAACCACTAGGTCGCTCATCCCTAGGTCGTTAACTACTGGGTTTAACTTGCTACTCCCATAGGTCGCTCCAAACTGTCCACGATCTAACTCTTAACTCGCCTATCCCCTTAGGTCGCAGACTTTCTTTAAGTCGTCTACGTCCTATCCCACGACTTACTAGGCTACGACCTAACTTCACCCAGACATAAGTCGCTAACTCACTGTTTCTTAACTCGGTCAGGTTCTAAACCATATCCCCTAAGTCGTGTACGACTTACACTAAGTCATGGACGACTTAGGACTTAGAAATTTCGCCAATCCTCATGAAAAATTTTTCGACGAGATTTTCTTCGATGTTTCGATCCGTAAAAATAAGGGTCGTTACATTCTCTCCCCTTAGGAATTTCGCCCCCGAAATTCCAAACAAACAAAGCAATCAAAGACTATTCTGCACGCCTACCATCCATAACAATCAGCAAACCATGCATCCAATTCTAGCTTAGCATGCAGAATTCTAAAACTAGAACAAGTTACAATGTTGTTAGATGATACGACACCTTAGGGCCATACCTCAAAGAGTTCAGGATGAGCTGCCTTCATCCTCTCTTCCACCTCCCACGTACAGTCGTTATCATCATCACTCCATTGTATCTTGAGCAACTTAACTACCTTCCTCCTAAGCTGTTTCGTGTCGGTTTCAACAACACAAAGCGGCTTACGAGGTCTTCTATTGACTGGATCAACTTCGAAATCTTCACAGCTATTAGCAGAAACCACAGTAGTCGAGTCGTGCACATACTTCCGTAGATATGATACGTGAAAAACATTGTGCACACTCGACATCTTCTCAGGTAACTCCAGTCTATAGGCGAGCTTTCCAATTCGCTCGATAATCGGGAATGGTCCAACAAATCTCGGAGTCAATTTTCCTTTCTTCCCGAATTGAATAACATTCTTCAGTGGAGAAATCTTCACAAAAACCATATCACCAACGTCGAATTCCAAATCCTTACGACGTTTATCGGCATAACTCTTCTGACGGTCTTGGGCTGCCTTCATTCGTCGCCGAATGATCTCTATACAATCCGAAGTCTGTCGAATCATCTCTGGATCAAGTATCAGCTTTTCTCCAGTTTCTAACCAACATGTCGGAGAGTTACACGGTCTCCCATACAATGCCTCATACGGTGCCATACCAATGCTTGACTGGTAACTGTTGTTGTACGCAAACTCCACCAAATGAAGGTGATCTTCCCATGATCCTCCGAAGTCCAAAACACATGCTCTAAGAAGATCTTCCAAAACTCGGTTGACTCTCTCGGTCTGACCATCTGTTTGAGGATGATAAGCTGTACTCAAACACAACTCGGTTCCCAAAACTTCCTGGAAGCTCTTCCAAAATCCACTAGTGAACAATGGGTCTCGATCGCTCACTATACTCTTCGGAATACCATGGAATCGAACTATCCACTTAACATACAACTCAGCCAACTTTGATGCAGTCCTAGTCGATCAAACAGGAATAAATCGTTCACTTTTAGTCAGACGATCTACAATGACCCAAATCCCTTCATTTCCCGTTCTAGTTCTAGGCAATCCATCGATAAAATCCATCGATACCTGCTCCCACTTCCATGTAGGAACTTCTAATGGCTTAAGCAATCCACTTGGCTTCTTCTGTTCGGCTTTTACCAACTGGCAGTTCATACACTTGGAAATAAAATTTCCAACATCCTTCTTCATACCTTCCCAGTAGTAGATTCTCTTCATATCCCGATACATCTTATTTCCACCTAGATGAATTGTCAACTTTGAGTGGTGACTTTCCTTTAGAACTTCACTCCTCAATTCATCTATATCGGGAACAACTAGTCGCCCTTGCTTCCGAAGCCAACCCTCTCGATCGACCTCGAATCCTTTATCCTTTTCTGGTTCTAATCCAGATTCCAAATCACAGATAATCTTGACAAGCTTATCATCTCGCTTCTGACTCTCGCCAATTCTCTCCACAAGAGTCGGTCTTATCGATAAGTTTGCCAACATCTCAGGTTCCAATTCGCATCTGGGCCTGAAGTCAAATCCAGCTAGATACTCGAGATTCTTCCATTCTGAAAACATGGCTCCCAATCCTGCATGTCTTCGACTTAACGCATCTGCCACTGCGTTACCTTTTCCCGGAGTATAAGCTATACCAAAATCATATGATGCCAAAAACTCTAGCCAACGTTGCTGTCAAAGATTCAAATCCTTTTGGGAGAAAAGATACTTCAACGACTTATGGTCTATAAACAACTCGAATCGAACTCCCAATAGATAATGTCTCCACATCTTTAGAGCAAAAACAATCGCCGCTAATTCCAAATCATGAGTCGGGTAATTCCTTTCATGCGGCTTCAGTTGTCGACTTGCATACGCAACAACTTTTTCTCTCTGCATCAGCACTGCTCCAAGTCCAGTACCACATGCGTCGGTGTAAACCACCATCTCATCATTCCCACTTGGAATAGTCAAAACAGGAGCACTCGTTAATCTTTCTTTCAGGATTCTGAAAGCTTGCTCACACTTATCATCCCATCTAAACACTAGGTTCTTCTTTGTTAATCCTGTTAACGGTGCAGCTACCTTGGAGAAGTCTTTGATAAACCGTCGATAATATCCTGCTAATCCAAGAAAACTTCTCACATCAGATGCATTCTTAGGTCTAACCCAATCCTGGATTGCTGCCACCTTAGCGGGATCAATCGCTATTCCATTTCCAGAAATAACATGGCCTAAGAACCTCACTTCACTCTTCCACAAGTGACACTTCGAAAACTTAGCCTTCAGCTGATGTTTCCGCAAGATTTCCAAAACAATACGCAAGTGCGTCTTGTGCTCTTCTTTAGTTTTGGAATAAATCAGAATATCATCCACAAACACAAGTACGAACTTGTTCAACTGATCTCTGAACACTCTATTCATAAGATCCACAAAATATGCTGGCGCGTTAGTCAATCCAAACGGCATTACCAGCCACTCAAAGAAACCGGATGGTGTTCGAAAAGCAGTATTCGGCACACTATCCTTAGCCACTCTCAACTGGTGAAATCCCGTTGCCAAATCCATCTGAGAAAACACCTTGGCTTCGTGAAGCTAATCAAACAAGTCATCTATTCTCGGCAATGGATACTTGTTCTTCTTAGTCACCTTATTCAGCTCACGATAATCCACACACAATCTCAACGACCCATCTGCCTTGGTTGCAAACACAACTGGTGCACCCCACTCAGACACACCGCGCCGAATGAATCCTTTCTGAAAAAGGTCATCAACTTGCACCTTCAACTCATGCTGTTCCTTAGGCGCAATCCGCCTAAGAGGCATCACAACAGGTCTGGCTCCTTCAACTAGATCTATACGAAACTCGATCTCTCTATGCGGCGGCAACCCTTTGACTTCGTCAAAGACATCCTCGAATCCATTAGCGATTGGCACCGATGACAGTCCATCCCGTGGAACAACCAGCGAATACATGAAGCTCGTGAAGACGCCTTCTTCATGCTTACATCGTATCACAACCTTTCGCCCCTCCACATTCTCGACTGTCACTTCCAACCTCTCGCAATCAACCTTTGCCGCATACTTCCTAAGCCAGTCCATACCCAAAATAATTCCGAACCCCGCAAAGTTCAGAACAAAGCAATCACAAACAAAAGAGCAACCATGACTCGATACAACTAGACCACGACATAACATACACAAACAAGACGAACCCTCAACTGGATTAGTCATAACCAATGGCCTATCAACAATATCCGGTTCCAAACTTAACCGGCCTACGAGATCACTACAAACAAACGAATGCGACGCCCCAGTATCAAACAGAACTCTAACTGGAACACCACATAGGAAAAGAGTACCTTGAACCACCACACTCTTTCCTTTCTCTTCAACGGTAGGAGCTTTCGAAGACGACGGAACAGCTCCCAAAGCATAAGCTTGCACAATCTGCTTGTCCCTTCTCGGTTCTGGACAATTCTTCCTGAAATGCCCTGGCTTGTCACAGTTGTGGCACTTCGCCAGCGCCTTCGGATTCTTGCAATCCCTGGAGAGATGGCCTTTCTGCTGACAGTTGTAGCAAGTCACCTCGCCTTTCTGCTTCTTATGGCCATCCTTACCCTTCTGTTGCGGCTGCTTCCTCTTCTTGTTCCCACCCTGTTGGGGTTTAGACTCTTCCCTGGTTACAGCAACAACAGATCCTTTCTTAGGAAACAGACTCTCATGCCTAAGAGCTTTATCCACAATCTTCTCAAATGAATCATCCAGATGATCCACCAACTGCCTCCCAAGATAACTGTCCAAGCCTGTCACAAACTTCTCGTTCTTCTGATATGCAGATTCAATATATGACCGAGCATACTTGGACAAAGCTTCAAACTCAGAAACATACTCAAGAACTGGTCTCCCACCTTGCTTGAGCTCCACAAACTTCTTGAACAGAATAGACTTCTGAGCTGTAGAAATAAACTTAGCCTCAAATCTGACTTGGAATTGCTCCCAAGTAATCTCTTCCTCCGGAGTATTGATGGTAATAGAGTTCCACCAATCAGAAGCTCTCCCTTGAAGCTGCCTTGATGCTAACTTCCTCTTAGTTGCATCCTCAATTCCCAAGTCACCAAAGATTCTTCTACAAGCATCTATCCATCTCTGTACCTCAATAGTTGATTCTGTTCCCAAGAAAACCTTCCCTCCAAGAGCAGTATAGTCTTTGCACAACTTAGCGAAATCCACTGGTTTTGGAGTCTGAACTTGAACCCCAACATCAACTGACGGCCCTGGAGCTTGCATCCTTCTCATGATCGAAGTCATCATAGCTTCGAACATAGCTGCATAATAAGCAGTCCCTTCAGCAGCTCGGCCTTCCCTAGCAGCTGGTCTCCCTCTTCGACTCATTCTCAATATCTATAAAAAGGAATGATCAGAACATCTAGAGAAACAACTGCACAAGGGACTAACTTACTTCTAAGCTACTATATTATATATAGTAATCATCCATCAAATTACAATTACGTCTCTCATACGTAGTTACTACAGGGAGCGTTGGGTAAAATCGATTGACCAATGCTCCGATACCAAATGTGACGACCGCCCATGACCCCTGCACCGAATCTAGAGATAGTGCGCTGTAAAGTGTGCCAGGCGACCATGGACGATTGTCAAGGTAAATTAAAACAACAGAATCTATCGTATTACTCACAGCGCATGGACAAAATACAATAGAACATATGTATAGTGAAGCTTTACAGAATAAAATGCCATCATATAAAACTCCATAATAGTTGAATACAAGCATCCAAATAGTCAATACATCAAGCCTCACTACATAACACTCAAAGATTATACAAACAGCGGAACATCCAGTACATATAAGAAGATAATATGCAACCCTCTAGCTCGTCTTCGATATCAGCATCGTGAGAAAAGAACAGCACCTGTCAACTGCTACCTAGTCTGCCCGTCCCAAAATGGACGAACAGCCCAAGGCAATAAGAATTAAAACATAAAGCCTTGAGTCAGACAACAGTCTTAGTGAGCAGTAGATTAACTAACAACATACCAAAAGAGCATAAAGGAAAAAGGAATAGGAATACAACCCTCCCACTCCAACCTCTTTCTACAGTGATAGCCCCCAGACACACACTAAGCAGAAGCAAACATAGCAGAGCATACAATGTAAAGTAAAGAAATTGTCACTCGAGTCAAGGGCGATGTTTTCCAAGTACAAACCCCCAAGGCCTAAACCAAGATCAGATAAGCACCCAGAAAATACCGCTCTTGAGACCGAATGACGATACAACCAAACATCCATGACTCTGGCTATCACTGTTATCATTGCTTCGATGTCACCGTTAATTGAATGATCAGCACATTCTTTCAGCCGTCCGTCAAGGGCTAATGGAAACCCCGGTTCTAGACATAACTCCCGCACATCGTCGCAGCCCGTGCCTAGGACTATCGAATCTGCCTAGAGTACTCGACCATCAACAGTTGGCCGTTGGGACTATCGAATCTGCCCAAACGTACTCTTGCTTAGAGCATGCTAGAACCTTCAACAACGATGCTATCCAAGCCTCCTAGTCATCCCCCTTGACGACTATTTCCATACTAGCTCAAGCGCCTCTCAAGCATCCATTACCCTTAACTCGAATCATATCACCGAGTTACCAACGTGCTTGGAATGATCCCGTTTGGATTAGACCAAGACTATCTCATATCATACTTCGCTTCATCACATCCTCGCAAAGTCTCATCTCAACATCATCATCATCGAATCTATGCATAAGAGCTTCATTATCCCGCTACATATGCCACGAGCAGCTTTCCCAATTCAAGAGCCTTTCCCTTAGCTTTTGAATTGTCTTCGGTCTAAATCAAATCATCAATCATCTAATTCATAGCAATCAATCAAGTCAAACATTAATCCAAGCAATCAAGCATTCAAATGAGATCTAAATAGACAATTATCACAATAATGGCAATTTCGTAAATAAAGTGTTGAAAGTCTAACAAGCATGAAATCATGAGAAATATTTCTACAATCTTAATGAATGAACTTGCATAGGTTAACACTTAGTAAAATGGTTGTCAAATCATCATGAACAATGGATCTACATGGATCTACACTTAGGATGAAGAAAATGCACGGAAATCACTATTTTAACACCAAATCGAACCAACAATCCGATATACTCCTTTGGATCCGTGTGAGAGATAATCACCACTCACCAAATCACCAAAACAACCTCAAATCAACACGCTTTAGATCTGGACAGCGAAGGATCAAGCTTGATCTATCACGAATCCGCTTCAAACGATGAAATCTAACTTCAATGGATGAAGATCTTCAATCTAAGCTCTTGAATCTTCAATCTTGATCTTCGATTTGGATGAAAGGAAGCACTAGATTAGAGTGGAGAAAAGAAGTGAAGAAGTGTAGAAGTCGAGCTCTCAAAATGGCAGCACTTCGTTGCTTCGAAATCCGGATCCCAAAAAGTGAGAACAACCCTTCCTATTTATAGCTGAAAATCCACTAAGTCGAAACTCGGCTATCTCCTAAGTCGTCTTCGACTTACGACCTAAGACCTCTCCAACCTAAAGACTTAACAACCTAAGCTATAGCGACTTACGACTTAACAGAAATACCTACCTACGACTTAGCACCCCATACGACCTACGACTTAACTGCTATGCCAACCTACGACTTAAGGAAATCTCAAGCGCGCGACTTAACTTACACGCGACTTAACAAGTAGGCTACGACTTAACAAATAACTGGGGCTACGACTCAACTACTAAGTCGTCTACGACTTAAAACAGATCAACTCTTAAGTCGCTCGCGACTTAACAACTACTAAGTCGCTCACGACCTATCACTCAGGCAGAAACCCAGCGACCTAACACCTTAAGTCTTCACGCGACCTAAAACATGTTACGACTTACGACTTAACTCCCATAGGTCGTATACTCCCTAAGTCGCTAACCTATAGGTCATACCAAGACACTAGGTCGCTACACAGCTATCTCCAAACTCCTTAGGTCGTTGCCGACCTAACAATGCTAACTCGGAACCACTAGGTCGCTCATCCCTAGGTCGTTAACTACTGGGTTTAACTTGCTACTCCCATAGGTCGCTCCAAACTGTCCACGATCTAACTCTTAACTCGCCTATCCCCTTAGGTCGCAGACTTTCTTTAAGTCATCTACGTCCTATCCCACGACTTACTAGGCTACGACCTAACTTCACCCAGACATAAGTCGCTAACTCACTGTTTCTTAACTCGGTCAGGTTCTAAACCATATCCCTAAGTCGTGTACGACTTACGACTTACACTAAGTCGTGGACGACTTAGGACTTAGAAATTTCACCAATCCTCATGAAAACTTTTTCGACGAGATTTTCTTTGATGTTTCGATCCGTAAAAATATGGGTCGTTACAACCCTTGTAACGATCTAGATTTTCAAGCTCGAAAATCGACATCCATACTTTACATCGTACTCGAATGCCGTAGATTCGACCGTTCAAATCCGAGTCGCCGGAGCTTATAACAACATTAAGTAAATAACACAACGGAAGAAAAAGAATAATACATTGATATACAATATCTGATACAACAGAGTGATACAATGAATATCAATTTACATCAGAGATATGATACAACAAATAGCAGCAGAAAAGAAAACGATAACATCAGCAGCGGATAATCTCCATCTTCAAAGCACCAATCCAGAAATAGCTCGAACTCCCAATAACGATGCACAAAGATAGCAAGTGCAGTCCGATCCAAAGACTGAACTAGCTTCAGAAAATCTACTAAATCTGAATATCTGAAAAACCCAACTCTAGACTGCTCGTGTAGAAAAATTTTGAGCATCCAGAGTTTAGGAAAGAAACAATAAACTCCGGATCAGTCATGGGACTGGTGTGAGCAACAAAAACAGTTTATCTTTAAAACAAATAGCAGAGAATTTTAAAGTCAATTTGCAATGCTTTTGGAAAATGAGACTACCATAAGGCCTCCCGCCACACACAATGCAAACGCAGAATTGGAGAAGATTTCTCCTTATGATAGTCAAAGGTGCTTACTACGCAAAATCAAATCATTTTTGATATTATTATTAGTGCATAGTGTAGAAAACATTTCGAAAGTAGAATATAAATCTTAGCCAGCATAGACATTTCGCACTTATGCCTACTATAGCTACCATGTTCAATAGCAGGTTACCGCCACATTCCATGGCAGGTAATACAACTAATACCGTACAAGGCTCGTATTTGGAAGATGGATTTCCAACAAATGGTCAGGCTAAGGAACTTCCTATTCCACGAAAGAAACGCCTCTGGCGGGACGCTCCGAGAACCAAACCGTTCTCTGCCAAACAAGGCCGGCTACCCGCCTTCCCGGGGAATATTACAAAACCTGAGATATGCCACTCCCGGTCCTTTGGGACCTTTAACCGAGGCGCCTCGAAACCAACATCACACATAATAAATAAGTGTATCCACATGAGTAAATATCTGGGCTCCATACCATGATACTACCCTTTTCCAGAAGGAATGGTCATACCCTAGGGGAGCTACCCCTGAAACCTTGCCGCAACATTCCTATTTCGACCATTTCCGGTTTTTGAGGCTCGACGAAGTCTCGTCCACAAAGCTACGCTTTTTCAAAAAGCCACGCTTTGGGTCAACAGATGATCACCTTTGATCACAAAGATAAATGATCAAACAAATGATCATATCACAAATGATCAAACACTGATCATCACGCAGCAACACTCAGCATGTCACATTACCAAATTGGAATATATCGTTGATAACTTCAACTACATAACCTCTGAGCTCGTACGTCTTAGAGAAGGGTGTTAAGCTAAGAGAATAAATTCTCCGCTACCAACAGAAATGTATTTGAAAGAAATCGGCTTTATATCTCAAAGTGTAATGTCAGACATGTAACCATACAAGTCTATTCCGGGTTCGAACAGAACCGAAGGCACTTCTCACGAAGCCCTTGCAAATCCGGATAATTTTCAATCACGTCCGAACTTCCCATCACAAAAAGAGTGATATCAATCTCTATACCGGCGCGACTCAGTGCCGAGACATTCGACAGGTTGTCCTTTCATTTTCGAAAATATCCGGTCTTCAACACCGGTCTTCAAATGCCATCCATATACGACGTATCACTAATTCAGAATGGGTTATATGACACAAAGGTCTTTTCCCGGCTAACCCGAATAGTGAGCGCAATATTTAAAAATATATGGATATTGGGATTTCAATTAAGTCATAACTTATTACCCAAACTTTTCTTTCAAATGGTTTAAACAAATTACCATTTTAATCTTTTAAACAAAAGATTCATTTTAACAACCTTCAATGGTTTAAACAATTTCCACATTTTAATCTTTTAAATAAAAGATTTAATTCATAACGTTCACCCAGTTTCAAAAAGATTCATTCACAGATTTTCCCAAATCAATTTGCATTTCAATTTGATTTACTCGTTAAATCTTTAAAACAAAGATTTAACTTATAGCTTTCAAAACAATTTCATTTCGAATGGTTTAAATAAATCATCATTTTAAATCTGTTTAAAAATAACAGATTTAATTCATAGCTTTCAAAAACAATTCATTCATAACTTTGAAAAACCATTTTTCAATTAAATCTTGAAATTCCTTTAATTAAACTGGAATTTCATTTCTTATCTGAAAGCTTTTATCCTTTTAAAACAAACAGTTTCATTTCAGAAAATCTGATTCATTCATACGAGTTGAAATCCTTGGGTTAAATTCAAATTCCCAAAATTTTACTTTTAAAATGGTTTAAATTCATATAAACACATTTATATCATCTTTAATCAAAATTTCCAAACTTGAGTTCAAATTTAAATCAAATTATTTAAATTTTCAAAACTCAATTAAGTTATTCAAAATAACTTTTTATCTTTGAAATTCTATTTCAAAAGCTTTTCACTTTAAACCCGAATTTCCAATTTCAAAATCAATTGAAATTAAAATTTTCAATTTCAAAATTTTCAAATTTAAATTATCTGTGACTTGACCGATTTCCACGTGAAATCCATATTTGTGTGTGTAATAGTGTGGTCCAGGGGTTTAACACAATAGTGCAACACAATGAATCATCACAGATCAAAATACAGGATATAGTTGATAAGTGATATAAACTATAACGCTCATCTTCATTCACAGATCACAGATATATATCACAGGTAAGTAAACTACATATCACAACATAAATCAGGATGTATCACAAAGCATCATATACCAGGGATATCAAACAATCGAATCGTCCAATAGAATTCCAAATATTCATAAGTAAGGTCAAGTATTCAATAGTCATTTATAAATAGGAAAAATTAATTGTTTAATCTTAATTTATTCAACTTATCTCCAATTTAATTTATTACTTTTGAATAAATTATCCAATCTTGATTTATTGATTACAAATCATTTGATATAGATAAACTTATCAACCACTTTAGTTTATTAATTTTTTTTCTTAATTAATCATATTAATCAAGTTATCCTTTACACCAATTACATAATTTAATTAAACTTAATAAATCCAAATATCCAAAAATTTATTTCAATAAGTGATTAATTACTAATTCCATTCCTTAAGTAATTACATTTAAACAATCTATAATTGATTTTCGGAATTGACTAATCAATTAATTATTAACATTAATCACTTAAATCAAATACTTAACAATTCTTAGTTAATTATCTTCATTAACTAATAATATTTCTTCGATTACTTACTTAAGAAATAGTTTATTATTAATCATTTCTAATTAATTTATTACAAATCACTTATAATTTCTTTCCAAAACTATTAATTAAGAAAATTTATTTACCTTAATTATCATTTTAAAAATCTTCTTTATACTCTGGAAATCACTTTATTACAGTTATAAAAAGTTTATATTAATTAACTTCATACTTAATCAAGGAGTAATTAAAAAACATTGTTTAATTTAACATTATCAACTTTAAATGATTTTGGGCTTAACCCATTTTAAAGGCAACCCGAATAACATGATAATGACTCGAGTAAGACTCGAGTGTTTCCAGCTACTTCCCCGCGTCTTCCCCTCCTCTGTTTCTTCTTCCCTTTTTCCTCTGTTCAGTTTTAAGTTTTAAACTAAAACTACTGCTGGAACGACATTTCTCGAGCACAAAACGAACCCGAGTATATCCATCTTCTACTCGAACGTTCCTTCGAGTTCTCCTCCCATCCCAATCTCGTGTGCACAGACAACTGGTGCACGTGCACCTCTACCCCGGCCATCTTCGATCGAA
Organism: Allium fistulosum; assembly: GCA_030737815.1. Classification (NCBI taxonomy): domain Eukaryota; kingdom Viridiplantae; phylum Streptophyta; class Magnoliopsida; order Asparagales; family Amaryllidaceae; genus Allium; species Allium fistulosum. Next base: position 274,493,129 of record CM060907.1, on the reverse strand, counting down.
TCGCCACCCACCACCAAGTCGATGGTATCCCCCTTGACCAACCTAGACACCCCGATCACTCAAACTCGTCGCCGATTGAAATCGAGTAGCCTGACTAAATCTGGAACAAAGTCGAACCACCTAAGATCATCTCGTTTCGCCACCAAGGGTCACTGGAGGCCACGCGAACTCGTTCAGAACCTTGCCGCGACATCACGCCTTGTTTCCCCCACATGCGATCGTCACCAGACTTCTCACGGCTTCGCAAAAAGCCTCGATACCTCTTCGTCAAAATAACTCGAAAAACCCTAGTTTCATTCAAATCTTAAACTATGGTGAATTAAAAAATCTTCTTATATTTTTCTAACAATCCATGATCACACTAGCATCTCCATGCCAAATTTCGATTTCTAAAAACTAGTCGATTATCAGAAATCGACCAGACAACAAATTTCAGTCGAACCTAAAATTCACATTCAATACCTCACTTAAAATCGTGATTTTGATTTCAAAAATCAAATTTTTGTTTAAGTATTTGATTCATATCTTTAAATTTTTGAATCATGATAATTTTATTTTAACTTATTTAAAGATTTCTCTGTTGTTTTATATTTCCAGAGTCAATACAATGTAGTTTAACTTAAACAAATTTTTAAGCTTAAAACTATGATACAACGAACCTATTTTGTTTAAAATTTAAATGCTAACATAGATTAGATCATGTGGAAAATGGGTTTTTTGAAAAATTCTTGAACCTGGAACAAAAGACAGTGCAGCACAGAGACCACATATACACCCATATCTATTAATATATATTCACAGCAAAATGCACTTACACAACACATATTTATCACTGATAATAACATACTATTATATCAATATTTAAGTTATATAAACAAATTCAAGGTTAAAACAAAAGGTTGCTCACCTGAGAGAAAAAGAAAGAATAGAGTTTTGGAATATTGAACAGGCTTGAAGCTTTGCTTGCTTTGATTGTTTAAATCAATTGACCTGCATGCTTAATATTACTGAAGACTCAATACAGGTTGAAGCCTTATCTGATTTCCAGATTTCAAATTTTCTTTTCGGTTTGCTTTGTTTTTGAAGAACGAACTAGAATGAATATGGGTGGGTATTTTATATATAAAGGGGTTTGTACAGGGTAGAGGTTCTAACAGGGACATACTTTTCTTTTGACTAAAGGTGTTTGTTTATTGAAATGAAATGATCTTTAGTTCGGCTGAGATGATCTTGTACATGCTGAGGAGATGGTTATTAAATGCAAGTCCTATTTGGTTTACAACTTATACTATTTGTTATGTATGTATACTTTTAGCTTTGGTATTGTTGGTCTCGGCGGTACATGTATATTGTTTTGTACAATATCTAGGCATGGCTGAAGATACCCCAGTCCTTTATGTCTTCTATCTCAGGCCTATACTTACCTACATACTACTTTACTCGGCTGACAGATATTGTGGTGGGTAATGCTTGAGTACTTGTTGTATATTATAATTCCTTTTGTACAATATAAAATGACATTTCTTCTTTTTAGTACAACAATGGGCAGTGATTTCGTTTCCTTGTAGGGTGGCTGATACGCATATTAGAGGTAGTAGCATTGATTTTTGATCTTCTTTTGTTTTATAACATATTATAAAAGTTGTTTTAGTTATGTATGTACAGTTTTGTATTGTAGACATTTCTTTTTGTTCATTTGTTTATCTACTTTTGCTTTCGGCTGATAGATGATTTTGTTTGTGTTAGGGATGATGTTTATTTGTTTTATTACTTTGAAATGTTATATATTGTTATGTTGTTTTAGCTATTTGTTTTGTATTTTGTTTTACTTATCCACTTTAGTTTGTACATATTTTATCTTATTGTTTTAAACAACATCTTATTTGTTATATGTTTGTCTTGTTTATTTACTTGTTTCTTTATTTTTATTTTATACTTGTGCTTTATTAGCTTGTTTCTTTTCATTTGTTTACATGTGATACAACTTGCTTTGTATTTCTTCTTTCGTTTCCTTACTTATTTTAAAAATGTAAATGAACTTCTATTTAAATTTTATTTTACTTCTATTATTATTTTTGTTTCATTTATTCCATTTGTTCTATTTTTATACTAGTTTATAAATATGTAACTAAGATTTAAATTGGTATAAAACTATATATATATATATTAATATAGATGAATCCCCAAATTTATTTACTTTATGGTTATCTCATATTTTTCTAGCTTAAACATTTTTTATTAATAAATCTCTAAGATTAATTATCTAAATTTTTATATTACTATTTAAATTCAAATTATCATCAGTTATAAAATTTACATCAATTATTTATTTACTAAATTATTTCAAATCCAATATATACATATATTTTCTATTTGAATCGGGGAAACTCGCTTCACTTTATCGATTTATTTTACTATTTTTATTCAAAATTCAATAAATTAATAATTTAAAATAAATAAAATCTAGGGTCGTTACAAATCGTTTTTTTGGAAGAGACTCTTTGTTTATTTTATTTTTTGAAATTTTTTTTATATTTTTTTTTTGGAAAGGAAACTTAAAAGTACTGTTTTACTAATGCAACTAAATGAAAGTAAGGGTTAATTACAAATGATTTATCTTAAGTTAACCCAAAATTGTATAATCGCACTCTGTCTTAAATCAACAAGATAGTTCTCAGCCAGGTAACGGGCAGGAGTTATCGGTGCACCACGAATAACTGTAGCAATGCAGCCGAAGGTTTAAGTATCTTCAAAGGAACAACCACTATAATATTTACGAATCACCGTATTTTTTATAAATTGTTATTACTCTACCGTAGCCTAGACACCAAGAAATTAAATTGTTCAAAGAAGACAACTTGCAAATATATAATTAAGAGCTATCGATGTCTAACCGTTATTATTAACAAATTCTAGGATGAAATGCAAAGCAGAAATTAAACGTGTATTAACAATGCAACTACAAATGGATTTTTGTTTTTTTTTATGAATTTTTTTTTTGTAAAATGTAAGCAAACAACAATGCAAGGCAAATAAAAACAATATATATAGCAACCAAGCAATTTTTTTTTGGGCAAGTAAAGCGAAGCAATTATTTTTAGCAAGCAGCTCCTTTCCTTTTCTGCTTTTGCAATCTGAAAATAAAAACAAGATATGTATAAAGCTTTTTTTATATCGAAGAAGAAACTAAAATAAATGAAAAACAAAACAAATTCAAAACAACCCTCATTTTTTTTGGAAGAGACTCTTTGTTTGTTTGTTTTTTTTTGAAATTTTATTTTGGAAAGGAAACTTAAAAGTACTGTTTTACTAATGCAACTAAATAAATGCAAGAGTTAATTACAAATGATTTATCCTAAGTTAACCCAAAATTGTATAATCACGCTCTGTCTTAAATCAACAAGATAGTTCTCAGCTAGGTAACGGGCAGGAGTTATCGGTGCACCATGAATCACCGTAGCAATGCAGCCGAAGATTTAAGTACCTTCAGAAGACCAACCAATATAATATTTACGAATCCCCATAATATTTATAAATGGTTATTACTCTGCCGTAGCCAAGACACCAAGAAATTAAATTGTTCAAAGAAAACAACTTGCAAATGTATAATTAAGAGCTATCGATGTCTAACCGTTATTATTAACAAATTCTAGAATGAAATGCAAAGCAGAAATTAACCGTGTGTTAACAATGCAACTACGAATGAATTTTTGATTTTTTTACTAATTTTTCTTTTATAAAATGTAAGCAAACAACAATGCAAGGCAAATAAAAACAATATATATAGCAACCAAGTAGTTTTTTTTGGGAAAGCATAGCGAAGCAATTATTTTTAGCAAGCAGCTCCTTTCCTTTTCTGCTTTTGCAACCTGAAAATAAAAACAAGATATATATATACAGTTTTTTTTATATCGAAGAAGAAACTAAAATAAAGGAAAAACAAAACAAATTCAAAACAACCCTCGTTTTTTTTTGGAAAAGACTCTTTGTTTGTTTGTTTTTTTTTTGAATTTTTTTTTAGAAAGGAAACTTGAAAGTACTGTTTTACTAATGCAAGTAAATGAATGCAAGGGTTAATTACAAATGATTTATCCTAAGTTAACCCAAAATTGTATAATCACACTCTGTCTTAAATCAACAAGATAGTTCTCAGCCAGGTAACGGACAGGAGTTATCGGTGCACCACGAATCACCGTAGCAATGCAGCCGAAGGTTTAAGTACCTTCAGAGGAACAACCAATATAATATTTTTGAGTCACCGTAATATTTATAAATTATTATTACTCTGCCGTAGCTTATAATCCAAGAAATTATATTGTTCAAAGAAGACAACTTTCAAATATATAATTAAGAGCTATCGATGTCTAACCGTTATTATTAACAAATTTTAGGATGAAATGCAAAGCATAAATTAAACGTGTATTAACAATGCAACTACAAATGGATTTTTGTTCTTTTTTATGAATTTTTCTTTTATAAAATGTAAGCAAACAAAAATGCAAGGCAAATAAAAAAAATATATATAGCAACATGGCAGTTTTTTTTTGGTAAGCAAAGCGAAGCAATTATTTTTAGCAAGCAGCTCCTTTCCTTTTCTGCTTTTGCAACCTGAAAATAAAAACAAGATATATATACAGTTTTTTCTTATATCGAAGAAGAAACTAAAAGAAATGAAAAACAAAACAAATTCAAAACAACCCTCGTTTTTTTGGAAGAGACTCTTTGTTTGTTTTTTTTTTTTGAATTTTTTATTTATTTTTTATTTGGAAAGGAAACTTAAAAGTACTGTTTTACTAATACAACTAAATGAATGCAAGGGTTAATTACAAATGATTTATCCTAAGTTAACCCAAAATTGTATAATCACACTCTGTCTTAAGTGAACAAGATAGTTCTCAGCCAGGTAACGGGCAGGAGTTATCGGTGCACCACGAATCACCGTAGCAATGCAGCCGAAGGTTTAAGTACCTTCAGGGGAACAACCACTATAATATTTACGAATCACCGTACTATTTATAAATGGTTATTACTCTGCCGTAACCTAGACACCAAGAAATTAAATTGTTCAAAGAAGACAACTTGCAAATATATAATTAAGAGCTATCGATGTCTAACCGTTATTATTAACAAATTCTAGGATGAAATGCAAAGCAAAAATTAAACGTGTATTAACAATGCAACTACGAATGGATTTTAGTTTTTTTTTATGAATTTTTCTTTTATAAAATTTAAGCAAACAACAATGTAAGGCAAATAAAAACAATATATATAGCAACCAAGCAGTTTTTTTTTGGGCAAGCAACACGAATCAATTATTTTTAGCAAGCAGCTCCTTTTCTTTTCTGCTTTTGCAACCTCAAAATAAAAACAAGATATATATATATAGTTTTTTTATATCGAAAAGAAACTAAAATAAATGGAAAACAGAACAAATTCAAAACAAACCTCGTTTTTTTGGAAGAGACTCTTTGTTTGTTTGTTTTTTTTTTTGAATTTTTATTTTTATTTTTTATTTGGAAAGGAAACTTAAAGTACTGTTTTACTAATACAACTAAATGAATGCAAGGGTTAATTACAAATGATTTATCCTAATTTAACCCAAAATTGTATAATCACACTTTGTTTTAAATCAAAAAGATAGTTCTCAGCCAGGTAACGGGCATGAGTTATCGGTGTACCACGAATCACCGTAGTAATGCACCCGAAGGTTTAAGTACCTTCAGAGGAACAACCACTATAATATTTACGAATCACCGTAATATTTATAAATGGTTATTACTCTGCCGTAGCCTAAACATCAAGAAATTAAATTGTTTAAAGAAGAGCACTTGCAAATATATAATTAAGAGCTATCGATGTTTAACCGTTATTATTAACAAATTCAAGGATGAAATGCAAAGCAGAAATTAAACGTGTATTAACAATGCAACTATGAATGGATTTTTGTTTTGTTTTTATAAATTTTTTTTATAAAATGTAAGGAAACAACAATGCAAGGCAAATAAAAACAATATATATAGCAACCAAGCTGTTTTTTTTGGGCAAGTAAAGCGAAGCAATTATTTTTAGCAAGCAGCTCCTTTCCTTTTCTGCTTTTGCAACCTGAAAATAAAAACAAGATATATACAGTTTTTTTTATATCGAAGAAGAAACTAAAATAAATTAAAAACAAAACAAATTCAAAACAACCCTCTTTTTTTTTGGAAGAGACTTTTTGTTTTTTTTCTTGAATTTTTTTTTTATTTTTTTTGGAAAGGAAACATAAAAGTACTGTTTTACTAATGCAACTAAATGAATGCAAGGGTTAATTACAAATGATTTATCCTAAGTTAAACCAAAATTGTATAATCACACTCTGTCTTAAATCAACAAGATAGTTCTCAGCCAGGTAACGAGCAGGAGTTATCGGTGCACCATGAATCACCGTAGCAATGCAGCCGAAGGTTTAAGTACCTTCAGAGGAACAACCACTATAATATTTACGAATCACCATAATATTAATAAATGGTTATTACTCTACCGTAGCCTAGACGCCAAGAAATTAAATTGTTTAAAGAAGACAACTTGCAAATATATAATTAAAAGCTATCGATTTCTAACCGTTATTATTAACAAATTTTAGGATGGAATGCAAAGCAGAAATTAAACGTGTATTAACAATGCAATTACGAATGGATTTTTGTTTTTTTTATGAATTTTTCTTTTATTAAATGTAAGCAAACAACAATGCAAGGCAAATAAAAACAATATATATAGCAACCAAGCCGTTTTTTTTGGGTAAGCAAAGCGAAGCAATTATTTTTAGCAAGCAGCTCCCTTCCTTTTATGCTTTTGCAAACTGAAAATAAATACAAGATATATATACAGTTTTTTTTATATCGAAGAAGAAACTAAAATAAATGAAAAACAAAACAAATTCAAAACAATCCTCGTTTTTTTTGGAAGAGACTCTTTGTTTGTTTTTTTTTGAAAATTATTTTTTATTTTTTTTGGAAAGGAAACTTAAAAGTACTATTTTACTAATGCAACTAAATGAATGCAAGGGTTAATTACAAATGATTTATCCTAACTTAACCCAAAATTGTATAATCACACTTTGTCTTAAATCAACAAGATAGTTCGTAGCCATGTAACGCGCAGGAGTTATCGGTACACCACGAATCACCGTAGCAATGCAGCCGAAGGTTTAAGTACCTTCAGAGGAACAACCACTATAATATTTATGAATCACCGTAATATTTATAAATGGTTATTACTCTGCCGTAGCCTAGACACCAAGAAATTAAATTGTTCAAAGAAGACAACTTGCAAATATATAATTAAGAGCTATCGATGTCTAACCGTTATTATTAACAAATTCTAGGATGAAATGCAAAGTAGATATTAAACTTGTATTAACAATACAACTACGAATGGATTTTTGTTTTTTTTATGAATTTTTCTTTTATAAAATGTAAGCAAACAACAATGCAAGGCAAATAAAAACAATATTTATAGGAATCAAGCAGTCTTTTTTGGGCAAGTAAAGCGAAGTAATTATTTTTAGCAAGCAGCTCCTTTCCTTTTCTGCTTTTGCAACCTGAAAATAAAAACAAGATATATATACAGTTTTATTTATATCGAAGAAGAAACAAAAATAAATGAAAAACAAAACAAATTCAAAACAACCCTCTTTTTTTTGGAAGAGACTCTTTGTTTTTTTTCTTGAAATTTTTTTTTTTGGAAAGGAAACTTAAAAGTACTGTTTTACTAATGCAACTAAATGAATGCAAGGGTTAATTACAAATGATTTATCCTAAGTTAACCCAAAATTGTATAATCACACTCTGTCTTAAATCAATAAGATAGTTCTCAGCCAGGTAACGGGCAGGAGTTATCGGTGCACAACGAATCACCGTAGTAATGCAGCCGAAGGTTTAAGTACCTTCAGAGGAAAAACCACTATAATATTTACGAATCACCGTAATATTAATAAATGGTTATTACTCTACCGTAGCCTAGACACCAAGAAATTAAATTGTTCAAAAAGACAACTTGCAAATATATAATTAAGAGCTATCGATTTCTAACCGTTATTATTAACAAATTTTAGGATGGAACGCAAAGCAGAAATTAAACGTGTATTAACAATGCAATTACGAATGGATTTTTGTTTTTTTTATGAATTTTTCTATTATAAAATGTAAGAAAACAACAATGTAAGGCAAATAAAAACAATATAAATAACAACCAAGCAGTTCTTTTTTTGGGTAAGCAAAGCGAAGCAATTATTTTTAGCAAGCAGCTCCTTTCCTTTTCTGCTTTTGCAACCTGAAAATAAAAACAAGATATATATACAGTTTTTTTTATATCGAAGAAGAAACTAAAATAAATGAAAAACAAAACAAATTCAAAACAACCCTCTTTTTTTTGGAAGAGACTTTTTATTCTTGAATTTATTTTTTATTTGGAAAGGAAACTTAAAAGTACTGTTTTACTAATGCAACTAAATGAATGCAAGGGTTAATTACAAATGATTTATCCTAAGTTAACCCAAAATTTTCTAATCACACTCTGTCTGAAATCAACAAGATAGTTCTCATCCAGGTAATGGGCAGGAGTTATCGGTGCACCACGAATCACTGTAGCAATGCAGCCGAAGGTTTAAGTACCTTCAGAGTAACAACCACTATAATATTTACGAATCACCGTAATATTAATAAATGGTTATTATTCTGCCGTACCCTAGACCCCAAGAAATTAAATTTTTCAAAGAAGACAACTTGCAAATATATAATTAAGAGCTATCGATGTCTAACCGTTATTATTATCAAATTCTAGGATGAAATGCAAAGCAGAAATTAAATGTGTATTAACAATGCAACTACGAATGAATTTTTGTTTTTTTTATGAATTTTTCTTTTATAAAATGTAAACAAACAACAATGCAAGGCAAATAAAAACAATATATATAGCAACCAAGCAGTTTTTTTTGGGCAAGCAAAGCGAAGTAATTATTTTTAGTAAGCAGCTCCTTTCCTTTTCTGCTTTTGCAACTTGAAAATAAAAAAAAAATATATACAGTTTTTTTATATCGAAGAAGAAACTAAAATAAATGAAAAACAAAACAAATTCAAAACAACCCTCGTTTTTTGGAAGAGACTCTTTGTTTGTTTTTGTTTTTGAAAATTATTTTTTATTTTTTTTGGAAAGGAAACTTAAAAGTACTGTTTTACTAATGCAACTAAATGAATGTAAGGGTTAATTACAAATGATTTATCCTAACTTAACCCAAAATTGTATAATCACACTCTGTTTTAAATCAACAAGATAGTTCGCAGCCATGTAACGGGCATGAGTTATCGGTACACCACGAATCACCATAGCAATGCAGCCAGAGGTTTAAGTACCTTCAAAGGAACAACCACTATAATATTTACGAATCACCGTAATATTTATAAATGGTTATTACTCTGCCGTAGCCTAGACACCAAGAAATTAAATTGTTCAAAGAAGACAACTTGCAAATATATAATTAAGAGCTATCGATGTCTAACCGTTATTATTAACAAATTCTAGGATGAAATGCAAAGCAGGAATTAAACGTGTATTAACAATGCAACTACGAATGGATTTTTGTTTTTTTTATGAATTTTTCTTTTATAAAATGTAAGCAAACAACAATGCAAGGCAAATAAAAACAATATATATAGCAACCAAGCAGTTTTTGTTAGGCAAGCAAAGCGAAGCAATTATTTTTAGCAAGCAGCTCCTTTCCTTTTCTGCTTTTGCAACCTAAAAATAAAAACAAGAAATATATACAGTTTTTTTATATCGAAGAAGAAACTAAAATAAATGAAAAACAAATTCAAAACAACCCTCGTTTTTTTAAAGAGACTCTTTGTTTGTTTTTTTTTGAAAATTTTTTTTTCTTTTTTTTTGGAAAGGAATCTTAAAAGTACTGTTTTACTAATGCAACTAAATGAATGCAAGGCTTAATTACAAATGATTTATCCTAAGTTAAACCAAAATTGTATAATCACACTCTGTCTTAAATCAACAAGATAGTTCTCAGCCAGGTAACGGGCAGGAGTTATCGGTGCACCACGAATCACCGTAGCAATGCAGCCGAAGGTTTAAGTACCTTCAGAGGAACAACCAATAGAATATTTACGAATCTCAGTAATATTTATAAATGATTATTACTCTTTCGTAGCCTAGACAACAAGAAATTAAATTGTTCAAAGAAGAAAACTTGCAAATATATAATTAAGAGCTATCGATGTCTAACCGTTATTATTAACAAATTCTAGGATGAAATGCAAAGCAGAAATTAAACATGTATTAACAATGCAACTACGAATGGATTTGCCAATTTCAGAGGACTTGCCTGAAACCAGTAAATCCCTCGAATCTGTCTAGAAGATGTATACCGATGGTGCATCGAATGACCGATGCTCAGGCGCTGGTGTTGTGCTCGAAACCCTCGAATGTCGATCTATATGCTACGCTTTGAAGTTTGACTTTCATGCAACCAATAATGAAGCTGAATACGAAGCCCTCTTAGCCGGCTTGAAACTCGATAGAGATCTGAAAATCATCGCTGTGGAAATTTACTGTGATTCACAATTGGTTGTGTGTCAAGTACGAGGAGAGTATCAGGCAAGAGATCGAAGGTTGGCTGCTTACTTAGCTCGAGTTCAGGAAGTACTGAACCAGTTCGATTACTATGCAATTTATTGTATACCCCGGAAGCGCAACCAAAAGGCCGATTCATTGGCAAAGCTAGCCAGCACAGGCGAAGCTCATTAAATTGGACTCGTTCCCATAGAAACGCTATCTTCCCCAAGTATCGACCGGACAGAAATAAACCGGGTATGCGAAACCGTTCCCGAAAAGGATTCATGGATGACTCCGCTCAAAAACTACATCGAACACGGAATCCTGCCAGAGCGCAGGAGTGAAAAGAGACAAGTTCTCCGAAAGGCCTGACAATTCGTCATTCAAGATGGGGTCATGTATAGAAGAGGGTATTTTGTTTCTCTACTCCGGTGTATCGCTCACGATGAAATCCAACGAGTATTACAAAAGGTGCATGAGGGAGAATGTGGCGATCACACCGAGGGGCAAGCACTTGCCAAGAAAATACTTTGATACGGATATTACTGGCCAACCGTGAATCGCGATGCGTCGGATTATGCAAAGAAATGCGATAGGTGACAGAAATATGCTCGAATTCCTAGAGCTCCTCCTACCGAAATAACACAAATGGTCAACCCATGGTCGTTCGCAATGTAGGGCATCGACATCATCGGTGCTCTCCCTCTGGCAAAAGGTGGTGCGAAGTACGCCATCGTCGCAGTCGATTACTTTACAAAGTGGGCCGAAGCCGAAGCTCTCACGACCATTACAACGAAGAAAGTAATCAACTTTGTGGATCGTAACATCATCTATCGATTCGGCCTCCCACACACTATCATAACGGACAACGGAACCCAATTCGACAGTGCTGAATTCAAAGATTTCTGCAAACGATTTCACATCCAGAAGAAATTCTCTACAGTTGCACACCCTCAGGAAAACGGACAGGTCGAAGCTGTTAACAAAGTCATAAAATCCATTTTGAAAAAACGACTGGAAAAGGTCGGTGGCAAGTGGGTTGATGAACTTCCTATGGCTTTATGGGCTTACCGAACTACTCACAAAACCGCGACCGGTCACAATCCGTTCACTCTTTCTTATGGTTCAGAAGTCGTTATTTCGGTCGAGCTAGAAGTACCTTCTCATCGTATGACATAGTATGATCCGAAGACGAATGCTATATTACTTGCGAAATCTCTTGATCTACTAGATGAGAAGCCTGAAGAAGTTGATTTGAGGGCAGCTGCGCAACGAAGTTGAGTCGCCCGATTGTACAATGCAAAGGTCCGCCCGCGAACCTTTGAACTAGGCGATCTCGTCCTCAAAAGAATCTATCCAGTTCCTTCACATATAAAATCGACATGGGAGGGATCGTATGTTATCGAACGAAGGCTCGGAGATGGCACATTCAAACTATCGACTGTCGACGGTCTAACTCTGCCAAGAGCCTGGAATAGCGAGAGCCTTCGCCACTATTACACATGACAGGCTATCTTTATCCATTTAGTTTACTTTCCTTTTCTGCAATTTGTTTATGCATTTCGAAATTAGAACTTGTAATAAGGCAACTGACTTTGCCATACTTTCTTATTTCAGCAATAAAATGCAACCTCTACGAGCCAGAGCTGTGATTTACTTAAAATACTTCATATGACCATCACTATGCACGGAGAGCTAAGTCTCATCATACGATGGGATTTATTAAAATAGAGAGTGACTGCGATGCAACCAATCACTCGCTAAGTGAAACCCAAGCTCGGAGGCAAGCCATCACATAAAAGTCAAAAAAGGATTGATACACGACAATCCTTCATCAACTCTGTATTCCCAAAGTGCGAAGCGGAGTATAAATATCCAACTCCGAGTTCCCAGAGCGCGAACCGGAGTATAAACATTCAACTCCATATTCCCAAAGTGCGAAGCGGAGTATAAATATCCAACTCCGTATTCCCAGAGTGCGAAGCGGAGTATAAACATCCAACTCCGCATTCCTAGAGCGCGAAGTGGAGTATAAACATTCAACTCCGTATTCCCAGAGTGCGAAGCGGAGTATAAACATCCAACTCCAAGTTCCCAGAGCGCGAACCGGAGTATAAACATTCAACTCCGTATTCCCAAAGGGCGAAGCGAAGTATAAACATCCAACTCCGAATTCCCAGAGCGCGAATCGAAGTATAAACATTCAACTCTGTATTCCCAGAGTGCAAAGCGGAGTATAATAATCCAACTCCGAATTCCCAGAGCGCGAAGCGGAGTATAAACACCCAACTCCATATTCCCAGAGTGCGAAGCAGAGTATAAACATCAACTCCGGACTCCCAAAGTGAAAATGCCAATTCCAAGTCTCCCAATCGCGGACACATGATTGAAACTTAAGCTGGCATAACCAGCCACTAATGAGCGAATGGGAATCCCCGGAGTATGGATATGATCATCGACAATCAAACAAGCATGGATGCATTATTCAATCTCCGCTTGCCTCAGACATTCGTTCGGTGGCACAAGACTCAACATGTTATAAGTAAGAAACGATCGTCAACTGATGATCTACAAACTCACCATCGAGATTGGGGGGCAAGACTTGAGCATCAACCATTGATTGAAGCAATGCAACGTCGGAATTCAACTCGCTTCCCAGTCACAAGCCATGTCCACAGTTTCCGAACTTGGCAAACTAAAACAAACTTGGTTCGGAACCTGAAACTTCACAAGTGCACTCCAGATATTTAAACACTTAGACAAATAAACAATAACAGAAAAGAAGCCGAAAGAGAAAAGTTTCATTTCTATTGTTTATAAAAGAAGTTTGTGTACAAGTTTCAAAAATTCCTACTAGCAGGGGTCGAACCCGCATCTATACACGGCTAACAAAATGTAAGAGAAAACACACCGGATGAGCATGCCTAATCTCTCTTCTTCCTTAGCTTCCTCTTCGGTGTGGACCCGCTGGAGCCATCGCCGATCTTCGTCTTCAAGCCTGTGCCTTTCGGTGATTGGTCTTCAGGCGACGGCATTATGTCGATATCCTCCTTCGAGCTCAAGTGGATAGGAACGCTCCCTGTGGGCAGAGTCGGAGGAACGGGATCGGATACAGAAGGTGGAATAGGCATGCCGGTGAGAAAGATAGCACCACTAGGAGATATCATTCTGAGCGGAGCAGGCCCTGATGCTGCCATCCCACCTCCGAGGCTTCCACCACGAGCCGCTGCTGCCAGTTCAGCGTCAATCTGAGCAAACATCTCCTCTTCGGTTATCGCTCGAGCCCCATTGGGGGCATCAACAGTCGGCTTTGAAGAGCTTGTAGCAGGATCAATTCTGCTCATGATGGGTGGCAAGTCAGCAAGGGGATCGCCGTGACGGCGAAAGAGTTCATTCATCAATTCCTCGTCAAACGCCATCGAACTCCCCTGCATATCATCAATCGGGGCAGTTGCGCTCACGATGATCGCTTCGGTCACGATAGCCTCCTGCGTTTGATGTAGTTCTTGAGTAGCAGGAGGCATGTGTGGTGCAACGTCAATCACTGGACAAAGAATAAAAGAATTGTTAGAACTTAAACTCGATTGAAGACCTCGACTCATGAAAGACATGTGGAATGTTCGGAGTACCTTCCTCGGTTTGGTTTATAAGCGACGGGGCAGCTTCAGTCGCTTGCGCTGTAGTCGGAGACATCCACGGCTGATCCGGATTATAGGCAGGAATAGCTTGAGGATCAACCGCAGGCAAAGATTCAGGCTGGGTTGACACCGGAAGATCAAGACTTGCATCATGATGTCCAACCCCGGAGCCTTCTCCTACTTCCAGGTGCTGGGTGCCGAGCCTCTCCATCTCATAAGAGATCATTGAATCATGGAGAATCTTCTTTTCGTCATCAGTTAACAGACGATTCTCGAGCTAGAATTCATCCACAGACTCACCCTGGTGCGCCTCTTTCGCTTCCTCAACCAGTCGACCCCAAGCACTGTGGAGATGCATCAAATAATCATCGAGCCAGGCCAGACCCCTGTGCCTTAGCACGTTAGCGTTATAGACAATGAGGAGGTCTTCAATGTCGGCCTCTAGCCTGGACTCGGCCAACTTCACTCTCTCCTCGACCTCAGTCACCACCTTTTGGACTTTAGCCACCGCCGCATCCCGTTCACTCCTAAGAAGAACAGCCTGTTCGCACGCCTCCTGGGCTGCGTTGTTCGCGTCGTCTTTTTCCTTGGCCATATCGGCGAATTTGGCCTTAAGTTCATTCAGTTCCTTGACTACCGCATCCCGCTCTGCGGTAACCGTAGTATTCCGGTGGCCCATCTCCTCCACCAAGGCGACATGTGTTTGCCTCAACCTCTCCATGGCCACATTTTCTTCATCAGCCTTCTTAATGGCCTCGATCTCAGATTTCCGAGAAGACTCGGACTCAGCAAAGAGTACTTGAATAATCCGATCCCTTTTTGCGAGCTCGGTCTCCATCTTCTCGATCTCTTTGGCCCGCTCGAAGGCCACTTTGGAAGCTTTTTCAGCAGCTTTTGCCCACTCCCGGTATTGGGTATAGATGTCGTGGACATAATCATGCATCGTGCCTTCTACCCCTGATGGAATTCTCTTCAAGTGGGGAGGGAAGACATAACCGTCGAAGCAGATATTTGGTAAATCCTTCTTCATTTGAGCCAACTTAAGGGCCCCTTCTCCAGTGGGATCAGCGGGGACCTGCTCTATAACCATGGAAGATATAGTCTCGACTCTCTAAAGATGAGTCTCAGATCTGGAAGTGTGAGAAGAAGGCTTGTGACGAGGAGGCTCTGACGGCTGTGAAACATGAGCAGGAGGTGGAGATGGAAGCCTAGGAGGAGGAGAGCGTGATCTAGATCGATGCCTATATTCTCTATCCCTATCACGCCCATACCTATCCTGACTAGAGTACTCGCGATCGCGATCTCTATCAGAGTCCCTCCTACGGGAATCATAGTAAGAAGAAGTCTTTCGGGCCGAGCGAAGGCTTCCTAGCATTGATCCTCTTCCAGACATAGTTCCTGAAAATGAAAAGCGAAGAAAGAGTTAGTAACTTCCTAAGTCGGACGAAGTACAGTTGAGAATCATGTAGTGCAGTAAAGTGTATGCATGTGCAGTACCCCGATCAACCGGAAATGTCGGCCGCACTCGTAGCAAGGGACCCACTCGGTTCATGAACACTATCGAGCTCCTCCATCCCGGCGTCGTGTTGAGACGACACAAAGTCCGGAATAGGAACATCGGCAAGTCCCTTAAACAGATTCCCAACCGGCGGGGGAGAAGCCTTCATAATTCTAATCCCCGGGACGGGAAATGACATGACCACGGATTTAAATCTCCCGAATTTAGAGCGCTTGTGAGCAGCAGCCTTGCCTTGTCATTTTCCTCCGAAATCCTGAACATCAGAAGGAGACCCGGCCGAGAGCCCAGTATCGGTGGGCGTTCTTTCTGGATCTACTTCTTCGGTGATCACAACTACGGGCGCTTTGCGCTTCACGCGTTTCTTCGAGGTACTCTATGTATCACATCCAGGTGTATGCTTTGTCTTTGTTCTATCAGCCCAACAGCCCTCAAATTCCTATCGGTTAGGACTTAGTCTATGTGCCTCTCTTCGCCCGGAAACTCCTAAAGAATCCGAACAAGCTCTCTAAATTACGCGCCATCGGGGCGAGAGATTGCGGCTATAAGAAAGGAAAAGTATGTCAGTTTTTGAAGTCGGTCACTAACATCTCAATGATTCAAGAGGGGATGGCGACACTTATGTCTATCTAACCACCGCCTAGCAAATCCAGGGGGGCACCGAATGTAGAACCATTCGGATTTATAATAACTTAGCCTTCCCCAGGAACCCAACACAATATGGTAGTTTCTGATTGCCTCCAGGAAGGTGAAAGAAGGGCTATCTCCGCGGCTCTTGACGTTGAATAAATATCTGATTTCGATCGGCTTTGGCGGTCGAAAGAGGATCTCCATAAACAGGATGAAGGTGCTGTTCAACAAAGCATACACGTTGGGATGTAGCTGAGATGGAGCTATGCCAAGAAACGATAACGTCTCCCTTATATAGTCATTAAAGGGAGGAAGTGTCCCCGCTATGCAAGCATGACGGTTGAAAGCAGTAAACCCTTCCGGGGGATAATGTGGCATGTCCTTCGGCCCAGGAAGTAGCACGTCGTCAAGCGACAAACCATGCCTTAAGCAGATCCGGCCTAACATGTCTTCAGAAATACCCAACGGCACTGAATCGGGTGGACTACAAATAAACCAAGCCCTTAGACGCTCGTCCGGAGCTTGCTTAATAACTTCGGCTTCTATAACTGGTATCTCTATAGTTGGAGGTACAGAACTTGGGAATTCCGGCTGCTGAGAACTTGAAGGGTCCATGGCTAGCTAGCTTATAAAAAATCATTGTTAAACTGACAATAACACCCGTGCATCCCCCAGTGTAAAGTGTGTGAGTGTGTTGTGCAGTGCAGTACTGTATATTATTTGAGAAAATCAACCGGATTAAGGAAAACATGTAAACGACGAGACTTTGGAATTTAATCGGAAGGACCATCATCGCTGACCGTCTCAACCATGCCATCCAGTTATTAGCTATCAGTCCGAGTTAAAATGTGTTATTATTTTAGTAAGTTCCAGTTTCATCAACGAACTTCAATAGGCAATCAGGCGTGCGGTGAAACAATTAAGTCCAGTTAAGCAAATCTGAAGCTCGTCGGAGTTAAGTGGTCAAAGGCACTAGAATTTTCGATATCGTCGAAATTAAACCAATGGTCAGACGTCAAAAGTTCAAGTTTAAGGTAATTATTCAAGTTCGAATTCGAATCATTCACTAAGCTCGAGGTCGAATCGATCGTTTGGGAGAATACACTTCGACTCGATCCAAGACCATGTCCTTCGACTCGGTCCGAAGCCACGCGCTTCGACTCGCTTTGAAGCCTCTACTTCGACTCGATCCTAAACCGCGCGCTTCGACTCGATCCAAAGCCTCTACTTCGACTCGATCTCCAGGCACTCCGCTTCGAACCATCCCAGGCATGTACTTCGACTCGATCAAAAGATATACTATTCGACTCGATCCAGGGCCATTGTTTGAGTCCATTAGATACAACCCCTTCGTATTGATCCACATATTCAAAGCATTCGACTCGATGCGAAGCTCCACCATCGGTCGATACGAAGGCCTCCGCCTCATCATCTCGAAACCCCTACTCCAGATAGACACGAAGCTAAGGCCAGGGACTCTTTGATCGATCACGACTCTGATCGATTTAGTGTTAAGAATCGAGTCTCCTCGTTTACGTGATGTTTTCGCTCAATGGATTGCCTCAATTTGTTAATTGGTTCGAGTAATTGAAGATGTAAATCAGTTCGAAGGTGAGAGTATTTTTTCTTCTTTGCTTTCTCTAAGTCACAGAGTGATACGAAGGCAAGGAAGATAAAGATGAAAGGTAAAAAGTGAAAAAACGGCTAAGTTCCAGGTATTTATATGGAGTCGAAAGCAAGGGGAATAAACGATTCAAATCCCAGTGGAGTCGAACGCGCGCTTCGACTCGCTCTTCAATGCGTGGATACGGAGCTCCCATTCGTATAGCTTCCTTTCAACTCCATCTCTGATGCAGCATTACAAGCCATCACTTCGACTCGCTTCTTCGACTCGCCCCATTCGACTCCGTCTCATGTGCGTTTCAACTCCTGCTCCTATGCTGTACGAATTCAAGACCGAGTCGAACAAAGCAGTTCAAACCAGGACCGAGTCGAACAAAGCAGTTCGAATCAAAACCGAGTCGAACAACCAGTTCGAATCCATCGACTCGCTCTACATCGACTCGCTCTACTTCGACTCGCTCAGTTCGAGTCCGTCATCAAGTTGAACAAGCACCTCACATCCATCAAAGTCCATCAAATCATGACTTCTAGAGGCCAACTCCATCAACTCGACATACTTACTTCGATTCCATAAACCCAATGAAAATCATCTTCGATGTGTCAACCCTTCACAACGATTCAGGAGAGGGTCATTATGAAGGAACATTCGAAAGCAACCATCGAGCGTTGTTGCAACAAATTTCACATCGGTTCAGGAGAGGATTGATACGGAATTCAAAAACGATAAACTGACAATGACTCGAGAACGTACAAACGTCAACGGGAGTCAGATTAACATATATGCATGAAGTCAGACTAATATTCAATATTCTAGATTTTTAGGAATCAGAAATTCATCTAATAACAATTACAATAGCAAACAGGTAACCACTAGCATACAACAATCAGTTACAACAATATATAGTACAGCAGTCGACGGTCAACGGTTTACATTATTAAGGAGAACGGTCGAAGGCTACAACTTTCATCAAAAAGACGATAACTATTCAGAGTAAAGATGGCAGTATTTCAAAGAACGTCATGTTTCCACAAGACGTACTTTGGGGGGCAAATGTTATCCTGCCTTTTGGCAAGACCGTAACACCAAGGAATTGACTAGTAACCAGTGATGGACCGTCCTAGAGATCAGTTATACACGGGCTCGCTATGGATATTGATGGATTTTGTCTGATTCCGGATCGAGCCAAAATTGGTAGGAGATGACAAGCTAAGCCATGAGAATCAACGTTTCAAATCTCAAATCAACCCGAGTTCGTATGCTCAAGTTACAAGCGATACAAGATTGGATGAAAATCAATTGCAGGTTGACTCGCTCCTTCAACTCGCTTCGCAACGCTCAGGAGAAGCCAGCTTCGACTCGCTCCTTCGACTCGCTTCGCAACGCTCAGGAGAAGCCAGCTTCGACTCGCTTCGCAACGACCAAGAGTGATAACTTCGACTCGCTTCGCTCATAGGCCAACTTCGAGTCAACCAGGTTCGACTCGCTCCACATCCCTCAGAACTGCTCTCTTCGACTCGCTCCAGTTTGAAACCATCGAAAGTGCACACTTCGACTTGCTCCGCTCAAACAACTGATTCGACTCCATCAACTTTGACTCCACTGCTAAAACCTCCCAGGACGTCCCATTTCAACTCGCTCGACTTGTGCTTGCTTTGACTCACTTGACCAAGTGCTTACTTCGACTTGCTCGATCTGGGCACACTTCGACTCACTCAAACAGTGAACAGTTCGACTCGCTCGAAGCAACATCCAGGACAGAGTAGAAATCAAGTGCCACATCACCAAGTCGAATGGAAGCGAGTCGAAACAGGAGCGAGTCGAAGGAAACAGCCTACCGAAAACTCCATTTCGTATCGATCATATCTCCCAATCTATAAGTCCAAATGCTATGAAATTTTCACAGAAGACTACGTGCATGCTATAGAATGTCCACGCCAAATTTCAACTCCATTGGATGAAATCTTGAGCGAGTCGAAATCTATTCGTGTCGATCACGGATCGGACCGAAACTTCACGGGCTTGGGTGTGCGGGCCTGGTCACATGCCAGAGAGGGTCTCCCAAGATCTGAGCGAAATATCAGCCTCCTACACTTATAAATAGACCCCCAAAGCTAACAGAAAAGGGGTTCTTCTTCCTCTTTGAGATCTCCAACGCCCGGACTCCGCCAGATCCAGATCTGAACTCCATTGCTGCTGCTACCAACGAATTTCAGTGCTGCAAATCATTGTTATTCGTTGTAATTTGTTGAAATCAATTGTAAACATCAAAGGAAGATCAATAAAGCAAACTACTTCATAGTGGACGTAGGCTTTACGCCGAACCACTCTAAATTCTTCTGTCTCCCTACACTTTACTTATTCTCATTTCATAAATTTGGAGTTTTTGTTAGATAATTCTGCTTTTACCATTTAATTTCTTCACTTTATCTCTTCAAAAACTTCCGAAGAGTGTTGTGCCCAATTTTGGTACAAATACCAACGAACGCTTATTGTAGATGTAAACTAGTATATGACAACAACGGTTTGTGAATGTCTAGAATTGTTCATAGTATTGTTCTTTGTTGAATGTTGTAACTTTGTATGATTACAATCAATCATCATGAATTTAAATTTCCAAAAGAGCTCATGAAATTAAATGTCCTCGTTTCAAACTGTAGACTATGGATATTTATTATGTGGTCAAACCTTTTTTTTATTGTAAACATAATTTTCAGTTACTAAGTTATGATTTATGCTGTTCAATTTCATTATCTGTAGTCATTGGTTGAGGTATATGGTTGTAAATATTAATTCATATTATTTGTATCAACCATAAGCGTTGAACCTTTTTTGTAAAGAGCATAAGTAGTGTAACATCCCATGTTAAATTACAATTATATATGCAAATAATTTAATTAAGTTATATACATTTGAAATTTTAAAACAAAGAAATGTTTGTAACTAGGGCAACTAATTAATATTATTTGGAATACATATATATTTGTGTAACAAATAAATTAGAGAGAGAAATTATATAAAATAAATTAATAGGGAAGATCAATTCACAGTGTTTCTTTAAAAGGGAAATTAATATTCAATTAATTAGTAGAGATGATTAATTGAAAGGAACTGACAAGAAAGGTAACATATATTGTAGCAACTAATTGATATGATTAGAAACATATATGTTAGTCCAAGAGAATAAAATGGAGGAAGAGTAATTTATGCAAGTAATCAATTGTCAATTAATAAACATGGAGACTTATGGTAACATATATAATTAAGATTGTGATTCAAAATTCAATTGTAGAATATATGCATGCAATAATTATGGGAATAAAATAAATTAATATGCATATATGTGACAAATTAATACGGTGTTGATTGGCATATTAATTTGGTAAGAAATCCCAGTGCAGGCAGGGATTAATTGGATAGTAAATTAATTCTAGGTATAGAAGAAATCTATTAATTAGGTGATCAATAGGGGAATCTTATTTAAAAGAAACGTCATATTTAAAAATATATGTTTCCATAGATTGCGAGAGAGAAAGGGAATGCGATTAATGAAAAGATTGTTGGAGAATCAATTTAAAATAAAAACAAATGTAGGAGAAAACATATCAATTTAATGTTCATAGACTGAGTGTACGCTTTAGATTTAAGGGTTTTATATCTAATGGTTAGGACTGATTTGAACCACTATAAATAAAGGTGCAGAGCCTCATTTTTATTCTCATTATTTTTCTCTTGCCTACAGAAGCTCTGGCATTTTTCTATCTCTTCTACACTTTCTTTATAACAAAATTTTAGATCTAATTCACACGAATTTAGATCTAAATAGAAAGAGAATAGAATTAATTAGGGAATTGGTTCAAATCAGAAGGCTATGTCAAAGGTAAAACCCTAGATCTGAGTTTTATTTGCTATTTCTAATCCAAATGTATTCCTTTTCTCTTTCAAATATTATAGATCTATAAATGTATCGTTTGTAATTCCAAATAGGGATTACAAGGGAGGTGAATATAGATGTTAGGGACAGATCTGAAATAAAAACAGGGAGATTTGGAAAGCTAGCAATGTGAGTGGATTTAATTATATTCTTTTACGTTTATAATATATTATCGTTGAATTTCCGTTAGAAAATTTATTCCAGTATTTTTTTAGTAATTAATTCTATTAAATAGTTATGCAGACCCTGTAAATTTTATAAGAGAACTTATATTGGGCTTGATAGTTAGAAAAAGGCGGAAGCCTAAAAGTAAGAAATTTGCAGTTATTTACATCTAATTTAAAGTTATAATTTAGCCTAAATACTGGTTTCTTTTATTCCCTTTTTACGCGAATAATATAGTTAGAAAGAGAATTCATAATTATGGATTAAAATATTAGACTTTATGAAATTAGATGTAAAATAAGAAAATTGGAATAAAGTTAGAAAAATGGAATTGCTGTAATAAATTACATTAAAATGAGAAAAGTAAATTAATCTAATAACTAGATTTGGGAGTAACTAAAAGGTTAATTGGTTGGTTTAGAAAATAGGATACATTTCTATAATTTAATATTTAAAAGACAACGATGAACGTAATTGCTAGAATAAAAGAAAGAAAAAGAGAATTAGTGTAAAATAGAGAAACCACTTTATTTTACACTATTCCAAAACAGTAAAAGAAATATCTAGAAGTTACGGATTATTGTTTATAGTATTATTTAATATTAAAACATGGAAATGGATTTAGTTTTCATAATCTGCCAAATAAAATAGAATTACTTCCTAGAATAGAAGATAATAAAGCAAAGTATGTCATGAAT
This sequence comes from Allium fistulosum, assembly GCA_030737815.1. Taxonomy (NCBI): domain Eukaryota; kingdom Viridiplantae; phylum Streptophyta; class Magnoliopsida; order Asparagales; family Amaryllidaceae; genus Allium; species Allium fistulosum. The sequence goes on along the minus strand of CM060907.1, from coordinate 274,470,328 downwards.
AAAGTAAATTATTAAATAAGAACTTGAAGCTGTAAACGATAATGAACCTAGGTCTGCATTCACTGCACAGACTATTTAAGAAGATAGTTATTATGATAAGTGAATTATATAATATAAGAGAGTATAAGAATATTCTATATCATAATTAAAGAAGGCATATTAGAATAGAAAAGAAATGTTGGAATTATGTACGGACTATAAAGAAGAGAAAATGACAATTACAGGTAGAATTATAACTGTTAGTCCATGAGTTGATGGTTTTGATGACAACAACCTTAGAATAAGATTATAAAATATAAATACTAACAATATAGTTTAGATATCTATGTATATGCAGGATTTAACCATGCAGGTACCAAGAATGAAGACTGTACAGTATAGAGATTCAAGATATCAAGATTGAAGACTCATGAGTATCAAGATTATCCAGATTCAAGATTTCAAGATAAGTATCGAGTCTAGAATTTTGTTAAAACTTCATAATAGCACTTAAATCTTCACTCCATTTTTCTTTTGGGATGGAACCCATTTCTACCTTTTTAGTGGCTTACAAACCCACGACAAGTAGCTTACAAACCTACGACAAGTGGCTTGCAAACCCACGAACATCCTGGTTTTGTACTAGTTCTCGAGTCCTGACATGATGAGATATTTTACAGGAAGAAGCTTGCAAAACTACTTCAAAATGATTTTCAAAACTACTTCGGAATGATTTTCAAAACTGATTTTCAAAATGTTTTAGCCTTAAAAATTATCTTTTCAAATGATTTTCAAAAAGATGTTTTAGCCTTAAATATTTTTGTTTTTAAACTTCGTTTATTTTAAACTATCTTTAAAAAATAATATATTTATACTTAGATTTAAATAGAAAATTATAGTAAAATTTTATATATATTATTCTCTATATTTATCTATGTATTTTATCTATAGTCAAGTATATTTATAAAGTTTAAAATGGTTTTAATATAAGACAAAGGTTATTTTCAAAGAAAATCAAATCTTCAAAAATTGCTTTGGGATGTCGACATGCCTATGGTGACCATGTCGACATGGTGTCAATTGAGTTCAAAATTCAAATTTCAAAAGAAGTGTCTATTCGCCATAACTCTTCACGAATGGACATGACTGTTGTTCTTCTATAAATAGGGGTTAGTTTCAACGAATTTTTAATCAGATTTTCTGGTATTCATTTCTCTTCTTCTTCCACATTTTCTTAATCAAAATCCTATCATCACTCTGCCGAAATCAACATTGAATCTAACTAGATTATCTCTGGTTTGATTCTCTATCACTATCTCAACAAGATCTAAGTGCTATTCGAAGTTATAAGCTTCTTTGTAATCTATCTAGCGAGAAAAGGTGTGATTGTAGCCTTGGAAATCAATTAAGCGAGAAAAGGTGTGATTGTAGCCTTGGAAATCAATTGGGTGAACTTGTCGCCCGTAAATCAAGTATCTCTACCCAGAGGATTGTGATTCTGGAGGGTGTACCTCATAGCCTTGAAACCGAGGGTTGTAATTATTGAATTGCTTTTGAAAGGAAATCCGTACTTAGTTGTGCGGGACTGGATGTAGGGTAACCCCGAACCAGTATAAAATCCGGTGTGTTCTTTCCTTTACTGCTTTTACTTTATTTCTGCATCTATGTTTGGTTCTGTGATTATATCTGTGTCTGAATTTTGCAAACATTTGTGTTCAAATTAACATAAACTCAAAAAGAATTAGTAATTTCTTAAAAACACTATTCACCCCCATAGTGTTATTCCTAGCCTTAAGATCCATATTCCGCATTCCTCCCATTTGTTATTAGAGCAAGGTTTTCAAAAGTTTCATAATCTGATTTTTTGAAATGTTTTCAAAATGGCTACCAACACTGGTACTGTTATTAACACTAGTATCCCTGTCATTAGTTCATTTGTAGAAGGTCAGTCTACTGCCAGACCACCACTTTTTAATGGCAGTAACTATGCATATTGGGCATGTAGGATGAAAATATATTTACAATCTATAGAATTAGATACTTGGAATATCACACAAAGTGAATATTCTGAACCCACAACTAATTTTGCACAGTGGACTACTGAGCAAAAGACTGTTGCACAAAATAATTCTAAAGCAATGAATATTCTGTTTTGTTCACTTGATAGGAATGAATTTAATAGAGTGTCAGTTTGTAAGTCTGCATATGAAATCTAGAAAACTTTGCAAGTGACTCATGAAGGAACAAGCAAAGTTAAACAGACCAAAATTTCCATGCTCACAAATCAGTTTCAATTATTTAAAATGAATACTAATGAGTCTATTTCAGATATGTATAGTCGATTTCAAGATATTGTGCATTCTTTAATATCCTTGGGAAAGGAATTTTCAGAAGAAGATCAAGTCCGAAAAATTTTAAATTCTCTCACTCCAGAATGGGATCAAAAGACACTTGCAATTGAAGAGGCAAATGACATCAGTACTTTAAAGATAGAAGAATTTATTGGAAATCTAATGTCGTTTGAAGTTCAAATGATCGGGAAGAGAAAGCAAAACATCTGAAAAGAAATCAATGGCATTCAATGCATTTACCGACGGATCAGACTCAAATAGTGATAATGATGAAGAGATAGCATTTATGACCAGGATTTTTCAAAAATTCCTGAAATATAGAAAGATGAATAATCTCAAGAGAAACAACTATAAGAATTCTGGAAATCAGAGTATAGTGCCAAACAATGTCAAATGCTTCAACTGTGATGAACCAGGCCATATCAAAAGAGACTGTCTATATCTAGAAAGACAGAATCATCCTATAAACAATGAATCAGTAAAGAAACGGAAGCGTGCATTTACTGCTACTCTAGATGACTCAGACTCGTCCTCAAGCGATGATGATCAGAAGACAGATAATTCAAATTTGTGTTTCACGGCAGTTCACGACTTCAACGAATTCAAGGAAATGGACTCAGAAAAAGGTACACATTTACAATACAAGTGATTGAAATTGCATGCTTAGAATTAGATGATTGATTGCTTGATTGATTGATTTTGAATTGGTGTGTTGATTGAATTTTAAATTTATTTTTTATTATTTTATTATTTTATTTTTATTATTATTAATAATATAATAATATTTTCTGGAATATACTATAATTCTAATAATATTCCAGATATATACATATATATAGACATTAATGTTAACGCTAAAAATTGAATGCTAACACCCGGTGTGTGTAATAGAGTTGTGAAAGCACCACCCGTGTGACGGGAACAAGAAATAAGCAACAATATAGTGAAAAAGCGGTAAAAGACAGCAGTTTATAGTGGTTCGGCTTGAGATTAAGCCTACGTCCACTTTGAATTCCTTTATTTCTGATTCTGATTACAAAATGATACAATGCTCTTCAAAATACAATATATTTCGATTCCTAAACACTTTAGACTATTAGCTCAAGCTTTGATGTTGAAGATCCCCTCGAATTCATGCCGAATGCGGTAGATTTCTCTCAAAGCTTGTTGTAATGTCTTGACTGTTTGAAGTTCTTCGAATGTTGGATGAGTGGTGAATTCGGCAGAGTAACGACGCTTCAGAAAATGATCGGCCAAAAGTCCCCTTCATGTTAAAGGTAGTGGTGTATTTATAGGAGTTAAATTCTGGACAGAAGTTTTGCCCCAAGTCTTAGGTCGCGTACGACCTAAGTGAGGTGTAGGTCGTGAGCGACCTAAGATAGGTCGTGGTCCTTTCACGACTTAGGAAGATGGTCTGACGGAGTTGCACTCGGTTTCATTTGAAGTGGTAAGTCGTAAGCGACCTAAGATAGGTCGTGAGCAACCTAAGATAGGTCGTGCCCCCTTTTTCTTCTTTTATCTCGCTAAGCTGCTTGGTGAAGTTAGGTCGTGAACCCATTTAGGTCGGTAGGTCGTAGAGTCTGCTAAGTCGTGAAGCTCTTAGGTCGGTAAGCTTTAGGTCGTTAACTCCTTAGCTCGTTTGCCTCTTAAGTCGTAGGTCGCTGAGCCGCTTCAGGAGTTAGGTTGAAGGTCTTTTCAGTAGTTAGGTCGTGTAGTCTGTTAGGTTGTTAGGTCGGGGACTCTCTTAGGTCGTTAAGTCCCTTAGGTCGCTAACTTCCTTAGGTCGCTAAGTCCCTTAGGTCGCTAACTTCCCTAGGTCGTTAAGTCCCTTAGGTCGCTAACTTCCCTAGGTCGTTAAGTCCCTTAGGTCGCTAACTTCCCTAGGTCGTTAAGTCCCTTAGGTCACTAACTTCCTTAGGTCGCTAACTTCCTTAGGTCGTAGAGTCTTGAGTCGCAGAGTTTTGGGTCGGCACAGAAATATGAGTTAACATTTTCCCCTCGAAGTGCAAGCCTATGTCATAGGTCGTGTGCTTCGACTTAACTTTGCTAGGTCGTGAACGACCTAAAACTCGTGCTAACTCGTACGCCTATTCGCCTTCCTCTCTCAGCCTCATATAAATTAGTTAGGTAGTGAGCTTCTTCCTCACTTAATTACTTTGACTTCCCGCTCTGCCATTGAAGAATTTTCGAGTTTTCAAAGGCGAATTCAACCCATTCTAGTCACCGATTCGTCCTCACCACTACACCTCGTAACTGAATTTGATCTCCATCCCACCATAATCATTTTCGAATCTTGAATCCCCATTTTTTCGACCTTAGCCCCATTCTATGAGTTGTGCATCACCTCGAGTGATTGTTGTAATCGATTTTTGATCACTGCTTTGGCCGATTCATGAAGGCACAGTAATGTGTTGAATCTGCGATGGATTGGGGATGTTTTGGATTGCTTTTGGGGTGATTCGGTGATATGAAGGGATGAAGAAGACAATGGATTTATATGTGTAGTTGATAACGGGTTATCGGGTCTGGTGGGTTGTGGCGTGGAGAGGAAGTTAGCAGCATAGGGGTCTCAAGCGACTTAAAACGATTCGCGACCTAAGGATTCTTACGACCTAAGGATAGCTACAACCTGTGCTAGGTCGCTGAGCGACCTAAGAGTTGCTTGAACTAAACACTGCACAACCTAAGAATTGCACGACCTAACTTTCCTGCGACATAGGCTTTAAGTCGCGGCCGAGCTAGGACTTGAACAAATCTGCATTGCTTTGAACCTTTTAACTTGCACCGTGCGACCTATGAAGGTTCCGACTTATGCTAGGTCGCTGGACGACCTAACACTTGTGAAATTTGGACAGAACTTGACTGAACTTTGAATTTGAACTGTGTTGCATTTCTTTTCAGATTGTCTTGAGTTTAATGCTAATAACCTGTTTAAAAACAACATTTGCAGAAAAACGGGACAAATATACTGCCATAGACTGCCCACATCGCATGACAGATTAGTTGACAAAGAACAGTTAACTTACATGAATTTTGTGAATGAAATGCTGTGAAACAATAAATTCAAATGAAATATTAAAGCAAAGCTGAAATAATCAACCTAAGCTGATTTGTTTTGCATCAACACAACATTGTATTTGAACTTAAAATGACAAGCCTCGAAACTTTTTAATCGACAAATGTCAACTATCTCAATTTCAGTTACTCTTGCTTGTTATCGTTTTAGTTTTTCACAACACTTCACACTTTTAGGAAACATGCACCTTCATATTTAAATATCCAGTTGATTGTGTAGAATGACTTCTCAACAAGAAGATTCAGGACCAGCCGGAGAAGCTTTCCCGATTGCTAACCCACTGATCGATCCTCCGGAAAGAACTCCGACCACTTTAAGCCACAAAGTTTTCAGACAACTATGTACCTAGTTCGGTATTGCCGAATCAAATGCTATATTCCCTGGAGCAAGTGACACGGCTGACAGGCCACCTCTTGGTTTTGTCGCAGTGAATCGCCAGATGTGTTTAAGTGGAGCTATTCCACCTTTCAACGAATTTCTCCGAGAACTCTTTCTTCGATTAGCCATCTCGCCCTTCCAGCTACACCCCAACGGTTACGCTGTTCTGATGGGGTTGTGTGTTCTGTTTAGGAGGACGCTTGACCGTCTTCCGAGCTTTGATGAAATTTGCTACTTATGCACCTTTTCAAAGAATAAGGATCACCCTTCCATCGTGCTTGTAAGAAGCGCCAGAAACCGGAAATTGATTTTGGATTTGACCGAAAGTGCTCACGAATTTCTAAATCAATTCTTCTTTGTTCGATGTCCTCCGGGGTTCTATGCAATTTGGAGAATCGGGGGTAAGATTGCCCTTCTCTGTTCATCTTATATGTTTTTCGAAACCCGAATTATCAAATGCTTATCTTCATTCTTTTCTTTTTTCAGCACTTCCTCCCCCGCTTAGAAATCCCAGCCTCAAGTCAATCCTTGAAACTTTAAATGCTATGGCGGCGGAAGAAAGAAGCGCCAAATTTTTGTTGAAAGATGAATTTTTGCACCAGTATGGACTTTTACACTCTTCCCGATCTACTCAGCCTTATGGAGTCCCTGATTCTCCAATGAAAACATCGGATGCCCCAGTTTTTGCTGAAGAACTTACACCGAAAGAACTTACCACTGAGACTTCATTGGTAAAGTGTTCTACTCCTACCGACATTGCGGGGTCGTCCAGCAAGTTAGCACTTTTCCCAGTTATTGAAGAGGAGGAAAATCGTCACATTTCTAAAAAGACGGTTGAGGTGGAAGTTGAAAAAGATAATTCTCCCGTGCATCATGGCGATGATACTTTTGATAGTCTGAGCGATATCATGATAACTTCTCAGGAGCTTTTTAAAGACGATGTTTTTAAAGCGATCTCTCCTGTTATTGAAGCGACTTCTTCTTTGCAACAAATCACAACGCCTTCTATACAAGCCGTCGCCATTCCCACACAAAAAAGTGGTTTGTAGTTTGACGCGCATAGCTTACACGTCACACACACTTAGGATTTTTTAGCACTTTCACTCACTTAGCTTCTTCAATTTGAAGATTTTTAAGACTTGTTTTTTCTTCAATTTCAGGTTCTCCGATGGGGCGAAGTGGCTCATATTACGACAACTTTCGGCGCTATGGAGGGTGCGATTCTTATGATTACAGGCGCTATCTCCCCACTCGCAAAGAATCTGACGAAGAGTGAGCAGTTAGAAAAGCTCAGGAGAGAAGAGCTTACGAAGAGGAGCAAAGAAGAAGGGATGATGACTCCCACAAACGTAAATCTTATGACACAAAAGGGAAAAGCCATGCCGAAGACCCGAGTAAACGGGTTAGACTTGATGAAAAGGACGCGTCTGCAATTTCTGAAAAGACTGACGCTCCTATCTCTTCTGATATCCCAACTGGCTCTCCAGCCTTAAAAAATTCTGACATCCAGGCAATAATAAACAGGCCTCAATATCAAGTTAAAGACGGCCCTTCAACACTTCAAAGTCGATTTCTGAATTGGTGCTTAAAAGGGGTGCACTTTGACTTAGATTTGGTCCCCATCGATAAGCAGGCCATGTTGAGGAATCTTGACGCTGTCAAGCTCGACATTGAAAGAATGTCTGGATGGCAGAAACTGGTTGATTAACTTCAAAGGGTCAACCGCATGAATCTTGAGGCCATGCTGACAATGGAAAACGATCACTCTGAGTGGAAGAAAATTGTCAAGCAACATGACGCAGAAATGTCAAGCATTGCCGATGATAATGCAAGACTCGAGTCTTTAGTTAAGAAGCTCAAGGAGGATCTTGCTACATCTTCCTCTTCTCATTCCCAGAAAGAGGAAGTTTTTCAGAAACAAGTGCGGGATGCGCACGCTGCACAAAGGGACGTCGAGATGAAACTTGCAGCCGAACAGCATATCACTGAAAAATACCGCAAAGAAAATGCTCAAATGCGGGAAACATTTAGCTCCCAGAACGCAGAGATAGAAATGTTAAAAGCTAGGCTTCTTAAAGTTGAGAAGGAGCGCGATGATGCGGTTGCCGGACAAGTTGCAGCTGAAGAGTCTCACGAGGCAACCAAAGCCAGCATCGACTCTACTTTGTTTGACTTCTATTTGCACAGTGTTTTGGGTTGCGGTAGTCTTTCATTCTTGGGCCCTAAATACGAGATTACATTGGCTGAAGTTTGGGAGGCCATACTTGATATGTTTGCTGGCTACGCGGAGGCAGACCTTGCAGCGCTTTATCTAGATGATGATACCCGTGCCGATCTTGCTAGAGGAAAAGAGCAACTTGCCGAAGCTAGGCCTGGGATAGTGGCAGAGGAGCATCCAGGAAAGAAAATATCTCTAACTGCCCCTGTCCACACTTCGACTTCGACCGATGTTGATATCGTCGGTTCCAGCTCTCACTCTCCACTTCCTACAAAAGACGTTGAGGCTAAGCTTGTCACTACTGGGCCTCCCCTTACTCAAATTGAGGAGAAGAGCCAAGAAGACGTTGAGGCTGAAAAGTTTGAAATTGAACTTTCAAAACCGACTTCTCCAGGTAACTTCGATTCAGATCTGGCTCAAGTGCGCTACTCATTCGATTCAATTGAACTTGATGAGTTTCTCGCTTATTACTTAAGTCCTGATGATCTGATATCTTCTCTTTTTTCGGAGATTACTGATTTTAACTTCTTTTCTTCTGTAGCGGAAGCACCTGGCGCTGCGCACTCCTCTCCTCTTCCAGCTATTCCTCCTCCAACTCTTCAAGTTACTCCGGCTTCTCAGCCAGGGTCGCAGGAAGAACAGATAGCAGCCCTTCAAGGCTTAGAGGATCCACTTGCTTCCCAAGAGCAAAAAGCGGAAGAGACGGAGGACAGTGAGAAGACTCCGGAGCAGTCGTTCGATGATGAAGCAAAGCTTTCCACGTTGTTCTCTCCGGAAAGTGAGTCTTCTTCGAAGAGGAAGGGGAAGCGTGCAATAAGGAAAAGGAAGAAAAGCGCTTCAGCTGGAGAAAACAAAGCAGAAGAAGATCCGACCACCCCACCTTCTCCAACCCGTCCACGCCGGATTCCGAGACTTACCATCAGGCCGGGCAAGAGCTCCAAAGGCAGTGGGAAGAAGGAATGACAAGCGGGATTTTCTACTTCTTATTTTTCTTTTTGTATGTATTGACCGGAGATTGTGCGGGTACCGGTCCCCGCTTCTTTTTGTGATCTGCACAATGTAAAAGTTTTCATAGTATTGAATAAAATAGCTCTTTTTACTTGTACAAATCATTGTGTATGTGAGAATGCATTTATTTCTTATTGTAATGTAGAATAAATGATTCTTTTTTTACTTTAAATGATATTGCAGTGAGCTCGTGGTATGACGGTTGAGTGTTGTTTCTAGTTATATGCCCCCGTATCACGGCTCATTGCAATATTCTGAAAAGACATGTATTCTTATTTTAGAGAATAATTCTTCTGTTTTGAAGAAGTGTTATTTCGCTTTTAATAGAATACACTCTGTTAGCGGAAGATTTTTTTTCTTTCTCTTTAATAGCGCACTCAACTTTCGGAGATAATCACTTTCGTTTGTTGAAAAGTGGATTCCCCTACGCAGCGAAGCGGGCTTCATCAGAGAATTGTATTTTATCGTTGAATGGGTCCACGGGACTGGCGTTAGCTGTTTTACTGGATATTTGTTTGTACAAATAATCGTAAATATTCAGCTGTGGCCTGGAACATTCTTTCTTTAAGAAGATCCCCTTTAGTGGTTCCATTAACGAAGTTTTTGGATGTGCCTCGTTAGAGGGCTTTATCTATTTAACGCTTCCGAAGAAGGCTTTGCGCCTCTGAAGAGGAGCATTTGGTCTTCGAAGAGAAGCGATTTTGGTCTCCGTAGAGAAGCAATTTTTGGTCTCCGAAGAGAAGCAGTTTTGGTCTCCGAAGAGAAGCAGTTTTGGTCTCCGAAGAGAAGCAATTTTGGTCATTTCAGCTCTGGTGAAGTGGGCCTCCGAAGAGAGATTTTTACACTTCAACTCCGGTGAAATGTGCCTCCGAAGAGGTCTTTTTGGCATTTCAGCTCTGGTGAAGTGGGCCTCCGAAGAGAGATTTTTACACTTCAACTCCGGTGAAATGTGCCTCCGAAGAGGTCTTTTTGGCATTTCAGCTCTGGTGAAGTGGGCCTCCGAAGAGAGATTTTTACACTTCAACTCCGGTGAAATGTGCCTTCGAAAAGGTCTTTTTGGCATTTCAGCTCTGGTGAAGTGGGCCTCCGAAGAGAGATTTTTACACTTCAACTCCGGTGAAATGTGCCTCCGAAGAGGTCTTTTTGGCATTTCAGCTCTGGTGAAGTGGGCCTCCGAAGAGAGATATTTACACTTTAACTCCGGTGAAATGTGCCTCCGAAGAGGTCTTGTGCCTCCGGAGAGGGCTTTTGTTGATTGTCTCCGAGCCCGTGTTCCTTTCTTTTGCAAGCAGTTTGATCCATCTAAAGGAGTGTACTTCGCTGTTAAGTGATTTCACGAGACAGGTACAAGTTACCTAATCAGATGTCTCTTTGTACAGTCGATCATAATTAGTTAACAAGTATCTGGTTCTTTTTCTTTGGAAAAGTGTCCCTTTGGTGAAATCATCAACTTTTGCGTGAAGTTCGTCCTATGTTGGATTTTACATTTGGAACTTTCTATGGCTTGAAATTCGTTTACTGAGTTATTTACGGGGCTCACTTGGCCTTGTGATGGGTGAGCTTTGTTTTAATGACCTGCAATATTAAATCGATATTTTTGCAATACTTTTAGATATACTTGTATATCGAAATATAACAGGTATTTAACAGCATTAAAGAACACAAAAATTATATTTCTTTATTATTGATTCACATTGATTTCTCAGCAGTTTTCAATACAAAAGTTATACATCCACCAACATTTTACAAATTTAAGCAATACTATTAAGTAAAAAATGGATGCAAGTGATTGCTGCTTTAGAATCTCTGGACTGGATCTCCATTTCCATTAGATTCATAGCCTTGTATTCATATGTCAGAGAGAGTGAAAGATGCCCCAGCTACAGTTTTGTGGGTAGTTAGTAGTCATCCCAACTTCTGCATGCCGGTTGTGGACCTCCTGTGACAACATTAATGACAAACTTTTCAGATTCCTGCTGAGTAGTAGGTTGTTGCCCCTGAGTAGATGAGGTTGGGTCGACTTTGTTTTTCTTCAGGTATTGTTGCAACTTGTTCTCTTTCAATAGCTCCTCAATTAGATCCTTCAGGTGGCGGCACTCGTTGGTGTCATGGCCAGGCTGATTATGGAACTTACAGAATCTTCCACTCTTCGTGGCATTTCTCCCAATCCTCAACTTATGCGGTTTAGGGTATTCAACGGTATCCTTAGTTGCAAAGAAAATATTCTCTGGAGTATCTGTCAGAGGAGTGTAACCTAAAGATTCAAAGTAACGAGCTTTCTTCTCATTTTCCTATTTCTAGTTTCCAGATTCTCTTTTATTGGAAGTAGCATTGTTATCATTAACTTTGGCAACAACTACTTTCGATGTCGTAGAAAGGCTTTCAAGGCGAATGAACTCGTCGGCCTTTTTATAAAACATTTCAAGCGAGTTCGGTTCCTTCATCTTTAGCCATTTTCCAAATTCGCTCGATTTATCGATGGCTCGCATCAAATAAGTCAGGATCATACGTGGCTCTGCATTATCTACTTCGGCTAAAGCTATATTGAAACGGCTCAAGAAAGATTTGATTGATTCTCCGGGCGCTTGTTCAAGGTTAGACAGTGACATTATATCCTTAGCTTTTGAAGCATACAATCTGAACTGTTCTTTGAACTTTTGCGTTAGGTCGGAGAATTGATCTACAGACCGAATTGGAAGCTTTGTGAACCAAAGTAAAGCCACACCTTCTAAGTACACTGGAAAGTATCGGCACTTAATCTCATCTGATGCTCTTGCACCGGTCATATGCCAGTCGTACTTATATAGGAAATGATTAGGGTCACTCGTTCCCATATAGGCTTGGATAGTAGGAGGTGCAAATTTCCTTGGAAATTCTGCTTTCAGGATTCTTTCAGTAAACGGAGTTCTGCTTGGTGCAAATCCCCAGTCACTCTCATTCTCTTCCCTCTGCATGCTCTCTTTCATGATGCGGCCAACCATCTCGGACAGGTACTCTCTATTGTTCAGAGACATCTCTGAACAAGCATCAGTCCTTCTCTCGGAAGCTTGCCTGGGAACATGTTCGTGATAAGTTGGCTACGGCATAGAACCTTCAGCTTGGAAAGGTGGCATTTCGGCAAAGGTTGTTTCATGATTTTCTGGCTGACGATTTTCCCCAAGCAGAGCATTTAATCTATCCATCATCGAAGCGTTTTAAGCTTCAATTTGTTGATATAATCCAGAAACTATGTCATCTAACTCAGCTCTTGTAATCCCTATGGTAGAAGTTGTTTGGTTTGCTGTTGGGGGAGCGGATGTCCCTTCATGAGCATTTCCGGATCTGGTAGGTCTACCTCTTCTTCTAGGAGCCATTATTTCAGATAAGCTTCTGGTTTTGTAGAGAGACAAGTTTTTGCGAAGCAACTGTGAAAATCTTCTTGAGTTCAACTCTCAGTGAAAGCACTAAAATGTTAACGCTAAAAATTGAATGCTAACACTCGGTGTGTGTAATAGAGTGGTGAAAGCACCACCTGTGTGACGGGAACAAGAAATAAGCAGTAATATAGTGAAAAAGCGGTAAAAGACAGCAGTTTATAGTGGTTCGGCTTAAGATTAAGCCTACGTCCACTTTGAATTCCTTTATTTCTGATTTTGATTACAAAATGATACAATGCTCTTCAAAATACAATATATTTCGATTCCTAAACACTTTAGACTATTAGCTCAAGCTTTGATGTTGAAGATCCCCTCGAATTCATGCCGAATGCGGTAGATTTCTCTCAAAGCTTGTTGTAATGTCTTGAGTGTTTGAAGTTCTTCGAATGTTGGATGAGTGGTGAATTCGGCAGAGTAACGACGCTTCAGAAAATGATCGGCCAAAAGTCCCCTTCATGTTGAAGGTAGTGGTGTATTTATAGGAGTTAAATTCTGGACAGAAGTTTTGCCCCAAGTCTTAGGTCGCGTACGACCTAAGTTAGGTCGTAGGTCGCGAGCGACCTAAGATAGGTCATGGTCCTTTCACGACTTAGGAAGCTGGACTGACGGAGTTGCACTCGGTTTCATTTGAAGTGGTAAGTCGTAAGCGACCTAAGATAGGTCGTGAGCGACCTAAGATAGGTCGTGAGCGACCTAAGATAGGTCGTGCCCCCTTTTTCTTCTTTTAGCTCGCTAAGCTGCTTGGTGAAGTTAGGTCGTGAACCCATTTAGGTCGGTAGGTCGTAGAGTCTGCTAAGTCGTGAAGCTCTTAGGTCGGTAAGCTTTAGGTCGTTAACTCCTTAGATCGTTTGCCTCTTAAGTCGTAGGTCGCTGAGCCGCTTCAGGAGTTAGGTTGAAGGTCTTTTCAGTAGTTAGGTCGTGTAGTCTGTTAGGTTGTTAGGTCGGGGACTCTCTTAGGTCGTTAAGTCCCTTAGGTCGCTAACTTCCTTAGGTCGCTAAGTCCCTTAGGTCGCTAACTTGCCTAGGTCGTTAAGTCCCTTAGGTCGCTAACTTCCCTAGGTCTTTAAGTCCCTTAGGTCGCTAACTTACCTAGGTCGTTAAGTCCCTTAGGTCGCTAACTTCCCTAGGTCGTTAAGTCCCTTAGGTCGCTAACTTCCTTAGGTCGCAGCGTCTTGAGTTGCAGAGTTTTAGGTCGGCACAGAAATATGAGTTAACAATTAATATAATAAGTATATATATATATATTAGAATTCTTAGGAAAAATAAATCATAGAAATTCACAGGCACATGTCGACATGGCCCCTACCATGATGTTGACATGGGTACAAATTTTGAAATTCAAAATTTGAATTCAAATGTTTGAATTTCACTCCAACTTTTCACTTCATTCAATACTCTGAAAAGACATTTTTGACCAGAGAACATGTCTTTCAAAAATCTATTTATTCACTATCTTTTATCACAACTTTTCACTTTAATTTTCAAATTCTAACTCTCTCTTCAAAACTTCAAGCTCTATACTCTCTACTTTAATGGCTTCTTCAAGCAACCCCTCCACCATGAGACTTTCCAGAAACTTGAAAGAGCAACTCCTCAATAATCCGAAGGCCATAAAAGCATACATCAATTATGCTAATTATGGAAAAGTCCATCCCGGAAAGTTTGCTATTTTTCAAGATTTTGCTTCTTATGAAATTGATACTCTTTTTGCAAACAATCAAATTCTTAGTCTTGTTGATTCTTCTCAAAATGATTTTGTTTGTTAACCAAATCTTGTTAAAATTTTCTATGCAAATCTCAATCGAGAATTTTATCAAGGAAATGATAATGAAATTTGTAGTAGTGTCAAAGGCACTAAAACTATTTTGAATTGTGATCTTTTGGGTACCATTCTCAATTGCAAAAGCATGGGAATGGATCTTTCTAGTTTTAAAATCGATGAACATGATCGTGAGACATTTCATCATATTTTTGAAGGAGATGAAAACTTTGTATTTAAAAACCTAAACTTTCGTCCTAAAGCAAGGATTGTCAATCTTCTTTTACAACTTACTTTGACCCCAAGGTCGGGTAATTTCAACAATCCTACTTCAAAAGTGTGCAAAGCACTTTTTGCTATTTTCGAAAATTATGATATCAATTGGGCGCAAGTTATTTTGGATGAACTTCGTCCTAAAAATTTTGAAATGGGAGAAAACACTTTATACCATGGAATTTACCTTACTCGGATTTTCAATTATTTTGGAGTAAATTTCAAAGGAGAAGAATTTATTTCAAGAAAAGTTTTTAACATCTCAAACATTTCTCTCAAGAAAATCCCATATGTTTTTCGACCTTATGAGACTCTTGCCGAAAAGGAAGAACGTTTGGCTCATGAAGAAATGGAAGAGGAGGAAGAGGAGGAAGAAGAAGAAAGGGATGAAATGGAAATAGAAGAAGAAGAAGGAGAAGGTGAAACATCCCTAAAAAGTATTGAATATCCATCCAATCCTACCAACAAAACCCATCTCAAAAATCAAAAGATTATTGTTGAGAATCAACGGGTTCTTAAAAGATCCGTTAGTAAGAAGTTGGACAGAATATCATCTAGATGAACAAGTTTTTCTCTAAAGTCAGCAAGAAACTTGGATTATCTTCATCTTCATCATCCTCTAACTAATTCTATATTTTCATATCATGTCGAATTAGTTTAAGTTTGTTTTAATTTGAGTGTTTATGTAGTTGTTTATGATTGATCATTGTATCACTCTTCCTTGCAATGAAATTGAATTTCCTTTCTGTTATCTAGCTTATCTTATCTCTTGAATAAATTTTAGTATATTATAGAAATATATATACACCATTATTCACAAAATTAATAAGGTCATTAAAATTCACTAGACCATGTCGACATCCCCCCTTGACCATGTCGACATGTACTAGTCAGAAATGACACTTCATTTTGAATTTGAAATTTGAATAACTACCTTGTGTCTATTCATTTCAAAAAAAATTCTACACCTATAAATACCCATTTCTTCTAGAATTCATTACTGAATATTATTCCTCATCTATTCTATCTCTCATTCTTCTCACAATCTCAAAAATGGCTAATCCAATTCATAACTTATCCGAGAATCTTGAAGAAACTCTTAATTCATTCAAGAATATTCTCTCGTTCATTCTTCGTAACCAGCGACACTTAGAACTGAGTCAAATGCAAATGATCAAGGAGCAAGAAAGACATTTTGATGCAATTCGATGGATGATTGCTTCTCTGCACAAGGATGATAACGAAGCACATCCTCCTGTCTCTCTCATAAATGACAATGAAAATTGGGATGCCATTAAAGCAGACCCCATTTTCGGAGAAGAAGGATGGGTGGAAGTTCCTCGTAATGTTTAATTTGTTTTCTTTATTACTTTGTTTGAATTGATTGTTTTGATTGAAATTGGTTGTTTTGATTGATTTGATTTATACTTGCTGTGGTTTGATGATTGTATAAATATACACTGATATATTTATAATCGTTGATTAAATATCATGTCTATAAGTATAGTTATTTCTTAATATACTTTATAATATAGTTTATTAATGCAGGTACTTGAGTACAAGAATGAGGGAGAGTTGTATAGTTTAGTGTTTGTTTGTTTTTGTTGGTGACAAAGGGGGAGAAATATAAAATAGGGTAGTTAGGCATAGATTAAGGGGGAGTTATCAGTTTTAGGGGGAGTCAATAGGATAGAAGTAATATTTTATAAACAAAGGTTGACATCATCAAAAGGGGGAGATTGTTAGTCCATGAGTTGATGGTTTTGATGACAACAACCTTAGAATAAGATTATAAAATTTAAATACTAACAATATAGTTTAGATATATATGTATATGCAGGATTTAACCATGTAGGTACCAAGAATGAAGACTGTACATTATAGAGATTCAAGATATCAAGATTGAACCTATTTTTCTTTTGGGATGGAACCCATTTCTACCTTTTTAGTGGCTTACAAACCCACGACAAGTAGCTTACAAACCTACGACAAGTGGATTACAAACCCACGAACATCCTGGTTTTGTACAAGTTCTCGAGTCCTGACATGATGAGATATTCTACAGGAAGAAGCTTGCAAAACTACTTCAAAATGATTTTCAAAACTACTTCAAAATGATTTTCAAAACTGATTTTCAAAATGTTTTAGCCTTAAAAATTATCTTTTCAAATGATTTTCAAAAAGATGTTTTAGCCCTAAATATTCTTGTTTTTAAATTTCGTTTATTTTAAACTATCTTTAAAAAATAATATATTTATACTTAGATTTAAATAGAAAATTATAGTAAAATTATATATATATTATTCTCTATATTTATCTATGTATTTTATCTATAGTCAAGTATATTTATAAAGTTTAAAATAGTTTTAATATAAGATAAAGGTTATTTTCAAAGAAAATCAAATCTTCAAAAATTGCTTTGGGATGTCAACATGCCTATGGTGACCATGTCGACATGGTGTCGGTTGAGTTCAAAATTCAAATTTCAAAAGAAGTGTCTATTCGCCATAACTCTTCACGAATGGACATGACTATTGTTCTTCTATAAATAAGGGTTAGTTTCAACGAATTTTTAATCAGATTTTCTGGTTTCCATTTCTCTTCTTCTTCCACATTTTCTTAATCAAAATCCTATCATCACTCTGCCGAAATCAATATTGAATCTAACTAGATTATCTCTGGTTTGATTCTCTATCATTATCTCAATAAGATCTAAGTGCTATTCAGAGTTATAGGCTTCTTTGTAATCTATCTAGCGAGAAAAGGTGTGATTGTAGCCTTGGAAATCAATTAAGCGAGAAAAGGTGTGATTGTAGCCTTGGAAATCAATTGGGTGAACTTGTCGCCCGTAAATCAAGTATCTTTACACAAAGGATTGTGATTCTGGAGGGTGTACCTCGTAGCCTTGAAACCAAGGGTTGTAATTGTTGAATTGCTTTTGAAAGGAAATCCGTACTTAGTTATGCGGGACTGGATGTAGGGTAACCCCGAACCAGTATAAAATCCGGTGCGTTCTTTCCTTTACTGCTTTTACTTTATTTCTTCATCTGTGTTTGTTTCTGTGATTATATCTGTGTCTGAATTTTGTAAACATTTGTGTTCAAATTAACATAAACTCAAAAAGAATTAGTAATTTCTTAAAAACACACTATTCACCCCCCTTTAGTGTTATTCCTAGCCTTAAGATCCATATTCTGCATTCCTCTCAATAATATGGGTTATAATTAAGTAATAAGAACGGAAAAGCTTATTTTGAGACTTTGGATAAATTAATGAGAAATAATAATGGTAGAAGCTTATTTAAATAATTTATATTAAGTCAATAAGCAAATAAAGCAGGAATGATAAAAGAGGCTTATTTTAATGAAATTAAGATTTATATTAAGTTAAATAAGCAAGATAATGAATGTGGCTCATACCAACAACATTCCCTATTAAATAAATGGAAATCACACAATATATAGAGGTGAGACGAGGGCAAGAATATGCTAATTATGGTAAAAAAGTAGCCAACAGAATAAGAAAGTAAACTAAAGGCAAATTAAAAGATTAGACTTAAGGTCTAATAAAAGAATTGAGATGCGTTTGGAGCAGCCTAAAGGATGAAGCGTCCAACGAAGCAGTTCATCACGGATTTCAAAAATGGAGAAGCACGTCCAACTTAGTATTTTTGGGCTTCAAGGAAGTACGAGACTTCAACGGGACGTGAGGATACTCTAGGATGGCCCTTTGGGTAGGCCTAATGAAGCTGCACCCCCGGAGGCATGTCTATAGGTGTTCCATCAAGAGAGTATGCCTTGACCGCATTTTCATTGTAGTCTTAACAAAGCAGACATTTGTAGGCAGTCAGAAGGGCTTGGTGTTCGGAGTAGGGTATTCGTTTGTCCAGTACTTGCAAGTAAGTTTAAGGATAGTAGCATGCGGATATCGGCCATTTCAGAACCAAGAGCGATTTCGGGAAAGACTAGAGTTAAACCAACGGGCCAATGATTCTTTCACTATCGAGACATTGGATGAGGGGCACCGCCATTTGGATGTTAGATTGTTTACAGTAGGGCGCGTCCACTTAACTCTTTAGAAGTCTTTCGGTTAGTTGAAGGGTGGCTGCGTGGGGCCATAGCCAAGATGAAAAAGAGACCGACCAACTAGAATATCTGTATTGTAGGCCTAACGAAGTAGTCCTTCACAGATATAGAAAATCCCCGACTGAATTCCATACAAGGTAGACCTTGTTGGCAGGATTCATATAGTAGACAGAACGATTACGTCGTCCTCAATGTACGCACTGGGTGGTGCATTGTGGATGTCCGAGCATTGGCATAGACTAGTGCAGATGTGATTTACGTTTTCATAGTAAGTAGTGGAGCATCTGTATTGTAGGCCTTATGAAGCAGTCCTTTACAGATGTAGCTACGGAATGCTCGTGGTGCAAGATGATGGAGTATCTGTATTCTAGGCCTTATGAAGCAGTCCTTTACAGATATAGCTATGGAGCAAGACGCTGGAGCATATGTATTGTAGGCCTTACGAAGTAGTCCTTTACAGATGTAGTTATGGAACGCTCTCGAAGCAAGACGATGGAGCCCTTTTTGAGGAGGATACAGAAGGTACCATGGGTGGTACCTAGGACCAATATGGTCATTGGGCATATAGCTACATATATGTATATATTAGTTATTAGGTTTTAATCTACTATAGAGTAGATGGATACGGTTTACGAACAGAAGCGAGAGTATTGTAACCTAATGAACCTAATATAAGAGTAAATGGAAATAATATGTTATATGTAGAATTAAACCTAGAAGTATATAATTTATTCATTCACCAGAACTTTAGTTCTTACCCCCTCCTCATAACATCCTACAGGTTAGGTAGATGGCAGAGACTTCCCAGCTTTAAGACACTTGTTTAGAATGTGTTATTATATCGGTGAGTATTTACTTGCTATTATATTTTAGTCAATTCCGCTGTGAGATATTTAATTGAGTTCTGATATATTTGTCTTTGCATATTTGCAGGATACCAGATTCCCAACTCCAGTTTCAGTGGGCTTGGGTTTTAGCATTTTTGCGAAAAATCCGGACCCAATGGAATTTGGGTTGTTACAAGTTGCTTCCGAGCAGAACTACATGGATGTATCTTAAGATCTTAATGTTAATTTGTTTCATTTGTTTATTTCGTATACTGATATACATTCACTTTATTATTTGTTTTAAGAAAAAAGAAATGGCTGGAAACAAGCTAGTAAAAAAATTGCAGTCTTCTACTACTAGTAATTCTGGAGCTGAATAGGACGATATTCAGAAGTCTGCCATGGGTACCTCTCTTTTATCACCTACAGTAAGTTTTTTTGTTTTATTGTTAAGTGAAATATGTATTAGTCTGCACACTTAATTATAATTGTTAAATTTTAGACATATAAGATTATAAGAAAGCACACAAGAAGATTACAACCACTGTCTGCACCTTTACCTTCTGCCCCATCCCCGCCTCAATCCTCATCGCCAACTACACCTTTGCCTCCAACTACTTCAGCTCATTCTCCACAACCTTGCTCTCCACAATCTCCTTCCCTTACCAATGTTCAGCTTGAGGAAGATAACACCTTTAACAACAGTGATAGTTGACCTAAACCTAAAAGAAAGAAACGAGGCATGACACAGTTGAAAGGGCTTGGGATACATGATAATTCAAATGCAAAGATAGAAGTGGTTTTCAACGAGAAAGGGAAACCTATAGGTGATGCTTCTATCCATTTTGCATCTTTCATAGGTGCTTTAGCACGTAATAATGTTTCGATAACTGTTGATGACCGGAGAGATGTTTCTAGCACTCATAGAAATAATCTTTGGACACTTGTGGTTGTAAGATTAACACAAAATAGTTTATATTTGAGTATGGAAGCTTATATTGATTATTTCTTTCAAAATTCAAAGTGTTTTTTAGCTAAGATACAAACCTGATGAAATGCATAAAGATTATGTTTTTCAAAAGATGGCTACTTCCTTAAGAGAGTACAGATGTCAAGTAGGCAGTGTTGTAGTAAAAGCTCTAAAGTAGGAAGGAGGCGAAAAAGCAAGAAAACTTGCCATGATAAAGCCTGAAAATTTGACTGATAACCAATGGAGTGAATTCATAAAAAAGAGAACTTCCGTAAATTTCAATTTAGTTGTGTTTGTATCTTTTGTTTATTAAGTTCAATACTAAATCTATCATATTAAATCAAACTAACCAAAATGGCAATTAAAGCAATTTTGCATGATTTAGCTCTAAGTATAGTGCTTTGCCATATTTTGATGATACCTGCCTAATTGTTTAAATATACTTCAAAATTAATATTGTCAATATATCCATGTTCCTTGTGTCCTAAAAATATTTTATAATTGAATTTTTGACCTAAGC
Organism: Allium fistulosum; assembly: GCA_030737815.1. Lineage (NCBI taxonomy): Eukaryota > Viridiplantae > Streptophyta > Magnoliopsida > Asparagales > Amaryllidaceae > Allium > Allium fistulosum. Next base: position 274,449,468 of record CM060907.1, on the reverse strand, counting down.
GAAAAGTGTTCTCATGAAGCAAGTGAGGGACAAACATACTCATCCACACATGATGAGTCGATTAGGATATGCAAGATTGGAGGAAAATTTGGTTAATTAATTTTCTATCTCCAATACCATTATGCTATTTTTATTTGGTATATGTATCTAAATATCATTCATATATGATGTCGATGTATATATATAGAAGCAAGAAAACCCTGGAGAAGAAGTTACTAGAGTAATGCTATGGACAAAAGGTCATATGAATAAAAATTGAAATCCAACAAATAAAGCCATTAAAGACTTGATCGTACAAATAAATATAATTATTACACGTTTTACATGCATGTTGTTGTTGACATATTAATTAACATTACATTGTTTGATTATTATTTTTAGAAAAAAATTCAACAATTCAATGAGTCACAATCGAAGACAAAGAATCAGTCAGTGAAAGATGATGCTCTTTCACATGTTCTAGGACCGGATCGGCCAGGTAGACTAAAAGGACTTGGGTTTGGAGTTACGTCTTCTAAGTTAAAAGCCCAATCACACAGTAGCACATTGGTGCGTTCCCTTGAAGAAAAATTAAGAGCATTAGAGGAAAAAGTTGACTTACTCAATGAGGTAATAATAACATTTAATTTTAGCAGTACCATATTATGCTATTCTATGTGAAACATCGGTTTTCTTTATTTTAACTACTACAATCGGGCGAAAATAGTGTTGATGCACGTCGGAATGAATCCGATGCTAGGAAGGTAAACTAAAAAGTAACTCTAAATAAATATGTACTTTGTTAATTAAATTATTGTCTTTTGGTGATATCATTTTTTTAAACTTTGTATGGCAATCATACCATGACAGCAGTGTGGACATACCTACTTCGTTGGTAGGAGCTAAATGCAAGTTGTTGAGTTGGCACAAGGAAGGAGAAGCGGTTATGGAAGGTGAAATATTTTCTACCAATCTAACAAACTTGGTTCACTTCAAACCATTAGGGCTTGATGCACGTAGGGTTTTTGTCGAGTTTGCGGTAAATGCAGAAGCTTTTTTTATGGCAAAGTACAGATGAATTTAAGGTGGTTGGAGATGCGGCAGGGTCTACAGTTGCATGAAGCAAAGAGTATATCTCTTTTCATCTTTCTTAGTGGTTAAATTGGTGCTTTTAGGAGTTCAACGTAATATTTTCATAGTTTATATTATGTACCTTTGGTTTTGGTTTTTGAATTTTTTCTACTTTTCAAACAGTTTAATGTGTTATTATAAACTTATGAACTACTATTTTTAGTTTATTTGAATAGTTTGTAGTCTATGTAAACCCTTTTTAACTCGACCAATGTAAGTATACATTGCCGGTCCCAAGCACGGATAAAGGAAAAGGGAGAAAAAGGGATAATCTTGATGGTTAGTCTCATCTATTTTTCATCTAATTTTCTGATAAAGGAGGAGTTACTCTGTTTGTTTGGTTGTTAAACAGTTGACTTATTTTGGGAATGTTTTGGCTATGTTCAGGTCTGTAGATGCATTGGGTGTGCAGTTTGTAAGAAACATCACTTATTCCACTCTCGGTACCATCACTAACAGCCATGGTGGCAGCAGTCAAAATGGTGCAGAAACGAAACATTATCTGAAGCTTATTGTGATATCCCGGGTTTTTGGGCAATTTAAATTTAATAATCTGTATTGATAATTTAATTGATTTGATAATTTTCCTTTCTAATTTTAATATAAATTGATAAATTTAATCTTTTAAAAGCTAATAAAAATAGATTCTATTTATAATGTATATATTTGATATATATATTGTGAATGGAAATATCTTTTGTTTTAAATTAAAGTTGAATTTTCAAATTGTAATATATATGTATGTATATGTTATAATTTGGATTATTTTGAATTTAATTTAGTCTATTGATAATTTATCTATGTATGAACTGTGATTTAAAGCTTTGTTTTAAAATTTATATTTTTTCAAAGGTTAATTTAGATTAATTCAATTGTTTTCAAATTATAAGATAATTGTTTGCTTTAAATATGATAGTTTAAAATAAGATTAATTAAAAGTTTTACTTTTGTTTTCTTTTAAAGTGTTTAATTTAAAATGGTTATAAAAGTATATATATGAATATTTTAGATTTTAAATACATGTGAAAAGAGATTTATTTATATTATAACAAGTTTATAATATTACCTTTAAGGATTAAACTATTATATTCATACATAACTATAAAGTAAATTTAATAAGTAAGTTTATATTCACATTTAAATTAAATAAAATTTGTAAAAATACTTAAGTAACATGTGTCACTATATTAAACATCTTAAAACACATGTAAACCTATTAAACCAATTAACATGACAAGTGTAAGTTAATTAACAAGTGGCCTTCATTTTTTTTTTCTTTTATTTGAAATGTAAATATACAAGAGAAAAAAAAATGAAACCTCCTTTCTTAACTCAATTAATGGCTGCCATAAACGTTCTCCAAAATCTGAAGTAAAATTACAAGCCAAAGTACTTCTCAATAAACAAATCTGAAATTTAAAAGCTGCAGTTCAATTGAAGTTCAACTCAGCAATTTCAACATCAATACAGCAGTTTTAATCAAATTTGTGAAGCATGCATGCATCCATTTCATCAACAAGGATAATCAAGCATGCAGTAGAATATCAGTTTCATTTAAGCTTGTCACAGATCAAAATTTTCAAAGCCTGGAAAACTGCTCTGTTTTGTTCCCTGCTTCTTTAAATATAAGGTGAGTAAATTATTTTAAAAACAGTTCTTAAAAACTATGATATTGTTTAAATGTTTATAATTAAATTGCTATAGAATATGGTGGTATATGTTATGATATGGATGCATGTATATATATATATATATATATATATATATGAATGATTGTGCATATGGATATAAATGTTTATGTCTGTTTGAATGTAGCCTGCTCTGTTTTGTTTTCTGGAAATAAAAAGGTGAGTAATCAGATTTTAAAAACAGATTAAAACTTGTTCTTCTTTTTTGATATATGTAGGAAATCAAGATGTTTCCTGGATTCTTGAATTGAATTGAATGCATGAGTATTGAATACCTGTAAAAAAATCATATAGCTTCTGTGTGATAATAACAGGCTTGTTTACTTAATAAACTCAATATCTCACCTATGCATCATAATTAGCTGTGATTTGTAAAACGAAATTTGTTTGTAATCTGGTAACATCTCACCTAAAAATAATTACAGGTCTTTAAAATAAATAAATAGCTCGGGATTTTGAAATTTACAGTAAAACATTAAATTGGGTCAAAATTTATTAATCAAATTTTGTGTTTTGATTACATAATTAAATTCGATGTAGAAAATCATGAATTTTGATATGCATTTCAAAATTTTTTATTTGTTATTCAATTGGGAATTTAAAGATGATTGTTTTCGACAAATTGACAAATTGCCGTTGTTCAACTAAATGATTTGGGTTGAAATCTTGGTTGAAGCTTGTTTGTGGATTGTAGATTAAGGGAAAAATGCGAGTAGATTTTTTTAAATGAGGGAATTGATCGAATTCGAACGAAGTAGGGTTTTAGCTTGAAATGTTGCTCGGCTCGATTGTCGTGACATTTGCGACTGGAATATCTGATCGAAGGCGATCACATGTTGATGGAGGGTGGCGTGGTGATGCTGCGGTGCTATGGACGAGATGTCATGGGTTCTAGTGACGTGATCTCGGCGACAAAGTAATTTTCCGATGGGGAATGGGTTCCAGTTTTTGGTGAGATTAGTTCGAATTCGATTCGATGATGTTTCGTTCGATTTGGGTTGGTTTTCGTGTTCGCACGTGGTCGAGGGGTTGTAGGCGATGGTCGCGACGACCTGGGTTGGCCGGAGGTGATGGGGCACGTGCACTGTGCACGTTCGTGTGCACTGGAGTTTGAGGGCTTTAGGGAAGACGAGTTCGTCTCGGTGAATTCTTCGTGCATCTGGAGTTCGACTCGAAGCAGAGATGAGTGTGAGGGGTTTTGAGTTTTGCTCGGGGAAAGACTCGAGTTTACTCGAAGTAAACAGGGGTGGACTCGAAAAGATACTCGGGTTGTTTTATTTAAAGTAATCTGGTTTGAAATTTTAAAGCAAAATCTTATCTGGGTTTTTAAATTTAAATCATGAACAAGTTTAAGTATTTAAACAAGTTTTAAATAAATAAATGTTTAATTTGATTTAACATGTTTAACATGGTTTTCAAAGATATTGAAATTAAAAGTTGTATAGTTTTGTTTAAAGTAAATTTTATTTCAAAATTGATTTCTAAATTTGCTTTTAATGAAGTAATGTTTTGAGTGAATATTTAATTTAAGTGTAAAGTTTATTCTAAATTAGTTAAGTAGAGATTAATTAAGAACAATTAATTGATAAAATAAATTTAAGCTTAAATACTATTTGTAATTAAGAATAATTACTTAATAAAGTAATTAGTGGATAGTTAATGAATCAATTAGAAATTAAGAGATGATTAATTAGTAAATTAATTTATGTAATTAATTTTAGATTAATAAATTTGCCTAATTAATTTAAGATAATAAATTTATAATTAAGTGAGTAACTTTCTTAATGAAGTAAATTAATAGATAATTATTTAAAATAATTAGTAGGAGTAAATTACTCATGGGGTAATTAGTTAAAGTGAAAAAGGGTAATCACTTGATGTTATTAATCTAAGGAATTGATTAATATAATTGTTGAGATTAATTAATTATGGAGTAGTTAATTAATTAATGAATTAAGGATTATTTTGTAATGGAATTACTTATTTGTTAAGTAATGAATTAAGAAAGTAATCAAGATTATTAATGGAAGTAATTAGAAGATAATTACTTATGTAAGTAATTAAAAGTTAATTACTTAATTATTTAGTTAAGTAATTAAAGTGATTAATTAATTAAGGAATGTGATTAATTTGAGGATAATTACTAAGGGTAATTAATTAAAATGGTAATTAATTAATAAAGTAATTAATTAAGGATTATTTGTTAATGAAATTGATTAATAATTACTTAATGAAGTAATTAAAGATTAATTAATTAGATTAATTAATCAAGGTTAATATAATTAATTAAGAAGTAATCAATTAAGATAAGTAATTACAAGATCGTTAATTACTGTTTATGATTAATTAAGTTTAATTTATGAATGTAGTTAATTAAAGATTAATTATTTAATTAACTAGAAGGTAATTAATTAATGAAGTAATTAGAGGATTAATTATTAATATAATTAATAAAAGTTGATTAATAAAAGTGATTAATTTAAGTATGATTAATTAACTGTAATTAATTGAGAATTAATATAATTAATTATAGTTAATTAATTAATGAAGGTTCATTAATTATTGAATTAATGATAGTAATTAAAGGTTAATTACTGTATATGGTTAAGGATAATTACTGAATGTAATTAAAGTATAATTAATCAAGGAAGATTAATTAAGGAAGATCATTAAGAGATGATTAATTAATTAATTTGTAATTAATTAATGTTAGTAAGCAGGATTAAGATAATCCAAGTAATTAAAGGATAGTAATTAATTTAATTAAAGGTTAATTAAATTGATTAAGAGTTAATCAGTTCTGCTTTTGAATGATTGATTAATATTGAATGATTGATATTGGGTGATTGGTTGATACTGGATGATTTGGATATGATATCTATATGCTGCTTTGTGAGATGGATGTTGATATGAATTATCTATTGTGATAATGTGATTTATCTATCTGTTTATATTATCCTGAATATAAGTTAAATGTTTAAACCTTTAAACAACTTGGCCTTAAAAGATACGTTTTGGATTTCGATGAGACCGGGATCGGGTTTCCGTATACCGGTATTCCAGGTCTGGAGACCCGAATACCACATCGATCCAAATTAACGATAGGTCGTGAATCTCAAATGAAGATGAAGATTCAGAGTGCAAGGGTTATTGTCGTTAACTCTGAGGGTGATTCCAAAACGAGTGTAACGAGATAATGCCTTCGGTTTCGTTCGAACCCGGAACGAACTTGTATGGATTGAATGCTTTCAGCACATCGTCAGGCGGACGATGAGCATTCTAAGTGATATGTTCTGATTAAAGGTAATCGTAACCTCAAGCCTCATCAACCGGGAATGGCTAAAACAGGGGAGGTGCAGCAAGGCTTCGTGGGTAGCACCCACTGAGAGCAAGATAGATCCCTGTCTAGAGGTCCCTTTTCTTTTATTCGGCTTAGTGTGTGGTTGGTCGTGCCAACTACGGGATTGTCTTGTTCGGGATTATCCAGTAAGGGATGGTTCCGGCTTTGTGTTGCAGGGGAGCGGGCGTACTCCTCGGTACGGTGATCTAGGCCACGTACTGTGACGGGCGGTACCCCAGTAGCCCTGCCATTGTATGGAATCCAAACTCCAATAAGTGCCGTACGTATTAGTTGTGCCCAACTATGTTGGAATGTGAGATGTAAGCATTTCAGCTATTTCTGTATTTTACTTGAAAACCCTAGACCCTATTATAATATAACTGGATTTCCTATCAAATGTTTTAGTTAGCGTAAGGTAAAAACTTACCCATGTTTATGTGTGGGGAGTCTTACGTGATACTTTTGTTTCAAAGGTTTTCAAAGTTAAGCAATTTAAACCGTTTACTCACACCAGACCCATGTCTGACCCAAGTGTTTATTTTCTGTTTTATTAAACTCTTGGGTACTCAATATTGTATTGAGTAGTCGAGGGATTCAGGTTAGCTTTGACGAATGCTGAAGGAGATTTGGAGCAGGTGGCTTCAACGTGTAGATATTATGGTTTCCGCTGTGTTAGAGTTGTGTCTGTATTATATTGATATATAGAGATGTATGATAGACAGATGTTTATAACTGTCTAATATGAGATGTATAGTTGTGTAACTCTGTTGTATATGATACTATGTAATATTTTATGTGATATATTATATTTCATTCGTTCCGCTGTGAGTATCTGATGTTGTGGTTCTTTCTTCTTTCTTTTCTTTTCTTCTTCTATCCCTTTCTTTCTTTATTCATGATACGTCTTTCTGGTGGTAGAAAGCCGGGTCGTGACAGTTGGTATCAGAGCAGTAGGTTGAGTGAATACCTAGGCTCTGGAGTGGTGTCTATCTTGAGAGCGTGTAATTGTTAGTTATATAAAAATGGTTTTATATTGTGTTAATTGATCGGTTGAGTGGTATATGGATTCTGGTCAATACGAGTAGCTAACGTTATTGATAGGGATCTCTAAACACTTGAACCAGGCCAACGGACACAATATTGTTTTAAAGAGGTAAATGAAATAATTTTACCCAGAAATAATTTCTATATAAAAAGTATCATTTTAAATATATATATATTTCTACCGATTTATTGGGTTACCTGTTCGGGTTTTCCAATATAAGTTATAAAGGTAGATAAGGTGGTAGTGTGTGTAACACAATTACCAATAATTGGAGTTTGAATATTTGAGGTTGGAAGTATATATCGAGACTGTAAACCCAATATCATCTCGAGTAAGTTGGCAGTATGGAGTAAGGATGTCTCGGATCTCTGAAGAAAATCCTTTTCAAGATTCGGAGTCCATTATTGGAATGTAAGATTGGTTGAGCTCGGGTGAGCAGATTTTCTAGAGTTGAATCTATCAGTTGTGCAGAAGTAAGTGATGGTAGCTTGGCGACTTCAGGAAGGAGTAGCTATGTGATAAGACGCAGTATCTATGGATGTTCCCGAAGGAGATTTTCTTTTTGGAACAAGATTAAGAAGGTATTGGAGGAACAGTTGATGTCTACCGCAGGAAAGACTTGACTGTATAGGAATTCTCTGATATCAAGTAAGAGAGTTTTGTCTATTTTGAAGTATGGGACTAAGGTCGATTAGTTGTTCTTCGGACATGGTCTCATTGTTCCCTTAAGAAGAGTAAGTTATTGGCGTTTGGTTTGGAGCCCGAGTTTCTTTTGGATGTCTGCCATCTCGGAGATTCGTTGAGAAGTTTGTTGATGGTTTTAGTTTTGAGAAGCCTTTGGATTAGAAGTTCTTGGTTAGCTGTGATAGCAGTGCAGCTCGGAGTGTTCGGTGTGCTGTCGAGATAGAGTTTGGAAGCAGCAGTGTGGTTCGTCTCTTCGATGGTACCGGAATCTTTATGATTCTTCTATCAGCAGTCCGGGAAGATGGTGAATGTTTTCTTGAAGGGTTAACCTTGTTTGGAAAAGTTTAAAGCTGTTTTAATTAGTAAAGAGAGAACAGTTTCTTTGGAATCCGAACTAGGTAGGATCGCAAAAGTGACTTGCGATTAGTTTGAGAGTTCATCTTGAGTAATCTTTTGTATGGAGTATCTGTGTTTTCTCTTCTGCTTCTAGTTTCGAGTTTCCTCTAGCCAAGGATAGCTAAAGACAGTACCCTTGACCGAGGACTCGTCTATTCTTTGAGAAGTTGGTTATGTCTTTAAGATAACCAATGTTTCCGCTTGTTTGTGGATCTAGTTTGTGCTCAAGTTCATCGACATTCTCATCTACTTCAGAATCAGAGTTGTGCAGCGGAAGCAAAAGTAGTAGCTGTGCAAGAAAGGAAGTGACCTCAGATTTCTACAAGAAGTTTATGTGAATTTCTAAGTGGGTATAGAATTTTCTGGAATTTGGAAGAAGGAAGTTCAGTCTTCTATTTCTTGTGGAGTAGAGTTTGTGGATTTCAGCAGATTTGAAGATCATTTTGTGCTTGGTTCATAATTGTTTCAAAAAGCATCAGCAAAGGTTGAGCTGATCAGGAAGAGATGAGGTAGCTCGGGATCGTCTGGTGAGCTATGCAGATATGAGTCAGAGTTTGGAATTCGGAGTTGGAAATTGGAAACTGTTTAAATTTTCCTCGATTATAAGAGCTATAAGATTTGGTAAGTCTGGAAGCTAGCTCCGAAATATTTTGGATTTTCTTGTGTTCTTGAGAGGAGTAATTCTTTGTCTACAGGGTTGAATTGCCAGTTTGGATATCTGGAATCCATTCTATTTCACGTATCTCTGAGGGAGTACATGTATGATCTATTACTGATTGTAGAATCTGCAGTTCAGATGGATTTGGAAGTTGAGTTGGACTTGGGTATGATCTGATATTTTGTTCAGATTGGTGAATCTAAAGAAGAGAGGAGCTCTGGATTATGGTGTGTAGTTTATTTAGCTTCTGTAGAGCGAGTCTCCCGGTGATTTTTACTCGGGAAAATTCGAGATAGTATTATGAAGTCTATTCTGATTTATATCAAAATAGTTAGTTAGATTAGATTGTTTGATTGGTTGCTTTGGTTGTTAGAAATTGGATGATAGGTTTGTGTTTGAAATTAAAATATTTGTTGGATTATTAAATTAACTTTGCTTTTAATTTCGGGGACGAAATTATTTTAAGGGGGGAGGAATGTGATATCCCGGGTTTTTGGGCAATTTAAATTTAATAATCTGTATTGATAATTTAATTGATTTGATAATTTTCCTTTCTAATTTTAATATAAATTGATAAATTTAATCTTTTAAAAGCTAATAAAAATAGATTCTATTTATAATGTATATATTTGATATATATATTGTGAATGGAAATATCTTTTGTTTTAAATTAAAGTTGAATTTTCAAATTGTAATATATATGTATGTATATGTTATAATTTGGATTATTTTGAATTTAATTTAGTCTATTGATAATTTATCTATGTATGAACTGTGATTTAAAGCTTTGTTTTAAAATTTATATTTTTTCAAAGGTTAATTTAGATTAATTCAATTGTTTTCAAATTATAAGATAATTGTTTGCTTTAAATATGATAGTTTAAAATAAGATTAATTAAAAGTTTTACTTTTGTTTTCTTTTAAAGTGTTTAATTTAAAATGGTTATAAAAGTATATATATGAATATTTTAGATTTTAAATACATGTGAAAAGAGATTTATTTATATTATAACAAGTTTATAATATTACCTTTAAGGATTAAACTATTATATTCATACATAACTATAAAGTAAATTTAATAAGTAAGTTTATATTCACATTTAAATTAAATAAAATTTGTAAAAATACTTAAGTAACATGTGTCACTATATTAAACATCTTAAAACACATGTAAACCTATTAAACCAATTAACATGACAAGTGTAAGTTAATTAACAAGTGGCCTTCATTTTTTTTTTCTTTTATTTGAAATGTAAATATACAAGAGAAAAAAAAATGAAACCTCCTTTCTTAACTCAATTAATGGCTGCCATAAACGTTCTCCAAAATCTGAAGTAAAATTACAAGCCAAAGTACTTCTCAATAAACAAATCTGAAATTTAAAAGCTGCAGTTCAATTGAAGTTCAACTCAGCAATTTCAACATCAATACAGCAGTTTTAATCAAATTTGTGAAGCATGCATGCATCCATTTCATCAACAAGGATAATCAAGCATGCAGTAGAATATCAGTTTCATTTAAGCTTGTCACAGATCAAAATTTTCAAAGCCTGGAAAACTGCTCTGTTTTGTTCCCTGCTTCTTTAAATATAAGGTGAGTAAATTATTTTAAAAACAGTTCTTAAAAACTATGATATTGTTTAAATGTTTATAATTAAATTGCTATAGAATATGGTGGTATATGTTATGATATGGATGCATGTATATATATATATATATATATATGAATGATTGTGCATATGGATATAAATGTTTATGTCTGTTTGAATGTAGCCTGCTCTGTTTTGTTTTCTGGAAATAAAAAGGTGAGTAATCAGATTTTAAAAACAGATTAAAACTTGTTCTTCTTTTTTGATATATGTAGGAAATCAAGATGTTTCCTGGATTCTTGAATTGAATTGAATGCATGAGTATTGAATACCTGTAAAAATATCATATAGCTTCTGTGTGATAATAACAGGCTTGTTTACTTAATAAACTCAATATCTCACCTATGCATCATAATTAGCTGTGATTTGTAAAACGAAATTTGTTTGTAATCTGGTAACATCTCACCTAAAAATAATTACAGGTCTTTAAAATAAATAAATAGCTCGGGATTTTGAAATTTACAGTAAAACATTAAATTGGGTCAAAATTTATTAATCAAATTTTGTGTTTTGATTACATAATTAAATTCGATGTAGAAAATCATGAATTTTGATATGCATTTCAAAAAATTTTATTTGTTATTCAATTGGGAATTTAAAGATGATTGTTTTCGACAAATTGACAAATTGCTGTTGTTCAACTAAATGATTTGGGTTGAAATCTTGGTTGAAGCTTGTTTGTGGATTGTAGTTAAGGGAAAAATGCGAGTAGATTTTTTTAAATGAGGGAATTGATCGAATTCGAACGAAGTAGGGTTTTAGCTTGAAATGTTGCTCGGCTCGATTGTCGTGACATTTGCGACTGGAATATCTGATCGAAGGCGATCGCGTGTTGATGGAGGGTGGCGTGGTGATGCTGCGGTGCTATGGACGAGATGTCATGGGTTCTAGTGACGTGATCTCGGCGACAAAGTAATTTTCCGATGGGGAATGGGTTCCAGTTTTTGGTGAGATTAGTTCGAATTCGATTCGATGATGTTTCGTTCGATTTGGGTTGGTTTTCATGTTCGCACGTGGTCGAGGGGTTGTAGGCGATGGTCGCGACGACCTGGGTTGGCCGGAGGTGATGGGGCACGTGCACTGTGCACGTTCGTGTGCACTGGAGTTTGAGGGCTTTGGGGAAGACGAGTTCGTCTCGGTGAATTCTTTGTGCATCTGGAGTTCGACTCGAAGCAGAGATGAGTGTGAGGGGTTTTGAGTTTTGCTCGGGGAAAGACTCGAGTTTACTCGAAGTAAACAGGGGTGGACTCGAAAAGATACTCGGGTTGTTTTATTTAAAGTAATCTGGTTTGAAATTTTAAAGCAAAATCTTATCTGGGTTTTTAAATTTAAATCATGAACAAGTTTAAGTATTTAAACAAGTTTTAAATAAATAAATGTTTAATTTGATTTAACATGTTTAACATGGTTTTCAAAGATATTGAAATTAAAAGTTGTATAGTTTTGTTTAAAGTAAATTTTATTTCAAAATTGATTTCTAAATTTGCTTTTAATGAAGTAATGTTTTGAGTGAATATTTAATTTAAGTGTAAAGTTTATTCTAAATTAGTTAAGTAGAGATTAATTAAGAACAATTAATTGATAAAATAAATTTAAGCTTAAATACTATTTGTAATTAAGAATAATTACTTAATAAAGTAATTAGTGGATAGTTAATGAATCAATTAGAAATTAAGAGATGATTAATTAGTAAATTAATTTATGTAATTAATTTTAGATTAATAAATTTGCCTAATTAATTTAAGATAATAAATTTATAATTAAGTGAGTAACTTTCTTAATGAAGTAAATTAATAGATAATTATTTAAAATAATTAGTAGGAGTAAATTACTCATGGGGTAATTAGTTAAAGTGAAAAAGGGTAATCACTTGATGTTATTAATCTAAGGAATTGATTAATATAATTGTTGAGATTAATTAATTATGGAGTAGTTAATTAATTAATGAATTAAGGATTATTTTGTAATGGAATTACTTATTTGTTAAGTAATGAATTAAGAAAGTAATCAAGATTATTAATGGAAGTAATTAGAAGATAATTACTTATGTAAGTAATTAAAAGTTAATTACTTAATTATTTAGTTAAGTAATTAAAGTGATTAATTAATTAAGGAATGTGATTAATTTGAGGATAATTACTAAGGGTAATTAATTAAAATGGTAATTAATTAATAAAGTAATTAATTAAGGATTATTTGTTAATGAAATTGATTAATAATTACTTAATGAAGTAATTAAAGATTAATTAATTAGATTAATTAATCAAGGTTAATATAATTAATTAAGAAGTAATCAATTAAGATAAGTAATTACAAGATCGTTAATTACTGTTTATGATTAATTAAGGTTAATTTATGAATGTAGTTACTTAAAGATTAATTATTTAATTAACTAGAAGGTAATTAATTAATGAAGTAATTAGAGGATTAATTATTAATATAATTAATAAAAGTTGATTAATAAAAGTGATTAATTTAAGTATGATTAATTAATTGTAATTAATTGAGAATTAATATAATTAATTATAGTTAATTAATTAATGAAGGTTCATTAATTATTGAATTAATGATAGTAATTAAAGGTTAATTACTGTATATGGTTAAGGATAATTACTGAATGTAATTAAAGTATAATTAATCAAGGAAGATTAATTAAGGAAGATCATTAAGAGATGATTAATTAATTAATTTGTAATTAATTAATGTTAGTAAGCAGGATTAAGATAATCCAAGTAATTAAAGGATAGTAATTAATTTAATTAAAGGTTAATTAAATTGATTAAGAGTTAATCAGTTCTGCTTTTGAATGATTGATTAATATTGAATGATTGATATTGGGTGATTGGTTGATACTGGATGATTTGGATATGATATCTATATGCTGCTTTGTGAGATGGATGTTGATATGAATTATCTATTGTGATAATGTGATTTATCTATCTGTTTATATTATCCTGAATATAAGTTAAATGTTTAAACCTTTAAACAACTTGGCCTTAAAAGATACGTTTTGGATTTCGATGAGACCGGGATCGGGTTTCCGTATACCGGTATTCCAGGTCTGGAGACACGAATACCACATCGATCCAAATTAACGATAGGTCGTGAATCTCAAATGAAGATGAAGATTCAGAGTGCAAGGGTTATTGTCGTTAACTCTGAGGGTGATTCCAAAACGAGTGTAACGAGATAATGCCTTCGGTTTCGTTCGAACCCGGAACGAACTTGTATGGATTGAATGCTTTCAGCACATCGTCAGGCGGACGATGAGCATTCTAAGTGATATGTTCTGATTAAAGGTAATCGTAACCTCAAGCCTCATCAACCGGGAATGGCTAAAACAGGGGAGGTGCAGCAAGGCTTCGTGGGTAGCACCCACTGAGAGCAAGATAGATCCCTGTCTAGAGGTCCCTTTTCTTTTATTCGGCTTAGTGTGTGGTTGGTCGCGCCAACTACGAGATTGTCTTGTTCGGGATTATCCAGTAAGGGATGGTTCCGGCTTTGTGTTGCAGGGGAGCGGGCGTACTCCTCGGTACGGTGATCTAGGCCACGTACTGTGACGGGCGGTACCCCAGTAGCCCTGCCATTGTATGGAATCCAAACTCCAATAAGTGCCGTACGTATTAGTTGTGCCCAACTATGTTGGAATGTGAGATGTAAGCATTTCAGCTATTTCTGTATTTTACTTGAAAACCCTAGACCCTATTATAATATAACTGGATTTCCTATCAAATGTTTTAGTTAGCGTAAGGTAAAAACTTACCCATGTTTATGTGTGGGGAGTCTTACGTGATACTTTTGTTTCAAAGGTTTTCAAAGTTAAGCAATTTAAACCGTTTACTCACACCAGACCCATGTCTGACCCAAGTGTTTATTTTCTGTTTTATTAAACTCTTGGGTACTCAATATTGTATTGAGTAGTCGAGGGATTCAGGTTAGCTTTGACGAATGCTGAAGGAGATTTGGAGCAGGTGGCTTCAACGTGTAGATATTATGGTTTCCGCTGTGTTAGAGTTGTGTCTGTATTATATTGATATATAGAGATGTATGATAGACAGATGTTTATAACTGTCTAATATGAGATGTATAGTTGTGTAACTCTGTTGTATATGATACTATGTAATATTTTATGTGATATATTATATTTCATTCGTTCCGCTGTGAGTATCTGATGTTGTGGTTCTTTCTTCTTTCTTTTCTTTTCTTCTTCTATCCCTTTCTTTCTTTATTCATGATACGTCTTTCTGGTGGTAGAAAGCCGGGTCGTGACACTTATGCACCCTTCTGATACCCTTCACGTAGGCCCTGTTTATTGCCATGTTACCTTCTGTCTAAACTGTCCATATGAACACTAAAATAAACTACGGTTTTGATACTTGAATTTCTCTTTGTTTCTTGTTTTATAAGAGGGGTTGAAAGAGTTCGCATCCAAAAAATATGGAAGGCTGAGGAATCTAAAAACCCGTTCAAGGAATAATCATGAAGGAGAAGACAGTTCATTTGTAGAGGTAATTACCTAAAACCTTAAAGAAAATTAACTTCTTTTAATACTTGTGATGGTTTTTAGTTATGTTTACTTCAGATTCTAGTGTAAACATAACACTACAAAAGAGTAAAATTTATGAATGAAAATTTAATATCATTATATCCATGTTTGAAATGAAGTAAACTGAAGAGTTCAACTATTATTATTGAAATATCAATCAATGTGCACATATCTATCTATGTAGGTGCCACTACAAGAAAACTTAGTAACAATAGCACCTTATATTAGCGTTTGAGCTATTGACGCTATTGGAAGAAACATAAACCCAAAAAACGCTATTTAGTTGATTAGGTGTGACATTAATAAGTAACAGATGAAAGGCGGCATGTTAAAATTTTTTCCATTATACCGCGCCCCTCATCTCTTCTCGCTTCTCCCATCCCACATGCCCTAATTCACGAAAATCAAACTTCCTCTCAATCCCAAAATCTCCTCTCAATCACATCAAATCCAAATTCATTTCGTCGCTCTCCACTTTAACTCTCCCCTAAATCCCCATTCCTCCATAAATAGGTGGCTCCCTGCTCGATTTTTCATAATTCCGAATGTTAATTTGTTCACCGCGATTTCAGGCATGCAGAATCCTATCTCAAAATATTTTGTTCGAGGTCCGTCAATTTCTCACCATAACTCGAATTCTGAAATCATCGCCAAATTTTAACTGGAATTGGACCTACATTGTAATTCTCAATTATATCTTTTACATTTGAAGTTTACTAAAAATATTTCTCTACTGACCTTTGTTTGCTTACAATTCTAGTCCATGAAAGCGTAGGGGCGAAGGATTTGGTTGATGGAAGAGATGAAAACTTTGGAGGTAAAGGAAAAGTCAGTCTTCATGAGGTGATGGAAAAAAACAACTGCAAATCAAGATCCTTCAATGCTTAAGTGGGATCAGAGCACTCTCCTGTATCCTTCTATTGCAGGTATTTTTAGTATTCTGCTATACTGAAAATAGCCACTTTTATGTGTTATCATATTGGTTCATACTTTGTAATATAACTAACAGAGGAGCAAAGGGGGAAATAAAGCCATGATGTTAAAGTTGAAATAATGATGTATGATGGGTTAATATGTGCAGTTACAAATGGTGCAGTGCATGCATTTTTATTAATCAACCTAAATAGAAAGGAAATACTATTTAGTTCACCAAATAATTAAATGCCTTCATTTCTTTATAAATATTGGAGAATGAGCTTCTCAAGAAGCGCAAGGCTGATAGCATTGGAAGGTACACAAATACTTACCATCATATTGTTAATGAATTCTATTAATGAAATTACACTCTGAGATTCATACCAGATACAAAAAATCATAGTCTGTTTAGCTCCATTAGGACATCTCCGAAAATGTTATGTGCACATCTCCCTCAATCTTCCATTGCCATGTGGATATCTTTATTATTTACTTTCCTATACTTAGAGTTGTACGTGACCACTTGTATGTTTCTGTAATGTGTACATACAAGTGCTATTAGCATAAATTTGTAAATATTTGGTGACCTCAGGCAGTGACTTAAGTTATTGACTATATGGCGAACTCGAAAACAACAATTTGATATATTAAATTTCTTAATTCTCATATGAGACATTATTGATTTAAATTGTTGTTATTTAAATTTGCTGGATTTCTTATTTTCTTCATTTTGTTTAGTATCGTAAACAAAATAATTATTTAGTAATAAGTTTGCTTCTAACTGAGAAGAAAAATTATCATCTATCAGTTCGTTCACAGTAGTGGGGTAATGTGACTGTCAAGGTGCATTACTGCGAGGAGGTTGTATTTGCTGAGGCATAACATTTTTTAAGTTTATGTAATGCCTATATGTTTATTCATGCAGTGACATCTATTCTAATGATTTTTGTCAATCTGTTCAACAAAGCACGGGATGAGAATGCTCGTAATGCTGAGGCAGAAATGAGGAAACTAGAAAAGGAGGCTCTTAAAAAGAAAACGTAACTGCTTCAATGAAAGTCCATCAAATATATCATTTTTACCCCCATGATTTGCTGAGAACATAAACACTTGAAAAAAAGGGCAGATTGTATATTTCCATACAGATTTAGAGTTACCAGCGCCTGATGGTAAGCTTTGCATTACACAGATATTAGATTTATCTGATAATTTTAGCGTTTCCATCATTTATTATGACAAAAAAAAACAGAACACATAAAGAATGGTTGTCGAAAGTGTTATAATCTGTGTTTTGCAGCATTGTTTTGGGGAAAACTGTATACAAAATCTGTAATATGCAGCAGTATATTGGGGGAAACTGTATATATGATACAAAACTTAAAAACCTTTACTTTATCTTATGTGAACATCACTACATTATTATTGTTTCCCCTTATGTTGGAGATGTACTGTATTATATCACCTAGAACATAAGCAAGTAGATTTTTAATTTGAAATTTAGATGCTAAATTGGTGCTAGAAATATGTAACTGAAGTAACCCAAGCAGAGATAGGAATCAAGATAAAAGGATGATCCTTGTCCATAGCAGTACAAAATGGCCTTTTCAGAGTTCTATGAACATTTAATAACAAGGAGACTGCTTTCAAACTCAAATTCAACAAATGCAGATGTTTGTGCTCTTAAATATATTAATAATATATTCAACTATAAAATTATTAATTGATAAAATACTAGGATCGTCTAATTTTCAGTTTCTTCAAATTGAGATTAATGTTCTTGCGTCTAGCAAAATTTTAGTCGAATATGTGCATAAAACTTATAAATGAACATTATCACCAAAGTCTGAAGTTGTTGAACCCTTCAGACTGTGGTATGGATAATAATATATCTGCATATGCTTATTTCTTCATAATAGCGAGTATTTGTATCCATGAACGTTAGAAATTATCAAATTTATCAACCCGGTTCACAACTATACATCTGAAATACCAAATAATGAAACTTGATCCAAAATAAAACCATTTCAATATCAATCTTTAAGAAATAAGGGAGATAAGAAATATGATAATAATATATTTGTGCTTGATTTTACATAAATGCAATATTCACACCAACAATGACTTAGAACAGAATTTCTTACATATAAGTTATTTCTTGGAACGCTTTGATCATATATTCATTTTTATTATTTGTGCAGCATGCATAGAGCACTTATTAGCTTGAGCATATTTCTTATTCCCTTTGCTCCTAATGGTCTTTCATTTTGGTCATAAAAATGATAATGGGTAAATATCGGTGGTTATTCAATAATTTTCTTTTCAAAGCTTCAGTAAAAGTTACTATTGAAATCATAAAAAGTAGAACCCTTATCATAGCGTGATTGAGTACACACACACATATATATTATTTTCCTTATAAAAACATGTTGCCTAGTAATATATTTTTCATATTCATGAATGCATAAATATTAAGAACAAAATTAAGTAAATATGGTTTGTATTATGAGGATAAAAGCTCACATGATCATTGAACAAATTGCTCTACATTGTCCTTCATTTTTTTTTCTGTTTTGGTGCTAGTTTATGAATCACATGCCGAGATGCTGACTGATCGCAACCCTCTATTTTGGTGCTAGTTTGTTAATGATTGAGGGGAAATAAATCTCATTAAATGCCTATGAAGTTCGACCAGAGAACGTTAAGATAAAAATATATAGTTTTATCACTTTATTGATGATCATTGGTAGTCCTAATTAATTGTTACTTAAGCATGGTTATTTGTTTGTATTAACTGTGTGTCCATGACTTGTAAGTCTAAACCGTTTGAATCAATAGTTGGATTATGAACACAAAGCTTTATATGTGTAATAAAGTGGAAGATAATATCAAAACAAGATAAACAATGAGTCAATGTGAAGAAGAGTTCGTGACTTGACAAAGCAGAACCAAATCACTCAAAACAAAGATGAGAATCTGTACAAAATCCCTAGTGAACTATTAAGCAAAAAGCCAAACAAATTTGACTGCTTTTTATGTTATTAACATTGTACATTTTAGAATTTTCTTTCATAATTTATGATAATGTACATCACACTGTTTATAAACTTTGTATACTTATCGCTTGGTCGTATTGCTTAAGATGAGTTATTGAATCCCTGTTAATTTAGTTTGGTAGCACTGCTGCAGCAATGTTCTCTGAAGTGCAGAGCTATTGACATAAAGAGGTTTGAGGCAAGATCTTGCGGCTAGATGAAGATTGTCTGAGATGCTTTGTATGTTGGTAAATTCTCATAAATTTTGAATCCAAGTAGAGAAATCGAAGAAGAAAAATAGAAATTCAGCTCAAAACTACAGGTAACAAAATAATCTCTATATTTTCCTTTTCTTTTTTGTAACCATGGCAATAGGCATCAATCTTAGCATGTAAACTAGATCATCATGTGCAAATAAATTAAAATGACACTGACAGTTTTCAAATCAATCATCCTTTATGAGAACTATTTATTTACTATTTTATCTTACCTTATGAAATCTTCCAAGTTTAATTAAAAAATTCCTTATAGTTGAACAATTTTGGCTTCACTATGATATTACTAGATATAAAATACTAATTATCCGGCAATGTCTAGCAAAAGGCAGGATCCAAAGCCTTCCTTAGTATACTATTCAACCATTGAATAAAAAAAGTGGTTTTAGACATTCCTTTTTTCCACCTGTCAGATCCTCCTGATAAGTAATTCATTATTTTGTACATGTTTGATATTTGTTAAGCAACATATGTGGATAGTCAATGTGTATAGCATGGAAGAAAATGCAAAGGATGCATTAAATAAAAGAGTGAAATGTGATGAATGGAATTAGTTACTGTAAATTTAATTTTATGGCAGTTCTATTATTAGTGCAAATTGGAAGGAAGTAATTATACACAGATTAATTCCTTCATCATAATTTTAGATGGAAATAATGTAATTGCAATTTGTAGAAAAAGATATATTATAATAAGTATGGTAGGTATTTATTATTGGCCAGTAATTTTAAATCAAGTAACGACAAATTAAGTGAAAACCCTTCTTAATCCACCCATTTCCAGATTAAAATCGCTAAACGAAGTTATTTCTCACGTCGTCCAATTAATAGGACTTTCATTCATTAATTATGTTTTATTCTCACCATTGAACAACACCCCCCCCCCAAATTCTCCTAGCCTTAGAAGTTAAAACTGGGCCTATACATGCTGCTAAAAATCTTTCAACTATCAAGAATGCCAAAGACTGATTTTGGGGTTTGCTTATAAGTTTGGCGTGTCTTAATATCCAAGTATTTGTTAATGCTTTTATCATTTGGTGGAGATACTTTTGAATACTACTATTATTTTAGTTATTTTTTCATCGACTTAAGACATTTTTCTTGTCAAATGATAGTTCTTTTGCTGGATTGGACACAACCCAATAAATGAAAACTTAAATGCTTTTTTTAAGCATATAATACATCACTGAAGGCATTTAAGCAGACCATACCATCTTATATGTTTCAGATTTTATCTTTTTACAACAGTTATTGATGATAACATAAATCTTATTCTTCCATGAAGTCAAATTACATGTTAGCTGGTCAAATAAGTGTCCATGAAGATCTAATGGCGTCGCTACTGGTGTTGATTCTTAGCTCTCATAGGTAATTACTTTAATAAAGATAACCACTGTCCGTCCTAATAGGATGCCAAGTTATGTAATCATGTTATCATCATTGTCTGTTCATAAAATATATATGGATGCTTAGTTTTGGAACCTTGAAGAGAGTATGTTTGAACTATTAAGTTTGGTTTAACCCATCATAGCAATATTGCATTTAATTTAAATTTATTACCTACTTAAAGATGATGAACATGCAACATTCATATTGTAAGCTATACCGTGGAGCATTTTCACTATCCATTTATGGTCCATATGGATACGTATCTGGTTTTGTATCTAGCTCTGGAATCCCGCCCCCATCAAAGTGTCGTTGCCCTTTGAATCCCGCTCCTTCCCACATCAGATCGCCGCTGCCCCTTGGATTCTACTATCGCCCCTCGGATTCTAATGTGCTACACTTTGGGGTGAGAGACAACATGGATGAAAAGGGCGACAAAATTTTTAACTGGTAAAACAAGTAAGGTCAAGTTAAGGATGATTTCATGCTAATGTGCTTTGTTAGTTGTTTGTTTTCATTTTTCCAACAATTTTATGTTACATCGCTGCAAGTTTTGTTCGACATGCAGGATTTCTGGAAGGTATCCTAAATGTTGTTTCTGGGTATGGTGGAATGGTAGGTGCTGCTCTTTGGAGCCACATGGACATCGATAAGGTATATTGTTTTATTCCGATAACTTACTATAATACATAACATTCGAGTAAGATTATGTATTATGGACTGTTCTGTTATGAGCAAGGTAGTTTAGATCAAATTAGGACATCCATTTTTTTCTGATAATATGTGTTGAATTTGTCCAAAATCAAAAGCACTTGAGACAAAATGTGCTGAGAAATTAAACAATTTAACTGAGTTGACTAAATCTTATAACAATTATTTAAGTTTATAAAAATTAACCAAGTTAAGTTCTATAAAAATTAATTAAGTTTTATAACATTAGCTAACTATGTTAATTATGCAGAGTGCATGTTTCTTACTATACTGAAAACCGGGAAAGAATAAAGCAATAAATGTAGCTTTGATAGTCATTTAAGAACAAGCAGTGGATGGGTATGAATTATATCCTGAGACGGCCTTCCCACTAGTCATAGTTGTAGCTAGTTGGTCCTCTTTCCAAGTATGTGAACAAAATTTCAAAATGAAAAGGTGTGTTCGATTTGATCCATTGGCTACAATATTGACTAGTGGGATGATTGCTGAGGAAGAAAGCAGAGGTCCTTGGTGATTCTGATTGCTGTTGTTGAGTCTTTTGTTTTTGCTTTATTCTTTCTACAACCACGTTTATTTTATGACATGCTATTAGTAACTAAATTACTGACTTTCTCCTCAAAAATTATTCCACAAACCAAATTGTTCAGAAAAAATTATGACCTGTTTGAAATCGACTAACAATGGTATAATTTTGCTATTTTGATCTTCCCATCAAATTCTAAAATCGACAACATTTTTCTCTTTTTAATTAATCGATTCTTATTCAATAATCTTATTGCATTTATCTACGTTTGAATGCATTTGAATGGTGTTAACTTTGGAATTTCGAATTCGTAGTTTATTTTGAATGGTAAAAACTAAATCCTTTTTGTTACAGTTCTAAATGGACAGATGCCATACTTCCTTTTACATTAAATAGATTGTATATAGTTTGTATACATATATTTTTAGTCATAGCCATATATAAATATAGTTATTTTGCAGTACAGTACGCAACGCATTGACTTGCTGCATCATATTTTAAGTCCTAGCTACATATTTTTTCTTCCTTTCGAACCCTTTTATTTTGTGAATGTTTGACATAACAATTACTAACATCTAGATTGCTTATTTGATTATTGCAGATGTTAGGGAGAAAATATCAAAAGCAAAGCAAGATGAACTCAATTGTTTGACTGGCCTATAAGTAAGTTATTGATGCAAATATATATGAAATATATGCATTGACATTAGAAAAGTTGCTCGAACAATATGTATGAAATATTATGTATGGATATGGGAAAAATTGTTCGAATGATATGTATGAACTATTGTATGAACATGCCAAAAGTTCTTTGAACGGTATGTATAAAATATTGTGCTTTAATTTACATATTTTTTTACATATTTTTTGTCAGCGAAAATATATTATTTTTTATATGCAAAGAAGAAATGGGTAAATGGATATTATATATAGGAAAAATTGAAACAGCGATGGATAAAATCTATAAATTAATATTACTTTTAATAGCGTTTAAAAAACGCTATCGTTTATAAAACGCTATAGAAAGTAACCATATGAATATGAATAACAAACGCTATAATATAACTAAAAATACGCTATAGAAATATGCACAAAAAACGCTATAGAAATATGCAAACCAGTGCTATAGAAATATGCATACCAAACGCTATAAAATATGCAAAGAAAACGCTATAGAAATGTGCAGTTTAAACGCTATAGGAAGTAACCATGAGATAATATTTCCTATAGCGTTTTTGCTTAATAGCACTGAGAAAGCGCTATAGACAATTTATTTTCCATAGCGTTTTTGTTCCTACTATTTAATGTTTATGGTCTACTATAGCATGTCATTCCACAGCGTTCTCTAAAACGCTACGGTTAGGTATAATAGCATTTTTTAAACGCTATGAAAGCCCCAGTTTGTTGTAGTGTGCATGCCTACTGACATTACGTGTACAAATGTACTAATATTATGTCTCATCACCACTCTTCTTTTTTCTCTCTTCCCTTCAGCCAGTACATTAATGGATGTTAATTCTCTGCCTTCATATATGGTTAAGCTAAATTTCCCTCGGTTAATTTCCTATTGAATCTTTCTTACAGTTTTAATTTTAATTGTAAAGTGTAAAATGTGAAAGATATATGTGAAAAATAGACTAGTTTCTACTTAAACTAACGCTATATGACTGCTTGATGCTTAACAATTGCACAACAAGAGAAAATAATACATTTGCTTTACCCTTAGCTGCAAAATTAAACTATAAAAAATAGCTGTGGAATTGTGAGCATTAACAAGTGTCATATCACATACTTCACTTCTAACTTTTTATTAAAAATGTTATTGTTTATGCATGTAAACAAAAAGGCACTATGGTTATGTTACAATAACTGAAAGCTAAATTTATGTAAATAGGCATTCCATTTACTTATATGTTATTACTTTATTTTCCAGTTCAGTTACTAGCAATTTAGTTATGCATGATGTTACTGGTACAGTCACTAACATATGGGTACAAGCACTGATGGACCATAATATCTTTATGTTGGTTAAAATCTAACTAATAAATACAGAACTACAACTATATATGTTGAAGAGCCAACTTATATATTATGATATATCATTCTTAGAAGAAATTATAAAGCAAACCAAGTCTTATATATTGAAACCTGAAAATACACATGCATATAATTCGACAACTAATTTACTTACTACCTAAAAAAGAAAATCAAAACCTTGTTTATTCTGCTTTACCTTTACTGTATTCTCATATATAAATGTTAAAATTGCCATATTGAAGTTTACTAACAGAATAGAGAGATCCATTTAACTAGTGAAAAGTGCTAGTCTCTCTTTGGTAGTAATTTTTTTTACTATATTACTATGAAAATTCAGAAATTCGTATTGTTGGAGGTATCATTGTTTTTTATGCTTTAAAGGTGGAGGCCGAGAAATCATTCCACTTCAGACTTGCTGCTATACTCAATGATGTTGAGGCAGAGGTAACAAACATTCATCTACCTTTTTTGACAAGTCAAAATTAGTATTATTTATTTATTTCTTTATTATTTCAGTCAATTATCTTGTGTAGATGAACATTGAAATATTCTAGAAGTCCGCCTCGAATACCTCTCTTTTATCAGCTACAATAAGTTTTTTTTAAAAGTCGAATAACTATAACGCCCCACTCCGAGAGCCTCATTAACAAAGGGTATTATATGGATAATACCGTCTGCTAATTCGGACAATGGAGTATAATGGAAGCGACCATGCGTAATCTTACTTTAACTATCTACTGAATACGTCGAAAAGTGGACTCTATTTTTTTTTCATCTCATGTGGTTCGACATATTCAATAAATACTTAAAGCAAAACTACAATGGCTAAAAGATCTATCAGAACAAAGCATAATAGCAAAATGAACATCATCACATAACAGCATCAGATAAGAAGCAAATAGTCTCAGCACAATACAACATCAAGTACAGATCCAAATATAAAAGTGGGTACAAAGCCACTACTCACACATCCGTGAGTCAAAAGAATATACACAAGGTATTCATAATATCAAAGTATCATAAAGGATGGATAACAAGCAAAGCTATCTATAGTATAGCGGATATATCCAAAGCGGAAGCACCGAAGCAAGCTAAGTCCAAGGCGACATAACCTGATACAACTCGGTCTGACCCGAGCATAAAATACTCATGTCAAGCTAGCTAAACAAATCAGTTAGATAAACTGAACAATAATCTTGATAAGATAATGAGGCAACATATAACATAATAATCTCTAAAAGAGAAACATATATCATGGTAAAAAAGACCAAAATCTCTCACATAGGGAAGAAACAAACATCTAAGTAGAGATGTATATCAAGCCTCATATCATTGGCATAACATAAACACAAGTGCCAGTGTAGGCATAAAACAAGTTCCACAAGGTAGTCGCGCTTATATCGTGTGGTTGCATAAAACCTTCACCGAATGGTGCTACACGAGGGAATATAAATCACACAGGAAAACATTAGCGTGCTAGTACTGTACTCAATCACACAGGAAATATACCCCAGTGACACACCCATCACTTTAGCTAAGGGGCAACACCTAAAGGAGACAGTCCGAAGACACTATCCAGAAGATGATGAGCCAGAAGGAGACAGTCCGAAGACACTATCCTAAAAGAAAATAAACCCAATGGAGACAGTCCGAAGACACTATCCCAGAGGTATCACTCAGGAAACACGCCGTAGTGGTAAAGGCTCGTAGGCCTAGTACTCGTTTACCACTAACGGTAGGAATGTGTCACGAACTCTTAGCAAGGAACCCGTAAAGTAGTAACGTGAGTCCCATACCCCAACGTTCGCACTAAACGGTTTACTAACCAATCGTAAGCTTCCACACTCAAAGCAGTGAAAAGTTTACCTCATGTCATGGTAAACTAGGCAAAAAGGCCAAAACGATCAATCGAATAGGTCGGGGATTAATCGGAAAGATAAACGCGCGGATTCATGGTCCGTGTTTTACCTAACCATTTAATCATCTTTCCACTTCGCTCGAAGTGTAGAAGAGTGTATATTTTACTTAGAAAATAGTTGAAGAAAACAGATTTTTAATCGTTTGAAAACCTCTTTTGAAATAGTCTTTGAAATTCTCCTATTATGGAGTAATTAATTTAATATTTAAAATAATACTAAATAATAGTTTCAAAAGCCAATTTGATAGAAAATCACATTAAAATGATTTATAAAATCCGTGCATGAAATCTAGAGACAAATCTCAAAGAAATCGGAAAAACTCAGAAAAATAATCGAAATTATACTAAGTATAAAATCGCTGAAAACAAGTCGAAGTCACTAGTTCGACGGCAGATATGAACCTGCAAACCAAGTCCAAATGGCATTAAAATTGGCAGACATGTAGACCAACATACCTGCTCCAAACTGCAAAAAGAATCGGGCAAATCCAACTTGAAACAAAGAAACTGCGTCGTCTCAAAGTCGGACAAAAATCACAAAACTCTGTTGTGTCAAAACAGTGCAAAGGTCCCACTTCGACGACATGGTCGAAGGGCCATATGAACCCAGATCTTGATGAAAATTTGCAGGAGCATAGTACAGTACTCCTACTTTGATTTTCAACAAGAATCGTTCAGTTTCGACTTGAAACGAAGAAATGGCAATGTTTCAAAGTTGGTCCGACGATAACTGAAAATGATCACTATTGTAAAACAGTTTCTGGGTGCTACTTCGGCAGTAGAAAAGAAGTATCTAACGCACCCAGATCTAAACCAAACTTTGCAGAATTGAATATCTCGACCTCATCTTTCCAACGAGACTAAAATTGATGAAATCCGACATCGGACCCGCTCGTAGCGAGGTTGCGAAGTTGGACGTTTGAACTACAATTAATCAATGTTTTTCAAAACAGTTTTTGTGTGCTACTTTGGCAATAAAAACGAAGTATCAAACGCACCCAGATCTTAACCAAATTTTACAGGGTTGAAGATCTCGACCTCATCTTTACAACGAGATTAAAATCGATGAAATCCGACATCGGACGAGCCCGGGATGACGTTGCAAAGTCGGGGTTCTGCGTTGAAAACAACGGGAGAAAAGAGACAGGCCTGTAGCTATGTACTAACAGGCCAGAGACGAAAACCCATAATTTTGGCATAGTAAACTTCAAATTCTGGCAAAATGAATAAAATAAAAGTTGTAGCTTAGTTTCTAAGCTTTCCGGAATGACCAAGACCGTCAAATTTCGATCAGGGTTGAAAATTCTATGACTAAAACAATTCTCAGATCTAAATTCTATATCACTGTCGTTTTGCTCTCGGGATAGTAGTAAGAATCCACAGTTTTGACCAAATTAACTTCGAAATTTCATGAAACTCAAAACATGAAACTTTTAGCCATATATCTAAGCTTTCTAGAACATCCAAAATTATTAGATTTGGATAAGAAATGAGTAACTTATGGCCAAAACAATTTCGGGTTTTTATTTTATCAACCATGTAGTTTGTTGTTAGGTAAGCAACAAACAAACGTGATTTCGACCATTCAAACCTCAAAATCATGCAAAGCTCAAAACATAGAAGTTATAGACTACAAAATAAGGTTTCCAGAACATTAAGAAAATCTTAATTTCGATTTAAGCTGAATGAGATATGCTTAATTTACTAATAGCAATATACTAATTTTAATTTCAGCTAGCATGTATTACAAGAAGAAGATCAACCACTCTTCACTTCAACCCTACAAGCTTCAATCTAATATCAAAACAAGTATTTCCTAAATTAAGGTTTAGGAATTTCTGAAATTGAAGAGGAGAAGAGATGGAGAAGATGAAGATGGAGTTTACCTTAGCTTCTCTTTGAATTTGGAGCACGAATTTGAAGTTTGCAATTGAATCTATGGTTTTGAATTTTAATTTCTGTTTCCTTTCCCCATTTTAAGTTGCTTGAGTGTTTAAGAAAATAGAAATGAAGTGAAGAGGAGAGGAGAGGGGCTGAACTAGGTTATATGATGAGTTGGATCAAACTCAAACCCAAAAAGCCCAACAGAAAATAGCAAAATTCAACTTACTCCAAACATATCGAAGCTTATACTCAACAACGTCGCAAATGCTATTTTGGACTCAATGGAAGTAGTCCTGAGTCCTAATTCGACCATTTGCAAAAAGTAGCTTTTCTGACTTAAATCCGATTAACGACGATATATTTAAATATAAAATCGTAAAATATGCGGATTGTTACATATTAGTTTGCACATTAAATTATAACTTGTTAAATTTTAGACATGTAAAAATATAGGAAGCAACAAAAAGATCACAACCGCTGTCTGCACCTATACTCCTTTAATTAGTAGTGTGAATTTTATATGATTTCTTGTTCAGCCTAATCCAATATTGACACGGTAGTGACTGGGTTGATTTCATGAGATGCTCAATATCCATAAAAAAAAGTTATATGCTTACATAGGCATCTTTTTGTATTTGTATAGGCTTAGACTGTTCAAGCCTGGCTTAGCTACTATGGTTAATTTTCCTCTTTTGTAAGGAACTATATGATTTAGCAACCGTATTCAAGAATGCTTTTATTGAGCTAGTGTTGAGCAACATACTACTTGTAATTACATTGCTATTAATGATATTCTGTGAATATCAAAGAATCATATGCTATGTTAATATATTACTTTTTACAATGTGATAAGTGATGATTACATTTGTTTTTATTTGCTTACGGATGTGAATCTCGAAATTCCCTACAGATCTGTAACTTGATTAGAACAAAACAGTTATCCCCATTAAAAATTAATTTTCAAGAGTATTTCGATTAAAAATTTACTATATATATGAACAAACATGGAAAATGTGTAATGCATAATATTGGATTGTGTAAATAACAGATGGAAACTGGGAAAATTAAACATGAGCCAATGATTAAAAAATAACTGCAAGTGTAGCTTTTTGTATGAACAAGAAATCATTTTGTTGCTTTCCTATAGTTTTGTTGGATAGCTTTTGTTGCTTTGGTTAGCGTTATGTCTGAACATGTATTTCTTGTATTTCTTGTTGCTTTTGTAGCAACAACAGTAAAAAATAACTGCAAGGGATAGCCTTTTGTCTTAACAAGTATAGTTTCATAAGGCAAATTCAAAACATATGCAATCCATATAAATGGTTATGGCTGTGGATTGTAAGGGAAAGTGACGCACTTACAGAAGTAAACTGCGCTAAACCAAAGGGACAATGCACACACAAAAAAGCTGGGCATGTGCAAATAAGCTGACGTAATGTGGTTCCTGTATGGGCAGGCTGCAGTAGAGGACAGAGAAGAACAAGAAACCTCTCCTACTAAAAAGATGAAAAATGGAGCGGCTGAGTGAGGCAAGACTTTTGAGAACTGACTAGGGAGGTAAAGTGAAGCAAGAGACTGGCGAAGTTTCAGGTTGGCGATAAGCATGCTGGTATTGAACTGATGTGGACGTATCCAGAGATGCATATACTGGTCTTGAGAACTGATGAGTAAACAATGCTAGTCACGTGAAATTGAGAAAGGTGATGCAGCATCCGGACTGAGAACACTGAAGCGAGAGCTGAAGCACTGCATAGAGACTGATGATGCTGATGCAGCTCCAATTATTTTTACAACAATAGTCCTGTAATTAAGACAACAATATTGAATAGTTGTAATAAATTTAATTTAATAATAGAGTTGTGTCATTGTCGTGACTATATAAACACTATTAGCAAATAGTTGTGGATATTATATTATGTATACAAATATACCATTGTTAAAGATAAAGCTTACATTGTTTTTGAAATGTTATAAAAAAAATTATGCTACTTTTTTGAAGTATTGGTAGAATTATTTTTACAATAGTTCTGAATAGTTGGCAAAAGTATATCTACGATGTTTAAACATGGTTTAAATAGCAAGTACGGCATTTGGAAAGTGTTATATTAAGATATGTAATAATGTTTTAATAGTGTTGTATAAAATTTGAGTATGACTTCTTGTGAATGTTGCTTATGTTATTTTTATTAACGTTTTAATGTTGTTTTAAAATTATGTTTACTACTTGTACATAGCGTTGAAAAAGCAAAATACATGGTTTTATGAATAATGTTTGACCATGTTTAAAGAGTATTGTATAAAATTCGAGCATAACTTATTGTGAATGTTGCATATGCTATTTTTATAACATTTCAATACCGTTTTAGAATTTTATTTACAACGTGTACACAACATCGAAAAAGAAAAATACAATGTTTTATTAATGAGGTAGAAAAAATTTCATTGATATTTATAATACATCGTAAAATTATATTTTACAAAACCTAGAAATTATAGTGCAATGTATTTCTAGTTGATATATTAGGTATGTGCCATGATACCGAAACGTTGCAAACATACTATTTATGAGGTCCTAAACAACACTAAATATTGTTGTGAAAGATCTATAGTTTATGCAACTATGGATATGACAACAGCATGATTAATGTTGTAAATGCGTTTTAACAATGTTAATTCACCGTTGTAAAAGATCATTCTACCTGATTTGTGAGATTTCATTTCTGTGTGACGATAAATTTTAATAAACCATTTAGTGATATACCTTCTAGTATGGGACTTTCGATAACACTTTTTCGGTTATTCTGTTCGGACTGCTAAATGTCTATCGAGTTAGAAAATAGCCGAATGAATTTTGAAATAAAATTTACCGCAAGCGCACGGCGTGCTATTGAAGTACGTGGCTAGTACAGGTCGATCCGCAGGGGATTGATGATTTTAAAATTCTATTCAATCAAATTAAACCAAAGTCGAGTGAATGTTAAGCTAGAGAATAAGAAAATTAGCTAACTAACTAAAAGAAAAGAGATGCAAATATAAGAGTTAAATGACAATTTAGAGAATAAATCGACTCTCTAGATCATGTAGTTCAACATATATGAAATTATAATCTCTCTTTTATGGTCATTAGTGCTTTAATTGATGTGCTTATCATAAGTATGGCATATTTGTGCTATTAATTAGCTAACATAAGCCATCAAACTATAACACATCCCTTAAATCACTTACTAATTTTAATGAAACTTGACAATGAAAATGAAATCTATTTTAAGTATGGTCTATTAACTATTTATTAGAAATATAGACCATCAAATTTTAATTTCAAATCACTTTCTTTTGCCATAATCATATTTTGATGAAGAGGCATTTGTGTTAGTGATTGTTTAAGTATAGCCTATTTGGTGTCAACAATATAGACTATCAAATTCAAGGCAAAAACAACAATGAAACCACTTCAATCATTCTTCATTAAGCACAAAAAGAGAGCATGAATTAACAAATAGTTGAAACTACATAATTAGAGAGCTTCATTACCCCTAAATTGAAGGGGTTTAGCCTCTCATATTTGTCGTTTGATTAACAAATGTAGCTTGCAACATGAAAGCAAAATGAAAGCTAAATGAAAGAAAAATGAAAGAAAACTATTCTAATTGCATAAAAGAAAATCTACACTACTAGCATGAAAGGAAATGAACATGTAATTAAAAGGAAACAATAATTAACATTGCATAAAAAGAAAAGAAGATTACATAAAATAAAAATGGCTAAGTAGCCATGAAAAGAGAAAGAGAGCTTTCTTTTATTTGATCTAAACTAGACTAAAGAGAAGGAGGCCTAAGAGAGACTAAGGGGAGGAAGAGGGTTACATGAAGATATGGGTATTTATACAAGTGTTAAACCCTAATTCATATTTTTGGGGAATGCCCAAAATGCCCTTGTAGGAAGTGTGGTGACCAAGTTATCATTAACTTCAATAATCCCTCACTTAAATGTACTTGAAGCCATTAATTCCATAAGCATGTGCATTAGCCTCTAATTTGTACATTAAGGTAGGTGGGTAGGTGTGGTCCTTCATTATCTTCACTTTGAATTATTTCCATCTTCATTTGTTCTCTTCACTCTTGTGCATACATATATCATCATGTAACCACTTGTAAAATTCACCAAATTTCCTACAAAACAACATAGAAAATTCCACATAAATTTTCAAAATTTAATAAATGCATAAAATTGACCATTTTGCCCTTATATGAAGATGAATATGTGACAATTTCAAATAATTTGAATTTTGGTTTAAACAAGTTAAAATACCCGATATGATCAGTTATTTAATTTAAATATATTAAATATGGTGGTAAAAATATGCACATTTACGTGCACATCAAATACCCCCACACTTATCTTTTTATTCGTCCTTGAATAAAGGAAAACTAAGATAAATCCGTTTTCGTAGGGAGCACGATTGCATTGAGCGTATGCAACAAGCCGTTAAACCTCTGGGTGTCCCTAGTAGGACGAGTGTTGTCTCGTGAGGGTTTTCAGCGAATACTACCCACAAAATCCAAATGCAGGATGAAAATATTTACAAAATGCAAGATTTATTTACAAAGAGATGAATGCGAGTTTTTGAAAATATTTACAATGAAGGATTTACTTTTAAATTAACACAAATAAGTTAAATATAGGTTTTGGTTATTATCTTGAAAATTTAAGTCATTTACTTGTCAAAATTTCCAACAAAAATTAAGTTATCATACCAAATAGATTATAGTTTAACTCGTTGTTTCGGTTGACAACAAAGTTTAATTATAAATGGATCCTTAGTTGATTATCAAAGTTTATCAAAGTGGTAATTTTTTTTTTCAATAACAAGTCAAATCAAATAAGTTAAAATATTGCTTGGATTTCATTTGCTTACTCTCTCCATTTTTTTTTCTTTTGAAAATTTTGTTGATATTAACAATATTTACATATACCTAACTAAGATAAACTGAAGCCGGATATATTACCCATGCACTTCCTTGCGGACTGATGTGAGGGGAATACAGAGCGTGGCGAGTGAATACACAAGTGTGAACACCTATTGACTGTAGGCGTTATTAAAAAGAATTTTTATATATATACACCTAACTCAGATATACTGAGGCCAGATATACCGATCGTGCACTGCCTTTTGGGCTTACGTGAGAAGGGTACAGAGCATGGCGAGTGAACACACGAGTGTGAACACATGACTCTAGGCGTTTGTTAAAAATTATATACATATATACAAGAAATAATTTTTTTTTTGTTGTTTTTTTTGAAAGAGAGAGTTTCGGAAAATTATCTTAGCACTATTTAACTTAGAAGACAAAAAAAATGTTATATCCTTTACTTTAAATCAACCACTTTTTAAAACAAAGATTTTTAATTAGGATATATTTCATAATTATCACGTATGAATCTCCCTATATACTAGTTAAACCATTATTATTTGTAATCAAACTTCATTTTTTTTGTTAAGACGAATAAATTTTCAAAACTTTCAATTTAATAAACCAAAGCCATATATTTATCCTATAGTGTTTCTTTAAAAATAAAACAAAATGCTTAAAAAAAATTTGGGAATTTTTTTTTGAGTTTTTAAAAAGCAAAAATAAATCATGAAAAATTAAAAATGAAGATGAGTCTCCCCCCACACTTGATTTTGACTATGTCCCCACAGTCAACCCAAGTGGAAGGAGAAAAAATAAAAATAAAAACATGTCCTTTATTTAAATGAAAATTAACGGTATTTACACGAGATCAGAAAGTATATCGTCAAAAAGTAAATGAAACGGTCTTCCAAAAACCGATTCATTTGTCTCGTCAAGTGTACGAGACACAGCTTAAGCTCGAAAAACCAAACCATAAAAGATTTCAAAGTTGAGTGTTGATTCGGAAAAACGAATGTCGTTTTATTAAAAATCATACGAGTTATTTCCTTTTCGATGATTTTTGGGGTCGATAAAACAATTGATTGAAATTCATGTTCATTTTCACCAATTTGAAATTCAAATTTATCATTGAAAACTTCTTCAAAATTATTGATTTCAAAATCAGAATGGTGATGTAACTCTTCCCTATCAGAGTTTGACAACTCATTTTCAAAAAGTCCAATGAAATCGTGTTCGTTAAAGTCGTCTTCCATTATTGGATTGTCAACAACTTCATTGCGTATCTCAAGTTCAAAATCCAAAGTTGTTGTATTCAAATTTTCAAAATCGAGAAAAGGAAGATCGAATTTTAAAATTGGTTCCACACCCTCAAAAGAATTGAAATCCAACTCAATTACCGTGTCTTCAATAACTTCATTAAGATTGTTATTTTCCACTTCAAAAGTTGTTATTTGAAAATCGTCGATTTGGGTAAAAGATGGATTATTGTTTGACTCGTCACATGTTGAAATTTGATTTTGATTTTCACGTTGTTTCATATATGTTTCAAACAACGAATCTGTGTGATCATCGTAAATTTCGTTCATTTGTTCAACAAAATCCAACGTATAATTATTGACTTGAGAATTTTCGATTTGGATTTGTTGAGAACAAAATTTTTCACCCATATCGTAATCAAGATTATACCCATTGCCAAAATTATTTGAAAAGTGGATCACATTTTCGTTCTGATTTTGAAATTCATTTTGGAGTTCAAAATTGAATTGGCATGGGTTATACTCGAAATCGTTTGAATTTTGAAGTAAATTCAAATTTTGATTGTTTTGAAAACATTGATTTGAGTTATCGCATAAATATGAATTACACAACTCATTTATCTCTTGATTTTGTTGTGTAGAGAGTTCGAGTAAAGACGAAATCATTTCAATGCTTTTTTCAAGATTTGAGGGTTGATCATCGTTTTGAAAATTTTGTTGTTCGAAATTCGAATTGTTTATACAAAAGTTGTCGTTAAAATATCCATACGAATTTGGAGTGAAATCATATGGATTATATTGATTTTCACAACTATTGTAAAATTCAAGTGAGTATGGAAATTCAGACATTTTCAAGACTGTTTTTGTTTTTTTAAAGGAAAAACTATTTACAAATGAAATTTATTTTTCAAAAGGGAAATTGATTTTTGTTTTGTTTTTTTTGTTTTTTAATTTTTTTTTTGTTTTTGAAAAGGTTTTATAATTTTTTTTTGGATTTTGGTTTTTCTAATTTTTTTTTTATTTTTGAAATTTCAAAGGAAAAGGATTTAAAAATTTCAAGGGAAAAGGAATATTCACAATTTTTTTAGTTTTGGATTTTTGAATTTTTTTGTTTTTTTTTAAAATATGCATGAACTAATGCAACTAAATGAATGAAAGGGTTAATTACAAATGATTTATCCTAAGTTAACCCAAAATTGTATAATCACGCTTTGTCTTAAATCAACAAGATAGTTCTCAGCCAGGTAACGGGCAGGAGTTATCGGTGCACCACGAATCACCGTAGCAATCCAACCGAAGGTTTAAGTACCTTTAGAGGAACAACCACTATAATATTTACGAATCACCGTAATATTTATAAATGGTTATTACTCTGCCGTAGCCTAGACACCAAGAAATTAAATTGTTCAAAGAAGACAACTTGCAAATATATAATTAAGAGCTATCGATGTCTAACCGTTATTATTAACAAATTCTAGGATGAAATGCAAAGCAGAAATTAAATGTGTATTAACAATGCAACTACAAATGGATTTTTGTTTTTTTTTATGAATTTTTCTTTTATAAAATGTAAGCAAACAACAATGCAAGGCAAATAAAAACAATATATATAGCAACCAAGCAGTTTTTTTTGGGTAAGCAAAGCGAAGCAATTATTTTTAGCAAGCATCTCCTTTCCTTTTCTGCTTTTACAACCTGAAAATAAAAACAAGATATATATACAGTTTTTTTATATTGAAGAAGAAACTAAAATAAATGAAAAACAAAACAAATTCTAAACAACCCTCGTTTTTTTTTGGAAGAGACTCTTTGTTTTTTTTTTTAATTTTTTTTTGGAAAGGCAACTTAAAAGTACTGTTTTACTAATGCAACTAAATGAATGCAAGGGTTAATTACAAATGATTTTTCCTAAGTTAACCCAAAATTATATAATCACACTCTGTCTTAAATCAACAAGATAGTTCTCAGCCAGGTAACGGGCAGGAGTTATCGGTGCACCACGAATCACCGTAGCAATGCAGCCGAAGGTTTAAGTACCTTCAGAGGAACAACCACTATAATATTTACGAATCACCGTAATATTTATAAATGGTTATTACTCTGCCGTAGCCTAGACACCAAGAAATTAAATTATTCAAAGAAAACAACTTGCAAATATATAATTAAGAGCTACCGATTTCTAACCGTTATTATTAACAAATCTATTACTTAAAAAGGAAAGAAGAAACCAAACAATTTATAGAACGACACCTGTCCTACCCCAATCAGTTCATAAACGCTAATCTATCCATTCTCCTCCATTTCACAGTACCAAATTGTCGTCCCATCATTTTTTACCCCAAACAGAAACGGCTTCCACTCCCTTTTCAGTTTCAGTTCCAAATTATTTTCATCTTCTCTCTAACTTACAGAATATGGTTCCTCCTCGCCTTTTTTAACTTCCCATTCCAACTACTACGTGTTAAACGTAGATGAAATAGCAACGACAACGTGAACAGTTGAATCGCTCAATCCAAAACTACATACGAAGATCGATTTTGAGGACAATGATTTGGAGACGAACACGGCCTGCTCAGGTACTGCCGATTTGGGGATGGAGGCCTCAACTACCTCAACATCACCGATTTCAGTTAATTATCGACTCATCTCGTAGGGAGGCGACCACCATCGTCAAATATTCCTTACACTTTGTTCGTAAGTGAGTTGTTTCCACAGTTTCTACTAGGCTGCTTACTGATTTTTGTTATCTATCTGCTTTCCACTTTGAACTAAACTTGCGCTTTTCTAACACCAACTGCTTAGTTCGTAGGTACTCCCTGATTTTATTTTTTTCTTTACGATATGGTATTTTGCAAATTTTTCCCTGATTTAAAAATCATTATTTTTTGATTTGGTTGAAATGTGTTTAATTGGATATACGCAGTTTCATATCACCATCACCTGTCCTTTCCTTACAGCAGTAATATGCCCTTCCTGATTTTGTTCGCCTCAACGATTCATTCACTGTGGGTGTTGCAATGGAACAAAAAAAATTAGTTTACCACTGCCTGAGTAAAAAGATTGATTGTTGCATTATGTAGGTCATAAATAGAAAGTTTTTGTTCTTATTTATACTACACTACTATTAATGTGGTACAGTCGGAATTTTTGTGCCATTCTTGAATTCGTCTACGCGAGTGGGATCCCAAAATTAGTGGTTGTTGCATATTCAAGTACATGCATTTCAGGGTGGACTCCATTTTGTACTTACAGATTTTGTCATGGATGGATGTTCCATCATCTATACCAGTATCTATATTACTTCTCATCATTGCATATTTTTCAAATATCAAATTATTCTTACCTCTCTCCTTCATAATCACCGATAGACTGATGCATCCCTATAATAAAATAAAGTACATATCAACAAGTACATAAGAGCAGGCTATATTTTTAAATTTTACCTGCAACATACAATTTTAATTTGGCAACAATTGAAATTAATCTGTAAAGCCTTGCTACTGATCGCTGACTGTCAATTCTCAAAATGTTCTACTTTGACGCCAATGAGTTGTTCAATATCAGTTCAAAAGTTTAGCTTTACCAACCAATAATAGTCGTATTCGGTTGGCTGGTTTCTCAGGGTTTCCATTTCTCTCTCTTCAAATATCTAATTGCCTTTCAATGCTAGGAATGTGTTTTTTTATTGTTGTTAAAGGGCATTTACAAATTGCAAACTGAGTTACTTCCATTATTTAATTCTTAAACAAGGATGTGTGCCGTGTATTTTTACTTTGGATTTTTTTGTCACCAAAGTTATTAGTGTTTTAACTGATATTGAATTGTGGTTGCAATTTTTGTAACAGGTGAATTTGTGCGCTGACAGTTCTTCAAATCTGGAAAAAAGACAATATTATTAATATTTGTCAACTTTTTTGAATAAGGAATAAAATATGCATGGTAATATATAAAATAGGTCTCAGCTACCTCTTATTACAAATAAATTTAACTGTCATTCGTTTGAGGGAATGGAAGAAGTGGTAGATAATAATGCACATGATGATATAACAAGTTTCCCAAAACCAGGTTATAGCATCCAGTATCGTGATATATACCTTTGCAGCTTGACTAATGAGATACTATTTAGTCGAAAGATCCACCCTGGCCAAGTAATTAACGATACTATGTATGCATCTGAAAGCATTTTGGTATTGGATTTTAAGATTGAGTATAACTATAATGTCTTTATTTATAGTTTGACATGATACGAAATATTTCTATATTTTGTCCACCTTGTAAATTGTAGTTCAACATGGAGCA
The DNA here is from genome assembly GCA_030737815.1 of Allium fistulosum. Lineage (NCBI taxonomy): Eukaryota > Viridiplantae > Streptophyta > Magnoliopsida > Asparagales > Amaryllidaceae > Allium > Allium fistulosum. Next base: position 274,411,205 of record CM060907.1, on the reverse strand, counting down.
ATCACGGTTACAACATGGAGTAAACCGTATGAAGATAGAGCATTGAAGCTGGGCCACAATACTATACAATTGATACGAGAATAAAGTAAGTTTCTCATTGTTGTAGACAGAAACAAACCATAGAACTTTAATATTGAATAGACATTTTTCGTCATTTGACTTTGGCCCGGTAGAGAATTTATTATACACAAGGATATATTGTATAAGCCAAAATAACATAACATGTCGATTAGTAGTTTATGGATGAGTGGTGCTTTTTTATCAGAAATGATTATTATCACTATTATTCATATCATCCATGCGCATTGAATATTGAGGTGTTGAATATGATTTGTAGGAAATGTGAACTGCATTTGTTTCAATTTGTGGGTATTATTATGTGACGCATTATCCTAGAATGGAGAAGACGAGGCAGTTGTTGGAACCTGCACAACTTGGAGAGCTTAGAATGGTAAGTTTATATACATAGCAATGGTATATTTTGAATGGTGCGATTGAAATGAAATGTGGGTTAATGCACAAATGAAACTTAAATTTTCTTATTAATACATAGTATTCTTCGTTATTTAAAAAGATGCAATCATATTTAAATTTAATAAATGAATAAAATGACTATATTGCTTAATGTATTTCTACATAGGAAACAATGTCTCATGTTGGTGACAGTAGGTTCATTATAACACATCTTCTTAGATTATCTACTTGAATCAAGAATGTATTATTGTTAAGTAGTATATTTTTTATGATTCATAGCAAATATGTAATATAAAAATTGTGAAAAGTCTTAAATTTTTTATTATATGGAGTTCACACACTAACAAGTAAAAATGATGCATTATGTGTTTGAGTATTTTGTTAGTTTTGGTAGCTTTAATTTATTTTACAATTTGATGCGCATAGAATAAGTTTGGATGGAATGTAGTTCATGGTCCAATGCTAAACTAAATCGAACATTTGATATAAAAATTAAATAATACATAATAAAATTTCAGATATACGGGAAAACAAATGGAAATCGGTAAACATTTGTGCTATTCTTATTTCCTATATTATACAAACCTCTACTATTAATCTACGTGCTCCACGTAATATTTATTCTCTAAGCATGTCATAGAAAATCATAATTTTTAAACCATATATTTTTAAAGATGAAAATCTACCTATTCTCACGATTTCACTTAGAGTGGCAACATGTGAAAATGACGAAGATATCTCATATGCTAAAGAGAATATATATATATATGTGTACAACGATAGAAGAAAGTGTTACAAAAGTGGATATTAATTGTTGAAATTGCGCTCTTCTTTATCATTGACTATTATTATACATGATTATAAGGTGGAATTTGTAGTGGGAATTTCGATCTCATTTTTTTTGGATGCATACATGTCATTATTTTAGTATATGTACTAATTATGAATACATTTCACAAGTTCATATTACATATACTATGCTGCATTTAGTTACCTAACATCAAGTATTCAGTCAACAAAATTTTAGATTGTAAATTTTAGTGATTTAGAGAACTGTGAAACTAATATAGACTTTTTTTATATATTTTGGAAGCAATTGATGATTATCTTTGCTATTTTAACACCACCATGGGTATATATATCAACAATATTGGTATGCTTTTAGCCTTTTATTATATATGTTACAAAGCAATTAGGAAAATATGGTTTGGCATGAATTTGCACATGCATCACTTTTTATTGTGCCGTGGTTGAATTCTTACTGTCTATTGGATAAAAGGAAAATGATCCTTACTAAAGTATGGTCGAAATATGACTATCTTTTATGATTTAGGGGAATGCATTTTGTATAACACTTGCAGTCAAATTCATAACCAACCAACAGTAATCCACTGAATAATTTATTTTGTATACTATAACATTATATTTTGATGAACAGCAAGTTTCAAAAGCCAGGTGTTATCTGACTAAATTATGATGTTCCAAGTTTAAAAAATAAAACGATCCATGTCAAAATGGAAAAATATATATAAATTAGCATACATAATTATTTAGTAATCATGCATGCATCATCCCATATTCATGAATTAAGCATATCCGTACGTGCAATACAGCTTTAATCCTTAGAGAAACAAATTTAAACCGAATATATCTAACTTTTACTCAACTGATCCATTATCTATTATTAAATAGGAAAACAGAAACCACACATTTAAAAGCATAACATGTGTCAACTAAATAATTTTAATAATCTCATAACTACAGTGGTGAGTACCCTCGATTCACTGATTGTTCATCTCTATTGGTTTCTGCATGAGTTTTTTCCATGGTTCCTATGCTGGAATGCCTTATTCGTGCACTTAATGTCAAACGTTTTTAGGTATGAACAATAATATTTAATTAAAAAGTATGCTTTGAATAATATTACAAGTGAAGTAATTTATGAATTTTTGTTTTTATCAAAATAATATTTATGTTGATTAAGTTTTGCATTTAAGAGACTGGATTCAGTTAGAGTTCTAATTTTCTAAACTAGGCTTTCTGTTGCTCTGAAATTCTGAGAAGTTTAACTAGAAATATTGAGATCATAATGAGGCTAATGCATTCTATTCTTAAAACTAATCAATCTCACAACACGACCTTTGATTTTTTTTACTTAATGCAATAGACCGTATTATGGCTGCAATTTTTGTTATTCTCCACATATATATTGAATCTAAAAAGGGGATTTTAATAAATTACCGTAATATAATAACCTCCATAAACAAATCATACCATTGTTCTCCATAAACCAAAATTTCAAGTCAATTGACTTCCTATTGCATAATATAGTATATGAGGCACTGACCTTAATTCATAAAAAAGTATATACATATTGATACTCCCCATCGATCTTTAAACATTGATATTTCTGAATTTTCTGCACACGTAAGCTATCATTTTTCTCTTTTCATGTAGTTATAGTAAAACAATTTTGTGTTTTCCATATTCTTTGAGTTGGTACACTAATGGTGACAAATCAGTTGATATAATCATCTCAGTTCATTTCTGAACTAATTTTTGTTTGATTATCGTAGTCACTCTTACTTTCATTATGTTAGTCTGACTGTAAACTAGAATCAATTTGGTTGATGCTATGTTTTAGTATATGTAATTATTGGAACTTTAGTGGAAGACTGTAAAAGATAAGCGGTTTATGTTGTTTCTCTTCTATTCAGGACCGTAGGGCAGTTCAAAATTGGACCGTTTACTATCATTTGTTCTATCCGCATCTTAATGATGAGTTACTGTATATAATTAACATGCTTAAATCTTCGGCAATTTTACTTAACATGTTTGGTATATCCATGAAATAAAATCTTCCTAGCTTTTGTTTAATATTCATATTTATTGGGAGTTGTTGTAAATAGTTAAGAGGTTCAAATCATTAATTGTTCAACAATATAAATAGCTTTGTATACCGTATTTAGTTGGTTTAAGTATATTTATTTTTCACTGGAAACCAAGAAAAAGTAGTATTGAATTTGTATGATTTAATGTCCTCAAATAACATAAATCCTCAACTATTTCAGTAATTTGTTTATGATCGCCTGTTTTTACCCAACATGAAAGTTAATCTGTGATGCTGATAGCCTGTTATTTTACAAGGGTACAACAGTCATGTTTCCAAGAGGTCAGGGATCAGTGAAAGCCAGCTCTTGCATGTATATGATGAGAGATTTTTTTATAAACCATGTACAGCAACTTTGTAGTTGAAATTTGTAAATGACGGGACAATCAAAATTGTCAGGTCTATGTAGCTTCCATTTTTTATCATTGATGTTAGACGATGCACAGTATATTTTTGTTGATTGTATAGAAATAAATCAAAAATTTATTATGAGGCATTGTTTATTTTTATCCTAGCATCATCTGACAACAAATACTGTGATAGATCTGTGTAACTTGAATTTTGTTTTCATTTCGGGTCAGCTAAATAGTTGTTACGTTCAATGTACCAAAATTTTGCGAAACGACTATTTATATGTAGCATCATTTTCTAATTTGTTGAAAATTAGTTAAGAATGTCAGATTTAGTTGCATCATATATGAATGTCCCTTTATTTGTACTCATTTATGTCATTATTTCACCAACTCTTAACAATCATAAAATGTGACATTATTTAAATATCCAGGGGAATGATTTTCTTCTTCTAAAGGTTGCACGGTTTTATATACGCACGTGCAATAATGTGAAACCTTGAATGATGGATGTACATGAGTTAAAAGAATATCCAAATTTTGTTTATTCAGAATTCGTAGTATAATGTTTGATAGTTGGAACATGGAGAAGGTTATACAATGCTTAAGTTTTATATATACTGGTATTTTGAATCATCTATTAATTGCCTTTATATTAACTTCAGATCACTATTTGTTATCTGAAATGTAAAGCGAGTCCCTATCACTATGCCTGTCAACAGATGCTCTCGGATGCGGATAGTGTCATATCCGCATCTGCATCCGAAATTATTTTCCGATGTTGGATATCCGCATCCACGGATAAGGACGGATATCAGATAATCATCCTATCTGCTAACCAACGAAAATCTAGAATTATAAAATGAAAATTTTAATTTAACATAAATATTTTTTCATACCAGTGATTATAAAAGTGTTAAAATTAATAAACATGATGATAAAAAATAGTTTCAAATAATTAATAAACATTGAATGTATATAATATAAATTACTAACTTAATAAACTAATAAACGAATATCTTTAGCTGCACTAAAATACACTTAATTTCAACTATAAGCTTTGATAAAAACCGAACGGATAATTTTCGGATGCAGATATCTTCATATCCGCATCCGCATCCGTTTTTTCGGATGTCGGATATTTATCCGCTTTTTAGATGCGGATGCAGACTGATTTCGTATTTTTCGGGTATTCACCGATTGCCCTAACTATCACTAAATTTTTGTAAATTTGGTCCTAACTTCTTTAACATCACATCCAACAAATAACTTCAGCCGCCAACTCATTTGTTAAAATTTTTAAAAACATAATTTTGCATGGCAATTTTAGCTGCATTTATTTAATGCAGTCTGTATTATCCCTTTCTGTAACTGCATTTAAACACATTAACAATATGCAGTAATAATTGCATTACGAAAATACAGTTATAAATGCATTAATATAATGCAGTTATAAGTTTACATGTTCGATCTTAATGCATAATTTAACCGCATTAAGAAAATGCAGTTATAACCGCATTAATAAATTGTAGTTATAACCGCATTAAGAAAATGCAGTTATAATTCTACATATTCGATCATAATGTACAATTTAACTGCATTAAGAAAATGGAGTTATAATTCAGCATATTTATTATTCTTGAACGTTCTAATTTGAATGATGCACTTATAATTGCATTGTGAAAGATGCAGTTTTAAATGCGTTATTTATATGGAAAAGAATACGCTTCTTCAAAAAAAAATCAATGATAAAATATTTATGTATGCATAACACATATCGTTTAAAAGATGATAAAATTTATGATTTATTAGTGAAAATGGTTTGTTGATACGATATTTCTACAAAAAGTTATTGCATTTCAAATATTGAAATCAAAATAGAATGTGAAATATTAATATGGGTATGAAAATATCAACTGGTCGCAAAGGAAAAACGCGGCTAAGGACCTAATTTACATAAAATTATAAAGGCAGGTATTTTGTATATTAAATTATATATATGGACTTGATGTCCAAACCCCATAAAATATTACATACTCATGCATCTACCGATATAGTCCATATAATTACTATATATTTATTTTAAAAACGAAAGGCAATCATTGAAAACTTCGTACGCATATAGAGTTTTGCAAAAAATTTCCCAATATTAACCGTAGTCACCATGTTGCATTTAGAACGAAAGGTAAGAAAAACATAATCAATCATCTCCTTTTCAAGATAATTTAATCAAAACAAAGTTACAATACAAAATTGACCAATATAAGTGTAGTTCATACACACAAGGGAAAAAAAATTATTAGCTACATTTTACAGTTTATCATCCGAAATTAGGATTTCAACAACTGCCCGTGTGCGTAGCACGGGCCACTCACTAGTTCTAGGACGAAATGCAAAGCAGAAATTAAACGTGTATTAACAATGCAACTACGAATGGATTTTTGTTTTTTTTATGAATTTTTCTTTTATAAATTGTAAGCAAACAACAATGCAAGGCAAATAAAAACAATATATATAGCAACCAAGCTGTTTTTTTCGGGCAAGCAAAGCGAAGCAATTATTTTTAGCTAGCAGCTCCTTCCCTTTTCTGCTTTTGCAACCTGAAAATAAAAAACAAGATATATATACAGTTTTTTTTATATCGAAGAAGAAACTAAAATAAATGAAAAACAAAACAAATTCAAAACAACCCTCGTTTTTTTTTGGAAGAGACTCTTTGTTTGTTTTTTTTTTGAAATTTTTTTTTATTTTTTTTTTGAACGTAAACTTGAAAGTACTGTTTTACTAATGCAACTAAATGAATGCAAGGGTTAATTACAAATGATTTATCCTAAGTTAAACCAAAATTGGATAATCACACTCTGTCTTAAATCAACAAGATAGTTCTCAGCCAGGTAACGGACAGGAGTTATCGGTGCACCACGAATCACCGTAGCAATGCAGCCGAAGGTTTAAGTACCTTCAGAGGAACAACCACTATAATATTTACGAATCACCGTAATATTTATAAATGGTTATTACTCTACCGTAGCCTAGACACCAAGAAATTAAATTGTTCAAAAAAGACAACTTGCAAATATATAATGAAGAGCTATCGATGTCCAACCGTTATTATTAACAAATTCTAGGATGAAATGCAAAGCAGAAATTAAACGTGTATTAACAATGCAACTACGAATGGATTTTTGTTTTTTTTATGAATTTTTCTTTTATAAAATGTAAGCAAACAACAATGCAAGGCAAATGAAAACATATTTATAGCAACCAAGTAGTTTTTTTTTTGGGCAAGCAAAGCAAAGCAATTATTTTAGCAAGCAGCTCCTTTCCTTTTCTGCTTTTGCAACCTGAAAATAAAAACAAGATATATATACAGTTTTTTTTATATCAAAGAAAAAACTAAAATAAATGAAAAACAAAACAAATTCAAAACAACCCTCGTTTTTTTTGGAAGAGACTTTTTGTTTGTTTTTCTTTCTTTTTTGAAGATTTTTTTTTAATTTTTTTTTGGAAAGAAAACTTAAAAGTACTGTTTTACTAATGCAACTAAATGAATGCAAGGGTTAATTACAAATGATTTATCCTAAGTTAACCCAAAATTATATAATCACGCTCTGTCTTAAATCAACAAGATAGTTCTTAGCCAGGTAACGGGCAGGAGTTATCGGTGCACCACGAATCACCGTAGCAATGCAGCCGAAGGTTTAAGTACCTTTAGAGGAACAACCACTATAATATTTACGAATCACCATAATATTTTTTTGAATTTTTTTTTGGAAAGGAAACTTATATGTACTGTTTTACCAATGCATCTAAATGAATGCAAGGGTTAATTACAAATGATTTATCCTAAGTTAACCCAAAATTGTATAATCACACTATGTCTTAAATCAACAAGATAGTTCTCAGCCAGGTAACGAGCAGGAGTTATCAGTGCACCACGAATCACCGTAGCAATGCAGATGAAGGTTTAAGTACCTTCAGAGAAACAACCACTATAATATTTACGAATCACCGTAATATTTATAAATGGTTATTACTCTGCCATAGTCTAGACACCAAGAAATTAAATTGTTCAAAGAAGACAACTTGCAAATATATAATTAAGAGCTATCGATGTCTAACCATTATTATTAACAAATTCTAGGATGAAATGTAAAGCAGAAATTAAATGTGTATTAACAATGCAACTACGAATAGATTTATGTTTTTTTATGAATTTTTCTTTTATAAAATGTAAGCAAACAACAATGCAAGCCAAATAAAAACAATATATATAGCAACCAAGCAGTTTTTTTTTTGGGCAAGCAAAGCAAAGCAATTATTTTTAGCAAGCAGCTCCTTTCCTTTTCTGCTTTTGCAATTTGAAAATAAAAACAAGATATATATATATACAGTTATTTTTATATCGAAGAAGAAACTAAAATAAATGAAAAACAAAACAATTTCGAAACAACCATCGTTTTTTTTGGAAGAGACTCTTTGTTTGTTTTTTTTTTGAATTTTTTTTTGTTTTTTTGGAAAGGAAACTTAAAAGTACTTTTTTACTAATGCAACTAAATGAATGCAAGGGTTAATTACAAATGATTTATCCTAAGTTAACCCAAAATTGTATAATCACACTCTGTCTTAAATCAACAAAATAGTTCTCAGCCAGGTAACGGGCAGGAGTTATCGGTGCACCACGAATCACCGTAGCAATGCAGCCGATGGTTTAAGTACCTTCAGAGGAACAACCACTATAATATTTATGAATCAACGTAATATTTATAAATGGTTATTACTCTTCTATAACCTAGACCCAAGAAATTAAATTGTTCAAAGAAGACAACTTGCAAATATATAATTAAGAGCTATCGATGTCTAACCGTTATTATTAACAAAAATGTAAGCAAACAAAAATGCAAGGCAAATAAAAACAATATATATAGCAACCAAGCAGTTTTTTTTGGTAAGCAAAGCGAAGCAATTATTTTTAGCAAGCAGCTCCTTTCCTTTTCTGCTTTTGCAACCTGAAAATAAAAACAAGATATGTATACAGTTTTTTTTATATCGAAGAAGAAACTAAAATAATAGAAAAACAAAACAAATTCAAAACAACCCTCGTTTTTTTTGGAAGAGACTCTTTGTTTTTTTTTGAAATTATTTTTGTTTTTTTTTGGAAAGGAAACTTAAAAATACTGTTTTACTAATGCAACTAAATGAATGCAAGGGTTAATTACAAATGATTTATCCTAAGTTAACCCAAAATTGTATAATCACACTCTGTCTTAAATCAACAAAATAGTTCTCAGCCAGGTAACGGGCAGGAGTTATCGGTGCACCACGAATCACCGTAGCAATGCAGCCGAAGGTTTAAGTACCTTCAGAGGAACAACCACTATAATATTTATGAATCAACGTAATATTTATAAATGGTTATTACTCTTCTGTAGCCTAGCCCCAAGAAATTAAATTGTTCAAAGAAGACAACTTGCAAATATATAATTAAGAGCTATCGATGTCTAACCGTTATTATTAACAAAAATGTAAGCAAACAAAAATGCAAGGCAAGTAAAAACAATATATATAGCAACCAAGTAGTTTTTTTTGGTAAGCAAAGCGAAGCAATTATTTTTAGCAAGCAGCTCCTTTCCTTTTCTGCTTTTGCAACCTAAAAATAAAAACAAGATATATATACAGTTTTTTTATATCGAAGAAGAAACTAAAATAATAGAAAAACAAAACAAATTCAAAACAACCCTCGTTTTTTTTTGGAAGAGACTCTTTGTTTTTTTTTTTGAAATTATTTTTTATTTTTTTTGGAAAGGAAACTTAAAAGTACTGTTTTACTAATGCAACTAAATGAATGCAAGGGTTAATTACAAATGATTTATCCTAAGTTAACCCAAAATTGTATAATCACACTCTGTCTTAAATCAACAAGATAGTTCTCAGCTAGGTAACGGGCATGAGTTATCGATGCACCACGAATCACCGTAGCAATGAAGCCGAAGGTTTAAGTACCTTAAGAGGAACAACCACTATAATATTTACGAATCACCGTAATATTTATAAATGGTTATTACTCTGTCGTAGCCTAGACACCAAGAAATTAAATTGTTCAAAGAAGACAACTTGCAAATATATAATTAAGAGCTATCGATGTCTAACCGTTATTATTAACAAATTCTAGGATGAAATGAAAAGCAGAAATTAAACGTGTATTAACAATGGAACTACGAATGGATTTTAGTTTTTTTTTATGAATTTTTCTTTTATAAAATGTAAGCAAACAACATTGCAAGGCAAATAAAAACAATATATATAGCAACCAAGCCTTTTTTTTTGGGCAAGCAAAGCGAAGCAATTATTTTTAGCAAGAAGCTCCTTTCCTTTTCTACTTTTGCAACCTGAAAATAAAAACAAGATATATATATATAGTTTTTTTTATATCGAAAAAGAAACTAAAATAAATGAAAAACAAAACAAATTCAAAACAAACCTCGTTTTTTTTTGGAAGAGACACTTTGTTTGTTTGTTTTTTTTTTAATTTTTTTTTTGGAAAGGAAACTTAAAGTACTGTTTTACTAATGCAACTAAATGAATGCAAGGGTTAATTACATATGATTTATCTTAAGTTAACCCAAAATTGTATAATCACACACTGTCTTAAATCAACAAGATAGTTCTCAGCCAGGTAACGGGCATGAGTTATCGGTGCATCACGAATCACCGTAGTAATGCAGCCGAAGGTTTAAGTACCTTCAGAGGAACAAACACTATAATATTTACGAATCACCGTAATATTTATAAATGGTTATTACTCTGTCGTAGCCTAGACATTAAAAAATTAAATTGTTTAAAGAAGACAACTTGCAAATATATAATTAAGAGCTATCGATGTTTAACCGTTATTATTAACATATTTTAGGATGAAATGCAAAGCAGAAATTAAACGTGTATTAACAATGCAACTGCGAATGGATTTTTGTTTTTTTTATAATTTTTTTTTATAAAATGTAAGCAAACAACAATGCAGGGCAAATAAAAACAATATATATAGCAACCAAGTAGTATTTCTTTTGGGCAAGCAAAGCGCGGCAATTATTTTTAGCAAGCAGCTCCTTTCTTTTTGTGTTTTTGCAACCTGAAAATAAAAACAAGATATATATACAGTTTTTTTTATATCGAAGAAGAAACTAAAATAAATGAAAAAAAACAAATTCAAAACAACCCTTTTTTTTTGGAAGAGACTATTTTTTTTTATTTTTTTTGAAATTTTTTTTTATTTTTTTTTGGAAAGGAAACTTAAAAGTTCTGTTTTACTAATACAACTAAATGAATGCAAGGGTTAATTACAAATGATTTATCCTAAGTTAACCCAAAATTGTATAATCACACTCTGTCTTAAATCAACAAGATAGTTCTCAGCCAGGTAACGAGCAGGAGTTATCGGTGCACCAAGAATCACCGTAGCAATGCAGCCGAAGGTTAAGTACCTTCAGAGAAACAACCACTATAATATTTACGAATCACCGTAATATTTATAAATGGTTATTACTCTGTCGTACCCTAAACACCAAGAAATTAAATTGTTCAAATAAGACAACTTGCAAAAAATATATATTTAAGAGCTATCGATGTCTAACCGTTATTATTAACAAGTTCTAGCATGAAATGCAAAGCAGAAATTAAACGTGTATTAACAATGCAACTACAAATAGATTTTTGTCTTTTTATGAATTTTTTTTTATAAAATGTAAGCAAACAACAATGCAAGGCAAATAAAAACAATATATATAGCAACCAAGCAGTTTTTTTGGGCAAGCAAAGCGAAGCAATTATTTTTAGCAAGCAGCTCCTTTCCTTTTCTGCTTTTGCAACCTGAAAATAAAAACAAGATATATATACAGTTTTTTTTATATCGAAGAAGAAACTAAAATAAATGAAAAACGAAACAAATTCCATACAACCCTCTTTTTTTGGAAGAGACTCTTTTTTTTTTTTTTGGAAACGAAACTTAAAAGTACTGTTTTACTAATGCAACTAAATGAATGCAAGGGTTAATTACAAATGATTTATCCTAAGTTAACCCAAAATTGTATAATCACACTCTGTCTTAAATCGACAAGATAGTTCTCAGCCAGGTAACGGGCAGGAGTTATCCGTGCACCATGAATCACCGTAGCAATGCAACCGAAGGTTTAAGTACCTTTAGAGGAACAACCACTATAATATTTACGAATCACCGCAATAATTATAAATGGTTATTACTCTTCCGTAGCCTAGACACCAAGAAATTAAATTGTTAAAAGAAGAAAACTTGCAAATATATAATTAAGAGCTATCGATGTCTAACCGTTATTATTAACAAATTCTAGGATGAAATGCAAAGCATAAATTAAACGTGTATTCACAATGCAACTACGAATGGATTTTTTTTTATTTATGAATTTTTCTTTTATAAAATGTAAGCAAACAACAATGCAGGGCAAATAAAAACAATTTATATAGCAACCAAGTAGTATTTCTTTTGGGCAAGCAAAGCGCAACAATTATTTTTAGCAAGCAGCTCCTTTCCTTTTGTGCTTTTGCAACCTGAAAATAAAAACAAGATATATATACAGTTTTTTTTATATCGAAGAAGAAACTAAAATAAATGAAAAAAAACAAATTCAAAACAACTGTAATATCCCGGAAATTTTAACAATATCAATTTAATAATCTGTTAAATAATTAAATTGATATTGATGATCTTTGATAATAAGATTTGAATTTAATTTAATAATCTGATTAAATTAGTATTAATTGGTGATTTTATCTTTTAAAAGTTAATAAGATAATTTTCTATTTAAATATATATATTTATTTATATTGTAAATAGAAGCTTTGGGTAAATTGGGAATTTAGATTTAATTTAATATGACTTTTCAAAGTTATTTAAATTAATAAATTTATAGTTTTAAAATACTTTAATTAGTTTAAGATATTTTTACTTAAGTTTAAATAAATAAATATACTCGTAAAAATTTGAGTACCCAAGTTGTTTATACAAAGATCATCAATATCAATTTAATTATTTAACAGATTATTAAATTGATATTGTTAAAATTTCCGGGATATTACAACAACCCTCTTTTTTTTGGAAGAGACTATTTCTTTGTTTTTTTTTTGAATTTTTTTTTTATTTTTTTTGGAAAGGAAACTTAAAAGTTCTGTTTTACTAATGCAACTAAATGAATGCAAGGGTTAATTAAAAATGATTTATCCTAAGTTAACCAAAAATTGTATAATCACACTCTGTCTTAAATCAACAAGATAGTTCTCAGCCAGGTAACGAGCAGGAGTTATCGGTGCACCACGAATCACCGTAGCAATGCAGCCGAAGGTTTAAGTACCTTCAGAGGAACAACCACTATAATATTTACGAATCACCGTAATATTTATAAATGGTTAGTACTCTGTCGTAGCCTAAACACCAAGAAATTAAATTGTTCAAAGAAGAAAACTTGCAAAAATATATATTTAAGAGCTATCGATGTCTAACCGTTATTATTAACAAGTTCTAGCATGAAATGCAAAGCAGAAATTAAACGTGTATTAACAATGCAACTACAAATGGATTTTTGTTTTTTTATGAATTTTTCTTTTATAAAATGTAAGCAAACAACAATGCAAGGCAAATAAAAACAATATATATAGCAACCAAGCAGTTTATTTTGGGCAGGCAAAGCGAAGCAATTATTTTTAGCAAGCAGCTCCTTTCCTTTTCTGCTTTTGCAACCTGAAAATAAAAACAAGATATATATACAGTTTTTTTATATCGAAGAAGAAACTAAAATAAATGAAAAACGAAACAAATTCCAAACAACCCTCGTTTTTTTGGAAGAGACTCTTTGTTTGTTTTTTTTTTGAAATTTTTTTTATATTTTTTATTTGGAAACGAAACTTAAAAGTACTATTTTACTAATGCAACTAAATGAATGCAAGGGTTAATTACAAATGATTTATCCTAAGTTAACTCAAAATTGTATAATCACACTCTGTCTTAAATCGACAAGATAGTTCTCAGCCAGGTAACGGGCAGGAGTTATCCGTGCACCACGAATCACTATAGCAATGCAACCGAAGGTTTAAGTACCTTCAGAGGAACAACCACTATAATTACGAATCACCACAATAATTATAAATGGTTATTACTCTTCCGTAGCCTAGACACCAAGAAATTAAATTGTTAAAAGAAGAAAACTTGCAAATATATAATTAAGAGTTATCGATGTCTAACCGTTATTATTAACAAATTCTAGGATGAAATGCAAAGCAAAAATTAAACGTGTATTAACAATGCAACAACGAATGGATTTTTATTTTTTTATGAATTTTTCTTTTATAAAATTTAAGCAAACAACAATGTAAGGCAAGTAAAAACAATATTTATAGCAACCAAGCAGTTGTTTTTTGGGCAAGCAAAGCGAATCAATTAGTTTTAGCAAGCAGCGCCTTTCCTTTTCTGCTTTTGCAACCTGAAAATAAAAACAAGATATATATACAGTTTTTTTTATATCGAAGAAGAAACTAAAATAAATGAAAATCAAAACAAAATCAAAACAACCCTCATTTTTTTGGAAGAGACACTTTGTTTGTTTGTTTTTTGAAATTTTTTTTGATTTTTTTTGGAAAGGAAACTTAATAGTACTGTTTTACTAATGCAACTAAATGAATGCAAGGATTAATTACAAATGATTTATCCTAAGTTAACCCAAAATTGTATAATCACACTTTGTCTTAAATCGAAAAGATGGTTCTCAGCCAGGTAATGGGCAGGAGTTATCGGTGCACCACGAATCACCGTAGGAATGTAGCCTAAGGTTTAAGTACCTTCAGAGGAACAACTACTATAATATTTACGAATCACCGTAATATTTATAAATGGTTATTATTCTGCCGTAGCCTAGACACTAAGAAATTAAATTGTTCAAAGAAGATAACTTGCAAATATATAATTAAGAGCTATCGATGTCTAACCGTTAGTATTAACAAATTCTAGGATGAAATGCAAAGCAGAAATTAAACGTGTATTAACAATGCAACTACGAATGGATTTTTGTTTTTTTTATGAATTTTTCTTTTATAAAATGTATGCAAATAACAATGCAAGGCAAATAAAAACAATATATATAGCAACCAAGCAGTTTTTTTTAGGCAAGCACGATGAAGCAATTATTTTTAGCAAGCAGCTCCTTTCCTTTCTGCTTTTGCAACTTGAAAATAAAAACAAGATATATATACAGTTTTTTTTATATCGAAGAAGAAACTAAAATAAATGAAAAACAAAACAAATTCAAAACAACTCTCGTTTTTTTGGAAGAGACTCTTTGTTTGTTTGTTTTTTTTTGAATTTTTTTTTTGGAAAAGAAACTTAAAAGTACTGTTTTACTAATGCAACTAAATGAATGCAAGGGTTAATTACAAATGATTTATCCTAAGTTAATCCAAAATTGTATAATCACACTCTATCTTAAATCAACAAGATAGTTCTCATCCAGGTAAAGGACAGGAGTTATCGGTGCACCATGAATCACCGTAGTAATGCAGCCGAAGGTTTAAGTACCTTCAGAGGAACAATCACTATAATATTTACGAATCACCATAATATTTATAAATGGTTATTACTCTGCCGTAGCCTAGATACCAAGAAATTAAATTTTTCAAAGAAGAGAACTTGCAAATATATAATTAAGAGCTATCGATGTCTCACTACGCCATAAATGGCCTACTGCAACACAAAAAAAATGTTGGCTCAGGCCCGAAAAATGTTGCCATAGGTCTATGGCAACACTTTTAGGGTGATGCAATTTTTGCCGTTGCCTTAGACCTCAAAGGCAACATTTTGACTATCTAAGGCAACATAAGTAATATTGTTGCAATAGAACCCTATTTGGGTCTATGGCAACACCCATAGGTGTCTGTAGCAACATTCAAAAATGTTGCTATAGATATTAACTTTATGAATTTGTGGGGCCCACAATGTAGAGCACATTTGATTTTTTAATAGAAATAAATATTTATTTAATAAAATGCTATTAGAATTTGATATTCAAACAGTAATTTATTTAAATAAATTTTTTATTTCAACATTTTAAATAGTACAAATTCCTGACTCCACTATTTTACAATTCAATGATATATAATACTGATATTCACATATACAGATATTCCTCACTACATCACTCAGTTCACTCATTACATATGCAGTTTCAATTTATACAGACACTGACAAATATATGACGAGCCGAATGCCGAGCCGAAGGCGAGCCGAGTGCCGAGCCGAAGGCGAGGCGAGAAGCGGGTCCGGGCGCAGCGCCGGCGGGGGTCCGCCTGATTCATCCGATTTCGGAAGATCGAGCCTTCTTTGAAACGACGTAAAATGATGCACAAATGAACACCTCCTGCGAATTTGAACACCTCCTCGATTATTAACAAATTCTAGGATGAAATGCAAAGCAGAAATTAAATGTGTACTAATAATGTAACTACGAATGGATTTTTTTTATTAATTTTTCTTTTATAAAATGTAAGCAAACAGCAATGCAAGGCAAATAAAAACAATATATATAGCAACCAAGCAGTTTTTTTGGGCAAGCAAAGCGAAGCAATTATTTTTAGCAAGCAGCTCTTTTCCTTTTGTGCTTTTGCAACCTGAAAATAAAAACAAGGTATATATACAGTTTTTTTTATATCGAAGAAGAAACAAAAATAAATGTAAAACAAAACAAATTCAAAACAAGCAGGAATTATCGGTACACCACAAATCACCGTAGCAATGCAGCCGAAGGTTTAAGTACCTTCAGAGGAACAACCACTATAATATTTACGAATCACCGTAATATTTATAAATGGTTATTACTCAGCCGTAGCCTAGACACAAAGAAATTAAATTGTTCAAAGAAGACAACTTGCAAATATATAATTAAGAGCTATCGATGTCTAACCGTTATTATTAAAAAATTCTAGGATGAAATGCAAAGCAGAAATTAAACGTGTATTAACAATGCAACTACGAATGGATTTTTGTTTTTTATATGAATTTTTCTATTATAAAATGTAAGCAAACAACAATGCAAGGCAAATAAAAACAATATATATAGAAACCAAGCAGTTTTTTTGGGCAAGCAAAGCGAAGCAATTATTTTTAGCAAGCAGCTCCTTTCCTTTTCTGCTTTTGCAACCTGAAAATAAAAACAAGATATATATATACAGTTTTTTTTATATCGAAGAAGAAACTAAAATAAATGAAAAACAAAACAAATTCAAAACAGCCCTCTTTTTTTGGGAAGAGACTCTTTTTTTTTCTTGAATTTTTTCTTTATTTTTTTTTTAAAAGAAAACTTAAAAGTACTATTTTACTAATACAACTAAATTAATGCAAGGGTTAATTACAAATGATTTATCCTAAGTTAACCCAAAATTGTATAATCACACTCTGTCTTAAATCAACAAGATAGTTCTCAGCCAGGTAATGGGTAGGAGTTATCGGTGTAACACGAATCACCGTAGCAATGCAGTCGAAGTTTTAAGTACCTTCAGAGGAACAATCACTATAATTTTTACGAATCACCGTAATATTTATAAATGGTTATTACTCTGTCATAGCCTAGACACCAAGAAATTAAATTGTTCAAACAAGACAACTTGCAAATATATAATTAAGTGCTATCGACGTCTAACCATTATTATTAATAAATTCTAGGATGAAATGCAAAGCAGAAATTAAACGTGTATTAACAATGCAACTACGAATGGATTTTTGTTTTTTTTTATGAATTTTTCTTTTATAAAATGTAAGCAAACAACAATGCAAGGCAAATAAAAACAATATATATAGCAACCAAGCAGTTTTTTTTGGGCAAGCAAAGCGAAGCAATTATTTTTAGGAAGCAGCTCCTTTCCTTTTCTGCTTTTGCAACCTGAAAATAAAAACAAGATATATACACAGTTTTTTTATATCGAAGAAGAAACTAAAATAAATGAAAAAAAAACAAATTCAAAACAACCCTCGTTTTTTTTGTAAGAGACTCTTTGTTTGTTTTTTTTTTAATTTTTTTTTGAATTTTTTTTGAAAGGAAACTTAAAAGTACTGTTTTACTAATGCAACTAAATGAATGCAAGGGTTAATTACAAATGATTTATCCTAAGTTAATCCAAAATTGTATAATCACACTTTGTCTTAAATCAACAAGATAGTTCTCAGCCAGGTAATGGGCAGAGTTATCGGTGCACCACGAATCACCTTAGCAATGCAGTCGAAGGTTTAAGTACCTTCAGAGGAACAACCACTATAATATTTACGAATCACCTTTATATTTATAAATGGTTATTACTCTGTCGTAGCCTAGACACCAAGAAATTATATTGTTCAAAGAAGACAACTTGCAAATATATAATTAAGAGCTATCGACGTCTAACCGTTATTATTAACAAATTCTAGGATCAAATGCAAAGCAGAAATTAAACGTGTATTAACAATGCAACTACAAATGGATTTTTGGTTTTTTTATGAATTTTTCTTTTATAAAATGTAAGCAAACTATAATGCAAGGCAAATAAAAACAATATATATAGCAACCAAGCAGTTTTTTTATTGGGCAAGTAAAGCGAAGTAATTATTTTTAGCAAGCAGCTCCTTTCCATTTCTGCTTTTGCAACGTGAAAATAAAACAAGATATATATTCTGTTTTTTTTATATCGAAGAAGAAACTAAAATAAATGAAAAACAAAACAAATTCAAAACAACCCTCGTTTTTTTGGAAAGGAGACTTAAAATTACTGTTTTACAAATGCAACTAAAT
The DNA here is from genome assembly GCA_030737815.1 of Allium fistulosum. NCBI lineage: Eukaryota > Viridiplantae > Streptophyta > Magnoliopsida > Asparagales > Amaryllidaceae > Allium > Allium fistulosum. The sequence goes on along the minus strand of CM060907.1, from coordinate 274,392,663 downwards.
GAATGTAAGGGTTAATTACAAAAGATTTATCCTAAGTTAACCCATAATTGTATAATCACACTCTGTCTTAAATCAACAAGATAGTTCTCAGCCAGGTAACGGGCAGGAGTTATCGATGCACCACGAATCACCGTAGCAATGCAGCCGAAGGTTAAAGTACCTTCAGAGGAACAACCACTATAATACGAATTACCGTAATATTTATAAATGGTTATTACTCTGCCGTAGCCTAGACACCAAGAAATTAAATTATTCAAAGAAGACAACTTGCAAATTTATAATTAAGAGCTATCGACGTTTAACCGTTATTATTAAAAAATTTTAGGATGAAATGCAAAGCAGAAATTAAACGTGTATTAACAATGCAACTACGAATGGATTTTTAATTTTTTTTTATGAATTTTTCTTTTATAAAATGTAAGAAAACAACAATGCAAGTCAAATAAAAACAATATATATAGCAACCAAGCAGTTTTTTTTGGGCAAGCAAAGCGAAGCATTTATTTTTAGTAAGCAACTCCTTTCCTTTTCTGATTTTGCAACCTGAAAATAAAAACAAGGTATATATATAATTTTTTTTATATCGAAGAAGAAATTAAAATAAATGAAAAACAAAACAAATTCAACACAACCCTCGTTTTTTTGGAAGAGACTCTTTCTTTGTTTTTTTTTTTGAAAATATATATTTTTTTTTTTGAAAGGCAACTTAAAAGTACTGTTTTACTAATGCAACTAAATGAATGCAAGGGTTAATTACAAATGATTTATCCTAAGTTAACCCAAAATTGTATAATCACACTCTGTCTTAAATCAACAAGATAGTTCCCAGCCAGGTAACGGGCATGAGTTATCGGTGCAACCATGAATCGTCGTAGCAATGCAGCCGAAGGTTTAAGTACCTTCAGAGGAACAACCACTATAATATTTACGAATCACCGTAATATTTATAAATGGTTATTACTCTACCGTAGCCTAGACACCAAGAAATTAAATTGTTTAAAGAAGACAACTTGCAAATATATAATTAAGAGCTATCGATGTCAAACCTTTAATATTAACAAATTCTAGGATGAAATGCAAAGGAGAAATTAAACGTGTATTAACAATGCAATTACGAATGGATTTTTTTTTTAATGAATTTTTCCTTTATAAAATGTAAGTAAACAACAATGTAAGGAAAATAAAAACAATATATATAGCAACCAAGCAGTTTTTTTTGGGTAAGCAAAGCAAAGCAATTATTTTTAGCAAGCAGCTCCTTTCCTTTTCTGCATTTGCAACCTGAAAATAAAAACAAGATATATATATACAGTTTTTTTTATATCGAAGAAGAAACTAAAATAAATGAAAAACAAAACATATTCAAAACAACCCTCGTTTTTTTTGGAAGAGACTCTTTTTTTGTTTTTTTTTGAAATGTTTTTTTATTTTATTTTTTGGAAAGGAAACTTAAAAGTACCGTTTTACTAATGCAACTAAATGAATGCAAGGGTCAATTACAAATGATTTATCCTAAGTTAACCCAAAATTGTATAATCACACTCTATCTTATATCAACAAGATAGTTCTCAGCCAGGTAACGGGCAGGAGTTATCGGTGCACCATGAATCACCATAGCAATGCAGCCGAAGGTTTAAGTACCTTCAGAGGAACAACCACTATAATATTTACGAATCACCGTAATATTTATAAATGGTTATTACTCTTCCGTAACCAAGACACCAAGAAATTAAATTGGTCAAAGAAGACAACTTGCAAATATATAATTTAGAGCTATCGATGTCTAACCGTTATTATTAACAAATTCTAGGATGAAATGCAAAGCAAAAATCAAACGTGTATTAACAATGCAACTACTAATGGATTTTGGTTTTTTTTATGAATTTTTCTTTTATAAAATGTAAGCAAACAACAATGCAAGGCAAATAAAAATAATATATATAGCAAATAAGCAGGTTTTTTTTTGTAAGCAAAGCGAAGCAATTATTTTTAGCAAGCAGCTCCTTTCCTTTTCTGCTTTTGCAACCTGAAAATAAAAACAAGATATATATACAGTTTTTTTATATCGAAGAAGAAACTAAAATAAATGAAAAACAAAACAAATTCAAAACAACCCTCGTTTTTTTTCGGAAGAGACTCTTTTTTTTTTGGAAAGGAAACTTAAAAGTACTATTTTACTAATGCAACTAAATGAATGCAAGGGTTAATTACAAATGATTTATCCTAAGTTAACCCAAAATTGTATAATCACACACTGTCTTAAATCAACAAGATAGTTCTCAGCCAAGTAACGGGCAGAAGTTATCGGTGCACCACGAATCACCGTAGCAATGCAGCCGAAGATTTAAGTACCTTCAGAGGAACAACCACTATAATATTTACGAATCACCGTAATATTTATAAATGGTTATTACTCTGTCGTCGCCTAGACACCAAGAAATTAAATTATTCAAAGAAGACAACTTGCAAATATATAATTAAGAGCTATCGACGTCTAACCGTTATTATTAACAAATTCTAGGATGAAATGCAAAGCAGAAATTAAACGTGTATTAACAATGCAACTACGAATGGATTTTTGTTTTTTTATGAATTTTTCTTTTATAAAATGTAAGCAAATAACAATGCAAGGCAAATAAAAACAATATATATAGCAACCAAGCAGTTTTTTTTTGGGCAAGGAAAGCGAAGCAATTATTTTTAGCAAGCAGTTCCTTTCTTTTTCTGCTTTTGCAACCTGAAAATAAAAACAAGATAAGTATACATTTTTTTATATCAAAGAAGAAACTAAAATAAATGAAAAACAAAACAAATTCAAAACAACCCTCGTTTTTTTTTTGGAAGAGACTCTTTGTTTGTTTTTTTTATTTTTTATTTTTTGAAATTTTTTTTTGGAAAGGAAACTTAAAAGTACTGTTTTACTAATGCAACTAAATGAATGTAATGGTTAATTACAAATGATTTATCCTATGTTAACCCAAAATTGTATAATCACACTCTGTCTTAAATCAACAAGATAGTTCTCAGCCAGGTAACGGGCAGGAGTTATCGGTGCACCACGAATCACCGTAACAATGCAGCCGAAGGTTTAAGTACCGTCAGAGGAACAACCACTATAATATTTACGAATCACCATAATATTTACAAATGGTTATTGCTCTGCCGTAGCCTAGACACCAAGAAATTAAATTGTTCAAAGAGGATAACTTGCAAAAATATAATTAAGAGCTATCAATGTCTAACCGTTATTATTAACAAATTCTAGGATGAAATGCAAAGCAAAAATTAAACGTGTATTAACAATGAAACTACGAATGGATTTTTGTTTTTTTTATGAATTTTTCTTTTATAAAATGTAAGCAAACAACAATGCAAGACAAATAAAAACAATGTATATAGCAACCAAGTAGTTTTTTTTTGGGCAAGCAAAGCGAAGCAATTATTTTTAGCAAGCAGCGCCTTTCCTTTTCTGCATTTGCAACCTGAAAATAAAACCAAGATATATATACAGTTTTTTTTATATCAAAGAAGAAACTAAAATAAATGAAAAACAAAACAACCGTCGTTTTTTTGGAAGAGACTCTTTTATGTTTTTTTTTTGAAATTTTTTTTTTAGTTTTTTTTAAAAAGGAAACTTAAAAGTACTGTTTTACTAATGCAACTAAATGAATGGAAGGATTAATTACAATTGATTTATCCTAAGTTGTAACGACCCAGAATTTTTGATAATTAAAATTCGAATATTTAATTGATTTTAAATATTAATAAATGAATTTAAGAAGTCGAATAATTTATTATTCGAATATTGGGTTTAATTTGATAATTAAATCGATGATTTAACGATTGAAATTCCAGAGATAATTGTAAATCGAGTTTAAAATGATTGAAATTGATTTGGGAAATTTTATTTAATCATACTGGAGTTATAGAAAGGTTATAGAACTTTCAGAATCGAATTTGGAGTTAAATTGTGAAAATCGAATATTTTAATATTTAATTATCGACTGTAAAAATAGCCAATTTTCGAACAGTCTCAGAATTGGACGAGACCAGTTTCATTGGATCCGTAATAGTTAGTTATTATCGGATTTCAATTTTCGTATCAATCGGAGTTGTCGTTTGACCGTGGCAGTCCGAAACGCATCGATATCATTTTAATTTAATTCGTCGAGTTAAAAATAGTCATTTTTCAAACGGTCTCGGATTTCGACGAAACCAGTTTCATCGGATCCGTAATGTGATATTATTGTAAGATTTCAAATTTCGTAATTTTTGGATTTACCGTTTGTCCGGTACAAATTAAAACGCCTCGAAATCGATTTAAATCGGTTTGATTTAAATTGATCGTTTACTGTCATATCTCACACCGACGATCGAATTAGCTTCCGAAACCTGTTCCATTGCGTTCGGAACGCGGGGTAAACCCCAGAAACGCCAGTCACCGCGCGTAAATCGGAGTTTGGGAAACCCGGATGAATAGTGTTCGTTTTATTTCTATAAATAGACGATTTAATTCACAAAAATAGAAAACAAAAGAGGCTAGGGTTTCCTCACGTTCAGCCGCCACCAACGAAACGAATGGCCAGAAAACTCTATCTTTCTCCCCTTATTTTCTTCAAATCCAAGCAATAATTCGAAAAACTTTCAACACGAAGATTGAAGAGATTCGCGAGCTCTTCAAATCCATACGGATGCGATCGAGTTTGGAGCTGTAAATCGATGGGATTTTGGTCAGGAGGGTAGGCCGTTCGTGTGCGATTTCAGGGGGCTATGCTCGACCGAGCTGCACGTGGTCATGGCCGTGGGTAGTGTTTGGATAGGCGAGTCGAATGGAAGTTTCTGATCATCGCCGAAGTGGTCGTGGTGGTCGCGTCGATTAGGGTTTCGTGGCGGCGTGGGTTCTTTCGCGTCCTGGAGATGTTCTGGGGGAAGAAGGCGCGCGTGAGGAAGATGAAGAAATTCATGGCCCAGATTGTCTTGTTCAAAAACGAACGGTCTAGATGCAGTTAGGTTTGGATATGTAATTAAAATTGTAAATTAATTATATAAAAATTCGTTAAAGTTTAAAACGATGTATCTCTTTCGTACGAGGTCGAAATTCGACGAAACCAGTTGCGTTGTCTTCGTTTTGTCGAGCTCTTCGCGATGCAACTGATTTGGAAGCGATTGGAGTCAGTGGAAATTTTGGATAAAATTAAACGGCTGTTTAATTTATTCGAAATAAAAAGCTGGAACGGAATTGAAATCACGGTGAGATTTTCTCACTCAAATGAATGTGGAATTATTTACAGTTATTGATTGATGATTGACTGTTTGAATGTGCTATTAGATATTATAGGATATATCTATATATATAGCAGTATATACATATTGGCATATGTATATATTGGATTGATTGATTCCCGCCTCGTATAGCGGATGAGACCCTATTGCGCCGTTAGTAAGCGGATTTATAAAAACCCATATACCGCGATAATTCCGTACTGGAGCGGAATTGGTATTGTGCTAACATCTGTGGATGCAGGGAAACAGGTTGGAGGGATCCAACTGGATTCCTCACCAGTAGTTATTTATTTACAGAATTGATGTATATTCTGTTATCATATGATGATATATGATTTTTGACTGTTATGATGGACTAATTGATGCTGTTGCATCATCGGATCCAGTTTTGAAATGTAAAAATAACGACTTTTAATTTAAAAGGATTTTTAAAGTGATTTTTGAAAATATACGTTTTATGGAATTTTTGAATTGATTTATAACGTAAAATTTTAAAGTTATAAAAGTTATAATTTTTAGTGAAATATAACCGATGTGTCGTTTTTGAAAATAAAAGTCGATTTATTTATAAAATGGTTTAAGTTGGGATTTTTGAATAACTATAAACGATTTGTATAAAAAGATTTATAAAATTGATATTTTATAAATCGAAATATCGGACTTATAAAACGAATTTTTTATAAGTGTTAAAAAGAAGTATAAAAAGGATTTCATAAGTGAATGAAATAAATAGATTTATAACGTGAAGTTATAAAGTGAATAGATGTTGTAGAATAAACGATTTATAAGTAATTTACTTATAAATTTGACTTTTGCACTTAGATGGGATATAAATAGAAATTGCAAAATGAAATGATTTTGTAAGTTGAAATCGTTATAAAGTACAAATGTGATTTATAAACGTTGTTTTATAAATCCGAAATCACTCATTCTTATAAGTGAATTTTTGAAGATTAATAAAATGAGATTATAAACCGGAGTTGTTATAGAAAATAGAAAATGGAATTTATAAACGTTGTTTTATAAATTCGAAAACAAATCGATTGAATTTGATAAATTAAATATAGAAGATTATCAAAGGAGATATATTCGCGATTTTGGATAGCGAATTATTATCAAAATAAAACGTGTAGAAAACAGTGAAATGTAAATAGTAAAGTATATTCACGATTTTGGATAGTGAATATATCGTTAAGTAAAATGGATAGTTTTGGAAAAGTGATATTAAAAATGAAGTTAAACATTTTAGAGATGGTTTTAAAATGTATTATGATATCGAATACATAGATTTCAACATTTTTATTGTTGAAATAGACATTTTCGAGAAATAAGGAAATGATGGACTATAACACTGTTGTTATAGTAAATGGTTTCCGAAAGGAAATGTTTTGATGTAGTATTGGGATTCACATATCTATCTAAATTCCGAATCCCTATACTAGTGATTTTGAGTCGTCGTAACGATGTTTTACGCAACATTCGTTTTGACTCAAATAGATGTAAAATTTATGATTTCCTTAAAGAATGAATATATACTTAATATTGATTTAAGTATATTGGATATTTTCAAATGTTGAAAATAAATGATTTGTGAATTACTTATTATTAAATAAGTATGGAAATGCTTTTCCAATATGAAATGAACTGTTTAGAGATTTTATCTTTTAAAGGATAAAATGAAATGTGGAAATTGAATATTTGAAATTTGTTTTCAAAACGGTTAAGTGTGGAAATTATATATCTAGTAAAGATATTTTTGGAAGATAAAATAATTTGGGAAAATTATTTGGAATCTGATGATGTTGCGCATCTTTATTGATAGTTAAATAACCGACTATCAATAATTACCTTTAGATAGGTATTGGTTGTGAATTGGATGAATTTGAATGCCACACTTATTTTTGAAAAATCGCTCACTATTCGGGTTAGCCGGGAAAGGACCATGGGGTCGTATAACCCATTCCGAATATGTGATACGTCGTTATGAATCGCATTCGAAGACCGGTGTTGAAGACCGGATATTTTTGAAAACGGAAGGATTACCGTCGAGTTACTCTACATCGACTGATCTTCGGTTTAGAGGTTTTATCACCCTTAGTGACGGGAAGTCCTGACGTGATTGAAAATTATCCGGAAATGCAAGGGCTTCGTGAGAAGTGCCTTCGGTTCTGTTCGATCCCGGAACAGACTTATATGGATTGTGTGTCTGACGTTACAATTTGAGATATAAAGCTGATTTCTTTCAAATACATTTCTGTTGGTGGCGGAGAATTTATTCTCTTAGCTTAACACCCTTCTCTGAGACGTACGAGCTCAGAGGTTATGTAGTTGAAATTTATCAGCGATATATCCCAATTTGGTAACGTGGCATACTGAGTGTTGCTGTGAAATGATCAGTGTTTGATCATTTGTGATATGATCATTTGTTTGATCTTATATCTTTGTGATCATAGGTTGATCATTTTGTTTGACCCGAAGCAGGGCTTTTTGAGAAAGCGTAGCTTTGTGGACGAGACTTCATCGAGCCTCACACCCCGGAAATGGTCGAAACAGGAAGGATGCGGCAAGGTTCTAGGGAGTAGCGCCCCTTAGTGTATGTCATTCCTTCTGGATAAAGGTGGTATCATGGTATGGAGCCCAGATACTTAACCTCTGTGGTTGCTGCACAGTTATTATTACTTTGTGGTTTGTTGGAAATCGGGGATCCTCGGGAAGATCGGTGACGATCGGGGGATGGCATACGCGTGTCAGTAGTTACCTATTTTTGCAGAGGTAACCCGGCCTTGTGTTGGCAGAGATCTAACCGTAATGTTAGGTTATTTCTCGGGTCGTCTATTCCAGGGACGTACCCATCGTGGATAGGAAGTTCCTTAGCCTGACCATTTGTTGGAAATCCAAAGAAACAATACGAGCCTTTACGATTTCAATTGTATAACCTGTCTCCTCAGGAGGCAGCTATAGCGGGCATAATATAATGGTACCTATGCTGGCTAAGATTTATATTCTACTTTCGAAATGTTTTCTACACTATGCACTAATAATAATATCAAAAAGAATTTGATTTTTTGCGTAGTAAGCATCTTTGACTATCATAAGAAGAAATCTCCTCCAAGTCTGCGTTTGCATTGTGTGTGTGGTGGGAGGTCTTATGGTAGTTTCATTTTCCAAAAGCATTGCGAATTGACTTTAAAAATATTTCTGTTGTTTAATTTAAAGAATAACTGTTTTACGATCTCACACCAGTCACCATGACTGACTCGGAGTTTATTGTTCCCTTCTAAACTCTGGGTGCCCACCAATTTCCACACGGGCAGCCTAGAGTTATATTATCAGGATATTCCGGATATTCTGGAGCTTTGGAAGCAAGCTGGATGACGAGACGTAGTATTTGTATCTGATAGTATTTATTCCGCTGTGTATTCTGTATGAGGACAAGTTATATAACTGTCCATTGTTGTATATTGACTCTGATGATTGATGTATATATAAACTGATATAGTTCTTTGTTTTAAAAGACTAGTAATTATCTATTGTATATTATTCCGCTGCGATATGTGAGATTCTGATATTGTCTCTGTTCTGTATCTGTTGTTGTTTTGTTGTTCTTCTTCTCTTTTTCTTCTATCTTCTCTTCCTCCTACTTTTTCTTTTTCTTAAAAACCATAACTTTTCGGGTTTCCGGCATTCGATTTCTCGGCAGTCGATAAAGTGAGTATCGATGTTGAATTTTCGAAAGTCGAAAATTTTCGGGACGTTACATTTGGTATCAGAGCATATGGTTAAGCGACAACCCTGCTCTGTTGGGTGTTACTCATTAGAGATAGAGTCAGTAGTACTCTAGAATGAGTTGAGTGTAATAATAGATACGAGTGCGTATTTGTTAGTGAATATAAAATTGTTTTATATTGTGATGATTGGTTTGTTGAGTGGTATATGGATTCTGGTCGGTATTGTCCGTACAACTCTATCGATAGGGATCTCTAAACACTTATATAGAGCAATTCGGCACAGTATTGTTTTAAATTGGGTAAATGAAATAATTTTACCTTGATTATATTTTGTATATAAGGAAATAATTTTTCAGAATTATTAAAGTGTATATGAATTGATTGTTAAGTTGTTTGAATAAGTTGAATTAAAACAACAATTGTGAAAGAGTAAATTGTATAAACCAATGAATTATAAAAGATGAAGTTATAATTAATATGATTTACAATTGTGTAATAATCTTACATATATAAAGTGAAGATTATATAAGTAAAAGATTTGTAATTGTGATTTATAATCTGAAATAAAATTCCAGAGAAGTTTTTGGAAATGTTTTGAAAAGAATTTGAAAATTTTGGAGATTTGGAAAGTTTAAATCTTTTTGATTTGAAAATGGATTTCGAAGGTTTTGAAAATATTTTTGAGAGATGAAAAGCTCTAAACTCTTTTCGGTCGCTGGAAAATAACTTCGGTAATGACTGCAGCATCACTGATGTTCATTTTCGGGTTTCCAAAAGAGAAATTGCTGCTAAATTGTTTTAAATGGAAGTTGTTTGGAAAATTTGGATTTTGTTTTGGAAATTCAAAGGATGATTTGAATTGTTTTCAAAATGGCTTTGAAAATATTGATAAACTTTGGAATACTATATTAAAATACTTACGAAATATTAATAAGTTGATAACTTATAGAATATTTGAGATTTGATTAGAATGGAATTCAAATTGAAAACGAATGAATTATGAAATGAATGAATAAAATTGCAATTGTAAGTGCAAGAGAATAAAAATTGAAATGTTAAAATTCATTTCGAATTTGTAAAGTAATGTATTGAAATAAAATTAGTAAGTGAGACTAATTGAAGAAATGACAAATTAATATGGTTTGGAATGAATTAAATTCATATGGAATTTGAAATCCAGTTTAATATGAGTGATTATAAACCAAAATAGTGAATTGAAAATAAATTTTGGGAATGAACGAAAGAATAAAACTGGAATTGAAACTGAATATTGAAAACAAATTTGAATAAAGTGAGTTACAATTTGTGATAAATTAGTAAATGAAACTAATTTAAAATGATACAGTTGTGAATGAAAGCTAATCAATAAAATTCAATATTCAGAAATTGAACTGAATCCAATTAAATGTTGGAATTGAATTCAAATGGAATTGAAATGTGAAATTGGATGAAAAGAATATATAACTTCAATAGTGAATTAGAGATGATATAAGCAGTTTATATTGAAAATTTTGTAACTGAATGTGCAAAATGGTTTGAATATATGTAACTAGATATTATGGCTAGTAGGATATACAGGTGTTATGAATTGGGATTTTAAACTTGAAGATAAATTTGAATTGCTCGAAAAAGGTATGTATTTAAATTTGAATATGAGATTTGATGACTTATTTCTCTAGCCGCTTGGCTTTTTCTTTTTCTTTTTGAAATCTGAGAGTCCGTAGGGACGTTTTGTAGTCGTGCCGTATTAGCCGCGCAAAGGAGACGCTGGCAAAATTTTTCGAAAATTTAGGGCGTTAGAAAAATTTTGAGAAATTTTGAAAGTTTAAATTTGAAATTTGAATTTAAATTTGAATTGAAGTAAAGCAATGTTGTTTGAAACTTATAGTTGAAGTTGAAAATTTAGTATGAATAATAACGAATCTTTAGTAGAAAGATTTGTTGTGATAAATTGATAAAACTATTAGATGTTGAAAAACAGTAGATGAGTTAAGGACCACTTTTCCTAACTTGTAATTTCGAGGACGAAATTCTTTTAAGGGGGGAAGTTTGTAACGACCCAGAATTTTTGATAATTAAAATTCGAATATTTAATTGATTTTAAATATTAATAAATGAATTTAAGAAGTCGAATAATTTATTATTCGAATATTGGGTTTAATTTGATAATTAAATCGATGATTTAACGATTGAAATTCCAGAGATAATTGTAAATCGAGTTTAAAATGATTGAAATTGATTTGGGAAATTTTATTTAATCATACTGGAGTTATAGAAAGGTTATAGAACTTTCAGAATCGAATTTGGAGTTAAATTGTGAAAATCGAATATTTTAATATTTAATTATCGACTGTAAAAATAGCCAATTTTCGAACAGTCTCAGAATTGGACGAGACCAGTTTCATTGGATCCGTAATAGTTAGTTATTATCGGATTTCAATTTTCGTATCAATCGGAGTTGTCGTTTGACCGTGGCAGTCCGAAACGCATCGATATCATTTTAATTTAATTCGTCGAGTTAAAAATAGTCATTTTTCAAACGGTCTCGGATTTCGACGAAACCAGTTTCATCGGATCCGTAATGTGATATTATTGTAAGATTTCAAATTTCGTAATTTTTGGATTTACCGTTTGTCCGGTACAAATTAAAACGCCTCGAAATCGATTTAAATCGGTTTGATTTAAATTGATCGTTTACTGTCATATCTCACACCGACGATCGAATTAGCTTCCGAAACCTGTTCCATTGCGTTCGGAACGCGGGGTAAACCCCAGAAACGCCAGTCACCGCGCGTAAATCGGAGTTTGGGAAACCCGGATGAATAGTGTTCGTTTTATTTCTATAAATAGACGATTTAATTCACAAAAATAGAAAACAAAAGAGGCTAGGGTTTCCTCACGTTCAGCCGCCACCAACGAAACGAATGGCCAGAAAACTCTATCTTTCTCCCCTTATTTTCTTCAAATCCAAGCAATAATTCGAAAAACTTTCAACACGAAGATTGAAGAGATTCGCGAGCTCTTCAAATCCATACGGATGCGATCGAGTTTGGAGCTGTAAATCGATGGGATTTTGGTCAGGAGGGTAGGCCGTTCGTGTGCGATTTCAGGGGGCTATGCTCGACCGAGCTGCACGTGGTCATGGCCGTGGGTAGTGTTTGGATAGGCGAGTCGAATGGAAGTTTCTGATCATCGCCGAAGTGGTCGTGGTGGTCGCGTCGATTAGGGTTTCGTGGCGGCGTGGGTTCTTTCGCGTCCTGGAGATGTTCTGGGGGAAGAAGGCGCGCGTGAGGAAGATGAAGAAATTCATGGCCCAGATTGTCTTGTTCAAAAACGAACGGTCTAGATGCAGTTAGGTTTGGATATGTAATTAAAATTGTAAATTAATTATATAAAAATTCGTTAAAGTTTAAAACGATGTATCTCTTTCGTACGAGGTCGAAATTCGACGAAACCAGTTGCGGTGTCTTCGTTTTGTCGAGCTCTTCGCGATGCAACTGATTTGGAAGCGATTGGAGTCAGTGGAAATTTTGGATAAAATTAAACGGTTGTTTAATTTATTCGAAATAAAAAGCTGGAACGGAATTGAAATCACGGTGAGATTTTCTCACTCAAATGAATGTGGAATTATTTACAGTTATTGATTGATGATTGACTGTTTGAATGTGCTATTAGATATTATAGGATATATCTATATATATAGCAGTATATACATATTGGCATATGTATATATTGGATTGATTGATTCCCGCCTCGTATAGCGGATGAGACCCTATTGCGCCGTTAGTAAGCGGATTTATAAAAACCCATATACCGCGATAATTCCGTACTGGAGCGGAATTGGTATTGTGCTAACATCTGTGGATGCAGGGAAACAGGTTGGAGGGATCCAACTGGATTCCTCACCAGTAGTTATTTATTTACAGAATTGATGTATATTCTGTTATCATATGATGATATATGATTTTTGACTGTTATGATGGACTAATTGATGCTGTTGCATCATCGGATCCAGTTTTGAAATGTAAAAATAACGACTTTTAATTTAAAAGGATTTTTAAAGTGATTTTTGAAAATATACGTTTTATGGAATTTTTGAATTGATTTATAACGTAAAATTTTAAAGTTATAAAAGTTATAATTTTTAGTGAAATATAACCGATGTGTCGTTTTTGAAAATAAAAGTCGATTTATTTATAAAATGGTTTAAGTTGGGATTTTTGAATAACTATAAACGATTTGTATAAAAAGATTTATAAAATTGATATTTTATAAATCGAAATATCGGACTTATAAAACGAATTTTTTATAAGTGTTAAAAAGAAGTATAAAAAGGATTTCATAAGTGAATGAAATAAATAGATTTATAACGTGAAGTTATAAAGTGAATAGATGTTGTAGAATAAACGATTTATAAGTAATTTACTTATAAATTTGACTTTTGCACTTAGATGGGATATAAATAGAAATTGCAAAATGAAATGATTTTGTAAGTTGAAATCGTTATAAAGTACAAATGTGATTTATAAACGTTGTTTTATAAATCCGAAATCACTCATTCTTATAAGTGAATTTTTGAAGATTAATAACATGAGATTATAAACCGGAGTTGTTATAGAAAATAGAAAATGGAATTTATAAACGTTGTTTTATAAATTCGAAAACAAATCGATTGAATTTGATAAATTAAATATAGAAGATTATCAAAGGAGATATATTCGCGATTTTGGATAGCGAATTATTATCAAAATAAAATGTGTAGAAAACAGTGAAATGTAAATAGTAAAGTATATTCACGATTTTGGATAGTGAATATATCGTTAAGTAAAATGGATAGTTTTGGAAAAGTGATATTAAAAATGAAGTTAAACATTTTAGAGATGGTTTTAAAATGTATTATGATATCGAATACATAGATTTCAACATTTTTATTGTTGAAATAGACGTTTTCGAGAAATAAGGAAATGATGGACTATAACACTGTTGTTATAGTAAATGGTTTCCGAAAGGAAATGTTTTGATGTAGTATTGGGATTCACATATCTATCTAAATTCCGAATCCCTATACTAGTGATTTTGAGTCGTCGTAACGATGTTTTACGCAACATTCGTTTTGACTCAAATAGATGTAAAATTTATGATTTCCTTAAAGAATGAATATATACTTAATATTGATTTAAGTATATTGGATATTTTCAAATGTTGAAAATAAATGATTTGTGAATTACTTATTATTAAATAAGTATGGAAATGCTTTTCCAATATGAAATGAACTGTTTAGAGATTTTATCTTTTAAAGGATAAAATGAAATGTGGAAATTGAATATTTGAAATTTGTTTTCAAAACGGTTAAGTGTGGAAATTATATATCTAGTAAAGATATTTTTGGAAGATAAAATAATTTGGGAAAATTATTTGGAATCTGATGATGTTGCGCATCTTTATTGATAGTTAAATAACCGACTATCAATAATTACCTTTAGATAGGTATTGGTTGTGAATTGGATGAATTTGAATGCCACACTTATTTTTGAAAAATCGCTCACTATTCGGGTTAGCCGGGAAAGGACCATGGGGTCGTATAACCCATTCCGAATATGTGATACGTCGTTATGAATCGCATTCGAAGACCGGTGTTGAAGACCGGATATTTTTGAAAACGGAAGGATTACCGTCGAGTTACTCTACATCGACTGATCTTCGGTTTAGAGGTTTTATCACCCTTAGTGACGGGAAGTCCTGACGTGATTGAAAATTATCCGGAAATGCAAGGGCTTCGTGAGAAGTGCCTTCGGTTCTGTTCGATCCCGGAACAGACTTATATGGATTGTGTGTCTGACGTTACAATTTGAGATATAAAGCTGATTTCTTTCAAATACATTTCTGTTGGTGGCGGAGAATTTATTCTCTTAGCTTAACACCCTTCTCTGAGACGTACGAGCTCAGAGGTTATGTAGTTGAAATTTATCAGCGATATATCCCAATTTGGTAACGTGGCATACTGAGTGTTGCTGTGAAATGATCAGTGTTTGATCATTTGTGATATGATCATTTGTTTGATCTTATATCTTTGTGATCATAGGTTGATCATTTTGTTTGACCCGAAGCAGGGCTTTTTGAGAAAGCGTAGCTTTGTGGACGAGACTTCATCGAGCCTCACACCCCGGAAATGGTCGAAACAGGAAGGATGCGGCAAGGTTCTAGGGAGTAGCGCCCCTTAGTGTATGTCATTCCTTCTGGATAAAGGTGGTATCATGGTATGGAGCCCAGATACTTAACCTCTGTGGTTGCTGCACAGTTATTATTACTTTGTGGTTTGTTGGAAATCGGGGATCCTCGGGAAGATCGATGACGATCGGGGGATGGCATACGCGTGTCAGTAGTTACCTATTTTTGCAGAGGTAACCCGACCTTGTGTTGGCAGAGATCTAACCGTAATGTTAGGTTATTTCTCGGGTCGTCTATTCCAGGGACGTACCCATCGTGGATAGGAAGTTCCTTAGCCTGACCATTTGTTGGAAATCCAAAGAAACAATACGAGCCTTTACGATTTCAATTGTATAACCTGTCTCCTCAGGAGGCAGCTATAGCGGGCATAATATAATGGTACCTATGCTGGCTAAGATTTATATTCTACTTTCGAAATGTTTTCTACACTATGCACTAATAATAATATCAAAAAGAATTTGATTTTTTGCGTAGTAAGCATCTTTGACTATCATAAGAAGAAATCTCCTCCAAGTCTGCGTTTGCATTGTGTGTGTGGTGGGAGGTCTTATGGTAGTTTCATTTTCCAAAAGCATTGCGAATTGACTTTAAAAATATTTCTGTTGTTTAATTTAAAGAATAACTGTTTTACGATCTCACACCAGTCACCATGACTGACTCGGAGTTTATTGTTCCCTTCTAAACTCTGGGTGCCCACCAATTTCCACACGGGCAGCCTAGAGTTATATTATCAGGATATTCCGGATATTCTGGAGCTTTGGAAGCAAGCTGGATGACGAGACGTAGTATTTGTATCTGATAGTATTTATTCCGCTGTGTATTCTGTATGAGGACAAGTTATATAACTGTCCATTGTTGTATATTGACTCTGATGATTGATGTATATATAAACTGATATAGTTCTTTGTTTTAAAAGACTAGTAATTATCTATTGTATATTATTCCGCTGCGATATGTGAGATTCTGATATTGTCTCTGTTCTGTATCTGTTGTTGTTTTGTTGTTCTTCTTCTCTTTTTCTTCTATCTTCTCTTCCTCCTACTTTTTCTTTTTCTTAAAAACCATAACTTTTCGGGTTTCCGGCATTCGATTTCTCGGCAGTCGATAAAGTGAGTATCGATGTTGAATTTTCGAAAGTCGAAAATTTTCGGGACGTTACATAAGTTAACCCAAAATTGTATAATCACACTCTGTCTTAAAATAACAAGATAGTTCTCAGCCAGGTAACGGGCATGAGTTATCGGTGCACCACGAATCACCGTAGCAATGCAGCCGAAGGTTTAAGTACCTTCAAAGGAACAACCACTATAATATTTACGAATCACCGTAATATTTTAAATGGTTATTACTCTGCCGTAGCCTAGACACCAAGAAATTAAATTGTTCTAAGAAGACAACTTGCAAATATATAATTAAGGGCTATCGACGTCTAACCGTTATTATTAACAAATTCTAGGATGAAATGCAAAGCAAAAATTAAACGTGTATTAATGATGCAACCACGAATGGATTTTTTTTTATGAATTTTTTTTTATAAAATGTAAGCAAACAACAATGCAAGGCAAATAAAAACAATATATATAGCAACCAAGCAGTTTTTTTTTGGGCAAGCAAAGCGAAGCAATTATTTTTAGCAAGCAGCTCCTTTCCTTTTCTGCTTTTGCAACCTGAAAAAAAAAAATATATACGGTTTTTTTTATATCGAAGAAGAAACTAAAATAAATGAAAAAAAAACAAATTCAAAACAACCCTCGTTTTTTTTGGAAGAGACTCTTTGTTTGTTTGTTTTTCAATATTTTTTTTATTTTTATTTTTGGAAATGAAACTTAAAAGTACTGTTTTACTAATTCAACTAAATAAATGACAGGGTTAATTACAAATGATTTATCCTATGTTAACCCAAAATTGTATAATCACACTCTGTCTTAAATCAACAAGATAGTTCTCAGCCAGGTAACGGGCACGAGTTATCGGTGCACCACGAATCACCGTAGCAATGTAGCCGAAGGTTTAAGTAACTTCAGAGGAACAACCACTATAATATTTATGAATCACCGTAATATTTATAAATGGTTATTACTCTGCCATAGCCTAAACACCAAGAAATTAAATTTTTCAAAGAAGACAACTTGCAAATATATAATTAAGAGCTATCGATGTCAAACCGTTATTATTAACAAATTCTAGGATGAAATGCAAAGCAGAAATTAAACGTGTATTAACAATGCAACTACGAATGGATTTTTGTTTTTTTATGAATTTTTCTTTTATAAAATGTAAGCAAACAACAATGCAAGGGAAATAAAAACAATATATATAGCAACCAAGTAGTTTTTTTTAGGTAAGCAAAGCGAAGCAATTATTTTTAGCAAGCAGCTCCTTTCCTTTTCTGCTTTTGCAACCTGGAAATAAAAACAAGATATATATACTGTTTTTTTATATCGAAGTATAAACTAAAATAAATGAAAAAAAACAAATTCAAAACAACCCTCTTTTTTTGGAAGAGACGCTTTGTTTTTTTTTCTTGAAATTTTTTTTATTTTTTATTTGGAAAGGAAACTTAGAAGTACTGTTTTACTAATGCAAATAAATGAATGCAAGGGTTAATTACAAATGATTTATCCTAAGTTAACCCAAAATTGTATAATCACACTGTGTCTTAAATCAACAAGATAATTCTCATCCAGGTAATGGGCAGGAGTTATCAATGCACAATGAATCACCATAGCAATGCAACCGAAGGTTTAAGTACATTCAGAGTAACAACCACTATAATATTTACGAATCACCATAATATTAATAAATGGTTATTACTCTGCCATAGCCTAGACACCGAGAAATTACTTTTTCCAAAGAAGACAACTTGCAAATATATAATTAAGAGCTATCGATGTCCAACTGTTGTTATTAACAAATTCTAGGATGAAATGCAAAGCAGAAATTAAACGTGTATTAACAATGCAACTAGGAATGTATTTTTTTTTATTAATTTTTCTTTTATAAAAAGTAAGCAAACAGCAATGCAAGGCAAATAAAAACAATATATATAGCAACCAAGCAGTTTTTTTTGGGCAAGCAAAGCGAAGTAATTATTTTTAGCAAGCAGCTCCTTTCCTTTTCTACTTTTGCAACCTGAAAATAAACACAAAATATATATACAGTTTTTTTTATATCGAAGAAGAAATTAAAATAAATGAAAAACAAAAAAAATTCAAAACAACTCTCGTTTTTTTTGAAAGAGACTCTTTGTTTGTTTTTTTTTTTTTGAAATTTTTTTTTTATTTTTTTTGGAAAGGAAACTTAAAAGTACTGTTTTACTAAGGCAACTAAATGAATGCAAGGGTTAATTACAAATGATTTATCCTAACTTAACCCAAAATTGTATAATCACACTCTTTCTTAAATCAACAAGATAGTTCGTAGCCATGTAACGGGCAGGAGTTATCGATACACCACGAATCACCGTAGCAATGCAACCGAAGGTTTAAGTACCTTCAGAGGAACAACCACTATAATATTTAAGAATCACCGTAATATTTATAAATGGTTATTACTCTGCCGTAGCCTAGACAACAAGAAATTAAATTGTTCAAAGAAGACCACTTGCAAATATATAATTAAGAGCTATCGATGTCTAACCGTTATTATTAACAAATTCTAGGATGAAATGCAAAGCAGAAATTAAACGTGTATTAACAATGCAACTACGAATGGATTTTTGTTTTTTATATGAATTTTTCTATTATAAAATGTAAGCAAACAACAATGCAAGGCAAATAAAAACAATATATATATACAGTTTTTTTATATCGAAGAAGAAACTAAAATAAATGAAAAACAAAACAAATTCAAAACAACCCTCTTTTTTTTGGAAGAGACTCTTTGTTTTTTTTTCTTGAAATTTTTTTTTGAAAGGAAACTTAAAAGTACTGTTTTACTAATGCAACTAAATGAATACAAGGGTTAATTACATTTATCCTAAGTTAACCCAAAATTGTATAATCAAACTCTGTCTTAAATCAACAAGATACTTCTCAGCCAGGTAACGGGCAGGAGTTATCGGTGCACCACGAATCACCGTAGCAATGCAGCCGAAGGTTTAAGTACCTTCAAAGGAACAACCACTATAATATTTACGAATCACCCTAATATTTGTAAATGGTTATTACTCTGTCGTAGACTATAAACTAAGAAATTAAATTGTTCAAAGATGACAACTTGCAAATATATAATTAAGAGCTATCGATGTCTAACCGTTATTATTAACAAATTCTAGGATGAAATGCAAAGCAAAAATTAAACGTGTATTAACAATGAAACTACGAATGGATTTTTCTTTTTTTTATGAATTTTTCTTTTATAAAATGTAAGCAAACAGCAATGCAAGGCAAATAAAAACAATATATATAGCAACCAAGCAGTGTTTTTTGGGCAAGCAAAGCGAAGCAATTATTTTTAGCAAGTAGCTCCTTTCCTTTTCAGCTTTTGCAACCTGAAAATAAAAACAAGATATATATACAGTTTTTTTTATATCGAAGAAGAAACTAAAATAAATGAAAAACAAAACAAATTCAAAACAACCCTCGTTTTTTTGGGAAGAGACTTTTTGTTTTTGTTTTTAAATTTTTTTTTTGGGAAGGAAACTTAAAATTACTGTTTTACTAATGCAACTAAATGAATGCAAGGGTTAATTACAAATGATTTATCCTAAGTTAACACAAAATTGTATAATCACACTCTGTCTTAAATCAACAAGATAGTTCTCAGCCAGGTAACGGGCAGGAGTTATCGGTGCACCACGAATCACCGTAGCAATACAACCGAAGGTTTAAGTACCTTCAGAGGAACAACCACTATAAAATTTACGAATCACCGTAATATTTATAAATGGTTATTACTTTGTCGTAGCCTAGACACCAAGAAATTAAACTGGTCAAAGAAGACAACTTGCCAATATATAATTAAGAGCTATCAATGTCTAACCGTTATTATTAACAAATTCTAGGATGAAATGCAAAGCGGAAATTAAACGTGTATTAACAACGCAACTACGAATGGATTTTTGTTTTTTTTATGAATTTTTCTTTTATAAAATGTAAACAAACAACAATGCAAGGCAAATAAAAATAATATATATAACAACCAAGCAGTTTTTTTTGGGCAAGCAAAGCGAAGCAATTATTTTTAGCAAACAGCTCCTTTCCTTTTCTGCTTTTGCAACCTGAAAATAAAAACAAGATATATATACAGTTTTTTTTATATCGAAGAAGAAACTAAAATAAATGAAAAAAAAACAAATTCAAAACAACCCTCGTTTTTTTGGATGAGTCTCTTCGTTTGTTTGTTTTTTTGAAATTTTTTATTAATTTTTTATTTGGAAAGGAAACTTAAAAGTATTGTTTTACTAATGCAACTAAATAAATGCAAGGGTTAATTACAAATGATTTATCCTAATTTATACCAAAATTGTATAATCACACTCTGTCTTAAATCAACAAGATAGTTCTCAGCCAGGTAACGGGCAGGAGTTATCGGTGCACCACGAATCACCGTAGCAATGCAGCCGAAGGTTTAAGTACCTTCAAAGGAACAACCACTATAATATTTACGAATCACCCTAATATTTGTAAATGGTTATTACTCTGTCGTAGCCTATAAACTAAGAAATTAAATTGTTCAAAGATGACAACTTGCAAATATATAATTAAGAGCTATCGATGTCTAACCGTTATTATTAACAAATTCTAGGATGAAATGCAAAGCAAAAATTAAACGTGTATTAACAATGAAACTACGAATGGATTTTTGTTTTTTTTATGAATTTTTCTTTTATAAAATGTAAGCAAACAGCAATGGAAGGCAAATAAAAACAATATATATAGCAACCAAGCAGTTTTTTTTGGGCAAGCAAAGCGAAGCAATTATTTTTAGCAAGTAGCTCCTTTCCTTTTCAGCTTTTGCAACCTGAAAATAAAAACAAGATATATATACAGTTTTTTTTATATCGAAGAAGAAACTAAAATAAATGAAAAACAAAACAAATTCAAAACAACCCTCGTTTTTTTGGGAAGAAACTTTTTGTTTTTGTTTTTAAATTTTTTTTTTGGGAAGGAAACTTAAAATTACTGTTTTACTAATGCAACTAAATGAATGCAAGGGTTAATTACAAATGATTTATCCTAAGTTAACACAAAATTGTATAATCACACTCTATCTTAAATCAACAAGATAGTTCTCAGCCAGTTAACGGGCAGGAGTTATCGGTGCACCACGAATCACCGTAGCAATACAACCGAAGGTTTAAGTACCTTCAGAGGAACAACCACTATAAAATTTACGAATCACCGTAATATTTATAAATGGTTATTACTTTGCCGTAGCATAGACACCAAGAAATTAAACTGGTCAAAGAAGACAACTTGCCAATATATAATTAAGAGCTATCAATGTCTAACCGTTATTATTAACAAATTCTAGGATGAAATGCAAAGCAGAAATTAAACGTGTATTAACAATGCAACTACGAATGGATTTTTGTTCTTTTTATGAATTTTTCTTTTATAAAATGTAAGCAAACAACAATGAAAGGCGAATAAAAACAATATATATAGCAACCAAGCAGTTTTTTTTTGGGCAAGCAAAGCAAAGCAATTAGTTTTAGTAAGCAGCTCCTTTCCTTTTCTGCTTTTGCAACCTGAAAATAAAAACAAGATATATATACAGTTTTTTTATATCGAAGAAGAAAGTAAAATAAATGAAAAACAAAACAAATTCAAAACAACCCTCTTTTTTTAGAAGAGACTCTTTGTTTTTTTTTCTTGAAATTTTTTTTTTATTTTTTTTGGAAAGGAAACTTAAAAGTACTATTTTACTAATGCAACTAAATGAATGCAAGGCTTAATTACAAATGATTTATCCTAAGTTAACCCAAAATTGTATAATCACACTCTGTCTTAAATCAACAAGATAGTTCTCATCCAGGTAACGGCAGGAGTTATCGGTGCACCACGAATCACCATAACAATGCAGCCGAAGGTTTAAGTACCGTCAGAGGAACAACCACTATAATATTTACGAATCACCATAATATTTACAAATGGTTATTGCTCTGCCGTAGCCTAGACACCAAGAAATTAAATTGTTCAAAGAGGATAACTTGCAAAAATATAATTAAGAGCTATCAATGTCTAACCGTTATTATTAACAAATTCTAGGATGAAATGCAAAGCAAAAATTAAACGTGTATTAACAATGAAACTATGAATGGATTTTTGTTTTCTTTATGAATTTTTCTTTTATAAAATGTAAGCAAATAACAATGCAAGGCAAATAAATACAATATATATAGCAACCAAGCAGTTTTTTTTGGGCAAGCAAAGCGAAGCAATTATTTTTAGCAAGCAGCTCCTTTCCTTTTCTACTTTTGCAACCTGAAAATAAAAACAATATATATATATACAGTTTTTTTTATATCGAAGAAGAAACTAAAATAAATGAAAAACAAAAAAAATCCAAAACAACCCTCTTTCTTTTGGAAGAGACTCTTTGTTTTTTTTTCTTGAAATTTTTTTTTTATTTTTTTTTGAAAGGAAACATAAAAGTACTGTTTTTTTTGAAAAAGGGTTCAAACTTTTCTATTAAGAATATAAAACAAGTCCAACAAAACAAAAGAACAATAGCCATTACCAGGCCCAAAGACAATACAAAACACTCAAACAATTCTATACTAGTTGAGCCCGTACAAATACATCCCAACACCCATTAGCAGGCCCAAGGACTGGAAGCCTCCAGAAAGTTCCAAACACTTCTCGTAAAAGAAAAAAGCAATACGACACCTTCATTCTCTTCATAACTCAACTCTTTCCTAAACAGCCTCGCGAGAAACAATAATGGCTGCCATCAAGGAGCAAAACTCCTCCTTTTACTTCCGTGGCGACGAAACAACAGCGAACTCACTAAAAGAAACAGCTGAAACTCGGACTACAATCCCTTCCAGAAACACATGAGTAAGTATACTATCTGAATTGACTTATACTTTGTTCCTTAAACTTCAGACTAACGAAGTTTTTTATGAGACCAGGACAGGGATGCTAAAAAAACTCTTAACAGCCTTCAACATACACTTAGTAGTTCAGATCTGAGATTCCACACAGATCTGAGAATTTTGCAAGACCATAGGAACATCAGCACTTCCTCAAGACGTCACTAAGCAAGATAAGTTTTTGATAAGGCTTCTTTTGTCCTCAGTAGAGTTGATTCCTTTGAAACTTCTAATCTGTCCATAATAAATCAATGTCTTGTTGTCCAGGACGAAACCACAGACATTTTGAGCCTCCTGCAGATCAATAAACTTAATAGCTACTGATTAGTTATGAATGCAAGACAATTATAATGTAATTTAGAGAGGGAGAGAAATAGCATTGTAAAATAAAACAGGTACTCGAAATCTGGAGCCAGAAGACATAGGAACAGGAATGTGGCAAAGGAAACAGAAATTATGATTATATCCCCAATTCAGCGTTGGGAGGTAAAACCCCATTTCAAAGCTATTTCAGAGTTCATGCCAGTGATGTTCTTGAAATATTTTGATTTTGCCATTCTGATGTTCATAGTCTGGAAAAATTTTAAGCAAACCTTCGACCCATCAGTAAAACGATTCTGGAAAATCCTTTCATTTCTTTCTTTCCAAATATGCCAGACGCAAACTGAAAGTGAAAGTTGAAACAAATCTGACTTGAAATTTTGTGAGCTAGATATAGAAACTATTTTCAGTAAATCCTCCTTCAAAATAAAAGAAAATGAACTCTTTGGCTTAACGAAAAACTTTTTACAACTCCAAAGCCAGATCTTTTCTGTAAAGTCACATTGAAAAAATAGATGGTCTGTATTTTCAATGTGACTATTACAGAACACACAATTCCGATCCACCATTATCTGCTTCTGAATTAATCTTTCTTTTGTCAAGAGAAAATCATTTATGGCTTTAAAAAGGCATACCGCCATTTTAGGAACATGAATTTTGTTCCAGACCATAGAAGCCCAAAACTTAGTATCAAACCTGGTTCGAACCGAATTCTAGACTTTTTTAAACTGATATTGCCCATCCTTAGAGCACTTCCAAGACCAGAAATCGCTCTCTTTGTTATTGTGAATCTTGACATCTTCAATTTTAGTCTGGATTTGAAATAAAAAGCTATACAAGTCCCACTTCCATTCACCATTTCTTAGAATCCTGCTAAGCGTCAAATTTTCTGTACCTGTTCTAAAAGCAGTATCCCTACCAATGCGTTCCATAATAGAACTCCCATTTAACCAAGGATCAAACCATAACGAAGTAGTTTTGCCGTCTACAATGTTAAGGGAAAGGCAATTCAAGGCTTCGTGTCTATTCTTTAATATAAATTTCCACACTCCAGAGTCATCCGAACGCCGGTTAGTATCCTAGAAACTTTTAAGCCCTATATATTTACCATGCATGAATACCGCCCAACTACCTTCTAAGTTGATAATTTTCCAAATCAATTTGATATATAGCGCTTTGTTCATCTCTTCTAAGTTTCTCAGACCCATACCTCCTTCTTCTTTTTGTCTACTTAAGACCTCCCAAGGGATCTTACTACTGCGACTTTTCCAAAGAAAATTTAATATCATATGTTTAATCTTTTGAACAGTAGCAACAGGAAGATAGAAACATTGCATCCAAAATTGTATTATAGGATATATGGTAGATTTTATAAGTTCCAGTCTCCCTGCTAAGCTCAACATTTTAGTTTCCCATCTGCCAATCCTAACTTTGATCTTCTCTATTAAAGGAGAACAATCCTTATCCCTCAAATTAGCACTTGACAGAGGAATACCCAAATACCTTATAGGAAGGGTTGATTGTTGAATGTTGAGGATCGAACAGATGTCTGTGCAGCAATCAACCCCTTGCCCAAAAAAGATGTTAGATTTCTCAGCACTTAACTCCAAACTAGTAACCCTTTTCAAGGTTTTAAAAACTTCATTAATAGCATTCGCAGTTTGCACATTGGCTTTAGTAAAAAGAATGATATCGTCTGCGTAAATCAAATGAGTCAATTTGTTACCAAAGTCTGTAACTGGAGAGATCAGACCACCCCTAACTTTTTCCTCCATTAGTAGCGTAAAGTATTCCATAACCAGGGTAAAAAGGATAGGGGAAAGCGGGTCTCCTTGTCTGAGACCATTAGAACCTTTAAAGTAACCGTGCGCTTCTCCATTAACAATGATAGAGAAAACTGGGGTCTGAATAAGGTTACCAATAATTTTAATCCATTTATCTGTAAAACCCAAGCTTCTTAACATATGAATAACAAAATCTCTATTAATCGAATCATATGCTTTCTTTAAATCAACTTTAATACACATGTATTTATTATCCTTTCTTCCGAGACCTCTAATTAATTCATGAGCTAACAAAATACCATCCCCTATTGATCTACCTTTGATAAACGCCGTCTGGTTATGGGATACCAACTTATCCAAAAAAGGACCCAGTCTATTACACAGGATTTTGGAGAAAACCTTGTATAAAGTGTTACAGCAGGCAATAGGTCTGAAATCTTGAATACAGGAGGAATGATCTTTTTTTGGAATCAAATGAATAAACGTGTGATTCCATTCTTTAATGATTAGACCCTTTTGAAAAATATCATTTAAAGCTTTATAAATAATATCTTTCGAAAGATTCCAATGAGTCTTGAAAAACAACGAGTTGAAACCATCCAGTCCTGGAGAAACAGAATCTTTAATTTCCCACAAGTCATTTTTGATTTCTTCTAAAGAGAAACTCTCATTTAAAAAGTTAGCCCCAAACTCAGATATAACCATTTTGCAAATAACTTCAGGAAAATGATCACATAAGGGTTGATTATAAGTTTGCTTGAAAAAATCAATAGCCGCTTCGACAAACTTATTTTCCGATACCACCTTACCGTCAACATTTAAGTTTGTCAAACGGTTTCTACTTCTTCTGTTAGACATTTTAGCGTAGAAAAAAGAAGATCCCTCATCGCCCATCATCAGCCAGTCACATTTAGCCTTTTGTTTGGCAACCATGAATTCTGTTTTTAGTGCTAAATCCAAATTAATCTTAGCATTTTGAAATTCCAAAGCTAAGTTGTGATCATTAGAATTTTCCAAAAGTTTCTGAAAACTAGAGCATCTCTCTCTCAGAACATTCACCTCTTGTTTGATATTACGAGAATTAGCACTCCATCTCTTGAGTTCTCTCTTAATATTTTTGAGAATGTTAATAACTTGAAACAAAGGTCTGTCGATGTGGTTGATAAACCAAAGTTTCTCAACCAGTGGAAAGTATTGATCGCATAAAGACCAATGATTCATGTATCTAAAAGGACTATTCTTAACCCTAGGGTTAGAGGTAAACGAGACGAGAATAGCATTATGATCACTCATCGTAGGAGGTAAGAATTCAACTAATAGATCAGGGAATAAGTTAATCCAGTCTAGGTTTGCAAACACCCTGTCAATTTTAGAGAATATATTTCGACACGGACCCGACCACCAAGAAAATTCATAACCTTTAATATTAATCTCATTAAGACCAGTATATAGAGTCATTTCATCTAATTCAAACAAATTATTAAAAGTTACTGGATTACCTCCCTGTCTTTTTGAGGGTCTACGGATGCAATTTAAATCCCCAAGGACCATCCATGGCCTATAAATATTTATAGCATCCTCCTGCAGGTTCTTCCATAATCTTTTCCTTAATTCATCAAAATATTGGGCATAGACAAAGGTCAAATTACATCTAAATTTCGAGGAGTTGATCAGTTCAATGGTAATGTGTTGATCACTCATACTTATAAAATTGAAATCCCAAGCTTTTCCATCTATAAGAACCATAATCCTGCATTTATAATAGCATGATATATTACTTATTATTTTCCATCCATCATCCAGCATTTTTTCCAACTTCAAAATCTCTGGAAACAACAATTTATTTTCCAGAATACCAAAACAACTAATTTTGTACTTGTCTATAACTTTCCTCACTTCTCCTATTCTGTTAGGATTGTGAAACCCTCTAACGTTCCAGCAGGCCACTGACATTATAAAACCTTGTTATTTCGGGTCCTCAATAATCTACTACTCGAGGACTCCCCATTGTCTTCAGAAGGAATACCTAACATCTGAACCCACTTGGGATTCTTACATACCAACTTATCCTTCTGAATATTATCAAACTCTATATCTTGATGCTTCGGAAGAAGCTGTTCTTCCATCTCCTCCTGAACTGTGTCAACATTATCATAACTATTTTGTTCCTCTGCCACTTTAGTCGTTCCTATGTCCTGATCCAGATTCTCTTGTACCTGTAATAAAAAACAATGATCAGTACCTCTCCTAAAATTAACATTATCATAAGTTCCATCATCAATATCTAAATCAGTAGTAGTTAAGGATATTGGAATAGAATTGTGATCCGATGATGACAAAGGGCGTTTGAGAATAGATATGTGAGTCGATGGTGATTTTGGAGGAGATGTTCTCAGATCTATGGCTCCCGGGGTAGTTGGAGAAGCAGGAATGAATGACTCCCTGTCTCCTTGATCAGGAGGACCTTCCGACCTGGCCAGAGGAACATTGGAGCAATCTTCACTGACTCCTGTTTCGGTAGTAGTAACATGATCTGACTCTATAACTTCTGTAATTGCCCCCTCACCCCGCTCTACTGAGGATACAACTTTTCCCAAATTCTGTTCCTGAGGTGAAATAACTATTACATTTGTAGATTTTTCCCTATCTTCTGGGCCTTCCGTCACTACATCTTTATAGGGGACATCCGTCCCTACATCATTATTGGCTCCGTTATCAGAATTATCAATAATAGAGGGACCTCCAGCATTGATCTCCTTATCAGGAATATTTAAAAACTCAATTCCACAATCAGCTAAACCAGGCTTGTCTGAGATGGCAGCTTGGGTCTTTTTAGGGACCCAGGACTTAGTCATTGGACATTCATCAGTTATATGTCCGAAACACACACACTTGCCACAGATGGGAGGAGGGTTTTCATATTCTACTTCCTGAAAGAAACTCCTCCCATTCTCGTCCCTACCTTCAATGGAATTAGGCATTCCATATTTAACATTAACCTCAACCAAAACTCTGGCAAAGGCTAGTCTAGATTTATTTTTTGTGGCCTCATCCATCTTAATAGGAACTCCTATGGTACTAGTTAGAGCGCTAATGGCCTTATTGCCCCATAATTTAAAACTTAAACCAGGAAGTCTAATCCACATAGGCAAAGAAGTAAGGAGATCTCTATCAGTTCTCATATCTGGGGACAATCTCTTCATAATAATCAGGTTCCGGTCCATAAACCAAGGACCTGATTTTAAAATCTTATTGCAGTCCTCCTCCAAACCAAATCTCACTACGAAAAAGCCATTGTTCCTAGAATGGACAGAAAACGGCTTCTTAGTTACCCAGACCCTATTGGCATATCCCTCAAACGTCCGGAGCCATGGTTTATACCCAACCACATACAGCAAAATGCATAAATCCCAACCTCCCTCCGCTTCTTTGATCGCCTCATCAGAAAGGGAACCTATCCTTTTACCATCCGCTACTGTAGGCTCTATATACTCCAGATCCAGGTTACCTAAATTGCCAATCGCTCCTTCTTTCACTGCCTCACTGTACGAAAATTTCTTTGCATTCTCCGAAACAGTGAAAATGATTTTAGAATTACCTCCTGACATCGCAACTTTCTGCTTAGGAAATTTAGGTTTGACTGTCCGCCCAGCATGATCCGAAAGCACCCTCCTACCCTCAGTTCTTCCTGTTCTTCTCGTTCTTTGCCCCCCCAGAGTAAGCCTCTAATCAGGACCCGAAGGAATTGGTGCCTTGCCCCTTTTCCTTCTCACCTCCTCCCAACCTTCCGCATCCCGCAAAGATCCCATGATTCCAGTTATGAGGAGATAGAAGTGAAGATCGGAAATAAGAAAATAACGGAGAAAATTAAGAAAACTAGGAAGAAACGAAAGAGAAAAAAAAAGGAGAAAAGGGAAGAACCCTAATCTCCAGATCTAGATCTGGAAGCTACCATGGATATTAGAACTAAGGGAGAACTGAATATAGATTTAATGTAATAACGTTATAAATGAATGCAACTAAATGAATGCAAGGGTTAATTACAAATGATTTATCCTAACTTAATCCAAAATTGTATAATCACACTCTGTCATAAATCAACAAGATAGTTCTCAGCCAGGTAACGGGCAGGAGTTATCGGTGCACCACGAATCACCGTAGCAATCCAACCGAAGGTTTAAGTACCTTAAGAGGAACAACCACTATAATATTTACGAATCAACATAATATTTATAAATGGTTATTACTCTGCCGTAGCCTAGACACCAAGAAATTAAATTGTTCAAAGAAGACAACTTGCAAATATATAATTAAGAGCTATCGATGTCTAACCGTTATTATTAACAAATTCTAGGATGAAATGCAAAGCAGAAATTAAACGTGTATTAAAAATGCAACTACGAATGGATTTTTGTTTTTTTTATGAATTTTTCTTTTATAAAATGTAAGCAAACAAAAATGCAAGGTAAATAAAAACAATATATATAGCAACCAAGCAGTTTTTTTTGGGCAAGTAAAGCGAAGCAATTATTTTTAGCAAGCAGCTCCTTTCCTTTTCTGCTTTTGCAACCTGAAAATAAAAACAAGATATATATACAATTTATTTTATATCGAAGAAGAAACTAAAATAAATGAAAAACAAAACTAATTCAAAACAACCCTCGTTTTTTTTGGAAGAGGCTCTTTGTTTGTTTTTTTTGAAATTTTTTTTTATTTTTTATTTGGAAAGGAAACTTAAAAGTACTGTTTTACTAATGCAACTAAATGAATGCAAGGGTTAATTACAAATGATTTATCATAAGTTATCCCAAAATTGTATAATCACACTCTGTCTTAAATCAACAAGATAGTCCTCAGCCAGGTAATGGGCAGGAGTTATCGGTGCACCGCGAATCACCGTAGCGATGCAGCCGAAGGTTTAAGAACCTTCAGAGGAACAACCACTATAATATTTATGAATCACCGTAATATTTATAAATGGTTATTACTCTGCCGTAGCCTAGACACCAAGAAATTAAATTGTTCAAAGAAGACAACTTGCTAATATATAATTAAGAGCTATCGATGTCTAACCGTTCTTATTAACAAATTCTAGGATGAAATGCAAAGCAGAAATTAAACGTGTATTAACAATGCAACTACGAACGGATTTTTGTAATTTTTTATGAATTTTTCTTTTATAAAATGTAAGCAAACAACAATGCAAGGCAAATAAAAACAATATATATAGCAACCAAGATGTTTTTTTAGGCAAGCAAAGCGAAGCAATTATTTTTAGGAAGCAGCTCCTTTCCTTTTCTGCTTTTGCAACCTGAAAATAAAAACAAGATATATATACTGTTTTTTTAAAATTGAAGAAGAAACTAAAATAAATGAAAAACAAAACAAATTCAGGACAACCCACGTTTTTTTTAGACGAGACACTTTGTTTGTTTTTATTTTTGAATTTTTTTTTTGGAAAGGAAACTTAAAAGTACTGTTTTACTAATGCAACAAAATGAATGCAATGGTTAATTACAAATGATTTATCCTAAGTTAACCCAAAATTGTATAATCACACTCTGTCTTAAATCAACAAGATAGTTCTCAGCCAGGTAATGGGCAGGAGTTATCGGTGCCCCACGAATCACCGTAGCAATGCAACCGAAGGTTTAAGTACCTTCAGAGGAATAACCACTATAATATTTACGAATCACCGTAATATTTATAAATGGTTATTACTCTACCGTAGCCTAGACACCAAGAAATTAAATTGTTCAAAGAAGACAACTTGCAAATATATAAATAAGGGCTATCGACGCCTAACCGTTATTATTAATAAATTCTAGGATGAAATGCAAAGCAGAAATTAAACGTGTACTAACAATGCAACTACGAATGGATTTTTGTTTTTTTTATGAATTTTTCTTTTATAAAATGTAAGCAAATAACAATGTAAGGCAAATAAAAACAATATATATAGCAACCAAGTAGTTTTTTTTTGGGCAAGCAAAGCGAAGCAATTATTTTTAGCAAGCAGCTCCTTTCCTTTTCTGCATTTGCAACCTGAAAATAAAAAAAAGATATATATAGAGTTTTTTTTTAAATCGAAGAAGAAACTAAAATAAATGAAAAACAGAACAAATTCAGAACAACCCACGTTTTTTTAGACGAGACACTTTGTTTGTTTTTATTTTTGAAATTTTTTTTTTGGAAAGGAAACTTAAAAGTACTGTTTTACTAATGCAACTAAATGAAATGCAAGGATTAATTACAAATAATTTATCCTAAGTTATCCCAAAATTGTATAATCACACTTTGTCTTAAATCAACAAAATAGTTCTCAGCCAGGTAACGGGCAGGAGTTATCGGTGCACTACGAATCACCGTAGTAATGCAGCCGAAGGTTTAAGTACCTTCAGAGGAACAACCACTATAATATTTACGAATCACCGTAATATTTATAAATGGTTATTACTCTGTCGTCGCCTAGACACCAAGAAATTAAATTATTCAAAGAAGACAACTTGCAAATATATAATTAAGAGCTATCGACGTCTAACCGTTATTATTAACAAATTCTAGGATGAAATGCAAAGCAGAAATTAAACGTGTATTAACAATGCAACTACGAATGGATTTTTGTTTTTTTTATGAATTTTTCTTTTATAAAATGTAAGAAAACAACAATGCAAGTCAAATAAAAATAATATATATAGCAACCAAGCAGTTTTTTTGGGCAAGCAAAGCAAAGCATTTATTTTTAGTAAGCAACTCCTTTTCTTTTCTGCTTTTGCAACCTAAAAATAAAAACAAGGTATATATATAGTTTTTTTTATATCGAAGAAGAAACTAAAATAAATGAAAAACAAAACAAATTCAACACATCCCTCGTTTTTTTGGAAGAGACTCTTTCTTTGTTTTTATATTTTTTTTGAAAATATTTTTTATTTTTTTATTGGAAAGGAAACTGTAACGACCCGTATTTTTACGGATCGAAAAGTTCGTCAAAATCTGGAATTTTAGCATTTTTAAGTCATTTCAGATTTTTAGGCAGATTTGTCTAAGTCCTAGGTCATGAACGACCTAAGAGCTAAGTCGTGTCCGAGTTAGTGATAGGTCGTGGGTTAGTTGGAGCGACCTATAGAATTATGCAACCTAGGATTTAGTTAAGTGTTAGGTCGGCAGGGCGAGTTAACGACCTAAAGAACTGACCGACTTAAGGATATGGCGACTCAAGGGTAGGCAGACCTAGTGGAGTAAGCGACCTAGTGGTTACTGGGTTAGTGTGGTTAGGTCGGCAACGACTTAGAGCGTATAGAAGTTAGGTCGGTTGGACGAGTTAGTGGGTTGACCGACTTATGATTGTAGACGACTTAAGGTTAGAGTTAGGTCGTAGTGACCGAGTTAAGGGATAGGTCGCTATGTGTTAGGTCGTCTGGTAGCTTGGTTGGTTAGGTCGTAAGCAACCTAAGGGTTAAGTTGTTACCAAGTTAAGTCGACTGGGTGGGTTAGCGACCTAAGGAGTTAACGTGTTGGCGACCTTAAGAGTTAGCCTATGTGTTAAGTCGTAGACGACTTAGGGGTTGAGTCGTAACCCAGTTGTTTGTTAAGTCGTAGAAGCACAGATCTGTTAAGTCGTATCTTCTGCCAAGTTATAAGTCGTGACTAGTGGTAAGTCGCTAGAGGCACATGAGTCTTAAGTCGTAGGGGATTTGGGTTTTGTTGAGTCGTAGGCGCGCATGCTATAAGTCGTGACCGACTTAGGAGATAGCAGTTGTTAGGTCGCAGATGCTTCTAGTTAAGTCGTAGGATGGCAAAGCTTTAGGTCGTAGGTCGGCATAGTGTTAAGTCGGCAGCGACTTAAGAAGGCAGCCGAGTTAAGGATTTCAGCTATAAATAGGAGGGTTTTTCTCACTTTTTGGGATCCGGATTTTGAAGCGACGAAGTGCTGCCATTTTGAGAGCTCGACTTCTACACTTCTTCACTTCTTTTCTCCACTCTAATCTAGTGCTTCCATCCATCCAAATCGAAGATCAAGATTGAAGATTCAAGAGCTTAGATTGAAGATCTTCATCTTTTCAAGAGAGATTTCTCCGTTTGAAGCGGATTCGTGATAGATCAAGCTTGATCCTTCGCTGTCCAGATCTGAAGCGTGTTGATTTGAGGTTGTTTAGGTGATTTGGTGAGTGGTGATTATCTCTCACACGGATCCAAAGGAGTATATCGGATTGTTGGCTCGATTTGGTGTTAAAATAGGGATTTCCATGCATTTTCTTCATCCAAAGTGTAGATCCATATAGATCCATTATTCATGATGATGTTACATCCATTTTGTCATATGTTAACCTATGCAAGTTCATTCATCAAGTTTGTAGAGATATAATCCATGTTTTCATGCTTATTGGACTTTCAACTCTTTAATTACGAAAATGCCATTATTGTTATAATTGTCTACTTAGATCATATTTGAATGCTTGATTGCTTGGATTGATGTTTGATTTGATTGATTATGATGAACTAGATGATTGATGATTAGATTTAGATCGAAGATGATTCAAAAGCTAAGGGAAAGGCTCTTGAATTGGGAAAGCTGCTCGTGGCATATGTAGCGGGATGATGAAGCTCTTATGCATAAATTTGATGATGTGATGTTGAGATGAGGCTTTGCGAGGATGTAATGAAGCGAGGCATCATGTGATGAAGACTTGGTCTAATCCAGACGGGATCATTCCAAGCATGTTGATAACTCGGTGATATGATTCGAGTTGAGGATAATGAATGGATATGAGAATAGTCGTCGAGAAGGATGACTAGGAGGCTTGGATAGCATCGTTGTTGAAGGTTCTAGCATGCTCTAAGCAAGAGTACGTTTGGGCAGATTCGATAGTCCCAACGGCCAACTTTTGATGGTCGAGTACTCTGGGCAGATTCGATAGTCCTAGGCACGGGCTGCGATGACGTGCGGGAGTTATGTCTAGAACCGGGGTTTCCATTAGCCCTTGACGGACGGCTGAAAGAATGTGCCGGTCATTCAATTAACGGTGAAATCGAAGCAATGATAACAGTGATAGCCAGAGTCATGGATGTTTGGTTGTATCGTCATTCGGACCCAAGAGCGGTATTTTCTGGGTGCTTATCTGATTTAGGCCTTGGTACTTGGAAAACATCGCCCTTGACTCGAGTGATAGTAGCTTTACTTTAAATTGTATGCTCTGCTATGTTTGCTTCTGCTTAGTGTGTGTCTGGGGGCTATCACTGTAGAATGAGGTTGGAGTGGGAGGGTTGTATTCCTATTCCTTTTCCTTTATGCTCTTTTGGTATGTTGTTAGTTAATTTACTGCTCACTAAGACTGTTGTCTGACTCAAGGCTTTATGTTTTAATTCTTATTGCCTTGGGCTGTTCGTCCATTTTTGGGACGGGCAGACTAGGTAACAGGTGACAGGTGTTGTTCTCTTCTCACGATGCTGATATCGAAGACGAGCTGGGGTTGCATATTATCTTCTTATTATATGTACTGGATGTTCCGCTGTTTTGTATTCTCTGAGAGATATGTAGTGAGGCTTGATGTATTGACTATTTGGATACTTGTATTCAACTATTATAGAGTTTTATATGATGGCATTTTGTTCTGTAAAGCTTCACTATACATATGTTCTATTGTATTTTGTCCATGCGCTGTGAGCAATACGATAGATTCTGTTGTTTTAATTTACCTTGACAATCGTCCATGGTCGCCTGGCACACTTTACAGCGCACTTTCTCTAGATTCGGTGCAGGGGTCATGGGCGGTCGTCACATTTGGTATCAGAGCATTGGTTAATCGATTTTACCCAACGCTCGCTGATGTAACTACGTATGAGAGACGTAATTGTAATTTTGATGGATGATTACTATATATAATATAGTAGCTTAGTAGAATTTGAGTCCTTTGTGCAGTTGTTTCTCTAGATGTTCTAATCATTCCTTTTTATAGATATTGAGAATGAGCCGAAGAGGGAGACCAGCGGCTAGGGAAGGCCGTGCTACTGAAGAGACTGCTGATTATGCAGCCATGTTCGAAGCTATGATGACTTCGATCATGAGAAGGATACCAGTTCCGGGGGCAGCAGTAGATGTTGGAGTTCAAGTCCAAACTCCGAAACCAGTGGATTTTGCTAAGTTGTGCAAGGATTATACTGCTCTTGGAGGGAAGGTTTTCTTGGGAACGGAATCAACTATTGAAGTTCAGAGATGGATCGATGCTTGTAGAAGGATCTTTGGTGATTTGGGAATTGATGATGAAACTAAGAGGAAGTTGGCATCAAGGCAGCTTCAAGGAAGAGCCTCTGATTGGTGGAACTCTATTACCATCAATACTCCGGAGGAAGAGATTACTTGGGTGCAATTCCAAGTTAGATTTGAAGCTCAGGCAGGGTGGAAGATCTGTTCTTGAGTATGTTTCTGAGTTCGAAGCTTTGTCCAAGTATGCCCGGTCGTATATTGAATCTGCTTATCAGAAGAATGAGAAGTTCGTGACAGGCTTGGACAGTTATCTTGGGAGACAGTTGGTGGATCATTTGGACGATTCATTTGAGAAGCTTGTGGAGAAAGCTCTTAGGCATGAGAGTCTGTTTCCTAAGGATGGATCTGTTGTTGCTGTGACCAGGGAAGAGTCTAAAGCCCAGGAGGGTGGAAACAAGAAGAGGAAGCAGCAACAGCAGAAGGGCAAGGATGGCCAGAAGAAGCCGAAAGACGAGGTGACTTGCTACAATTGTCAGTAGAAGGGCCATTTCTCGAAGGATAGTAAGAATCCTAAGGTGCCGATGAAGTGTCACAACTGTGACAAGCCAGGGCATTTCAGGAAGAATTGTCCAGAACCAAGGAGGGACAAGCAGATTGTGCAGGCTTATGCTTTGGGAGCTGTTCCGTCGTCTTCGAAAGCTCCTACTGCTGAAGAGAAAGGAAAGAGTGTGGTTGTTCAAGGTACTCTTTTCCTATGTGGTGTTCCAGTTAGAGTTTTGTTTGATACTGGAGCGTCGCATTCGTTTGTTTGTAATGAACTCGTAGGCCGGTTAGATTTGAAGCCGGATATTGTTGATAGGCCAGTGGTTGTGACTAATCCAGTTGGGGGTTCGTCTTGTTTGTGTATGTTATGCCGTGGTCTAGTTGTATCGAGTCATGGTTTCTCTTTTGTTTGTGATTGCTTTGTTCTGAACTTTGCGGGGTTCGGAATTATTTTGGGTATGGACTGGCTTAGGAAGTATGCGGCTAAGGTTGATTGCGAAAGGTTGGAAGTGACAGTCGAGAATGTGGATGGGCGAAAGGTTGTGATACGATGTAAGCATGAAGAAGGTGTCTTCATGAGCTTCATGTATTCGCTAGTTGTTCCACGGGATGGACTGTCATCGGTGCCGATCGCTAATGGATTCGAGGATATCTTTGACTAAGTCAAAGGGTTGCCGCCGCATAGAGAGATCGAGTTTCGTATAGATCTAGTTGAAGGAGCCAGACCTGTTGTGATGCCTCTTAGTCGTATGGCGCCTAGGGAACAGCAAGAGTTGAGGGTGCAGGTTGATGACCTTTTACAGAAGGGGTTCATTCGGCGTAGTGTGTCCGAGTGGGGTGCACCAGTTGTGTTTGCAACCAAGGCAGATGGGTCGTTGAGATTATGCGTCGATTATCGTGAGCTGAATAAGGTGACTAAGAAGAACAAGTATCCATTGCCGAGAATAGATGACTTGTTTGATCAGCTTCACGAAGCTAAGGTGTTTTTTTTGGAAGAGACTCTTTTTTTGTTTTTTTGTTTTTGAAATGTTTTTTTATTTTATTATTTGGAAAGGAAACTTAAAATTACCGTTTTACTAATGCAACTAAATGAATGCAAGGGTCAATTACAAATGATTTATCCTAAGTTAACCCAAAATTGTATAATCACACTCTGTCTTAAATCCACAAGATAGTTCTCAGCCAGGTAACGGGCAGGAGTTATCGGTGCACCATGAATCACCGTAGCAATGCAGCCGAAGGTTTAAGTACCTTCAAAGGAACAACCACTATAATATTTATGAATCACCGTAATATTTATAAATGGTTATTACTCTGCCGTAGCCTAGACACCAAGAAATTAAATTGTTCAAAGAAGACAACTTGCAAATATATAATTAAGAGCTATCGATGTCTAACCGTTATTATTAACAAATTCTAGGATGAAATGCAAAGCAAAAATTAAACGTGTATTAACAATGCAACTACTAATGGAATTTTGATTTTTTTATGAATTTTTCTTTTATAAAATGTAAGCAAACAACAATGCAAGGAAAATAAAAATAATATATATAGCAACTAAGCAGTTTTTTTTTGGGTAAGCAAAGCGAAGCAATTATTTTTAGCAAGCAGCTCCTTTCCTTTTCTACTTTTGCAACCTGAAAATAAAAACAAGATATATATACAGTTTTTTTTATATCGAAGAAGAAACTAAAATAAATGAAAAACTAAACAAATTCAAAACAACCCTCGTTTTTTTTCGGAAGAGACTCTTTTTTTTTGGAAAGGAAACTTAAAAGTACTGTTTTATTAATGTAACTAAATGAATGCAAGGGTTAATTACAAATGATTTATCCTAAGTTAACCAAAAATTGTATAATCACACTCTGTCTTAAATCAACAAGATAGTTCTCAGCCAGGTAACGGGCAGGAGTTATCGGTGCACTACGAATCACCGTAGCAATGCAGCCGAAGGTTTAAGTACCTTCAGAGGGATAACCACTATAATATTTACGAATCACCGTAATATTTATAAATGGTTATTACTCTACTGTACCCTAGACACCAAGAAATTAAATTGTTCAAAGAAGACAACTTGCAAATATATAAATACGGGCTATCGACGACTAACCGTTATTATTAATAAATTCTAGAATGAAATGCAAAGCAGAAATTAAACGTGTATTAACAATGCAACTACGAATGGATTTTTGTTTTTTTTATGAATTTTTCTTTTATAAAATGTAATCAAATAACAATGTAAGGCAAATAAAAACAATATTTATAACAACCAAGGAGTTTTTTTTTGGGCAAGCAAAGCGAAGCAATTATTTTTAGCAAGCAGCTCCTTTCCTTTTCTGCTTTTGCAACCTGAAAATAAAAACAAGATATATATACAGTTTTTTTTAAATCATAGAAGAAACTAAAATAAATGAAAAACAAAACAAATTCAGAACAACCCTTGTTTTTTTTAGAAGAGACTCTTTGTTTGTTTTTATTTTTGAAATTTTTTTTTTGGAAAGGAAACTTAAAAGTACTGTTTTACTAATGCAACTAAATGAAATGCAAGGGTTAATTACAAATGATTTATCCTAAGTTATCCCAAAATTGTATAATCACACTTTGTCTTAAATCAACAAAATAGTTCTCAGCCAGGTAACGGGCAGGAGTTATCGGTGTAGCACGAATCACCGTAGTAATGCAGCCGAAGGTTTAAGTACCTTCAAAGGAACAACCACTATAATATTTACGAATCACCGTAATATTTATAAATGGTTATTACTCTGTCGTAGCGTAGACACCAAGAAATTATATTATTCAAAGAAGACAACTTGCAAATATATAATTAAGAGCTATCGACGTCTAACCGTTATTATTAACAAATTCTAGGATGAAATGCAAAGCAGAAATTAAACGTGTATTAACAATGCAACTACGAATGGATTTTTGTTTTTTTATGAATTTTTCTTTTATAAAATGTAAGAAAATAACAATGCAAGGCAAATAAAAACAATATATATAGCAACCAAGCAGTTTTTTTTGGGCAAGCAAAGCGAAGCAATTATTTTTAGCAAGCAGTTCCTTTCCTTTTCTGCTTTTGCAACCTGAGAATAAAAACAAGATATATATACATTTTTTTTATATTGAAGAAGAAACTAAAATAAATGAAAAACAAAACAAATTCAAAACAACCCTCGTTTTTTTAGAAGAGACTCTTTGTTTGTTTTTTTTATTTTATTTTTTTGAAATTTTTTTTTTGGATAGGAAACTTAAAAGTACTGTTTTACTAATGCAACTAAATGAATGTAATGGTTAATTACAAATGATTTATCCTAAGTTAACCCAAAATTTTATAATCACACTCTGTCTTAAATCAACAAGATAGTTCTCAGCCAGGTAACGGGCAGGAGTTATCGGTGCACCACGAATCACCGTAGCAATGCAGCCGAAGGTTTAAATACCTTCAGAGGAACAACCACTATAATATTTACGAATCACCGTAATATTTATAAATGGTTATTACTCTGTCTTAGCCTAGACACCAAGAAATTAAATTGTTCAAAGAAGACAACTTGCAAATATATAATTAAGAGCTATCGACGTCTAACCGTTATTATTAACAAATTTTAGGATGAAATGCAAAGCAGAAATTAAACGTGTATTAACAATGCAACTACGAATGGATTTTTGTTTTTTTATGTCTTTTATAAAATGTATGCAAATAACAATGCAAGGCAAATAAAAATAATATATGTAGCAACCAAGCAGTTTTTTTTTGGGCAAGCAAAGCGAAGCAATTATTTTTAGCAAGCAGCTCCTTTCCTTTTCTGCTTTTGCAACCTGAAAATAAAAACAAGATATATATACAGTTTTTTTTATATCGAAGAAGAAACTAAAATAAATGAAAAACAAAACAAATTCAAAACAACCCTCCTTTTTTTTGGAAGAGACTCTTTGTTTGTTTTTTTTTAATTTTTTTTTGGAAAGGCAACTTAAAAGTACTGTTTTACTAATGCAACTAAATGAATGCAAGGGTTAATTACAAATGATTTATCCTAAGTTAACCCAAAATTGTATAATCACACTTTGTCTTAAATCAACAAGATAGTTCTCAGCCAGGTAACGGGCAGGAGTTATCGGTGCACCACGAATCACCGTAGCAATGCAGCCGAAGGTTTAAGTACCTTCAGAGGAATAACCACTATAATATTTACGAATCACCGTAATATTTATAAATGGTTATTACTCTACCGTAGCCTAGACACCAAGAAATTAAATTGTTCAAAGAAGACAACTTGCAAATATATAAATAAGGGATATCGATGTCTAACCATTATTATTAACAAATTCTAGTATGAAATGCAAAGCAGAAATTAAACATGTATTAACGATGCAACTACGAATGGATTTTTGTTTTTTTTATGAATTTTTCTTTTATAAAATGTAAGCAGACAACAATGCAAGACAAATAAAAACAATATATATATATATCAACCGAGCAGTTTTTTTTGGGCAAGCAAAGCGAAGCAATTATTTTTAGCAAGCAGCGCCTTTCCTTTTCTGCTTTTGCAACCTGAAAATAAAACCAAGATATATATACAGTTTTTTTTTATATCAAAGAAGAAACTAAAATAAATGAAAAACAAAACAACCGTCGTTTTTTTTGAAAGAAGCTCTTTTATGTTTTTTTTTTGAATTTTTTTTTAAAAGGAAACTTAAAAGTACTGTTTTACTAATGCAACTAAATGAATGGAAGGATTAGTTACAATTGATTTATCCTAAGTTAACCCAAAATTGTATAATCACACTCTATCTTAAAACAACAAGATAGTTCTCAGCCAGGTAACGGGCATGAGTTATCGGTGCACCACGAATCACCGTAGTAATGCAGCTGAAGGTTTAAGTACCTTCAAAGAAACAACCACTATTATATTTACGAATCACCGTAATATTTTAAATGGTTATTACTCTGCCGTAGCCTAGACACCAAGAAATTAAATTGTTCTAAGAA
The DNA here is from genome assembly GCA_030737815.1 of Allium fistulosum. Taxonomy (NCBI): domain Eukaryota; kingdom Viridiplantae; phylum Streptophyta; class Magnoliopsida; order Asparagales; family Amaryllidaceae; genus Allium; species Allium fistulosum. The sequence continues at coordinate 274,351,541 of CM060907.1, read as the reverse complement.
GAAAACTTGCAAATATATAATTAAGGGCTATCGACGTCTAACCGTTATTATTAACAAATTCTAGGATGAAATGCAAAGCAAAAATTAAACGTGTATTAATGATGCAACTACGAATGGTTTTTTGTTTTTTTTTATGAATTTTATTTTTATAAAATGTAAGCAAAAAACAATGCAAGGCAAATAAAAACAATATATATAGCAACCAAGCAGTTTTTTTTTGGGCAAGCAAAGCGAAGCAATTATTTTTAGCAAGCAGCTCCTTCCCTTTTCTGCTTTTGCAACCTGAAAATAAAAACAAGATATATATACGGTTTTTTTTATATCGAAGAAGAAACTAAAATAAATGAAAAATAAAACAAATTCAAAACAACCCTCATTTTTTTTGGAAGAGACTCTTTGTTTGTTTTTTTTTCAAATTTTTTTTTATTTTTATTTTTGGAAATGAAACTTAAAAGTACTGTTTTACTAATGCAACTAAATAAATGAAAGGGTTAATTACAAATGATTTATCCTATGTTAACCCAAAATTGTATAATCACACTCTGTCTTAAATCAACAAGGTAGTTCTCAGCCAGGTAACGGGCAGGAGTTATCGGTGCACCACGAATCACCGTAGCAATACAACCGAAGGTTTAAGTAACTTCAGAGGAACAACCACTATAATATTTACGAATCACTGTAATATTTATAAATGGTTATTACTCTGCCGTAGCCTAAACACCAAGAAATTAAATTTTTCAAAGAAGACAACTTGCAAATATATAATTAAGAGCTATCGATGTCAAACCGTTATTATTAACAAATTCTAGGATGAAATGCAAAGCAGAAATTAAATGTGTATTAACATTGCAACTACGAATGGATTTTTGTTTTTTTTTATGAATTTTTCTTTTATAAAATGTAAGCAAACAACAATGCAAGGCAAATAAAAACAATATATATAGCAACCAAGCAGTTTTTTTGGGCAAGCAAAGTGAAGCAATTATTTTTAGCAAGCAACTCCTTTCCTTTTCTGCTTTTGCAACCTGAAAATAAAAACTAGATATATATACAGTTTTTTTATATCGAAGAAGAAACTAAAATAAACGAAAAACAAAACAAATACAAAACAACCCTCGTTTTTTTGGAAGAGAATCTTTGTTTGTTTTTTTTTTGAAATTTTTTTATTTTTTTTTAAAGGAAACTTAAAAGTACTGTTTCACTAATGCAACTGAATGAATGCAAGGGTTAATTACAAATGATTTTTCCTAAGTTAACCTAAAATTGTATAATCACACTTTGTCTTAAATCAACAAGATAGTTCTCAGCCAGGTAACGGGCAGGAGTTATCGGTGCATCACGAACCACCGTAGCAATGCAGCCGAAGGTTTAAGTACCTTCAGAGGAACAACCACTATAATATTTACGAATCACCGTAATATTTATAAATAGTTATTACTCTGCCGTTGCCTAGACACCAAGAAATTAAATTGTTCAAAGAAGACAAGTTGTAAATATATAATTAAGAGCTATCGATGTCTAACCGTTATTATTAACAAATTCTAGGATGAAATGCAAAGCAGAAATTAAACGTGTATTAACAATGCAACTACGAATGAATTTTTGTTTTTTTATGAATTTTTCTTTTATAAAATGTAAGCAAACAACAATGCAAGGCAAATAAAAACAATATATATTGCAACCAAGCATTTTATTTTGGCAAGCAAAGCGAAGCAATTATTTTTAGCAAGCAGCTCCTTTCCTTTTCTGCTTTTCCAACCTGAAAATAAAAACAAGATACCGATGGTGCATCGAATGACCGATGCTCAGGCGCTGGTGTTGTGCTCGAAACCACCGAATGTCGATCTATATGCTACGCTATGAAGTTTGACTTTCATGCAACCAATAATGAAGCTGAATACGAAGCCCTCTTAGCCGGTTTTAAACTCGCTAGAGATTTGAAAATCATCGCTGTGGAAATTTACTGTGATTCGTAATTGGTTGTGTGTCAAGTACGGGGAGAGTATCAGGCAAGAGATCGAAGGTTGGCGGCTTACTTAGCTCGAGTTCAGGAAGTACTGAACCAGTTCGATTACTACGCCATCTATTGTATACCCCGGGAGCGCAACCAAAAGGCCGATTCATTGGCAAAGCTAGCCAGCACAGGCGAAGCTCAGCAAATGGGACTCGGTCCCGTAGAAACGCTATCTTCCCCAAGTATCGACTGGACAGAAATAAACTGGGTATGCGAAACCGTTCCCGAAAAGGATTCATGGATGACTCCACTCAGAAACTACATCAAACACGGAATCCTTCCAGAGCGCAGGAGTGAAAAGAGACAAGTTCTCCAAAAGGCCTCACGATCCGTCATTCAAGATGGGGTCATGTATAGAAGAGGGTATTCTGTTCCTCTACTCTGGTGTATCGCTCACGATGAAATCAAACGAGTATTACACGAAGTGCATGAGGGAGAATGTGGCGATCACACCATGGGGCAAGCACTTGCCAAGAAAATACTTCGATACGGATATTAATGGCCAACCGTGAATCGCGATGCGTCGGATTATGCAAAGAAATGCGATAGGTGTTAGAAATATGCCTGAATTCCTAGAGCTCCTCCTACCGAAATAACACAAATGGTCAACCCATGGCCGTTCGCAATATGGGGCATCGACATCATCGGTGCTCTCCCTTTGGCAAAAGGTGGTGCGAAGTACGCCATCGTCGTAGTCGATTACTTTACAAAGTGGGCCGAAGCCAAAGCTCTCACGACCATTACAACGAAGAAAGTAATCAACTTTGTGGTTTGTAACATCATCTATCGATTCGGCCTCCCACACACTATCATAACGGACAACGGAACCCAATTCGACAGTGCTGAATTCAAAGATTTCTGCAAATGATTTCACATCCAGAAGAAATTCTCTACAGTTGCACACCCTCAGGAAAACGGACAGGTCGAAGCTGTTAACAAAGTCATAAAATCCATTCTGAAAAAACGACTGGAAAAGGTCGGTGGCAAGTGGGTTGATGAACTTCCTATGGCTTTATGGGCTTACCGAACTACTCACTAAACCGCGACCGGTCACACTCCGTTCACTCTTTCTTACGGTTCAGAAGCCGTTATTCCGGTCGAGCTAGAAGTACCTTCTCATCGTATGACATACTATGATCCGAAGACGAATGCTATATTACTTGCGAAATCTCTTGATCTATGAGATGAGAAGCGTGAAGAAGCTAATTTGAGGGCAGCTGCGCACCGAAGTTAAGTCGCCCGATTGTACAATGCCAAGGTCCGCCCACGAACCTTTGAAATAGGCGATCTCGTCCTTAAAAGAATCTATCTGGTTCCTTCGCATATGAAACCGGCATGGGAGGGACCGTATGTTATCGAACGAAGGCTCGGAGATGGCACATTCAAACTATCGACTGTCGACGGTCTAACTCTGCCAAGAGCCTGGAATAGCGAGAGCCTTCGCCACTATTACACATGACAGGCTATCTTTTTCCATTTAGTTTACTTTCCTTTTCAGCAATTTGTTTATGCATTTCGAAATTAGAACTTGTAATAAGGCAACTAACTTTGCCATACTTTCTTATTTCAGCAATAAAATGCAACCTCTTCGAACCAGAGCTGTGATTTACTTAAAATACTTCATATGACCATCACTATGCACGGAGAGCTAAGTCTCATCATATAGTGGGATTTATTCAAATAGAGAGTGACTGCGATGCAACCAATCACTCGCTAAGTGAAACCCAAGCTCGGAGGCAAGCTATCACATAAAAGTCAAAAAAGGATTGATACACGACAATCCTTCATCAACTCTGTATTCCCAAAGTGCGAAGCGAAGTATAAATATCCAACTCCGAGTTCCCAGAGCGCGAACCGGAGTATAAACATTCAACTCTGTATTCCCAGAGTGCGAAGCGGAGTATAAATATCCAACTCCGTATTCCCAAAGTGCGAAGCGGAGTATAAACATCCAACTCCGCATTCCCAGAGCGTGAAGCGGAGTATAAACATTTAACTCCGTATTCCCAAAGTGCGAAGCGGAGTATAAACATCCAACTCCGAGTTCCTAGAGCGCGAACCGGAGTATAAACATTCAACTTCGTATTCCCAGAGTGCGAAGCGGAGTATAAACATCCAACTCTGAATTCCCAGAGCGCGAACCGAAGTATAAACATTCAACTCCGTATTCCCAGAGCGCGAAGCGGAGTATAAAAATCCAACTCCGAATTTCCAGAGCGTGAAGCGGAGTATAAACACCCAACTCCATATTCCCAGAGTGCGAAGCGGAGTATAAACATCAACTCCGGACTCCCAAAGTGCAAATGCCAATTCCAAGTCTCCCAATCGTGGACACATGATTGAAACTTAAGCTGGCATAACCAGCCACTAATGAGCGAATGGGAATCCCCGGAGTATGGATATGATCATCGACAATCAAACAAGTATGGATGCATTATTCAATATCTGCTTGCCTCAGACATCCGTTCGGTGGCACAAGGCTCAACAGGTTATAAGTAAGAAACGATCGTCAACTGATGATCTACAAACTCACCATTGAGATTGGGGGGCAAGACTTGAGCATCAACCATTGATTGAAGCAATGCGACGTCGGAATTCAACTCACTTCCCAGTCACAAGCCATGTCCACAGTTTCCGAACTTGGCAAACTAAAACAAACTTGGTTCGGAACCTGAAACTTCACAAGTGTACTCCAGATATTTAAACACTTAGACAAATAAACAATGAAAGAAAAGAAGCCGAAAGAGAAAAGTTTCATTTCTATTGTTTATAAAAGAAGTTTGTGTACAAGTTTCAAAAATTCCTACTAGTAGGGGTCGAACCTGCATCTATACACGACTAACAAAATGTAAGACAAAACACACCGAATGAGCATGCCTAATCTCTCTTCTTCCTTGGCTTCCTCTTCGGTGTGGACCCGCTGGAGCCATCGTCGATCTTCCACTTCAAGCTTGTGCCTTTCGGTGATTGGTCTTCAGGCAACGGCATTATGTCGATATCCTCCTTCGATCTCAAGTGGATAGGAACGCTCCCTGCAGGCGGAATCGGAGGAACAGGATCGGATACAGAAGGTGGAATGGGCATGCCGGTGAGAAAGACAGCATCACCAGGAGATATCATTCTGATCGGAGCAGGTCCTGATGCTGCCATCCCACCTCCGAGGCTTCCACCACGAGCCGCTGCTACTAGTTCAGCGTCAATCTGAGCAAACATCTCCTCTTCGGTTATCGCTCGAGCCCCACTGCAGGCATCAGCAGTCGGCGTTGAAGAGCTTGTAGCAGGATTAGTTCTGCTCATGACGGGTGGCAAGTCAGCAAGGGGATCGCCGTGACGGCGAAAGAGTTCATTCATCAATTGCTCATCAAACGCCATCGAACTCCCCTGCATATCATCAATCGGGGCAGTTGCGCTCAAGATGATCGCTTCGGTCACGATAGCCTCCTGCGTTTGATGTAATTCTTGAGTAGTAGGAGGCATGTGTGGTGCAACGTCAATCACTGGACAAAGAACAAAAGAATTGTTAGAACTTAAACTCGATCGAAGACCTCGACTCATGGAAGACATATGGAATGTTCGGAGTACCTTCCTCAGTTTGGCTTATAAGCGATGGGGCGGCTTCAGTCGCTTGCGCTGTAGTCGGACATCCGTGGCTGATCCGGATTATAGGCAGGAATAGCTTGAGGATCAACCGCAGGCAAAGATTCAGGCTGGGTTGACACCGGAAGATCAAGACATGCATCATGATGTCCAACCCCGGAGCCTTCTCCTACTTCCAGGTGCCGAGCCTCTCCTTCTCATAAGAGATCATTGAATTATGGAGAATCTTCTTTTCGTCATCAGTTAACAGACGATTCTCGAGCTCGAATTCATCCACAGACTCACCCTGGTGTGCCTCCTTCTCTTCCTCAACCAGTCGGTCCCAAGCACTGTGGAGATGCATCGAATAATCATCGAGCCAAGCCAGACCCCTGTGCCTCAGCACGTTAGCGTTATAGACAACGAGGAGGTCTTCAATGTCGGCCTCTAGCCTGGACTCGGCTAACTTCACTCTCTCCTCGACCTCAGTCTCCACCTTTTAGACTTTAGCCACCGCCGCATCCCGTTCACTCCTAAGAAGAACAGCCTGTTCGCATGCCTCCTGGGTTGCGTTGTTCGCGTCGTCTTTTTCCTTGGCCATATCGGCAAATTTGGCCTTAAGTTCATTCAGTTCCTTGACTGCCGCATCCCGCTCTGTGGTAACCGTAGTATTCCGGTGGCCCATCTCCTCCACCAAGGCGACATGCGTCTGCCTCAACCTCTCCATGGCCACGTATGCTTCATCAGCCTTCTTAATGGCCTCGATCTCAGATTTCCGAGAAGACTCGGACTCAGCAGAGAGTACTTGAATAATCCGATCCCTTTTTGCGAGCTCGGTCTCCATCTTCTCGATCTCTTTGGCCCGCTCGAAGGCCACTTTGGAAGCCTTTTTAGTAGCTTTTGCCCACTCCCGTTATTGGGTATAGATGTCGTGGACATAATCATGCATCGTGCCTTCTACCTCTGATGGAATTCTCTTCAAGTGGGGAGGGAAGACATAACCGTCGAAGCAGATATTTGGAAAATCCTTCTTCATTTGAGCCAACTTAAGGGCCCCTTCTCCAGTGGGATCAGCGGGGACCTGCTCTGTAACCATGGAAGATGTAGTCTCGACTCTCTAAAGATGAGTCTCAGATCTGGAAGTGTGAGAAGAAGGCTTGTGACGAGGAGGCTCTGACGGCTGTGAAACATGAGCAGGAGGTGGAGATGGAAGCCTAGGAGGAGGAGAGCGTGACTAGATCGATGCATATATTCTCTATCCCTATCACGCCCATACCTATCCTGACTAGAGTACTCGCGATCGCGATCTCTATCAGAGTCCCTCCTACGGGAATCATAGTAAGAAGAAGTCTTTCGGGCCGAGCGAAGGCTCCCTAGCATTGATCCTCTTCCAGACATAGTTCCTGAAAATGAAAAGCGAAGAAAGAGTTAGTAACTTCCTAAGTCGGACGAAGTACAGTTGTGAATCATGTAGTGTAGTGAAGTGTATGCATGTGCATCCCTCGACCAACCGGAAATGTCAGCCGCACTCGTAGCAAGCGACCCGCTCGGTTCATGAACACTATCGAGCTCCTCCATCCCGGTGTCGTGTTGAGACGACACAAAGTCCGGAATCGGAACATCGACAAGTCCCTCAAACAGATTCCCAACCGGCGGGGGAGAAGCCTCCGCAATTCTAATCCCTGGAACGGGCAAAGACACGACCACGGATTTAAATCTCCCGAATTTAGAGCGCTTGTGAGCAGCAGCCTTGCCTTGTCTTTTTCCTCTGGAATCTTGAACATCGGAAGGAGACCCGGCTGGGAGCTCAGTATCGGTGGGCGTTCTTTCTGGATCTACTTCTTCGGTGGTCACAACTGCGGGCGCTTTGCGCTTCACCCGTTTCTTCGGGGCCACTCTATGTATCACATCCAGGTGTATGCTCTGTCTTTGTTCTATCAGCCCGACAGCCCTCAAATTCCTATCGGTCAGGACTAAGTCTATGTGCCTCTCTTCGCCCGGAAACTCCTGAAGAATCTGAACAAGCTCTGTAAAGTACGCGCCATCAGGGCGAGAGATTGCGGCTATAAGAAAGGAAAAGTATGTCTGTTTTTTAAGTCGGTCACCAACATCTCAGTGATTCAAGAGGGGATGGCGACACTTATGTCTATCTAACCACCGCTTAGCAAATCCAGGGGGGCACCGAACGTAGAACCATTCGGATTTATAATAACTTAGCCTTCCCTAGGAACCCAGCACAATGTGGCAGTTTCTGATTGCCTCCGGGAAGGTGAAAGAAGGGCTATCTCCGCGTCTCTTGACGTTGAATAAATATCTGATTTCGATTGGCTTCGGCGGTCGAAAGAGGATCTCCATAAACAGGATGAAGGTGTTGTTCAACAAAGCATACCCGTTGGGATGTAGTTGAGACGGAGCTATGCCAAGAAACGATAACGACTCCCTTATATAGTCATTAAAGGGAGGAAGTGTCCCCGCCATGCAAGCATGATGGTTGAAAGCGGTAAACCCTTCCGGGGGATAATGTGGCCTGTCCTTCGGCCCAGGAAGTAGCACGTCGTCAAGCGACAAACCGTGCCTTAAGCAGATCCGGCCTAACATGTCTTCAGAAATACCCGACGGCACCGAATCGGGTGGACTACAAATAAACCAAGCCCCTAGATGCTCGTCCGGAGCTTGCTCAATAACTTCGACTTCTATAACCGGTATCATTATAGTTTGAGGTACGTAACTTGGGAATTCCGACTGCTGAGAACTTGAAGGGTCCATGGCTAGCTAGCTTATAAAAAATCATTTTTAAACCGACAATAACACCCGTGCATCCCCCAGTGTAAAGTGTGTGAGTGTGTTGTGCAGTGCAGTACTGTATATTATTTGAGAAAATCAACCGGATTAAGGAAAACATGTAAACGACGAGACTTCGGAATTTAATCGGAAGGACCATCATCGCTGACCGTCTCAACCATGCCATCCAGTTATTAGTTATCAGTCCGAGTTAAAATGTGTTATTATTTTAGTAAGTTCCAGTTTCATCAATGAACTTCAATAGGCAACCAGGCGTGCGGTGAAACAATTAAGTCCAGTTAAGCAAATATGAAGCTCGTCGGAGTTAAGTGGTCAAAGGCACTAGAATTTTCGATATCTTCGAAATTAAACCAATGGTCAGACGTCAAAAGTTCAAGTTTAAGGCAATTATTCAAGTTTGAATTCGAATCGTTCACTAAGGCTCGAGGTCGAATCGATCGTTTGGGAGAATACACTTCGACTAGATCCAAGACCATGTCCTTCAACTCGGTCCGAAGCCACGTGCTTCGACTCGCTTTGAAGCCTCTACTTCGACTCGATCCTAAACCGCGCGCTTCGACTCGATCCAAAACCTCTGCTTCGACTCGATCTCCAGTCACTCCGCTTCGAACCATCCTAGGCCTGTACTTCGACTCGATTAAAAGATATACTATTCGACTCGATCCAGGGCCATTGTTTGAGTCCATTAGATACAACCCCTTCGTATCGATCCACATATTCAAAGCATTCGACTCGATGTGAAGCTCCACCATCGGTCGATACGAAGGCCTCCGCCTCATCATCTCGGAACCACCACTCCAGATCGACATGAAGCTAAGGCCAGGGACTCTTCGATCGATCACGACTCTGATCGATTTAGTGTTAAGAATCTAGTCTCCTCGTTTACATGATGTTTTCGCTCAATGGATTGCCTCATTTTGTTAATTGGTTCGAGTAATTGAAGATGTAAATCAGTTCGAAGGTGAGAGTATTTTTTCTTCTTTGCTTTCTCTAAGTCACAGAGCGATACGAAGGCAAGGAAGATAAAGATGAAAGGTAAAAAGTGAAAAAATGGCTAAGTTCCAGGTATTTATATGGAGTCGAAAGCAAGGGGAATAAACAATTCAAATCCCAGTGGAGTCGAATGCGCGCTTCGACTCGCTCTTCAATGCGTGGATACGGAGCTCCCATTCGTATCACTTCCTTTCAACTCCATCTCCGATGCAGCGTTACAAGCCATCACTTCGACTCGCTTCTTCGACTCGCCCCATTCGACTCCGTCTCATGTGCGTTTCAACTCCGGCTCCTATGCTGTACGAATTCAAGACCGAGTCGAACAAAGCAGTTCAAACCAGGACTGAGTCGAACAAAGCAGTTCGAATCAAAACCGAGTCGAACAACCAGTTCGAATCCATCGACTCGCTCTACATCGACTCGCTCTACTTCAACTCGCTCAGTTCGAGTCCATCATCAAGTTGAACAAGCACCTCACATCCATCAAAGTCCATCAAATCATGACTTCTAGAGGCCAACTCCCTCAACTCGACATACTTACTTCGATTCCATAAACCCAATGAAAATCATCTTCGATGTTTCAACCCTTCACAACAATTCAGGAGAGGATCATTATGAAGGAACATTCGAAAGCAACCATCGAGCGTTGTTGCAACGAATTTCACATCGGTTCAGGAGAGGATCGATACGGAATTCAAAAACGATAAAATGACAACGACTCGAGAACGTACAAATGTCAACGGGAGTCAGATTAACATATATGCATGAAGTCGGATTAATATTCAATATTCTAGATTTTCAGGAATCAGAAATTCATCTAATAACAATTACAATAGCAAACGGGTAACCACTAGCATACAACAATCAGTTGCAACAATATATGGTACAGCAGTCGACGGTCAACGGTTTACATTATTAAAGAGAACAGTCGAAGGCTACAACTTTCATCAAAAAGATGATAACTATTCAGAGTAAAGATGGCAGTATTTCAAAGAACGTCATGTTTCCACAAGACGTACTTTGGGGGGCAAATGTTATCCCGCCTTTTGGCAAGGCCGTAACACCAAGGAATTGACTAGTAACCAGTGATGGACCGTCCCAGAGATCAGTTATACACGGGCTCGCTATGGATATTGATGGATTTTTTCTGAGTCCGAATCAAGCCAAAATTGGTAGGACATGACAAGCTAAGCCATGAGAACCAACGTTTCAAATCTCAAATCAATCCGAGTTCTTATGCTCAAGTTACGAGCGATACAAGATTGGATGAAAATCAATTGCAGGTCGACTCGCTCCTTCGACTCGCTTCGCAACGCTCAAGAGAAGCCAGCTTCGACTCGCTCCTTCGATTCGCTTCGCAACGCTCAGGAGAAGCCAGCTTCGACTCGCTTCGCAACGACCAAGAGTGATAACTTCGACTCGCTTCGCTCAGAGGCCAACTTCGAGTCAACCAGGTTCGACTCGCTCCATATCCCACAGAACTGCTCTCTTCGACTCGCTCCATTTTGAAACCATCGAAAGTGCACACTTCGACTCGCTCCGCTCAAACAACTGATTCGACTCCATCAACTTCGACTCCACTGCTAAAACCTCCCAGGACGTCCTATTTCAACTCGCTCGACTAGTGCTTGCTTTGACTCACTTGACCAAGTGCTTACTTCGACTCGCTCGATCTGGGCACACTTTGACTCTCTCAAACAGTGAACAGTTCAACTCGCTCGAAGCAACATCCAGGACAGAGTAGAAATCAAGTGCCATGTCACCAAGTCGAATGGAAGCGAGTCGAAACAGGAGCGAGTCGAAGGAAACAACCTACCGAAAACTCCATTTCGCATCGATCATATCTCCCAATCTATAAGTCCAAATGCTATGAAATTTTCACAAAAGACTACGTGCATGCTAAAGAATGTCCACGCCAAATTTCGACTCCATTGGATGAAATCTTGAGCGAGTTGCAATCTGTTCGTGTCGATCACGGATCGGACCGAAACTTCACGGGCTTGGGCGTGCAGGCCTGGTCACGTGCCAGAGAGGGTCTCCCGAGATTTGAGCGAAATATCAGCCTCCTACACCTATAAATAGACCCCCAAAGCCAACAGAAAAGGTGTTCTTCTTCCTCTTTGAGATCTCCAACGCCCGGACTCCGCCAGATCTAGATCTGAACTCCATTGCTGCTGCTACCAACGAATTTCACTGCTGCAAATCATTGTTATTCGCTGTAATTTGTTGTAATCAATTGTAAACATCAAACGAAGATCAATAAAGCAAACTACTTCATAGTGGACGTAGGCTATACGCCGAACCACTCTAAATTCTTGTGTCTCCCTGCACTTTACTTATTCTCATTTCAGAAATTTGGAGTTTTTGTTAGATAATTCTTCTTTTACCATTTAATTTCTTCACTTTATCTCTTCAAAAACTTCCGAAGAGTGTTGTACCCAATTTTGGTACAAATACCAATGAACGCTTATTGTAGATGTAAACTAGTATATGACAACAACGGTATGTGAATGTCTAGAATTGTTCATAATTTTATTCTTTGTTGAATGTTGTAACTTTGTATGATTACAATCAATCATCATGAATTTAAATTTCCAAAAGAGCTCATGAAATTAAATGTCCTCATTTCAAACTGTAGACCATGGATATTTATTATGTGGTCAAACCTTTTTTTTATTTTAAACATAATTTTCAGTTACTAAGTTATGATTTATGCTGTTCAATTTCATTATCTGTAGTCATTGGTTGAGGTATATGGTTGAAAATATTAATTCATATTATTTGTATCAACTATAAGCGTTGAACCTTTTTTGTAAAGAGCATAAGTAGTGTAACACCCCATTTTAAATTACAATTATATATGCAAATAATTTAATTAAGTTATATACATTTGAAATTTTAAAACAAAGAAATGTTTGTAACTAGGGCAACTAATTAATATTATTTGGAATACATATATATTTGTGTAACAAATAAATTAGAGAGAGAAATTATATAAAATTAATTAATAGGGAAGATCAATTCACAGTGTTTCTTTAAAAGGGAAACTAATATTCAATTAATTAGTAGAGGTGATTAATTGATAGGAACTGACAAGAAAGGGAACATATATTGTAGCAACTAATTGATATGATTAGAAACATATATGTTAGTCCAAAAGAATAAAATGGAGGAAGCGTAATTTATGCAAGTAATCAATTGCCAACTAATAAACATGGAGACTTATGGTAACATATATAATTAAGATTGTGATTCAAAATTCAATTGTAGAATATGTGCATGCAATAATTATGGGAATAAAATAAATTAATATGCATATATGTGACAAATTAATACGGTGTTGATTGGCATATTAATTTGGTAAGAAATCACAGTGCAGGAAGGGATTAATTGGATAGTAAATTAATTCTAGGTATAGAAGAAATCTATTAATTGGGTGATCAATAGGGGAATCTTATTTAAAAGAAATGTCATATTTAAAAATATATGTTTTCATTGGTTGCGAGAGAGAAGGGGAAAGTGATTAATGAAAAGATTGTTGGAGAATAAATTTAAAATAAAAACAAATGTAGGAGAAAACATATCAATTTAATGTTCATAGACTGAGTGTATGCTTTAGATTTAAGGGTTTTATATCTAATGGTTAGCACTGATTTGAACCACTATAAATAAAGGTGCAAAGCCTCATTTTTATTCTCATTATTTTTCTCTTGCCTACAGAAGCTCTGATATTTTTCTATCTCTTCTACACTTTCTTAATAACAAAATTTTAGATCTAATTCACAGGAATTTAGATCTAAATAGAAAGAGAATAGAATTAATTAGGGAATTAGGAATTGGTTCAAATCAGAAGGCTATGTCAAAGGTAAAACCCTAGATCCGAGTTTTATTTGCTATTTCTAATCCAAATGTATTCCTTTTCTCTTTCAAATATTATAGATCTATAAATGTATCGTTTGTAATTCCAAATAGGGATTACAAGGGAGGTGAATATAGATGTTAGGGACAGATCTGAAATAAAAACAGGGAGATTTGGAAAGCTAGCAATGTGAGTGGATTTAATTATATTCTTTTACGTTTATAATATATTATCGTTGAATTTACATTAGAAAATTTATTCCAGTATTTTTTTAGTAATTAATTCTATTAAATAGTTATGCAGACCCTGTAAATTTTATAAGAGAACTTATATTGGGCTTGACAGTTAGAAAAAGGCGGAAGCCTAAAAGTAAGAAATTTGCAGTTATTTACATCTAATTTAAAGTTATAATTTAGCCTAAATACTGGTTTCTTTTATTCCCTTTTTACGCGAATAATATAATTAGAAAGAGAATTCGTAATTATGGATTAAAATACTAGACTTTATGAAATTAGATGTAAAATAAGAAAATTGGAATAAAGTTAGAAAAATTGAATTGCTGTAACAAATTACATTAAAATGAGAAAAGTTAATTAATCTAATAACTCGATTTGGGAGTAACTAAAAGGTTAATTGATTGGTTTAGAAAATAGGATACATTTCTATAATTTAATATTTAAAAGACAACGATGAACGTAATTGTTAGAATAAAAGAAAGAAAAGGAGAATTAGTGTAAAATAGAGAAACCACTGTATTTTACACTATTCCAAAATAGTAAAAGAAATATCTAGCAGTTACGGATTATTGTTTATAGTATTATTTAATATTAAAACATGTAAATGGATTTAGTTTTCATAATCTACCAAATAAAATAGAATTACTTCCTAGAATAGAAGATAATAAAGCAAAGTATGACATGAATAAAGTAAATTATTAAATAAGAACTTGAAGCTGTAAACGATAATGAACCTAGGTATGCATTCACTGCACAGACTATTTAAGAAGATAGTTATTATGATAAGTGAATTATATAATATAAGAGAGTAAAAGAATATTCTATATCATAATTAAAGAAGGCAGATTAGAATAGAAAAGAAATGCTGGAATTATGTACGGACTATAAAGAAGAGAAAATGACAATTACAGGTAGAATTATAATTGTTAGTCCATGAGTTGATGGTTTTGATGACAACAACCTTAGAATAAGATTATAAAATATAAATACTAACTGTGACGACCGCCCATGACCCCTGCACCGAATCTAAAGATAGAGCGCTGTAAAGTGTGCCAGGCGACCATGGACGATTGTCAAGGTAAGATTTAAAACAACAGAATCTATCGTATTACTCACAGCGCATGGACAAAATACAATAGAACATATGTATAGTGAAGCTTTACAGAACAAAATGACATCATATAAAACTCCATAATAGTTGAATACAAGCATCCACATAGTCAATACATCAAGCCTCACTACATAACTCTCAGAGAATACAAAACAGCGGAATATCCAGTACATATAATAAGAAGATAATATGCAACCCTCTAGCTCGTCTTCGATATCAGCATCGTGAGAAGATAACAACACCTGTCACCTGCTACCTAGTCTGCCCGTCCCAAAATGGACGAACAGCCCAAGGCAATAAGAATTAAAACATAAAGCCTTGAGTCAGACAACAGTCTTAGTGAGCAGTAAATTAACTAACAACATACCAAAAGAGCATAAAGGAAAAGGAATAGGAATACAACCCTCCCACTCCAACCTCATTCTACAGTGATAGCCCCCAGACACACACTAAGCAGAAGCAAACATAGCAGAGCATACAATTTAAAATAAAGCTACTATCACTCGAGTCAAGGGCGATGTTTTCCAAGTACCAAGGCCTAAATCAGATAAGCACCCAGAAAATACCGCTCTTGAGTCCGAATGACGATACAACCAAACATCCATGACTCTGGCTATCACTGTTATCATTGCTTCGATATCACCGTTAATTGAATGACCGGCACATTCTTTCAGCCGTCCGTCAAGGGCTAATGGAAACCCCGGTTCTAGACATAACTCCCGCACGTCGTCGCAGCCCGTGCCTAAGACTATCGAATCTGCCCAGAGTACTCGACCATCAACAGTTGGCCGTTGGGACTATCGAATCTGCCCAAACGTACTCTTGCTTAGAGCATGCTAGAACCTTCAACAACGATGCTATCCAAGCCTCCTAGTCATCCTCCTCGACGACTATTCTCATATCCATTCATTATCCTCAACTCGAATCATATCACCGAGGTATCAACATGCTTGGAATGATCCCGTCTGGATTAAACCAAGTCTTCATCACATGATTGCCTCGCTTCATTACATCCTCGCAAAGCCTCATCTCATCATCACATCATCAAATCTATGCATAAGAGCTTCATCATCCCGCTACATATGCCACGAGCAGCTTTCCCAATTCAAGAGCCTTTCCCTTAGCTTTTGAATCGTCTTCGGTCTAAATCTAATCATCAATCATCTAGTTCATAACAATCAATCAAATCAAACATCAATCCAAACAATCAAGCATTCAAATATGATCTAAGTAGACAATTATAACAATAATGGCATTTTCGTAATTAAAGAGTTGAAAGTCCAATAAGTATGAAAACATGGATTATATCTCTACAAACTTGATGAATGAACTTGCATAGGTTAACATATGATAAAATGGATGCAACATCATCATGAACAATGGATCTATATGGATCTACACATAGGATGAAGAAAATGCATGGAAATCTCTATTTTAACACCAAATCGGGCCAACAATCCGATATACTCCTTTGGATCCGTGTGAGAGATAATCACCACTCACCAAATCACCTAAACAAACCCAAATCAATACGCTTCAGATCTGGACAGCGAAGGATCAAGCTTGATCTATCACAAATCCGCTTCAAATGAAGAAATCTCTCTTGAAAAGATGAAGATCTTCAATCTAAGCTCTTGAATCTTCAATCTTGATCTTCGATTTGGATGGATGGAAGCACTAGATTAGAGTGGAGAAAAGAAGTGAAGAAGTGTAGAAGTCGAGCTCTCAAAATGGCAGCACTTCGTCGCTTCAAAATCCGGATCCCAAAAATGAAGAGAAGCTCTCCTGTTTATAGCTGAAAACTGCCTAAGTCGTAACTCGGCTAACTCCATAGGTCGTCTCCGACTTACGACCTAAGATTCCCACCGACCTAAGCCTTAGCCAACAACTCCGACCTAACAGACAAGCCTACGACTTAACATGCGCGCGACCTAACTTATTCGAGCTACACGACCTAATACACGCGCGCTCCCTCCTAAGTCGCCTGGACGACTTAACAACTTAGCACCATTCGACTTAACACTTATACGACTTACGACCTAACACAGACTGCCTCTACGACCTATGACTTATAAAACCTTGCGACCTAACAACTTAGCAACCTACGCGACCTAACAGTGTTACGACCTAACACATAGCCTAACTCTTAAGGTCGCCAACTTGTTAACTCCTTAGGTCGCTAACCCACCCAGTCGACTTAACTTGGTAACAACTTAACCCTTAGGTCGCTTACGACCTAACCAACCAAGCTACCAGACGACCTAACACATAGCGACCTATCCCTTAACTCGGTTACTACGACCTAACTCTAACCTTAAGTCGTCTACAATCATAAGTCGGTCAACCCACTAACTCGTCCAACCGACCTAACTTCTATACGCTCTAAGTCGTTGCCGACCTAACCACACTAACCCAGTAACCACTAGGTCGCTTACTCCACTAGGTCTGCCTACCCTTGAGTCGCCATATCCTTAAGTCGGTCAGTTCTTTAGGTCGTTAACTCGCCCTGCCGACCTAATACTTAATCAAATCCTAGGTTGCATAATTCTATAGGTCGCTCCAACTAACCCACGACCTAACACTAACTCGCCGAATTCCTTAACTCGGTCACGACTTAGCTCTTAGGTCGTTCACGACCTAGGACTTAGATAAATCTGCCTAAAAATCTGAAATGACTTAGAAATGCAAAAATTCCAGATTTTGACGAACTTGTCGATCCGTAAAAATACGGGTCGTTACACTAACAATATAGTTGAGATATATATGTATATGCAGGATTTAACCATCCAGGTACCAAGAATGAAGACTGTACAGTATAAAGATTCAAGATATCAAGATTGAAGACTCATGAGTATCAAGACTATCAAGAGTTCAAGATTTCAAGATAAGTATCGAGTCTAGATTTTTGTTAAAACTTCATAATAGCACTTAAATCTTCACTCTATTTTTCTTTTGGGATGGAACCCATTTTTACCTTTTTAGTGGCTTACAAACCCACGACAAGTAGCTTACAAACCTACGACAAGTGGCTTACAAACCCCCGAACATCCTGGTTTTGTACAAGTTCGAGTCCTAACATGATGAGATATTCTACAGGAAGAAGCTTGCAAAACTACTTCAAAATGATTTTCAAAACTACTTCGGAATGATTTTCAAAACTGATTTTCAAAATGTTTTAGCCTTAAAAATTATCTTTTCAGATGATTTTCAAAAAGATGTTTTAGCCTTAAATATTTTTGTTTTTAAACTTCGTTTATTTTAAACTATCTTTAAAAAATAATATATTTATACTTAGATTTAAATAGAAAATTATAGTAAAATTTTATATATATTATTCTCTATATTTATCTATGTATTTTATCTATAGTCAAGTATATTTATAAAGTTTAAAATGGTTTTAATATAAGACAAAGGTTATTTTCAAAGAAAATCAAATCTCAGCCGGGTAACGGGCAGGAGTTATCGGTGCACCACGAACCACCGTAGCAATGCAGCCGAATGTTTAAGTACCTTCAGAGGAACAACCACTATAATATTTACGAATCACCGTAATATTTATAAATGGTTATTACTTTGTCGTAGCCTAGACACAAAAAAATTAAATTGTTCAAAGAAGACAACTTGCAAATATATAATTAAGAGCTATCGACGTCTAACCATTATTATTAACAAATTCTAGGATGAAATGCAAAGCAGAAATTAAACGTGTATTAACAATGCAACTACGAATGGATTTTTGTTTTTTTTATGAATATTTCATTTATAAAATGTAAGCAAACAAAAATACAAGGCAAATAAAAACAATATATATAGCAACTAAGCAGTTTTTTTGGGCAAGCAAAGCGAAGCAATTATTTTTAGCAAGCAGCTCCTTTCCTTTTCTGCTTTTGCAACCTGAAAATGAAAACAAGATATATATACAGTTTTTTTTATATCGAAGAAGAAACTAAAAAAAATGAAAAACAAAACAAATTCAAAACAACCCTCGTTTTTTTTTGGAAGAGACTCTTTGTTTGTTTTTTTGTTTTTATTTTTGAAATTTTTTTTTGGAAATGAAACTTAAAAGTACTGTTTTACTAATGCAACTAAATGAATGCAAGGGTTAATTACAAATGATTTATCCTAAGTTAACCCAAAATTGTATAATCACACTCTGTCTTAAATCAACCAGATAGTTCTTAGCCAAGTAACGGGCAGAAGTAATCGGTGCACCACGAATCACCGTAGCAATGCAGCCGAAGGTTAAAGTACCTTCAGAGCAACAAACACTATAATATTTACGAATCACCGTAATATTTATAAATTTTATTACTCTATCGTAGCCTAGACACCAAGAAATTAAATTATTCAAAGAAGACAACTTGCAAATGTATAATTAAGAGCTATCAACGTCTAACTGTTATTATTAACAAATTCTAGGATGAAATGCAAAGCAGAAATTAAACATGTATTAACAATGCAACTACGAATGGATTTTTGTTTTTTTTATGAATTTTTCTTTTATGAAATGTAAGCAAACAACAATGCAAGGAAAATAAAAACAATATATATAACAACCAAGCAGTTTTTTTTGGGCAAGCAAAGCGAAGCAATTTTTTTAGCAAGCAAATCCTTTCCTTTTCTGCTTTTGCAACCTGAAAATAAAAACAAGATATATATATAGTTTTTTTTATATCGAAGAAGAAACTAAAATAAATGAAAAACAAAACAAATTCAAAACAACCCTCGTTTTTTTGGAAGAGACTCTTTGTTTGTTTTTATTTTATTTTTTTGAAATTTTTTTTTAATTTTTTTTTTGGAAAGGCAACTTAAAAGTACTGTTTTACTAATGCAACTAAATAAATGCAAGGGTTAATTACAAATGATTTATCCTAAGTTAACACAAAATTGTATAATCACACTCTGTCTTAAATCAACAAGATAGTTCTCAGCCAGGTAACGGGCAGGAGTTATCCGTGCACCACGAATCACCATAGCAATACAGCCGAAGGTTTAAGTACCTTTAGAGGAACAACCACTATAATATTTACGAATCACCGTAATATTTATAAATGGTTATTACTCTGTCGTAGCCTAGACACCAAGAAAATAAATTGTTCAAAGAAGAAAACTTGCAAATATATAATTAAGAGCTATCTATGTCTAACCTTTATTATTAACAAATTCTAGGATGAAATGCTGTAACATCCCGAAAATTTTCGACTTTCGAAAATTCGACATCGATACTCACTTTATCGACTGCCGAGCCATCGAATGCCGGAAACCCGAAAAGTTATGGTTTTAAGAAAGAAAAAAAAAGGTAGAAGAAGAAGAAGACAGAAGAAAAGGAAAAGAAGAGAACAACAGAACTACATCAACAACAGAACAATATCGGAATCTCACATTCGCAGCGGAACAACATATAATAGATAAATGAATAATCTTTAAACAATGAACTATATCACTTTATACATTACATCATCATCAGAGTTTACAACAACAATACAACACTGGACAGTTATATAAACTTGTCCATATACAGAATACACAGCGGAATAAATAATATCATATACAAGTGGTACGTCTCGCCATCCAGCTCGCCACTAAGCTTCACAGCATCTCGAATCCAGAATGACCTGATAACCTGACTCTAGACTGCCCATGTAGAAATTGGTGGGCACCCAGAGTTTAGGAAGGAAACAATAAACTCCAGGTCAGTCATGGTGACTGGTGTGAGAACTTAAAACAGTTTATCTTTAAAACAAACAACAGGAAGATTTTAAAGTCAATTTCGCAATGCTTTTGGAAAATGAGACTACCATAAGGCCTCCCGCACACACACACAATGCAAACGCAGAATCGGAGGAGATTTCTCCTTATGATAGTCAAAGATGCTTGATACGCATTAAAAAGAAACATTTGATATTATTACTAGTGCATAGTGTAGAAAAATCATTTCGAAAGTATAATATAAATCTTAGCCAGCATAGGCATTTCACGTTATGCCTACTATAGCTACCATCCAAACAGTGGGGCGCCACCATAAGTGAATGATAGGTTCTACAACTAAAACCGTACAAGTCTCGTATTGTTTCTTTGGATTTCCAACAAATGGTCAGGCTAAGGAACTTCCTATTCCACGAATAGAACGCCTCTGGAATGACGTCCCGAGAAATAACCTAACATTACGGTTAGATCTCTGCCAACACAAGGCCGGGTTACCTCTGCAAAAATAGGTAACTACTGACACGCGTATGCCATCCCCCGATCGTCACCGATCTTCCCGAGGATCCTCGATTCGCAACAACCACAAAATAATAATAATGCAGTAACCACAGAGGTTAAGTATCTGGGCTCCATACCATGATACCACCTTTATCCAGAAGGAATGACATACACTAAGGGGCGCTACTCCCTAGAACCTTGCTGCATCCTTCCTGTTTTGACCATTTCCGGGGTGTGAGGCTCGACGAAGTCTCGTCCACAAAGCTACGCTTTGTCACCAAAGCCATGCTCCGGGTCAAACAAATGATCAACCTATGATCACAAAGGTATAAGATCAAACAAATGATCATATCACAAATGATTAAACACTGATCATTTCACAGCAACACTTAGCATGTCACGTTACTAAATTGGAAATATATTGCTGATAAATTTCAACTACATAACCTCTGAGCTCGTACGTCTCAGAGAAGGGTGTTAAGCTAAGAGAATAAATTCTCCGCCACCAACAGAAATGTATTTGAAAGGAATCAGCTTTATATCTCAATCTATAACGTCAGACACACAAACCATACAAGTCTGTTCCGGGATCGAACAGAACCAAAGGCACTTCTCACGAAGCCCTTGCAATTTCCGAATAATTTTCAATCACGTCCGGACTTCCCATCACTAAGGGTGATAAAACCTCTAAATCGAAGATCAGTCGATGTAGAGTAACTCGACGGTAATCCTTCCGTTTTTTAAAATATCCGGTCTTCAACACCGGTCATCAAATGCAATTCATAACGACATATCACATATTCGGAATGGGTTATACGACCCCATGGTCCTTTCCCGCCTAACCCGAATAGTGAGCGCTTATTCAAAAATAAGTGTGTCATTCAAATTCAAGCAAATCACAACAAATACCTATTTAAAGGTAAATATTGATAGTCGGTTATTTAACTATCAATAGAGATGCGCAACATCATCAGAATCCAAATAATTTTCCCAAATTATTTATTCTTCAAAAATATCTTTACTAGATATATAATTTCCACACTTCAAAAATAAGCCAACGTTTATTTTTAAAACGAATTCCCATTTCCTTTATAAATTCCATAGTGAATTTATATCTCAAAATATCTACTGATATACGATTTTCAATCGATTTCAATATTCATTTTCGACTTATCTTTAGAAAGATAATTTTCAAACGTTTATTTCATATTGGAAAAACATTTCCATACTTATTTAAAAATAAGTATTTCACAAATCAATTATTTTCAACACTTGGAAAATATTCGATATACTTGAATCAAGATTAAGTATATATTTCATTCTTTAAGGAAATCTATTTGAGTCAAAATGAATGTTACGTAAAACATCGTTACGACCACTCAAAATCACTAGTATAGGGATTCAGAATTAAGATAGGTATGTAAATCCCAATACTATACAAAAATATTTCCTTTCGGAAACCATTTACTATAACAACAGTGTTATAGTCCACCATTTCCTTATTTCTCGAAACGTCTATTTCAACAATGAATGTTGAAATCTATGTTTCGATACTTAACACGTTTTAAAACATCTTTTAAAACAACTACTTCATTTAACAATATTCTCTTTCCCAAAATATATTGATTTTATTCAATAATATATATTCACTGTCCAAAATCGTGAATATAATCACTATCCCAATTTTAACAATTTCTACACAATTTATTTCAATAAAAATTCGCTATCCAAAATCGCGAATATACTTCCTTTAATAATTTTCTATATTCAATTTATCAAATTCCATTGATTTCGAATTTATAAACAATGTCTATAAATTCTTTCCCTATTTATAAACTTCGATTTATAAAAATTCCCTGAATTAACAAATTTAATTCATAACTCGATTTCATATCAAAAATCTAATTTATAAGTCAATTATTTACAAACTTTTATTTTACAAAATCTATTTATTTTATAACTTCACAATTCATAAATCTATAAATTTCAATCCGCTTATAAAATCCATTTTTCTATTTTATTTATAACACTTATAAAAGCTTGTTTTATAATTCCAATTTTTTCAATTTATAAATATCAATTTTATGAATCTTTTAATATAAACCGTTTATAATACTTCAAAAATTCCAATTTAAACTATTTCATAATTTTATCAATTATTTATTTCAAAAATAACATTTTGGTCGTATTTCACAAATCTCATAATTTTCATAACACGAAAATTTTAACATTTATTTATTTAAAATAAACCAATTCAAAAATTCAGTAAAACGTATATTTCTACAAATCACTTTTAAAAATCCTTTTAAAATCCAAAATCGTTATTTTTAAACTTTAAAAATGGATCCGATGATGCAACAGCACCAACAATCAATCACAGAAATCAATCATCATATATCGATATGAAAATCAACAAATATCAAAATATCTGTAAACAATCAATACAGTTGAGGAATCCAGTTGGATCCCTCCAACCTGTCCCCCTGCATCCAAAGATGTTAGCACAATACCAATTCCGCTCCAGTACGGAATATCGCGGTATATGGGTTAAATACATATTATTCGCTATTATGCGGCGCAATAGGGTCTCATCCGCTACACAAGGTGGGAAATCAATCAATCCAATATATACATATGCCAATATGTATATATTGCTATATATATATAAATAATACCAATTCCACACAAAGGTGAAATATTCGCGGTTAATGTTTTTAATAATTAACATCCGCTTAATAACGACGTATAATGTCTATTTTAACAATCAATAACAGACAATAATATATCATCCAGGCATACAATCAAAAAATTTAAATCTGACTATTTAAAATATTAATCGAATCTGTTCAATTGAGTGAGAAATTCTCACCTTGATTTCAATTCCGTTCCAGCGTTTTATTTCGAATAAAATTAAACATGCGTTTAATTTCACTCAAAATTTTCACTGACTCCAATCGCTTCCAATCCAGCTCCATCGCGTAGTATTCGTCAATACGGTTCCAACGCACTTCGTTTCATCATTTTCCGATCTCGCAGCAATAAGATATTACATTTTAAAATTTACACGATTTATGTAAATAAATTTACATCTTTTATTTAATTATTTTTCCAAACCCACATCACAGCTGTTGATTTTTGATGATGGAAATCAGGCTGTTGCATTTGCTTTCTTCCTCACGTTCATTTCCAGGAGATAACACACGCAAGGAACCCATACTGCCCCTTCTAGGGTTAAACATCGCGGCCCATACGAACGTCTTCTCTTCGATCAACTACCCTCACGCGATAGCTCATCTCCTACTCCATGCTCGGCCAGAGGGGCACAGAGCTCGGCCTTGACCTGACGTGGGAAACCGTGTGCAAACGTAGCATGAACGCGAGTTGATAACGGCGAGCATGATGAGTTTCAAACAACTTCCACCGTTGGATGCATAGCTCTCAACGAGCTCTACGTTTTTCTAGTTGAAAACTTTTCGAAACAATGACTGGATCATGAGTTTTTGAGGGGAGAAGATGAGTGTATTTCGGCCATTGGTTATGATGGTGGCGGCTAAGCTGAAGCAAACCCTAGCTTGTTTTTCTTTTGCAATTTGTGAAAATAAAGGGGCTTTTATAGAAAATTATCTCAACACTATTCATCCCGGATTTTTCGAACTCCAAATCGGACGTGCCGGCTGACGTTTCTAAGGTTTACCCCGCGTTCCGAACGCAATGGAACATGTTTTGGGAGCTAATTCGGTCATCTCTGCGAGTTACGGAATTAAACGATCAGTTTTAAATTAAACCGATTTAAACCGATTTCGATGCGTTTTGGCTTGCCCCGGACAAACGGTAAATCCAATTGACACGAAATTTGAAACCATACAATAATATCACATTACGGATCCGATTAAATTGGTTTCGTCATAA
Source organism: Allium fistulosum (assembly GCA_030737815.1). Taxonomy (NCBI): domain Eukaryota; kingdom Viridiplantae; phylum Streptophyta; class Magnoliopsida; order Asparagales; family Amaryllidaceae; genus Allium; species Allium fistulosum. The sequence continues at coordinate 274,326,837 of CM060907.1, read as the reverse complement.
TCCGAGACTTTTTGAAAAATGGCTATTTTAACTCGCCAAATTAAAATTAAAACAATTTCGATGCGTTTGGAGTTGCCACGGTCAAACGACAACTCCGATTGCTACGAAAATTGAAATCCGATAATAATAAACTATTACGGATCCAATGGAACTAGTTTCGTCCAATTCTGAGACTGTTCGAAAATTGGCTAATATTCAGTCGATAATTAAATATTAAAATATTCAATTTTCACCGATTAACTTTAAATTCGGTTTTAAAAGTCCTGTAACATCTCTATAACTCCAGTATGATTAAATAAAATCTTACAAATCATTTTCAATCACATTTAATCCAGATTTCAATTATTTTTGGAATTTAACTATTAAATTATCGATTTAATTTTCAAATTAAATCCAATATTCGAAAAATAAATTATTCGACTTATTAAATTCACTTACTAATATTTAAAATTAATTAAATATTCAAATTTTAATTAATATAAATTCTGGGTCGTTACAAATTTCCCCCCTTAAAAGAATTTCGTCCTCGAAATTAGCAAGTAAGAAGAAGATACAAAATCAGTTAACTTTCCAAAACAAACCGTTCAAATTAGATTTTACAAATCTACTTAAGTGTTTAACTTTCCCAAAATTCATAGTTAAACTTCTTACATTAACTTTACTAAGTTTCCAAAATTTTCCTTAGTTTTCAAAATTTCCAAATTTCTCAAAAATATTCTAACGCCTTAAATTTTTAGAAAATTTCGCCATAGCCTCCTTTGCGCGGCTCGATCCGAAAAAAAATGACAGTGTATATATATCACAAATATACATCTCATCAAGTGATGAGGCATCCCGTAGGGAAAAAGTGTAAAAGTACGATATTTAATCCGAGATATGTACCTTATATATTATTAGCGAGCGTATATGGCTATTATAGCGCGAAAGCGAGCTCCAAATGCGAAGCAAACGCCATCCGCACCTACTAAACACTAAATCAAACATATGAGAACATGTATATATAAAATAATATCAATATACATTGTATAGCAACATAATAACTACATATGTGTCAATATAGCAAATGCAACAAACAACAAATGCAACCATCATCCAATAAATCCATACCAAATCAATACTGATTCATTTTTCATTAATATTCAATGGATTGGTTTTCAATTTAAATCATATTTGATTCGTTTACATTGGACTTTACTAACATTCATTCATTTAATTAGTTACATTCACTAATTTACATTCATGTTAGTTCACTTACATATCAAATTCAATTTTATTCAAATTCATTTACTTTCAATTTGAATTCAATTATATAGCTTTCAATTTCGCTAATTTACTTTCATTAGCTCTTAATGAATTATATACAGTCAACTAACAACCAAATAACAACCAATGTACATCCATTACAACCAAATATATTCAATTTACATTTCTTTACATTCAATTTGGTTCAACACTTTTGTAACAACCCGTGATTGCGGTTACCAAATAATAAATTTAAATTGGGATTTAAATTTAATTGGAGCTATTAATGAATTTTTAATGTGGCTAATTTGTTCAAAATTTAGTCATTTTGAATAAATTAATATTTTGGGCTTAAGTGTAAAATGGAGCATTTCAAGGAAATTAATTAGGGAAATTTTTAATTTATATTATTGCAAAATTTTATATGTGTAAAATAGTGCAATATTTGATTTGGGAAATTAATTTGCAATTTATTTGCAAAATGGTGATTTTGGCTAATATTAACTATAAACGGTGTTTTGGAAAAATTAGGGGTTAAAATGTAAAATATTGTTGATATAGGATTTTATGAAATGGCTAAAAGTAATTGTTAACATATTTTCATAATTTTCTATGGTTTGAAATGTATTTAGTAATTTGTATGTAGAGTGTACTTAGAGAAAATTGCCTATATATGTATGCACATGAATAATACAAAGTCCTAATGGGTATTAGATCCAATAACCCTAACCATTAGCCTATAAAGTATCTTTTAATCTCCCATTTCAGCCAACACTTCATTTCATAACCACTAAAACCTAATTAGAAAGCTCCAAAACCTAGTCATGGCCTCCTAAGCAAGACTCCAATCTACACCAAATCAAAGAGAGTTAATCCAAACTACTAAAAGAGGTAATAGAAATCACAAAACCCACCTCTAATTCATTCTTTAATTTCTGAAATTATTTTGTAATCCTCTTTTTTTTGTGCATTTAGATTGTGAAACTCTTTGATCTTCTTTTCATTGCTTGAAAAGAGGTAATATATGCTAGCTGAAATTATAATTAGTTTATTGCTGTTAGTAAATTAGGCATTTCTCATTCATCTTAAATCGGAATTAAGATTTTCTTGAAGTTCTGAAAAGCTTATTCTGTAGCCTATAACTTTCATGTTTTGAGCTTTGCCTAATTTTGTGGTTTCAATGGTCGAAATCACGTTTGTTTGTCGCTGACCTGACAACAAACTACAAGGTTGATAAAATAAAACTCTGAAATTGATTTGGCCATAAGTTACTCGTTTTTGATCCGAATTAGATAATTTTGGATGTTCCGGAAAGCTTAAAACATATGCTACAATTTTTGTTCAGTGAGTTTTCTGTAATATTGCCATTTAGATGACCTGAAATGCGTTCAAAGACAGAAGACCAATTCTGTCTTTAACAAGTTATCTTGAGTTTCAATCTGATATTGTTTTGCATGTATCTCTCTCGTTTCTTATCCAAATCTAATAATTTTGGATGTTCTGGAAAGCTTAGATTTATAGCTAAAACTTTCAGGTTTTGAGTTTCATGAAATTTCGAAGTTATTTTGGTCAAAATTGTACATTCTTACCACTGTCCGGAGAAAAAAAAAAGAAAAAAAAATAATAAATAATTTTTTTTTAAACCCTGTTCCAGATTTTTTTTCTCCACTTCGCGATGCCGCCACGATCGCATCCGAAGTCGGAATTCGGCGTTTTTGGTCTCGTTGGAAAGGTGGAGTTTCGAACTCCATTTCTGTAAAATTTAGGCATCATCGGCATTCTTTTGGTACTTCGAATTTCGTGTCGAAGTTGAACTCTTGTCGCTGTTTGTAAACAGTGTGAATCTTGTTCTGGGTCCAACTTTGAGACGTCGCTGCTACTTCGTCTCAACTCGGATTCCAGAAATTCTTTTTGCATCTTATAGTAGGGATGTTGGACTATATGCCTACCAGTTTTCATGTCATTTGGATTCAGTTTGCTGGTCCAAATAAATTGCCGAACTTGGGTTCGCAGCAGTTTTTGAATGGTCAAACACTTAGAATGAAAATCAAATATCCCTTATGTTTCCAGCTTTTGAGCGCCACTCCGCGATGCCTCCACGTTCGCATCGGAAGTCGGAATTCAACGTTTTTGGTCTCGTTAGAAAGGTGGAGTTCCAAACTCCATCTCAGGATAATTTGGACAACATTGGAGTTTGTTTGGTACTTCGAATTTCGTGTCGAAGTTGAACTCTAGTCGTTGTTTGTAAACAGTGTAAATCTTGTTCTGGGTCCAACTTTGAGACGTCGCTGCCACTTCATCTCAACTCGGAATCCAGAAATTCTTTTTGCATCTTAAAGTAGGGATGTTGGACTACTTGCCTGCAAATTTTCATGACATTTGGACACAGTTTGCTGGTCCAAATAAATTATCGAACTTGAGTTCACAGCTGTTTTTGAATGGTTACAAACACTTAGAATATTTTTGATGATTTTCTGGTTTTCGTCGATTTCTTTGAGATTTGTCTCTGGATTTCGTACACGGGCTTTATAAAAAGGTTTTAAAAGGATTTTTCACTCCAAAATGGCTTTTGAAAATTATTATATAATATTATTTTAATTATTAAATTAATTACTCCATAATAGGAGACCTTTCAAAAGACCGTTTTAAAAATGATTTCAAAATCAATTATAAATCCGTTTTACACTAATATTTTCTATAATAAAAATCTCACACTCACTTTTGGCATGTCGAGCGAAGTGGAAAGGTGCTTAAACGGTTAGGAAATCTCCGGCCTATGGAAACCGTGTGTATTTTCTTTCCGGTTAATCCCCGACCTATTCGATTGATCGTTTTGACCTTTGGGTCTAGTTTACCGATGATATGAGGTAGACTTTTTATTGTTTGGAGTGTGAGCGTGCTATTGGTTAGGAAACCGTTTAGTGCGAACGTGGGGTATGGGACTCATTGTTAACACTTTGCGGGTTCCTCTCCAAGAAGTTAGTGACACATTAGCCTCTGGGCGGCCAGTACTGGACCTCTGGGTCACCACGCCTCTGGGCAACCGTCTCTGGACACCTGCTCTATGGAGCAGTTTATTTTTCGGCGTGTGCCTCTGGGCCTTTATCCTTCTGGGAAGGATCTCGCCGTCTCGCGCGTTTCGCATCGGTGCGAGTGATCGATCACAACTCTACGGTACTTGGCAACAACGACTCTGGTCGGTGCACGTGCAAAACTTGTATTATCTGATGATTTTTATATCCATTCGAGTACCGCCATTCGGTGTTGGTTCTATGGAACCATACGATGTAAGTGCGATTGCCTTGTAGATTCACAGTGTCTCTGGACACTGCTTTTCAGTGTTTTGATTTCATTGACTTTTTAGTATATCCCCATTGCTCTTTGGAGCATCGATCTTTGCTTGGGCATTGATTACGGACTCTGGTCACTCTTGGGATTATTGCCTATGGGCATCTTTTTATAGCTTTGGCTACGCCGATGATATGAGGTGATTTTATTTATTCTACACTTTGGTGTTGATTTCTCTTTGGAGATTTTTATTGTTTATTGATGATTTGGGATCGTCATTATATTCATGTGGTTCATAATATACTTCTCTTTGGATAAGTACTATTTTATTTATGCACCGCATTATTATATATCTCAGTTATTACTGATTGTTTAGCTGGCCTGACCCGAGTGTTTTCGCTCGGGTCAGACCGAGTTGTTTCAGGTTAGGTCTCTGGACTTAGCTTCTGTGCTTCCGCTTGGACATTATCTGCTATGCTGATAGATAGCGCTTTTATTTGTCCACTATTCCGCTACTCTGTTATTATTCAGACTCTGATATGTACATATTTTTGACTCACATGAGTGAGCAGTGGCTTTGTACCCACTTATGATATTTGGATCTGTATTGACGATGTATTGTTCTGGGATTTTATATCTGTTATGTGATTCTGTTCTGTGATGCTATTTCATTATGTTATTATGCTTTGTCCTGATAGATCTTTAGCCATTTGTAATTTCGTTATAAGTATTTACCGAATATTTCGAACCACCTGATTGAGAAAAATTTAAATAGATTCCACCTTTCGACGTATTCGGTAGATAGTTATAGCTTGATTATAAATGGTCGCTTTCACTATACTCTATTCTCCGCTTTAACAGACAGTATTACTCCCGTAATACTCTTTGTTACAGTGGGTCTCGGAGTGGGGCGTTACAACTTTTAAATTTAATTGGTTGATATTAAATTTACTTCCATTCAATTTATTCAATTTCTCAACTTCATTAGCTTCTAATGAACTAACACTTATATTCATTGTTTCATATCAATTATTTACATTAAATTGATTAACATCCAATCCATTTATTCAATTCAATTGCTACTTTATTTTAGTGATAAAATTGAATTTCATTTATATAACTCAAGTTCACATTCATCACTTCATTTCACTAATTAATTTTGATATCAAAAATCAAATTTATTCACCATTACTTAAGTTATATTCCAATTCAACATCATTTGTTTAACTTCTTAACTTAAGTTTTCACTTATAAATCCAATTCTATTTAACTTTTACCAAGGTCAAATTTATTATCTCATATTATAAGTTCAAACTTAATCTCTTATATTCAACAATTACAGCTTGGATTTTTATTGATTCTCTCATATTCATTCACTATATAAGTTATACAACCTATTTATTTAACTTCCAAATCATATTATAAGTATAAAACTCATTTTTTTGAAATCGATTCAAATTTATCCTTTGAATTTCTAAAATCAAATCCAATTCTTCCAAACAACTTTCATTTAAAATAATCTGGTAGCAATTCCTCTTTTGGAAACCCGAAAATGAACACCGGTGATGTCATGATCATCATCGGAATTATTTTCCAACGACCGAAAAGAGTTTAGAGCTTTATCTCTCTAAAAAAATTTTCAAAAACATCAAATCCTTTCAAAAACACTTCTCTGGAATTTTATTTTAGATTATAAATCACATTTACAAATCTTTTACTTATAAAATTTGACTTCTTATATATAAGATTATTTTACCATTGTAAATCATTTTAATTATAACTTCATACATTGTAATTCATTCTCTTATATAATTCATTCTTTCACAATTGTTGTTCTATTTAACTTATTCAAACAACCAACCAATCAATTTATATATACTTTAATAATTTCTAAAAAATTATTTCTTTACATACAAAATATAATAGAGGTAAAATTATTTCATTTACCCAATTTAAAACAATATCGTGCCGAATTGTTCTATACAAGTGTTTAGAGATCCCTATCGATAGAGTTGTACGGACAATACCGACCAGAATCCATATACCACTCAACAAACCAATCATCACAATATAAAACAATTTTATATTAACTAACAAATACGCGCTAGTATCTATTATTACACTCAAATCTCATTCTAGAGTACTACTGACTCTATCTCTAATGAGTAACACCCAACAGAGCAGGGTTGTCGCTTAACCATATGCTCCAATACCAAATGTAACATCCCGAAAATTTTCGACTTTCGAAAATTCGACATCGATACTCACTTTATCGACTGCCGAGCCATCGAATGCCGGAAACCCAAAAAGTTATGGTTTTAAGAAAGAAAAAAAAAGGTAGAAGAAGAAGAGGACAGAAGAAAAAGAAAAGAAGAGAACAACAGAACAACATCAGAAACAGAACAATATCAGAATCTCACATTCGCAGCGGAACAACATATAATAGATAAATGAATAATCTTTAAACAAAGAACTATATCACTTTATACATTACATCATCATCAGAGTTTACAACAACAATACAACACTGGACAGTTATATAAACTTGTCCATATACAGAATACACAGCGGAATAAATAATATCATATACAAGTGGTACGTCTCGCCATCCAGCTCGCCACTAAGCTTCACAGCATCTCGAATCCAGAATGACCTGATAACCTGACTCTAGACTGCCCGTGTAGAAATTGGTGGGCGCCCAGAGTTTAGGAAGGAAACAATAAACTCCAGGTCAGTCATGGTGACTGGTGTGAGAACTTAAAACAGTTTATCTTTAAAACAAACAACAGGAAGATTTTAAAGTCAATTTCGCAATGCTTTTAGAAAATGAGACTACCATAAGGCCTCCCGCACACACACACAATGCAAACGCAGAATCGGAGGAGATTTCTCCTTATGATAGTCAAAGATGCTTGATACGCATTAAAAAGAAACATTTGATATTATTACTAGTGCATAGTGTAGAAAAATCATTTCGAAAGTATAATATAAATCTTAGCCAGCATAGGCATTTCACGTTATGCCTACTATAGCTACCATCCAAACAGTGGGGCGCCACCATAAGTGAATGATAGGTTCTACAACTAAAACCGTACAAGTCTCGTATTGTTTCTTTGGATTTCCAACAAATGGTCAGGCTAAGAAACTTCCTATTCCACGAATAGAACGCCTCTGGAATGACGTCCCGAGAAATAACCTAACATTACGGTTAGATCTCTGCCAACACAAGGCCGGGTTACCTCTGCAAAAAATAGGTAACTACTGACACGCGTATGCCATCCCCCGATCGTCACCGATCTTCCCGAGGATCCTCGATTCGCAACAACCACAAAATAATAATAATGCAGTAACCACAGAGGTTAAGTATCTGGGCTCCATACCATGATACCACCTTTATCCAGAAGGAATGACATACACTAAGGGGCGCTACTCCCTAGAACCTTGCTGCATCCTTCCTGTTTTGACCATTTCCAGGGTGTGAGGCTCGACGAAGTCTCGTCCACAAAGCTACGCTTTGTCACCAAAGCCATGCTCCGGGTCAAACAAATGATCAACCTATGATCACAAAGGTATAAGATCAAACAAATGATCATATCACAAATGATCAAACACTGATCATTTCACAGCAACACTTAGCATGTCACGTTACCAAATTGGAAATATATTGCTGATAAATTTCAACTACATAACCTCAAAGCTCGTACGTCTCAGAGAAGGGTGTTAAGCTAATAGAATAAATTCTCCGCCACCAACAGAAATGTATTTGAAAGGAATCAGCTTTATATCTCAATCTGTAACGTCAGACACACAAACCATACAAGTCTGTTCCGGGATCGAATAGAACCGAAGGCACTTCTCACGAAGCCCTTGCAATTTCCGGATAATTTTCAATCACGTCCGGACTTCCCATCACTAAGGGTGATAAAACCTCTAAATCGAAGATCAGTCGATGTAGAGTAACTCGACGGTAATCCTTCCGTTTTTCAAAAATATCCGGTCTTCAACACCGGTCATCAAATGCAATTCATAATGACATATCACATATTCGGAATGGGTTATACGACCCCATGGTTCTTTCCCGGCTAACCCGAATAGTGAGCGCTTATTCAAAAATAAGTGTGGCATTCAAATTCAAGCAAATCACAACAAATACCTATTTAAAGGTAAATATTGATAGTCGGTTATTTAACTATCAATAGAGATGCGCAACATCATCAGAATCCAAATAATTTTCCCAAATTATTTATTCTTCAAAAATATCTTTACTAGATATATATAATTTCCACACTTCAAAAATAAGCCAACGTTTATTTTTAAAACGAATTCCCATTTCCTTTATAAATTCCATAGTGAATTTATATCTCAAAATATCTACTGATATACGATTTTCAATCGATTTCAATATTCATTTTCGACTTATCTTTAGAAAGATAATTCTCAAATGTTTATTTCATATTGGAAAAACATTTCCATACTTATTTAAAAATAAGTATTTCACAAATCAATTATTTTCAACACTTGGAAAATATTCGATATACTTAAATCAAGATTAAGTATATATTTCATTCTTTAAGGAAATCTATTTGAGTCAAAATGAATGTTACGTAAAACATCGTTACGACCACTCAAAATCACTAGTATAGGGATTCAGAATTAAGATAGGTATGTAAATCCCAATACTATACAAAAATATTTCCTTTCGGAAACCATTTACTATAACAACAGTGTTATAGTCCACCATTTCCTTATTTCTCGAAACGTCTATTTCAACAATGAATGTTGAAATCTATGTTTCGATACTTAACACGTTTTAAAACATCTTTTAAAACAACTACTTCATTTAAAAATATTCTCTTTCCCAAAATATATTGATTTTATTCAATAATATATATTCACTGTCCAAAATCATGAATATAATCACTATCCCAATTTTAACAATTTCTACACAATTTATTTCAATAAAAATTCACTATCCAAAATCGCGAATATACTTCCTTTAATAATTTTCTATATTCAATTTATCAAATTCCATTGATTTCGAATTTATAAACAATGTCTATAAATTCTTTCCCTATTTATAAACTTCGATTTATAAAAATTCCCTGAATTAACAAATTTAATTCATAACTCGGTTTCATATCAAAAATCTAATTTATAAGTCAATTATTTATAAACTTTTATTTTACAAAATCTATTTATTTTATAACTTCACAATTCATAAATCTATAAATTTCAATCCACTTATAAAATCCATTTTTCTATTTTATTTATAACACTTATAAAAGCTTGTTTTATAATTCCAATGTTTTCAATTTATAAATATCAATTTTATGAATCTTTTAATATAAACCTTTTATAATACTTCAAAAATTCCAATTTAAACTATTTCATAATTTTATCAATTATTTATTTCAAAAATAACATTTTGGTCGTATTTCACAAATCTCATAATTTTCATAACACGAAAATTTTAACATTTATTTATTTAAAATAAACCAATTCAAAAATTCAGTAAAACGTATATTTCTACAAATCACTTTTAAAAATCCTTTTAAAATCCAAAATCGTTATTTTTAAACTTTAAAAATGGATCCGATGATGCAACAGCACCAACAATCAATCACAGAAATCAATCATCATATATCGATATGAAAATCAACAAATATCAAAATATCTGTAAACAATCAGTATAGTTGAGGAATCCAGTTGGATCCCTCCAACCTGTCCCCCTGCATCCAAAGATGTTAGCACAATACCAATTCCGCTCCAATACGGAATATCGCGGTATATGGGTTAAATACATATTATTCGCTATTATGCGGCGCAATAGGGTCTCATCCGCTACACAAGGTGGGAAATCAATCAATCCAATATATACATATGCCGATATGTATATATTGCTATATATATATATAAATAATACCAATTCCACACAAAGGTGAAATATTCGCGGTATATGTTTTTAATAATTAACATCCGCTTAATAACGGCGTATAATGTCTATTTTAACAATAAATAACAGACAATAATATATCATCCAGGCATACAATCAAAATTTTAAATCTGACTATTTAAAATATAAATCGAATCTGTTCGATTGAGTGAGAAATTCTCACCTTGATTTCAATTCCGTTCCAGCGTTTTGTTTCGAATAAAATTAAACACGCGTTTAATTTCACTCAAAATTTTCACTGACTCCAATCGCTTCCAATCCAGCTCCATCGCGTAGTATTCGTCAATACGGTTCCAACGCACTTCGTTTCATCATTTTCCGATCTCGCAGCAAAAAGATATTACATTTTAAAATTTACACGATTTATGTAAATAAATTTACATCTTTTATTTAATTATTTTTCCAAACCCACATCACAGCCGTTGATTTTTGATGATGGAAATCTGGCCGTTGCATTTGCTTTCTTCCTCACGTTCATTTCCAGGAGATAACACACGCAAGGAACCCATACTGCCCCTTTTAGGGTTAAACATCGCGGCCCATACGAACGTCTTCTCTTCGATCAACTACCCTCACGCGATAGCTCATCTCCTACTCCATGCTCGGCCAGAGGGGCACAAAGCTCGGCCTTGACCTGACGTGGGAAACCGTGTGCAAACGTAGCATGAACGCGAGTTGATAACGGCGACCATGATGAGTTTCAAACAACTTCCACCGTTGGATGCATAGCTCTCAACGAGCTCTACGTTTTTCTAGTTGGAAACTTTTCGAAACAATGACTGGATCATGAGTTTTTGAGGGGAGAAGATGAGTGTATTTCGGCCATTGGTTATGATGGTGGCGGCTAAGCTGAAGCAAACCCTAGCTTGTTTTTCTTTTGCAATTTGTGAAAATAAAGGGGCTTTTATAGAAAATTATCTCAACACTATTCATCCCGGATTTTTCGAACTCCAAATCGGACGTGCCGGCTGACGTTTCTAAGGTTTACCCCGCGTTCCGAACGCAATGGAACATGTTTCGGGAGCTAATTCGGTCATCTCTGCGAGTTACGGAATTAAACGGTCAGTTTTAAATTAAACCGATTTCGACGCGTTTTGGCTTGCCCTGGACAAACGGTAAATCCAATTGACACGAAATTTGAAACCAAACAATAATATCACATTACGGATCCGATAAAATTGGTTTCGTCATAATCCGAGACTTTTTGAAAAATGGCTATTTTAACTCGCCAAATTAAAATTAAAACAATTTCGATGCGTTTGGAGTTGCCACGGTCAAACGACAACTCCGATTGCTACGAAAATTGAAATCCGATAATAATAAACTATTACGGATCCAATGGAACTAGTTTCGTCCAATTCTGAGACTGTTCGAAAATTGGCTAATATTCAGTCGATAATTAAATATTAAAATATTCAATTTTCACCGATTAACTTTAAATTCGGTTTTAAAAGTCCTGTAACATCTCTATAACTCCAGTATGATTAAATAAAATCTTACAAATCATTTTCAATCACATTTAATCCAGATTTCAATTATTTCTGGAATTTAACTATTAAATTATCGATTTAATTGTCAAATTAAATCCAATATTCGAAAAATAAATTATTCGACTTATTAAATTAACTAATTAATATTTAAAATTAATTAAATATTCAAATTTTAATTAATATAAATTCTGGGTCGTTACAAATGCAAAGCTGAAATTAAACGTGTATTAAAAATGCAACTACGAATGAATTTTTGTTTTTTTATGAATTTTTCTTTTATAAAATATAAGCAAACAACAATGCAAAGCAAATAAAAACAATATATATAGCAACCAAGCAGTTTTTTTTGGGCAAGCAAAGCGAAGCAATTATTTTTAGCAAGCAGCTCCTTTCCTTTTCTGCTTTTGCAACCTGAAAATAAAAACAAGATATATATACAGTTTTTTTATATCGAAGAAGAAACTAAAATAAATGAAAAACAAAACAAATTCAAAACAACCCTCGTTTTTTTTGGAAGAGACTCTTTGTTTGTTTTTTTTTGAAATTTTTTTTTATTTTTTTTTGGAAAGGCAACTTAAAAGTACTGTTTTACTAATGCAACTAAATGAATGCAAGGGTTAATTACAAATGATTTATCCTAAGTTAACCCAAAATTGCATAATCACACTCTGTCTTAAATCAACAAGATAGTTCTCAGTCAGGTAACGGGCAGGAGTTATCGGTGCACCACGAATCACCGTAGCAATGCAGCCGAAGGTTTAAGTACCTTCAGAGGAACAACCACTATAATATTTACGAATCACCGTAATATTTTTAAATGGTTATTACTCTGTCGTAGCCTAGACACTAAGAAATTAAATTGTTCAAAGAAGACAACTTGAAAATATATAATTAAGAGCTATCTATGTCTAACCGTTATTATTAACAAATTCTAGGATGAAATGGAAACCAGAAATTAAACATGTATTAACAATGCAACTACGAATGGATTTTTTTTTATGAATTTTTCTTTTATAAAATATAAAGAAACAACAATGCAAGCCAAATAAAAACAATATATATAGCAACCAAGCAGTTTTTGTTGTTTGGGCAAGCAAAGCGAAGCAATTATTTTTAGCAAGCAGCTCCTTTCCTTTTCTGCTTTTGCAACCTGAAAATAAAAACAAGATATATATACAGTTTTTTTTATATCGAATAAGAAACTAAAATAAATGAAAAACAAAACAAATTCAAAACAACCCTCGTTTTTTTTGGAAGAGACTCTTTGTTTGTATTTTTTTTTTGAAATTTTTTTTAATTTTTTTTGGAAAGGCAACTTAAAAGTACTGTTTTACTAATGCAACTAAATGAATGCAAGGGTTAATTATAAATGATTTATCCTAAGTTAACCCAAAATTGTATAATCACACTCTGTCTTAAATCAACAAGATAGTTCTCAGCCAGGTAACGGGCAGGAGTTATCGGTGCATCACGAATCACCGTAGCAATGCAGCCGAAGGTTTAAGTACCTTCAGAGGAACAACCACTATAATATTTACGAATCACCGTAATATTTATAAATGGTTATTACTCTGCCATAGCCTAGACACCAAGAAATTAAATTATTCAAAGAAGACAACTTGCAAATATATAATTCAGAGCTATTGATTTTTAACCGTTATTATTAACAAATTCTAGGATGAAATGCAAAGCAGAAATTAAACGTGTATTAACAACGCAATTACGAATGGATTTTTGTTTTTTTATGTATTTTTCTTTTATAAAATGTAAGCAAACAACAATGCAAGGCAAATAAAAACAATATATATAGCAACCTAGCAGTTTTATTTTTTGGGCACGGAAAGCGAAGCAATTATTTTTAGCAAGCAGCTCCTTTCCTTTTCTGCTTTTGCAACCTGAAAATAAAAACAAGATATATATACAGTTTTTTTATATCGAAGAAGAAACTAAAATAAATGAAAAACAAAACAAATTCAGAACAACCCTCGTTTTTTTTTGGAAGAGACTCTTTGTTTGTTTTTTTATTTTGAAATTTTTTTTTAATTTTTTTTGGAAAGGTAACTTAAAAGTACTGTTTTACTATTGCAACTAAATGAATGCAAGGGTTAATTACAAATGATTTATCCTAAGTTAACCCAAAATTGTATAATCACACTCTGTCTTAAATCAACAAGATAGTTCTCAGCCAGGTAATGGGCAGGAGTTATCGGTGCACCACGAATCACCGTAGCAATGTAGCCGAAGGTTTAAGTACCTTCAGAGGAACAACCACTATAATATTTACGAATCACCGTAATATTTATAAATGGTTATTACTCTGTCGTAGCCTAGACACCAAGAAATTAAATTGTTCAAAGAAAACAACTTGCAAATATATAATTAAGAGCTATCGACTTCTAACCGTTATTATTAATAAATTCTAGGATGAAATGCAAAGCAGAAATTAAACGTGTATTAACAATGCAACTACGAATGGATTTTTGTTTTTTTTATGAATTTTTATTTTATAAAATGTAAGCAAACAACAATGTAAGGAAAATAAAAACAATATATATAGCAACCAAGTAGTTTTTTTATTTTGGGCAAGCAAAGCGAAGCAATTATTTTTAGCAAGCGGCTCCTTTCCTTTTCTGCTTTTGCAACCTGAAAAATAAAAACAAGATATATATATAGTTTTTTTTATATCGAAGAAGAAACTAAAATAAATGAAAAATGAAACAAATTCAGAACAACCCTCGTTTTTTTTGGAAGAGACTCTTTTTTTTTTGAAATTTTTTTTTATTTTTTTTTTGGAAAGGAAACATAAAAGTACTGTTTTACTAATGCAACTAAATGAATGCAAGGGTTAATTACAAATGATTTATCCTAAGTTAACCCAAAATTGTATAATTACACTTTGTCTTAAATCAACAAGATAGTTCTCAGCCAGGTAACGGGCAGGAGTTATCGGTGCACCACGAATCACCATAGCAATGCAGCCGAAGGTTTAAGTACCTTTAGAGGAATAACCACTATAATATTTACGAATCACCGTAATATTTATAAATGGTTATTACTCTGCCGTAGCCTAGACACCAAGAAATTAAATTGTTCAAAGAAGACAACTTGCAAATATATAATTAAGAGCTATTGATGTCTAACCTTTATTATTAACAAATTCTAGAATGAAATGCAAAGTAGAAATTAAACGTGTATTAACAATGCAACTACGGATGGATTTTTGTTTTTTTTTATGAATTTTTCTTTTATAAAATGTAAGCAAAAAACAATGCAAGGCAAATAAAAACAATATATATAGCAACCAAGCATTTTTTTTGGGGCAAGCAAAGCGAAGCAATTATTTTTAGCAAGCAGCTCCTTTCCTTTTCTGCTTTTGCAACCTGAAAATAAAAACAAGATATATATACAGTTTTTTATATCGAATATGAAACTAAAATAAATGAAAAACAAAACAAATTCAAAACAACCCTCGTTTTTTTTTGGAAGAGACTCTTTTTTGTTTTTTTTTTTGAAATTTTTTTTAATTTTTTTTTGGAAAGGAAACTTAAAAGTACTGTTTTACTAATGCAACTAAAAGAATGCAAGGGTTAATTACAAATGATTTATCCTAAGTTAACCCAAAATTGTATAATCACACTTTGTCTTAAATCAACAAGATAGTTCTCAGCCAGGTAACGGGCAGGAGTTATCGGTGCACCACGAATCGCCGTAGCAATGCAGCCGAAGGTTTAAGTACCTTTAGAGGAACAACCACTATAATATTTACGAATCACCGTAATATTTATAAATGGTTATTACTCTGCCGTAGCCTAGACACCAAGAAATTAAATTGTTCAAAGAAGACAACTTGCAAATATATAATTAAGAGCTATTGATGTCTAACCTTTATTATTAACAAATTCTAGAATGAAATGCAAAGCAGAAATTAAACGTGTATTAACAATGCAACTACGAATGGATTTTTGTTTTTTTTTATGAATTTTTCTTTTATAAAATGTAAGCAATAAACAATGCAAGGCAAATAAAAACAATATATATAGCAACCAAGCATTTTTTTTTGGGCAAGCAGAGCGAAGCAATTATTTTTAGCAAGCAGCTCCTTTCCTTTTCTGCTTTTGCAACCTGAAAATAAAACCAAGATATATATACAGTTTTTTATATCGAAGAAGAAACTAAAATAAATGAAAAACAAAACAAATTCAAAACAACCCTCGTTTTTTTTGGAAGAGACTCTTTTTTGTTTTTTTTTGAAATTTTTTTTAATTTTTTTTTGGAAAGGAAACTTAAAAGTACTGTTTTACTAATGCAACTAAAAGAATGCAAGGGTTAATTACAAATGATTTATCCTAAGTTAACCCAAAATTGTATAATCACACTCTATCTTAAATCAACAAGATAGTTCTCAGCCAGGTAACGGGCAGGAGTTATCGGTGCACCACGAATCACCGTAGCAATGCAGCCGAAGGTTTAAGTACCTTTAGAGGAACAACCACTATAATATTTACGAATCAAAGTAATATTTATAAATGGTTATTACTCTGTCGTAGCCTAGACACCAAGAAATTAAATTGTTCAAATAAGAAAACTTGCAAATATATAATTAAGAGCTATCGATGTCTAACCTTTATTATTAACAAATTCTAGGATGAAATGCAAAGCAGAAATTAAACGTGTATTAAAAATGTAACTACAAATGGATTTTTGTTTTTTTTATGAATTTTTCTTTTATAAAATATAAGCAAACAACAATGCAAAGCAAATAAAAACAATATATATAGCAAACAAGCAGTTTTTTTTGGGCAAGCAAAGCGAAGAAATTATTTTTAGCAAGCAGCTCCTTTCCTTTTCTGCTTTTGCAACCTGAAAATAAAAACAACATATATATACAGTTTTTTTATATCGAAGAAGAAACTAGAATAAATGAAAAACAAAACAAATTCAAAACAACCCTCGTTTTTTTGGTAGAGACTCTTTGTTTGTTTTTTTTTTGAAAATTTTTTTTAATTTTTTTTTGGAAAGGCAACTTAAAAGTACTGTTTTACTAATGCAACTAAAAGAATGCAAGGGTTAATTACAAATGATTTATCCTAAGTTAACCCAAAATTGCATAATCACACTCTGTCTTAAATCAACAAGAAAGTTCTCAGCTAGGTAACGGGCAGGAGTTATCGGTGCACCACGAATCACCGTAGCAATGCAGCCGAAGGTTTAAGTACCTTTAGAGGAACAACCACTATAATATTTACGAATCACCGTAATATTTATAAATTGTTATTACTCTGTCGTAGCCTAGACACTAAGAAATTAAATTGTTCAAAGAAGACAACTTGAAAATATATAATTAAGAGCTATCTATGTCTAACCGTTGTTATTAACAAATTCTAGGATGAAATGGAAACCAGAAATTAAACGTGTAATAACAATGCAACTACGAATGGATTTTTTTTATGAATTTTTCTTTTATAAAATGTAAAGAAACAACAATGCAAGCCAAATAAAAACAATATATATAGCAACCAAGCAGTTTTTTTTGTTTGGGCAAGCAAAGCGAAGCAATTATTTTTAGCAAGCAGCTCCTTTCCTTTTCTGCTTTTGCAACTTGAAAATAAAAACAAGATATATATACAGTTTTTTTTATATCGAAGAAGAAACTAAAATAAATGAAAAACAAAACAACCCTCGTTTTTTTTGGAAGAGACTCTTTGTTTGTATTTTTTTTTTTTGAAATTTTTTTTAATTTTTTTTTGGAAAGGCAACTTAAAAGTACTGTTTTACTAATGCAACTAAATGAATGCAAGGGTTAATTATAAATGATTTATCCTAAGTTAACCCAAAATTGTATAATCACACTATGTCTTAAATCAACAAGATAGTTCTCAGCCAGGTAACGGGCAGGAGTTATCGGTGGATCACGAATCACCGTAGCAATGCAGCCGAAGGTTTAAGTACCTTCAAAGGAACAACCACTATAATATTTACGAATCACCGTAATATTTATAAATGGTTATTACTCTGCCGTAGCCTAGACACCAAGAAATTAAATTATTCAAAGAAGACAACTTGCAAATATATAATTAAGAGCTATCGATTTTTAACCGTTATTATTAACAAATTCTAGGATGAAATGCAAAGCAGAAATTAAACGTGTATTAACAACGCAATTACGAATGGATTTTTGTTTTTTTATGAATTTTTCTTTTATAAAATGTAAGCAAATAAAAATGCAAGGCAAATAAAAACAATATATATAGCAACCAAGCAGTTTTATTTTTTGGGCAAGGAAAGGGAAGCAATTATTTTTAGCAAGCAGCTCCTTTCCTTTTCTGCTTTTGCAACCTGAAAATAAAAACAAGATATATATACAGTTTTTTTTATATCGAAGAAAAAACTAAAATAAATGAAAAACAAAACAAATTCAAAACAACCCTCGTTTTTTTTTGGAAGAGATTCTTTGTTTGTTTTTTTTTTTTTGAAATTTTTTTTAATTTATTTTGGAAAGGAAACTTAAAATTACTGTTTTACTATTGCAACTAAATGAATGCAAGGGTTAATTACAAATGATTTATCCTAAGTTAACCCAAAATTGTATAATCACACTCTGTATTAAATCAACAAGATAGTTCTCAGCCATGTAATGGGCAGGAGTTATCGGTGCACCACGAATCACCGTAGCAATGCAGCCGAAGGTTTAAGTACCTTCAGAGGAACAACCACTATAATATTTACGAATCACCGTAATATTTATAAATGGTTATTACTCTGTCGTAGCCTAGACACCAAGAAATTAATTTGTTCAAAGAAAACAACTTGCAAATATATAATTAAGAGCTATCGACGTCTAACCGTTATTATTAATAAATTCTAGGATGAAATGCAAAGAAGAAATTAAACGTGTATTAACAATGCAACTACGAATGGATTTTTGTTTTTTTTATGAATTTTACTTTTATAAAATGTAAGCAAACAACAATGTAAGGCAAATAAAAACAATATATATAGCAACCAAGCAGTTTTTTTTTGGGCAAGCAAAGCGAAGCAATTATTTTTAGCAAGCAGCTCCTTTCCTTTCTGCTTTTGCAACTTGAAAATAAAAACAAGATATATATATAGTTTTTTTTATATCGAAGAAGAAACTAAAATAAATGAAAAACAAAACAAATTCAGAACAACCCAAGTTTTTTTGGAAGAGACTCTTTGTTTGTTTGTTTTTTGAAATTTTTTTTTTATTTTTTTTGGAAAGGAAACTTAAAAGTACTGTTTTACTAATGCAACTAAATAAATGCAAGGGTTAATTACAAATGATTTATCCTAAGTTAAGCCAAAATTGTATAATCACACTCTGTATTAAATCAACAAGATAGTTCTCAGCCAGGTAACGGGCAGGAGTCATCGGTGCACCACGAATAACCGTAGCAATGCAGCCGAAGGTTTAAGTACCTTCAGAGGAACAACCACTATAATATTTACGAATCACTGTAATATTTATAAATGGTTATTACTCTGCCGTAGCCTAGACACCAAGAAATTAAATTGTTCAAAGAAGACAACTTGCAAATATATAATTAAGAGCTATCGACGTCTAACCGTTATTGTTAATAAATTCTAGGATGAAATGCAAAGCAGAAATTAAACGTGTATTAACAATGCAACTACGAATGGATTTTTGTTTTTTTTATGAAATTTTCTTTTATAAAATGTAAGCAAACAAAAATTTAAGGCAAATAAAAACAATATATATAGCAACCAAGCAGTTTTTTTTGGGCAAGCAAAGCGAAGCAATTATTTTTAGCAAGCAGCTCCTTTCCTTTTCTGCTTTTGCAACCTGAAAATAAAAACAAGATATATATACAGTTTTTTTTATATCGAAGAAGAAACTAAAATAAATGAAAAACAAAACAAATTCAAAACAACCCTCGTTTTTTTTGGAAGAGACTCTTTGTTTGTTTTTTTTTGAAATTTTTTTTTGTTTTTTTTTTGAAAGTAAACTTAAAAGTACTGTTTTACTAATGCAAATAAATGAATGCAAGGGTTAATTACAAATGATTTATCCTAAGTTAATCCAAAATTATATAATCACACTCTATCTTAAATAAAAAAGATAGTTCTCAGCCAGGTAACGGGCAAGTGTTATCGGTGCACCACGAATCACCGTAGCAATGCAGCCGAAGGTTTAAGTACATTCAGAGGAACAACCACTATAATATTTACGAATCACTGTAATATTTATAAATGGTTATTACTCTGCCGTAGCCTAGACACCAAGAAATTAAATTGTTCAAAGAAGACAACTTGCAAATATATAATTAAGAGCTATCGATATCTAACCTTTATTATTAACAAATTCTAGGATGAAATGCAAAGCAGAAATTAAACGTGTATTAACAATGCAACTACGAATGGATTTTTATTTTTTTTTATGAATTTTTCTTTTATAAAATGTAAGCAAACAACAATGCAAGGCAAATAAAAACAATATATATATCAACCAAGCAGTTTTTTTTGGGCAAGCAAAGTGAAACAATTATTTTTAGCAAGCAGCTCCTTTCCTTTTCTGCTTTTGCAACCTGAAAATAAAAACAAGATATATACAGTTTTTTTATATCGAAGAAGAAACTAAAATAAATGAAAAACAAAACAAATTCAAAACAACCCTCGTTTTTTTGGAAGAGACTCTTTGTTTGTTTTTTTTTTGAAATTTTTTTTAATTTTTTTTTGGAAAGGAAACTTAAAAGTACTGTTTTACTAATGCAACTAAAAGAATGCAAGGGTTATTTACAAATGATTTATCCTAAGTTAACCCAAAATTGTATAATCACACTCTGTATTAAATCAACAAGATAGTTCTCAGCCAGGTAATGGGCAGGAGTTATCGGTGCACCACGAATCACCGTAGCAATGCAGCCGAAGGTTTAAGTACCTTCAGAGGAACAACCACTATAATATTTGCGAATCACCGTAATATTTATAAATGGTTATTACTCTGTCGTAGCCTAGACATCAAGAAATTAAATTGTTCAAAGAAAACAACTTGCAAATATATAATTAAGAGCTATCGACGTCTAACCGTTATTATTAATAAATTCTAGGATGAAATGCAAAGCAGAAATTAAACGTGTATTAACAATGCAACTACGAATGGATTTTTGTTTTTTTTATGAATTTTTCTTTTATAAAATGTAAGCAAACAACAATGTAAGGCAAATAAAAACAATATATACAGCAACCAAGCAGTTTTTTTTGGGCAAGCAAAGCGAAGCAATTATTTTTAGCAAACAGCTCCTTTCCTTTTCTGCTTTTGCAACCTGAAAATAAAAACAAGATATATATATAGTTTTTTTTATATCGAAGAAGAAACTAAAATAAATGAAAAACAAAACAAATTCAGAACAACCCTCGTTTTTTTTGGAAGAGACTCTTTGTTTGTTTTTTTTTTGAAATTTTTTTTTATTTTTTTTGGAAAGGAAACTTAAAAGTACTGTTTTACTAATGCAACTAAATGAATGCAAGGGTTAATTACAAATGATTTATCCTAAGTTGACCCAAAATTGTATAATCACACTTTGTCTTAAATCAACAAGATAGTTCTTAGCCAGGTAACGGGCAGGAGTTATCGGTGCACCACGAATCACCATAGCAATGCAGCCGAAGGTTTAAGTACCTTTAGAGGAACAACCACTATAATATTTACGAATCACCGTAATATTTATAAATGGTTATTACTCTGCCGTAGCCTAGACACCAAGAAATTAAATTGTTCAAAGAAGACAACTTGCAAATATATAATTAAGAGCTATCGATGTCTAACCTTTATTATTAACAAATTCTAGGATGAAATGCAAAGCAGAAATTAAACGTGTATTAACAATGCAACTACGAATGGATTTTTGTTTTTTTTATGAATTTTTCTTTTATAAAATGTAAGCAAACAACAATGCAAGGCAAATAAAAACAATATATATAGCAACCAAGCAGTTTTTTTTTGGGCAAGCGAAGTGAAGCAATTATTTTTAGCAAGCAGCTCCTTTCCTTTTCTGCTTTTACAACTTGAAAATAAAAACAAGATATATATACAGTTTTTTTATATCGAAGAAGAAAGTAAAATAAATGAAAAACAAAACAAATTCAAAACAACCCTCGTTTTTTTTGGAAGAGACTCTTTGTTTGTTTTTTTTTGAAATTTTTTTTTTTGGAAAGGTAACTTAAAAGTACTGTTTTACTAATGCAACTAAATGAATGCAAGGGTTAATTACAAATGATTTATCCTAAGTTAACCCAAAATTGTATAATCACACTTTGTCTTAAATCAACAAGATAGTTCTCAGCCAGGTAATGGGCAGGAGTTATCGGTGCACCACGAATCACCGTAGCAATGCAGCCGAAGGTTTAAGTACCTTTAGAGGAACAACCACTGTAATATCTACGAATCACCGTAATATTTTTAAATGGTTATTACTCTGTCGTATCCTAGACACCAAGAAATTAAATTGTTCAAAGAAGACAACTTGCAAATAAAAAATTAAGACCTATCGACGTCTAACCGTTATTATTAACAAATTCTAGGATGAAATGCAAAGCAGAAATTAAACGTGTATTAACAATGCAACTACGAATGGATTTTTGTTTTTTTTATGAATTTTTCCTTTATAAAATGTAAGCAAACAAAAATTCAAGGCAAATAAAAACAATATATATAGCAACCAAGCAGTTTTTTTTTGGGCAAGCAAAGCGAAGCAATTATTTTTAGCAAGCAGCTCCTTTCCTTTTCTGCTTTTGCAACCTGAAAATAAAAACAAGATATATATACAGTTTTTTTTTATATCGAAGAAGAAACTAAAATAAATGAAAAACAAAACAAATTCAAAACAACCCTCATTTTTTTTTGGAAGAGACTCTTTGTTTGTTTTTTTTTTGAAAGTAAACTTAAAAGTACTGTTTTACTAATGCAACTAAATGAATGCAAGGGTTAATTACAAATGATTTATCCTAGGTTAACCCAAAATTGTATAATCACACTCTGTCTTAAATCAACAAGATAGTTCTCAGACATGTAACGGGCAGGAGTTATCGGTGCACCACGAATCACCGTAGCAAAGCAGCCGAAGGTTTAAGTACCTTCAGAGGAACAACCACTGTAATATCTATGAATCACCGTAATATTTATAAATGGTTATTACTCTGTCGTAGCCTAGACACCAAGAAATTAAATTGTTCAAAGAAGACAACTTGCAAATATATAATTAAGAGCTATCGACGTCTAACCGTTATTGTTAATAAATTCTAGGATGATATGCAAAGCAGAAATTAAACGTGTATTAATAATGCAACTACAAATTGATTTTTGTTTTTTTATGAATTTTTCTTTTATAAAATGTAAGCAAACAATAATGCAAGGCAAATAAAAACAATATATATAGCAACCAAGCAGTTTTTTTTTGGGCAAGCGAAGTGAAGCAATTATTTTTAGCAAGCAGCTCCTTTCCTTTTCTGCTTTTACAACTTGAAAATAAAAACAAGATATATATACAGTTTTTTTATATCGAAGAAGAAACTAAAATAAATGAAAAACAAAACAAATTCAAAACAACCCTCGTTTTTTTTGGAAGAGACTCTTTGTTTGTTTTTTTTTGAAATTTTTTTTTTTGGAAAGGTAACTTAAAAGTACTGTTTTACTAATGCTACTAAATGAATGCAAGGGTTAATTACAAATGATTTATCCTAAGTTAACCCAAAATTGTATAATCACACTTTGTCTTAAATCAACAAGATAGTTCTCAGCCAGGTAATGGGCAGGAGTTATCGGTGCACCACGAATCACCGTAGCAATGCAGCCGAAGGTTTAAGTACCTTTAGAGGAACAACCACTGTAATATCTACGAATCACCGTAATATTTTTAAATGGTTATTACTCTGTCGTATCCTAGACACCAAGAAATTAAATTGTTCAAAGAAGACAACTTGCAAATATAAAATTAAGACCTATCGACGTCTAACCGTTATTATTAACAAATTCTAGGATGAAATGCAAAGCAGAAATTAAACGTGTATTAACAATGCAACTACGAATGGATTTTTGTTTTTTTATGAATTTTTCTTTTATAAAATGTAAGCAAACAAAAATTCAAGGCAAATAAAAACAATATATATAGCAACCAAGCAGTTTTTTTTTGGGCAAGCAAGGCGAAGCAATTATTTTTAGCAAGCAGCTCCTTTCCTTTTTTGCTTTTGCAACCTGAAAATAAAAACAAGATATATATACAGTTTTTTTTATATCGAAGAAGAAACTAAAATAAATGAAAAACAAAACAAATTCAAAACAACCCTCATTTTTTTTGGAAGAGACTCTTTGTTTGTTTTTTTTTTGAAATTTTTTTTTTGAAAGTAAACTTAAAAGTACTGTTTTACTAATGCAACTAAATGAATGCAAGGGTTAATTACAAATGATTTATCCTAGGTTAACCCAAAATTGTATAATCACACTCTATCTTAAATCAACAAGATAGTTCTCAGACAGGTAATGAGCAGGAGTTATCGGTGCACCACGAATCACCGTAGCAATGCAGCCGAAGGTTTAAGTACCTTCAGAGGAACAACCACTGTAATATCTATGAATCACCGTAATATTTATAAATGGTTATTACTCTGCCGTAGCCTAGACATCAAGAAATTAAATTGTTCAAAGAAGACAACTTGCAAATATATAATTAAGAGCTATCGACGTCTAACCGTTATTATTAACAAATTCTAGGATGAAATGCAAAGCAGAAATTAAACGTGTATTAACAATGCAACTACGAATGGATTTTTGTTTTTTTTATGAATTTTTCATTTATAAAATGTAAGTAAACAATAATGCTAGGCAAATAAAAACAATATATATAGCAACCAAGCAGTTTTTTTTGGGCAAGTAAAGCGAAACAATTATTTTTAGCAAGCAGCTCCTTTCATTTCTGCTTTTGCAACCTTAAAATAAAAACAAGATATATATACAGTTTTTTTTATATCGAAGAAGAAACTAAAATAAATGAAAAACAAAACAAATTCAAAACCACCCTCGTTTTTTTTTGGAAGATACTCTTTGTTTGTTTTTTTTTGAATTTTTTTTTTGGAAAAGAAACTTAAAAGTACTGTTTTACTAATGCAACTAAGTGAATGCAAGGGTTAATTACAAATGATTTATCCTAGGTTAATCCAAAATTGTATAATCACACTCTGTCTTAAATCAATAAGATAGTTCTCAGCCAGGTAATGGGCAGGAGTTATCGGTGCACCACGAATCACCGTAGCAATCCAGCCGAAGGTTAAATTACCAACAGAGTAACAACCACTATAATATTTACGAATCACCATAATATTTATAAATGGTTATTACTCTGTCGTAGCCTGGACACCAAGAAATTAAATTATTCAAAGAAGACAACTTGCAAATGTATAATTAAGATCTATCGATGTCTAACCGTTATTATTAACAAATTCTAAGATGCAATGCAAAGCAGAAATTAAACGTGTATTAACAATGCAACTACGAATGGATTTTTGTTTTTTTATGAATTTTTCTTTTATAAAATGTAAGCAAACAACAATGCAAGTCAAATAAAAACAATATATATAGCAACCAAGCAGTTTTTTTTGGGCAAGCAAAGCGAAGCAATTATTTTTAGCAAGCAACTCCTTTCCTTTTCTGCTTTGGCAACCTGAAAATAAAAATAAGATATATATATATATATAGTTTTTTTTATATCAAAGAAGAAATTAAAATAAATGAAAAACAAAAAAAATTCAAAACAACCCTCGTTTTTTTGGAAGAGACTCTTTCTTTGTTTTTTTGTTTGAAATTTTTTTTTTGTAAAGGAAACCTAAAAGTACTGTTTTACTAATGCAACTAAATGAATGCAAGGGTTAATTACAAATGATTTATCCTAAGTTAACCCAAAATTGTATAATCACACTCTGTCTTAAATCAACAAGATAGTTCTCAGGCAGGTAACGGGCAGGAGTTATCGGTGCACCACGAATCACCGTAGCAATGCAGCCGAAGGTTTAAGTACCTTCAAAGGAACAACCACAATAATATTTACGAATCACCGTAATATTTATAAATGGTTATTACTCTGCCGTAGCCTAGACACCAAGAAATTAAATTGTTCAAAGAAGACAACTTGCAAATATATAATTAAGAGCTATCGATGTCTAACCTTTATTATTAACAAATTCTAGGATGAAATGCAAAGCAGAAATTAAACGTGTATTAACAATGCAACTACGAATGGATTTTTTTTACAAATTTTTCTTTTATAAAATGTAAGCAAACAACAATGCAAGGCAAATAAAAACAATATATATAGCAACCAAGCAGTTTTTTTTTGGGCAAGCAAAGCGAAGCAATTATTTTTAGCAAGCAGCTCCTTTCCTTTTCTGCATTTGCAACCTGAAAATAAAAACAAGATATATATACAGTTTTTTTTATATCGAAGAAGAAACTAAAATAAATGAAAAACAAAACATATTCAAAACAACCCTCGTTTTTTTGGAAGAGACTCTTTGTTTGTTTTGTTTTTTTTTTAGAAATTTTTTTTATATTTTTTTGGAAAGGAAACTTAAAAGTACTGTTTTACTAATGCAACTAAATGAATGCAAGGGTTAATTACAAATGATTTATCCTAAGTTAACCCAAAATTGTATAATCACACTCTGTCTTAAATCAATAAGATAGTTCTCAGCCAGGTAACGGGCATGAGTTATCGGTGCACCATGAATCACCGTAGCAATGCAGCCGAAGGTTTAAGTACCTTCAGAGGAACAACCACTATAATATTTACGAATCACCATAATATTTATAAATGGTTATTACTCTGCCGTAGCCTAGACACCAAGAAATTAAATTGTTTAAAGAAGATAACTTGCAAATATATAATTAAGAGCTATCGATTTCTAACCGTTATTATTAACAAATTCTAGGATGAAATGCAAAGCAGAAATTAAACGTGCATTAACAATGCAACTACGAATGGATTTTTGTTTTTTTTATGAATTTTTCTTTTATAAAATGTAAGCAAACAACAATGCAAGGCAAATAAAAACAATATATATAGCAACCAAGCAGTTTTTTTTTGGGCAAGCAAAGCGAAACAATTATTTTTAGCAAGCAGCTCCTTTCCTTTTCTGCTTTTGCAACCTGAAAATAAAAACAAGATATATATAAAGTTTTTTATATCGAAGAAGAAACTAAATTAAATGAAAAACAAAACAAATTCAAAACAACCCTCGTTTTTTTTAGAAGAGACTCTTTGTTTGTTTGTTTTTTTTGAAATTTTTTTTATTTTTTTTTGAAAGTAAACTTAAAAGTACTGTTTTACTAATGCAACTATATGAATGCAAGGGTTAATTACAAATGATTTATCCTAAGTTAACCCAATATTGTATAATCACACTTTGTCTTAAATCAACAAGATAGTTCTCAGCCAAGTAACGTGTAGGAGTTATCGGTGCACCACGAATCACTGTGGCAATGCAGCCGAAGGTTTAAGTGCCTTCAGAGGAACAATCACTATAACATTTACGAATCACCGTAATATTTATAAATGGTTATTACTCTGTCGTAGCCTAGACACCAAAAATTTAATTGTTCAAAGAAGACAACTTGCAAATATATAATTAAGAGCTATCGACGTCTAACCGTTATTATTAATAAATTCTAGGATGAAATGCAAAGCAGAAATTAAACGTGTATTAACAATGCAACCATAAATCAATTTTTGTTTTTTTATGAATTTTACTTTTATAAAATTTAAGCAAACAACAATGCAAGGCAAAAAAAAAAATATAGCAACCAAGCAGTTTTATATAATTAAGAGCTATTAATGTCTAACCGGTATTATTAACAAATTCTATAATGAAATGCAAAGCAGAAATTAAACGTGTATTAACAATGCAACTACGAATGGATTTTTGATTTTTTTATGAATTTTTCTTTTATAAAATGTAAGCAAACAACAATGCAAGGCAAATAAAAACAATATATATAGCAACCAAGTAGTTTTTTTTTAGGCAAGGAAAGCAAAACAATTATTTTTAGCAAGCAGCTCCTTTCCTTTTCTGCTTTTGCAACCTGAAAATAAAAACAAGATATATATACAGTTTTTTTTATATCGAAGAAGAAACTAAAATAAATGGAAAACAAAACAAATTCAAAACAACCCTCGTTTTTTTTTTGGAAGATACTCTTTGTTTGTTTTTTTTTGAATTTTTTTTTTGGAAAGGAAACTTAAAAGTACTGTTTTACTAATGCAACTAAATGAATGCAAGGGTTAATTACAAATGATTTATCCTAGGTTAACCCAAAATTGTATAATCACACTCTGTCTTAAATCAACAAGATAGTTCTCAGCCAGGTAACGGGAAGGAGTTATCGGTGCACCACGAATCACCGTAGCAATGCAGCTGAAGGTTTAAGTACCTTCAGAGGAACAACCATTGTAATATCTACGAATCACCATAATATTTATAAATGGTTATTACTCTGTCATAGCCTAGACACCAAGAAATTAAATTGTTCTAAGAAGACAACTTTCAAATATATAATTAAGAGCTATCGACGTCTAACCTTTATTTTTAACAAATTCTAGGATGAAATGCGAAGCAGAAATTAAACGTGTATAAACAATGCAACTACGAATGGATTTTTTTTTATGAATTTTTCTTTTGTAATGTAAGCAAACAACAATGCAAGGCAAATAAAAACAATATATATAGCAACCAAGCAGTTTTTTTTTGGGCAAGCAAAGCGAAGCAATTATTTTTAGCAAGCAGCTCCTTTCCTTTTCTGCTTTTGCAACCTGAAAATAAAAACAAGATATATATATATAGAGTTTTTTTTATATCGAAGAAGAAACTAAAATAAATGAAAAACAAAACAAATTCAAAACAACCCTCGTTTTTTTGAAGTGACTCTTTGTTTGTTTAATTTATATATAAAATAAAATTACATATTCTTTTTTTTTTATCTAAAACAAACAAAAACAACTAAAACTAAATAATAGAATATAATAATAATAATGCACTTATCCTTTTAAAGCCCGGCCCAAAAGAAAACCAATTACACATTCCACTTCACAGCTTAAAACCAAGCCAAATAATGCCAATTCAGACCAACACAACACAATTTACAAATTCTCTTAACCGAAAATTTCTTAAAAAAGAAATCAAATCGAAGTCCAAATCACTAGATCGCTCAAAGTTTCAATTTCTCCCAACTGAATCGCGATTTGTGGTGATGGAATTGGGTGCAGTAGGTTACGGCAGTATGCGACTGAATTTGGAGATTGTGGAGTGATTCCAGGAAGTCATGAGGCAGTGTTCACGTGGTTGTTCGACTGCGAGATTTTGGCAAGAAGAGGAAAACGATGTTGTCGCGGTTGGTGGATGTGGTCGATTTGGTTTTGGCGAATTGGGGTTTTGTGGTTTCGCGAGTAGGTTTGCGAGGAGTGCGGAGGTGCTAGACTCGGGATGCTGGGGAGGGTCTGCAGTAGTTCCTGGAGTAGGAAAGCGATTTGTTTTGATGTTGCAGTGGAGTTCTGGTGAAGGGGAAATGGTGTTGCTGGACTTGGAGTTCATGAAATGGTAGTGATCGAGTAGCTGATGTAAACGGTGATGTCTGCAGTGTGGGACGAAGTAGTTAGTGATGTGGAGAAGCAAAGGTGTAGTGTTGGTGGTGAAGTTCTTAAGTGCAATAATGTTTGGTCAGAACTTGAAGTTGTTGATGGTTTTTTTTGTGAATGGCACCGTCGAATGGAAATGTTTGGTTTATGCAGTGTGGTAATACAAGGATGTTGTGGTTTTGTTTGGTGTGTGGCAAGTTGCTCGAACAGGTAGCTCAGTGTTTGGGATGAATGTTCGGGTAATCAGTGTTGTATTTTTGATAGTCAGTTGAGTGAATTGTGACAGTAATGTGACAGTAAGGTAATTTGAATGGAGTGACCAGTTGCAAGGTTTTATGTGCAGTATTGTATGTAGGTAAGTATTCGCAGCAGTAGTAGGCTATGGAGTTGTATGAAATGTAGATGATATGGCTGGTGGCAGTCGAGTAGTGCAAGCATGTGTATAGGGTGGAGGAAATGTTCAAGTTTGTGCTGTGGTTGATGGCAAGTCAGTTAGGGTGATGTATGACTATAGGGGGTTGTGTTGAACTGTTGAGTTGGCGACAGTGATGGGGTTGTAGTTTGTGATTGCAGATCAATCAACAGGGCGATTGGGGTTTCTGGTGGTTTTGGAATGACTGGAGGTTAGAGATTTGTGTGATGTTGATCAGCGTGGCAGGAAGTGGTAATTGGTAGTATGAAGGTCGAGGGGAAATGGTAGTATGAAGTTGGTGGTTATGTGAGTGTAGAGGAGTTGAAATATGAGATGGATGGTGTATATATGGTAATTGTTTGATGTTGAAATGATAGTTGAAGTGATGAAGCGTAAATGAAGTTGAAGCTAATATGAATTTTTTTGTGCAGGCTGGTTATTTGTTTTGTGCAGGCTGATGGTAGGCAAGTGTATGTATTAAGGATGGTAGCAGTATGGCGCACTGTGCATGATTATGTGATGCAGTGATGTTGTAAGGTATCGTTGACAGTGTTTAGTAATGGCTGTAGCAAGGTTGTCGAACTGCTATTGGCAAGGGAGGGAGGAGATGTTGAATGGAGTGAGTTGTTATGAAGAGGGCAGATGATGGTGTATGAAGTAGTGGTATATGACAGCAGCACTGTGATGTTTTGATTTTATGGTGGATGTTTGATTTTGATGTTGTATGAAATGTTGAGGGAAGGTTATGCGAAGTTTGCAGTGGGAATGTGGTGTGTTCACAGTGATATTGTAATACAGTGTAACAACAAGATGGTTGGCAGTGTAGTTTTAATTGGTAGGATTGAATGGTGGTGTTGTGGAGATTTGTAGCAATAGTTGGGTTAAGTGCACAGGCAAATATGGTAGGCGAGAAGGGAAGGGTGGAGTTTGCGGTGAAGTTTACGGAAACTGTGTTGGTCTGGTGTGTTTGTTATTGGAGAATGGACTGTGCAAGGGAGAGAAACAAAGAGGCAGAGATGAAGAAAATGCACAGTGCAGTTTTTTTTGTAAATGTGAAAAAGGAAAATACAATAGTAAAGAAAAAACTGTAAATGTAGCTGTAAATCTGTTGAATGCAATTTGAAATGGAAATTTTTTTTGTCGTTTTGAATTGTATATGATTTTTTTTTTGAAATGCAATGAAAATAAACAACAACAAACACACACACAAGACTGAAAAAAAAACACGAATTTTTTTTATAATAAAAATGCAAACAAACACTCAAAATAATCACACAAAAGTAATCCGAAGAATAGAAAATTAAAATCAAAGACAACTCCCCGGCAACGGCGCCAAAAACTTGTTCGGACGGCTAAATGTCTATCGAGTTAGAAAATAGCCGAAGGAATTTTGAAATAAAATTTACCGCAAGCGCACGGCGTACTATTGAAGTACGTGGCGAGTACGGGTCGATACGCAGGGAATTGATGATTTTAAAATTCTATTCAATCAAATTAAACCAAAGTCGAGTGAATGTTAAGCTAGAGAATTAGAAAATTAGCTAACTTACTAAAAGAAAAGAGATGCAAGTATAAGAGTCAAATGACAATTTAGAGAATAAATCCACTCTCTAGATCATGTAGTTCAACATATATGAAATCATAATCTCTCTTTTATGGTCATTAGTGCTTTAATTGATGTGCTTATCATAAGTATGGCATATTTGTGCTATTAATTAGCCAACATAAGCCATCAAACTATAACACACCCCTTAAATCACTTACTAATTTTAATGAAACTTGATAATGAAAATGAAATCTATTTTAAGTATGGCCTATTAACTATTGATTAGAAATATAGACCATCAAATTTTAATTTCAAATCACTTTCTTTTGCCATAATCATATTTTGATGAAGAGGCATTTGTGTTAGTGATTGTTTAAGTATAGCCTATTTGGTGTCAACAATATAGACTATCAAATTCAGGGCAAAAACAACAATGAAACCACTTCAATCATTCTTCATTAAGCACAAAAAGAGAGCATGAATTAACAAATAGCTGAAACTACATAATTAGAGAGCTTCATTACCCCTAAATTGAAGGGGTTTAGCCTCTCATATTTTTCATTTGATTAACAAATGTAGCTTGCAACATGAAAGCTAAATGAAAGAAAACTATTCTAATTGCATAAAAGAAAATCTACACTACTAGCATGAAAGGAAATGAACATGTAATTAAAAGGAAACAATAATTAACATTGCATAAAAAGAAAAGAAGATTACATAAAATAAAAATGGCTAAGTAGCCATGAAAAGAGAAAGAGGGCTTTCTTTTATTTGATCTAAACTAAACTAAAGAGAAGGAGGCCTAAGAGAGACTAAGGGTAGGAAGAGGGTTACATGAAGATATGGGTATTTATACAAGTGCTAAACCCTAATTCATATTTTTGGGGAATGCCCAAAATGCCCTTGTAGGAAGTGTGGTGGCCAAGTTATCATTAGCTTCAATAATCCCTCACTTAAATGTACATGGAGCCATTATTTCCATAAGCATGTGCATTAGCCTCTAATTTGTACATTAAGGTAGGTGGGTAGGTGGGGTCCTCCATTATCTTCACTTTGAATTATTTCCATCTTCATTTGTTCTCTTCACTCTTGTGCATGCATATATCATTATGTAACCACTTGTAAAATTCACCAAATTTCCTACAAAACAACATAGAAAATTCCATGTAAATTTTCAAAATTTAATAAATGCATAAAATTGACCATTTTGCCCTTATATGAAGATGAATCTGTGACAATTTCAAATAATTTGAATTTTGGTTTAAACAAGTTAAAATACCCGATATGATCATTTATTGAATTTAAATTGATTAAATATGGTGGTAAAAATATGCACATTTGCGTGCACATCATATTCTTTAGACCCATTGTATAGAATAAGGAAGGGCGAGTGTGATGTGTGAGCACTGAGTGGACTAGTAATACGCGGTGGTATGAGATGTCGTTGTGTTATTTATTCAGTTATTCTTTACTCATGGATGACCCTCAATACGGGGTATGTTGTGTGTGACTAGCTACGGTGAGCATGTATGAAGGCTACTTGTTCGCCACATAGTTTGTATTCATTATATGTCTGTCTACCTTTGTCTTACTGCCTTTATGTTTTAGGACTGAACCAGATTGGCCAGTATCCATCCTAGCGGCCTGATCGCGGGGTCGCACCAAAAATCAGCGACACCATTGTTTTTATGATATTTGATGCGCATCATAAGATTAGTAGTTGGTTGCCCCTTGTGTCGTATATGCCAACAATCAGTTACCATATACAGGCACATGTCGGTAGTCATGGTCGAAGAGGCTATGCGTTGCCAAGCCTATAGTGGATCATTGTCATGATACCGAGATTGGAGAGGTATTTGGTAACCGATGACTATAGGAGTCGTGTCATATGGACCACGTGTGGCTGCTGGAGCAAGCAGACGTGGTGTCAGTCTCTCGTCTAGTTTTGGTATATATGAAGTATGTATATGTACGTGGGTAGTAGAATACATACATTATGTATAGATGAGATTATACCTTAGACTATGTCTAGAGTATGGTCAACCCTGTATCCATCTTAGGCAGATGGCCTATCTTTAATAGGAAGACGGCCTACTTATTATTGATTATATTTGGATATTGTTATGAGATGGCTCCAATCTTTCTTATTGATTATACTGATTTAATTATGATATTATATAATGTGAGATTGAAAGAGATAATGGGAATTGCTTCATTACTGCCCCATTTCACTTGAGGATGTCTTATTACCGATTATTCTAGATTTGATGACGATTTCTAGATATGTACGATTCATCCAGTTGTATTGATTCTATGATTTTATGATTGGATGAATTTCTTTATATGTGATGACATTATTGAAATCAGTATTGACTATTTCATATGGATTTGAATTATTTGGGTTGTGCAATACCTGGATGGCTATTTATGGTCATATACATAAATATAACTTATTATTTTGTGATTATATTGTGCTTCCATTATTATTATGTACCCTTGATTAGATATAGTCTGACTCGTGTGTTATTTTATAATAATCGGGTCAGTCCGAGACATTTCAGGTACAGGGATGACTTAAGCAACCTGTACTTTATTGGGCTTAGAGCAGTATTACATTAAGACGATTACCTGATATTTGTATGATATTGATTCACTGTATTTATATATGTAATTTACATCGAATTGTATTGTATTCGTAAAACTTTATTGTATTATATATTATAACTATCGCTGCGATTGACTATGTGCTCTATGAGACTTCCTATATATTATATATTATGGTCTTAATCTTAAGAGGCCACTTGGCTAGACCGGAATGATCAGAAGGTTTCACCGCTTTTGGGCTGGAAGAGCTACTCATCACGGTAAGATTTGCATCAATCCTCTGCTTTATGACATTCTAGTGGGAATGTTACCCATGTTGCATCTTCCTTTTTGATGTCCTATTAGCGCAAAATTTCGATGGAGGCAACAATTTGATTCATTCGGAGGTGAAGGGTGTCTTGATTAAGCTTACTAATGATGATCTCGCTGAGATTTTTGGGGCCTTCACGAAGGATGCAAACTTGGATACTTTGAAGTGACCGACTCAAAAATTTGCAGTAGATCTGTTACTCCAAAATCCAACTTTCGACTAAGTAGAAAGGTCTTTTAGCAAGGACTAAAGAAAAGGAGTTTAAATCAAACCTTTCGAAGGAGTCGAAGGGATGCAGTCCACAGTTTATAGTAGTCCTAAACCTTTCGAAGGAGTCGAAAGGTTTCATCTCTCAGCATTCAAAGAGTTCTTACCTTTCGAAGAAGGTGGAGAAGTCAAAGTGAGTGCAAGCAACTCTTTAATGATCTTTTTGAAAGCATAGCAAGCCTTTCGAACCAATTGGAACACATCCAAGATAACTTTCGACATTATCGAAAGGTTTATGAAGAAAGCAGCACTCATAAGTCAACAAAGAATGAAAGACAACCTTTCGACAAGATTGAAGGGAAGAATAGCTCTCGACAACAATCAAATGAAGAGCAACCTTTCATCAAGGTCAAAGGGTTCACAACAACCAGGAAAAGAGCAACCTTCTGACAAGGTCAAAGGGTTCACAGTAGTATAATGAAAGCAAACCCTTCGACAAGGCCGAAAGGTTCATGAAGACATAAAGAAAAGCAAACCTTTCAACAAAGTCAAAAGGTCCATAATAGCAGATGAAAGGCAAACCTTTTGATTCATAACCGCATATAAAGAGGAGAACTTCTGACCCAGTCGAGAGCATGGAGTCGAAAGGAGGGCCGCCATCATCTATAAATAAGACCCAAGGGGTCCTGTTTGAGGAATCCAAATTCTCTCATTCTAATCTTGTATTTTCTTAATCAGTACATTGTAACCCTAATTGGGTGCTGATTTGGGGATTAAATAAAATAGAGTTGTCCATGGATAAAGAGGGAAGTCTTGTGCTCTTTTAATTATTTACCGTTTGAATATAATATTGTTGGATTAACTCCTAATTGTAGGTCCAACAGCAACGAAAGGTCCTTGTTGACACGGTCGACAACACTTCTGCTACAAGTAACTATTGCAACCTTTCGAAATCTTCAAACCTACAGTTTTAACCTTGCGACAAGGTTGATAATATGGTCTAAATAGCATTGGTAACCTTCTGAAGTGACTAACATTGAGGCCCAAACCTTTTGACCAGGTCTAAAGTGCTTATGCTGTAAAATATCACTAACCGTTCAGAGCTATAATCCAAGTGGTCTAACCTTTCGACTAGATTGAAGACTGCTCTTTAAGTATAAATACCTAGATTTAAGGATTAGTCCACAAGAGGCCGACCCCATACCTTTCGACAAGGATGGAATATATTATGTATAAGTGATCAAACCTTTCGTTAAGGTCGAAAGCTTCCTCATATCCACCAAGGAGTTTGATATTCTACTTAAACCTGAAGAGGGCTATCATTCAAACCTTTCGACAAGATGGAAAACCAACCTTAAAGGGACAATTTCAAGGAAATTCAATCTAAACAAAGAAGGAAACTCTTGAAGAGGATCTCGCACTTACTCGATAAGTTGGAAGGTTTCATAACTCAACACCTAAACCTTTCAATGACGTCGAAAGGTCTAATTTGAAAGCTATTTACAAGTGAAGCAAAATACAAAGTAAATTCTTAAGGGCGCCCTTTGTTCAAATCAGACTAACCATACTACATGAAATAACTTTGGGGTGTTGACAAGAAATCTTGTTAACATTTTTGGCGCTAGAAGGAGGGCTCGAACATCTGACTTGGTTAACCCCTTAAAACTACTATTCTCTAACCCCCATTGGATCAATCCTACATTATTTTTACCCATTTTGGTTTTATTATGGCTAGAAGATTCAGAAGATCTAAATAAGGGTCTTATGAACCACACTTGACAAGAATCTCCCAAGTAGACATCAAAAGCTCCAAACTAGATGAAGAACAAAGACTAAGGCTCGAAGCCTTAAGGATTATAACAAAAAGGAAGCAGAATCTTACGATCCTAAGAAACGAAGTATAAACCCCTTTCATGTTGGCCCTACCCTAATCTTTGCACTTGGAAAAAGAACAAATGGAAGTGATAATATCTTTAATAAAATGAGAAGAACAATCCAACATTATTCCAAAGGCACAATCTTTGAGAAAGAGATAATGAATGATTACAACGCCTTTGCACACAAATGGCAACCAATTGCAACAAGAGCACTTCCAACCCAAGAGATTCAAATGGGAGCAAAATGAAAAATAACTGAAGAGTATGAAATGATAAGGCTGAAAAGTGAAAAGCTAAAGAATCATCCTCAAGAATCAAGTTTCAAGTCTAAACTTCCAAAAGAATGCTACTTAACCACATCAATTGAAAACGTCTACTTGCTTACAAAAGATGAACTTAACTATTGGCCATCACAAAAGAAAATTCCAAAACATGAAAGGAACTTGGGAGGATCCTTCTGTCATTATCATATAATGAATGGTCATTAAACCAACCATTGCAAAGCCTTGGAGGGGATGATCATCAATTTCTTTAGATAAGGAAAGATCACCGAATTTGTAAAGAGAACTTGAGAAAAGATTAATAAAGTTTGACTTTCTGAAAAGAGAAAGTCTACATTGTTGGGAGTGAAATGCTTCTCGAATTTGGATAGTACCTAAGATGGCAGTGCTACCTAAGATGGTAGAAAAGCCTATGTCCGCGCCGAGATGGCCAGGGAAGAGCACCTCTTGGAGGGAGGACGGAGTAAGCCTCTATCCGCGACTAAGATGGCCAGTTTAGAGCACCGAACAAGCTCTTAACCTCGCCGCAAAAGGGTCGTGTTAAGGCACCTCCTGGAGAGAGGACAGAGTAAGCCTCTATCCGCGCCTAAGATGGCCAGGGTAGAGCACCGAACAAGCTCTTAACCGCGCCCCAAAAAGGCCAGGTTAAGGCACCTCCTGGAGGGAGGACGGAGT
Source organism: Allium fistulosum (assembly GCA_030737815.1). Taxonomy (NCBI): domain Eukaryota; kingdom Viridiplantae; phylum Streptophyta; class Magnoliopsida; order Asparagales; family Amaryllidaceae; genus Allium; species Allium fistulosum. Next base: position 274,289,298 of record CM060907.1, on the reverse strand, counting down.
AAGCCTCCATTTGCGCCTAAGATGGCCAGGGTAGAGCAACGAATAAGCCCCTACCCGCGTTGCAAAAGGGCTAGGGTAGGGCGCCTCCTGGAGGGAGTTCGGGTAAGTCCTTGGTTCCAGCCTCTAAGATGAGCTAACCAAGAGTACCAGACAATGGACTAAGATGTCCAGGCTCAAGAAGAGGCCCAACAAACAATGGACTAAGATGTCCAAGCCCAAGTGAGGGTCATTCAATAATGGACTAAGACGTCCAAGCCCAAGTGAGGCTCATTCAATAAAGGACTAAGACGTCCAAGCCTAAGTGACACTCATTCAATAACAGACTAAGACGTCCAATCCCAAGTGAGGCTCATTCAATAATGGACTAAGACGTCCAAGCCTGAAAGGAGGCACAATCAACTAAGGACTAATATGTCATAGCTTAGATAAAGGCAGCTTAATTAATTATGGACTAAAATGTCAAAGCCCAAGAGGCAGCTGATCAAATTATTTCTATACAAAGCCTGAAGTGTTGTTATATGTCAGAAAGGACAAAAGCAAAGGAGTGAAACGAATCTCCATTGATTAATACCCGACTCTAGGTTTCGAGACTTTCTTAAACATCGTCTATTAATACCCGAATTTGGGTTTTGGGATTTTCTTAATGTCATCTATTAATGCCTGAATTTGAGTGCCGGGATTCTCATATATGAATTTCACTATATAATACTCGAATATGGGTTTTGGGTCCTCATTAACTTCTGATTATCTTAATGTCCCTGAATCTGGGTCTCGGGATTTTATTTCTAAACATCAACTATCAATACCCGAATTAGGGTCTCCGTTCTTTCATATAAAATTTTTGTAATCTAAATATCCGAATCTGGTTTTCTAGTTATTATCAATCACTAACATATTATACATGAATCTGGGTATCAAGACTGCTGTTTATTTAAGCCCAAATCGAGGAACAAGATTTATGGATTTTTATTAACCTCAAATGCCCAAATTTGGGCCAAAGAATACTATCAAAAAAGATAGCCATTAAGAACCTCCAAATGGGAACTTCGTGCTTCTAATAATTTAAATCCCATTAATGTCAAGGAATGGGTGAGAGAGTTACTACTTCAAAATTTCTGATATGGACTTTTGAATCAGGTTTTTTATTTCATAAAAGTTATATTTTAACATTCATGAACTTTTAGTAAGGCGGAATCTATTGCCAACAAGTTATTGGAAGGAGTTAAATCCTCTATCATTTCTCACCATGGTTAAAGATGAGATCTTAACATTTTGAATAAATTACTTTCCATACAATTGGCAAGATGATTTGCTAATCTGGGCAAGTGATATATGTAGACAAATATGTCGATTTCAAGCTAACAATTAAAAATATTGTTTGCTACATGTTTCTCAGGGAAATCAAAATGACAAAGAGTAACAAAAGATTCGGCAAGCACAAAAGTCGTTGAATAAGCAACTCAAAGGCATATTAAAGGTTACACTATAGAAAAGGGATCACAAATCAGGTGATATTTACAAAATTTCCATAATTTACTTAAGTTATGAAATCATTTACAAGCAGCAAAATTATGTTCAAGGATAGGTTTACATGGCTCGATATATAAATGAATTACAAATCTTGAGCTACTTTGTTAAGAGTCTCTACCACCAAAGGATTTACTACATGATTAATTGCTGCGTGGAGGACTTCCTTTAGCCTTTTCTCCTTTCTCCTAATTATATTCTCATCATCGATTACCTCAATGTTAGTTTTTAAAGCATGATTAGAGGCCCTATTTGGAGCTTTAAGGGTTTTATTTTCTCTTTCCAACTCGACAACACGCTTATCGAGCAAGTAATTATCATGCTCAAGCTTCTAATTCCTAACAGCGTAATCATTAATGATTTGGGAGTACTTGATTTTCTACTTCTCATCGAAATACTTGGCAATTTCAAATTTCACCCTCTAGCACCAGTTTCTAACTACGTTATCATCTAAACCCGGAGGAGGGTTCCGCATGGTTGGAAATTTCTCTGTTGCGAGAAGTTTTGAGCTAGTAGGCTTAACAATTGGAGGGGTTGCGTGAGAGTCCGGAAGATCAGTATTTGGAGTCTTTCCCCTATGAGGAATTATAAAGAGGCACATTGAGCTTGACTATCTCTCAATTTTAACTCTAAATCGCTTATCGCTGGATGAGCTTGGACATCTTTTCATCGAAGTCAATTGTAGGATTCGACTTCACCTGTCTTTTAAGCATAATAATTGCTTCATCTTTTCCATTAATCTCAGCCTCAAGATAGTCAATGTGATGCTTATGATTGCTGGCTATGGTTCTTTGGATAAGGTATCTTTTGTGCCATTTTACAGCATCAACATTGCCACCAAAACGTTCTAATAATACTTCATCCTGAATCATAATTGTTCCACTCTTTGTCAATAATCTCTCTTTGATTACGTCAACATGGGATATTAAGCTTTGAGCAAGAGAGGTTGTAGATGACTGTGGCTCCTATTTAAAGAAAAGAAATGAAATAAAATCAAAATTGAGATAAAAGATATCTTTATCACTGTAGCAATGGATTACAACTCAAAGTAGAAGCAAGGTCAAGAGATACAACAATCACTTTCATTACACCTAAAGTTGGGAGACAACATTCCTAATTTTGTCTAGACTGTTAGCTGAAAGCATGACTGTTGAGTCAAAGGGTATAGTAACTCCTTCAGGGGTAATAACTGTCGGACATTAACTATATTCCCATTTTCCGGCAGGTGGACTATCGCAACCACAAATTAACTTGGAATGGAATGTTCTGCTTTCTTTCAAGAGCGATTCCTTTTCTTCGCCAAGGAAAAGCGGAGACGAGGGTATTCCAAGTATAATTTTTTTAAATCCCGAAGAAAGCAATATCTTGGTAACTTCGAAGTCTTTAAAGTTGGTGCATTTTTAGAGTAAAACCTCCTCAAGTTAACATATTGACTTAGTTGGTCTCTTGGAATGACATGACCCAAAGGATTGACACTTTGAAATAACACAGTAAAAAGAAGTTAAGTATAAAAAGCATAACTAAAACTTGTATTCATAAACCAATTACTTGTTACATATTTACAATCACTCATCCGGTTCATAAAAGACAGACTTTGAGAATAACTTAGAAACAAATTTGTTCTTATAATATTCAAGCTTTTCAGGAGGAAGATCTTGAGGAATCAATCCGACCCGAGGTAAATTCCAGCATGCTCCAAGATGCGAGTCAGATCCGAATTCATCTAAGTATCTTTTGTAAGAACGTCTAAGTACACCCCTACTGAATTCACCAAAGTATGAAAAATCTATGATTAAGTGTCTACAATAAGCTAAGATGTCTCTCTCTTCCATCATCATCCATAATAAAGTTATTAATTCTCTATTTTCCTTCGAAAGAGCGTCGTACCGGAGACACGCTTTCTTTAGTAAAGGAGCAGCCCTTTGATATTTAAAAGATGCTTGCGCGGAGGTACTCCTGTCAAGACAGTGATATTTCTGAGATAGAGCATTATGTTCCTTTATTAATTTGTCTAACTCCCTATAATACTTGTTAATTTTTTCTTGTTTGCTCTGAAGTTTTGTACTATAGGGAAGGTTTAACTCTTCTTTATCTAAGACAAGTGATTTATCACTAACTATTATCTTCGAAGTGTAAGATATTTAAACAGGAAATTCCATACTTGTGAAACTGGAATGGAAGCCTAAGAGCTTGTTCTTTCTCTTGAGCATCCTCGGGATAAGTGGGAGCAGTTTCCTCCTCTAGAGGGGCAGTTGGTCCAGGGGATGTTGGAGGCATATCTTTATGAGGGGATCAATCCTTTTTAGAAGATATAGTTAGATCATCGCCATCTTTTTCTGTGGCACCGGAGGACCCCGTTTAACTCCGCCAAGGCCATGCCCTCCAAAGGGGTTCTCATCATTATCGTTGTCGTCATCGCTGTCCCAGTTGGTCTCATCATAATCATCATCTTTTTCCTTGGGATCCTTATCTTTAGCATCCTCCTCTTCAGAATCGAATTCAATATCAAAGGAGGGGATATCAAAAGAAAGAGCTTCCTTTATGTTAAACATCTCCTCTTTGACCTTCTAGCTCGGTACCTTGCCTAATTCGTTTAATTTTTTCCATGACTCTCTTGGGTAAAATCGGGCCTAGAGAAGGAAAGCCAAAGTCCGGACATTTGTCGCGATTGTCGGCATAGGCAAACATAAGGGCATCTTCATAATGTTTCAGCATCATTGGCCCTAAGGTGGGTCGGCAAACTCAGAGACATGCTTTAGGAAATCAGAAAGGGTTTGAACAGCTAGCTTAAGTGAAGCTCTGGACCTCTTGAATTTATCCTTCAGCAGAGTATTCTTGGAAATAAAACGGGATTTCTCATCTTCCGAGTCTTTTAGAGCAAGCTCCATTGCGAGTTTTCCATCAAAGTTAAGTAGATGGGCTTACCTCTCTGCTTCTAGGTCATCTTCAGCCCTGGTGAAGGAAGCCTTGACTCGCTCCAACTCAAAGGAGGAATCATTTTGAGCAGCGGACGGTGAAGATATTTGACTTTTTAGTTTAGCATTTTTTCCTGTAGCCTGGAGGATCTAGAAGAGAGCCTGGAGACATGTTCATTTAAGGAAATCTAGTTCCTGGAAATAGGCAAAAAGAAGAAGTGTAACGCGAGTTAGCGATTAGAATGATCCAAAGATAATATGGTTAATTGGATAAAAACTTACCAAGAGTTGTTGCTCTTTGAGAGAGCGATGATTTTCTGCAAAGTATGAGCTAAATGATGGTAGGGAAGAAGAGGTGAAAGATTCTGAATGAAGGATAAGCTCAACGAGTTCATTGGAAGTAGTCGGGGAAGGAACGGAAGATGACGACTCTAGATGGATCTGCGCCTTATAAGGAGTCTGTAGAAGAGCAAGCTGCATTTGTGCTAGCCCAGCTGGGGAATCAGTGATAGTAATACAAGGAAAAGATTCCGGAGAAGGCGGAGTTTACTCCGTTTGGTCTTTAGAAACTTCAACAGTGGGGCTCACTAAAGCTTTCTCTGGAGGTGTGCGCTTTTCTTCCTCCTCCACATCATTAACTTTTGCTACTTTCGCTGGAGGATCATCTTTGGGAGGCACTATTAGTTTTCTTTTTAAAGACTTCTTTGACCTAGCAAAATCCTCCAAGACTAATGTCATATTCGAAGATGATGAAGGAGGAGAAGTGTCACTTGAAGATACGATGGCCTTGGAGGGAGCTAAAGAAATTAAAGTAGATATAAAATCACTCAAAGTAATCAAAAATTCCATAGACAAAATGAGGAGAATACTAAATTAACAGTATACCTGAAATGTGAGAAAAAATGGGAGATGGTGAAGTAAAATGTTCAGCATCGCTTGAGGAAAAGAAGCGTTTTCCACATGAATTGTGCATAATGGTGGGTGGAGTGCCTAGAATCCTTTGGCTAGTTGGTAGCAAAGAATGTTTCCTTAGATTAGAAAGAGTTAGGAGCATCAACCTGCTTCTAAGTTTTTCTGAAGCTGCAGTTAAAGAATCGATGGTTCTCTAGTCTACATCACTAAGTGTCTTGGGAGATTCACCTGGAAAGGATCGAAGATTAGTTAACATAAAATATAGATAAAAGCAAAAACGACATTGAAATAGACTTACGGGGGAAGGGAAAGGCCCCACGAACATCCATAAAGCACTTGATGAAGAAAAATTGGTTTTCCCAATCTTGAGACTTATTGATGCCATCTACTATTAGCTTCTTATATACATTAACTCTAAAGATTTGCTTGTTAGATTTTCTTAATCTTGCCAGCTTGGGGCAGGAGTTTAAAACTTCAGGATTAAGCAAAGGAAGTTCGGATTCCAACGCCAGCATTTCAGGAGATAAAAGATGGGTATATACATTGGGAGAAAGTTGTATTGGAGCAACTCCAATGTGAGACAGGTAGGAGAGCAAGAACTTGGGAAATGGAAGAAAGCCACCATGCCATATGTGGATGGCAATGTATGCAAAATACCCTTCTGGAGGGTTGTCTATGGTATCAGTTGGTTTAGGAGGGATGGCTTCAATACCGGTGATGCCAAAGTCTATGAGTATGGCATTGACTTCACTTTGAGATTAAAGGAAGATTGCTTAGCAGTGGCTTCAATCTTTGGAGAGCTCATGATTATACCAGGTGAAAACATTTTAGTTAAAATCCTTGGTCAATTATTAATTTAGAAAGAAATCAAGCATAAAGATAATAAACGAGTTTGCTTAGATAGCTTAAGTATGAAAACATACATAAAGTTTAAGAGATGGTGCAAAAAGTTTGAGTCAAAAACTTGATAGTTAAAGCTTTCAAAAAAATCGAAAGGTTTATAATAAAAGGTTTATAAAAGAAGCTTTCGACAAAGTCAAAAGGTTTATAGATCAAGCTTTCGACAATGTCGAAAAGAATAATGACATCAACCCATTCATCACCTTTCGACAACATCGAAAGCCCAATGTAAACCTGGATCTACTCTAAGTGTAACATAAAGTTAAGTGACAAGACCTTTCAACATAGTCAAACCTAAAACCTTAAAATTCCTCAGTTAGAAAATATTGATATTATTGATGTTTTTGAAAGGTCTGGTCAAAGTTATCAAAATATGTCATATCCGTTGAAGTCGAAACATTTCAAGTTTGACTCATGTGTTCTTAAAACGTATCGACAAAGATGGGCAGAAGCAACTCTAAGTTGAAGAATTTCAACCTTGTCGAAAGCAAGTAGTCGAAAGGTTTAAAACTCTTCAACCTTGTCGAAAGCAAGTAGTCGAAAGGTTTAAAACTCTTCAACCTTGTCGAAAGCTCATTGCCGAAAGGTTGCACCATTAAGTTACATAACCTTTCGACAACAATGAAAAGTTAGCATCACAATACCTTCCGACCTCATCGAAAGGTACAAAAAAGGAAATCTTTTGTTGCCGCCTCAATCTCTTTCGAAGGGGTAGGAAGGTCATTTTTCATTGCTAAATAGTACACTAGTGGGTTCCAGGTTATCATATTGGGTTTAACCAAACCCAAACCTAATAATAAATGCAGTTTTCAAATTCTTCTTGAAGAACAAGTAAAACAAACCCATTAACAAAACTAGTTTCATCTGGAATCGATCTAAATCGATTTCGGAGAAGAATAAAAATTATCAATAATTCAAAACCTAGGACTAAAAACAAAAAGATAAATTTAGGGACTTTGGACTAAAAATAAAACCCGATAAGGGGATTTTCCTTTATCGAACGTCACCAGCTTAAAATCCAAAGCGACAAATGAATTTTATTTGAAATCGATTTTAGAGAAAAAAAATTCAGAAAACCAAATTGAAATTGAATTTCGATTTTGGATTTAGAAAACAGGAAATTTGATTAAAGACCGATAAGAGTGGAGATTAAATTAAAATTATGAATCGAATTTAAGAAATTACCATGTGGTTACAAATCGAGATTCAGAAGATTTTGGGGAATTCTTTCACTTGTGCAAGATGATTTCAATTTCAGGTAGAAGAAGAGTACTATATAAGAAAAGTCGACAACTTTCTCAACCATTAGATCAGATGTCCCAGATCAACGCAGGAAGGCCAAGGGGCGGGAAATTTTACAGCTTTCGACAAAGATTACTTATAAAGTCAAGATCTACCCTTTGAATGGTGGGGGCAAATGTTACTTAAAAATCCAACTTTCGACTAAGTGGAAAGGTCTTTCAGCAAAGACTAAAGAAAAGGAGTTCAAATCAAACCTTTCAAAGGAGTCGAAAGGATGCAGTCAACAGTGTATAGCAGTCCCAGACCTTTCGAAGGAGTCGAAAGGTTTCATCTCTCAGCATTCAAAGAGTTCTTACCTTTTGAAGAAGGTGGAGAAGTCAAAGCAAGTGCAAGCAACTCTGTCATGACCATTTCGAAAGCATAGCAAGCATTTCGAACCGGTTGGAATACATCCAAGATATCTTTTGATGATGTCGAAAGGTTAATGGAGAAAGCAGCACTCATAAGTCATCAAAGATGAAAGACAACCTTTCGACAATGCTGAAGGGAAACATAGTTCTCGATAATAATCGAATGAAGAGCAACCTTTCATCAAGGTCAAAGGGTTCACAACAACCACGAAAAGAGCAGCCTTCCAACAAGGTCAAAGGGTTCACAGTAGTATAATGAAGGAAAACCCTTCGACAAAGTCGAAAGGTTCATGAAGACATAAAGAAAAGGAAACCTTTCGACAATGTCGAAAGATCCATAATAGTAGATGAAAGGCAAACCTTTTGAAAAAGTCAAAAGGTTCACAATCGCATATAAAAAGGAGACCTTCCGACCCAGTCGAGAGCATGGAGTCGAAAGGAGGGCCACCGACATCTATAAATAAGACCCAAGGAGTTCTGTTTGAGGGATCCGAATTCTCTCATTCTAATCTTGTATTTTCTTAATCAATACATTATAACCCTAATTAGGTGCTGATTTGGGGATTAAATAAAATAGAGTTTTACATGGATAAAGAGGGAAGTCTTATGCTATATTAATTACTTTACTGTTAGAATATACTTTTGTTGAATTAACCCCTAATTACAGGTCCAACAGCATCGAAAGGTCCTTATCGACAACAAGTAACTACTACAACATTTCGAAATCCTCAACCCTACAGTTTTAACCTTGCGACAAGGTTGATAATATGGTCTAAACAGCATTGGTAACTTTCCGAAGTGATTAACTTTGAGGCCCAAACCTTTCGACTAGGTCAAAAGTGCTTATGCTGTAAAATATCACTAACCATTCGGAGCTATGATCTAAGTGGTCTAACCATTTGACTAGATTGAAGACTGCTCTTTAAGTATAAATACCTGGATTTACAAGGCTTAGTCCACAAGAGGCCAACCCCATACCTTTCGACAAGGATGAAATCAATTTTGTATAAGTGATCAAACCTTTCGACAAGGTCAAAATCTTCCACCTATCCACCAAGGAGTTTGATATTCTACTTAAACTTGAAGGGGGCTATCATCCTAACCTTCCAACAAGATAGAATACTAACCTTAAAGGGACAATTTCAAGGAAATTCAATCTAAACAAAGAAGGAAACTCTTGAAGAGGATCTTGCACTAACACGATAAAGCTAGAAGGTTTCATAACTCAACACCTAAACCTTTCGATGATGTCGAAAGGTCTTATTCGAAAGCTATTTACAAGTGAAGCAAAATACAAAGGCAATTCTTAAGGGTATCATGCCCTTCGTTCAAATCAGACTAGCCATACTACTTGGAATAACTTTAGGGTGTTGACATGAAATCTTGTTAACAAGATCTTTTCCCAAGATGTTGGTGTTTGGAAGATGGATAATCTACATCCAACTGCCCATATAATTATGCGCATCATTCAGCACAACGTTATCCCTAGGACAGGAAGTTATGAATTGATTTATCTCATGGTGCGGAATATGAAAAATACAATTTTAGTGTTTTGATGATAATAATTATATGACAATGCTACTAATATGTTTATTGAGTAATTTCAGGTTAAATAGCTATACGATGGATGATAAAGTTGAAACAAGCTAAATTGAAGCATATAGAAGAAAAAATGATTCAAGCGGTGGAATTTGAATACAGATCGAATAATATAATCAATGGAGAAAGTGGAAAATAAATGTTAAAAATTGGAGTACCCAAACCTTGAACTTGCATCAATGGTATAAAAATATGGAAAGAGTAGGAATTGTACCTAGGTCACCAATAGAGATACCGCACGCTCACCAACTACACTATAACTTCTTTTTTTTAAATATTGCTTTGTAGTATTATATTATAGGACGTAAGGGATTAGAAAAATAAATTGCAGAAGTGGTATTTGAACCCAGGTGGCTAAGGTAACAACACACACTCTCTACCAACCACACCATAGTCTCACTTTGTTTATGAATTGGTTAACAAACTATATAATGAGAAGTGAAAATAAGAAGTAAAAAAATTGAACGTGATGGCACTCGAACCTAGAACGTTTAGGAGAAATGTCGTATGCTTAACAACTGCACCATGTAAGTTTTTGAATTCAAGATCGCTGGTAACAGTTTATTACCGGTATATCAATAAAAGTTCAACTGTCCATTCATGCATTTTCTTTGAGCGTTGCGAAGTTTCAATGGATGCATCTCTTCCAAACTGAATTGTTTAAGGGTTACTCTTATTCATTGACATCTTATTACTCATATATAAGCCTCACACCATCCCAAAAGAAAATTCAATTATATACTCTACAATTACTATCGTATTGCTTCCTAAATTTCTAAACTGCACATTAATTCCAAAAGCAAACTTAAACCAGCGCTCTTTCACTCCACAATATTTAAGTTCGGTCCTAATCCACTTATTAACCTCTGCATACTCATTTTGCATCATTTTTAAGGTTATTGAAGTTGTACTCCAGTTTAACTACTCAGTGCATTGAAGACACAATATATAGTCAAGCTATTTCTTTGTAAAAGAAAAGATTAAAGTCCCGTTCGGCTGCTAGGGCAAGTGTACTAAAATCTTGTTCTACTTCTCAGCTGCATACTCCTCCAGGCGAAGTGAGAGTGTTTGTTAGTTAATTCCAGACGGTCTAGGACTGGACATAGGACTGTCCGAACCAGTATAAAAACTCTGGTGTGATTGCTTCTTGCTTTACTTTACTATTTATTATTGTTTGTACCAAAATTGGGCACAACACTCTTCGGAAGTCTTTGAAGAGATAAAGTGAAGAAATTAAATGTAAAAAGAGGATTTATCTAACAAAAACTCCAAATTTCAGAAATGAGAATAATTAAAGTGCAAGGAGACACAAGAATTTAGAGTGGTTCGGTGTATTGCCTACGTCCACTATGAAGTAGTTTATTGATCTTTCTTTGATGTTTACAATTGATTTCAGCAAATTACAATGAATAACAACAATTTGCAGCAATGAAATTCGTTGGTAGCAACATCCATGGAGTTCAAATCCATGTTTGGCAGAGTCTAGGCGTTGGAGATCTCAAAGAAGAAGAAGAACCCCTTTTCTGTTGGCTTTGGGGGTCTATTTATAGGTGTAGGAGGCTGATATTTCCCTCAGATCTCGGAAGACTCTCTCTGGCACATGACTAGGCCCGCACGCCCAAGCCCGTGAAGTTTCGGTCCGATCCGTGATCGATACGAATAGATTTCGTATCGATCAAGATTTCATCCAATGGAGTTGAAATTTGGCGTGGACATTCTTTAGCATGCACGTAGTCTCCTATGAAAATTTCATAGCATTTGGACTTGTAGATTGGGAGATATGATCGATGCAAATTGGGATTCTCGGTAGGCTGTTTGGTTCAACTCGCTTCTGTTTCGACTCGCTTTTCATTCGACTCGGTTCTGTTTGACTCGGTGACGTGGTGCTAACTTGCATTGACTGCTATCTCGAGCGAGTCGAAATGTTCATCAACTGAGCGAGTCGAAGTATGCCCAAATTGAGCGAGTCGAAGCATGCACTGGTTGAGCGAGTCGAAGGAGTCAATTCTGAGGGATGCGAAGCGAGTCGAAGGAGTCACTGCGAAGCGAGTCGAAGGAGTCACTTCTGAGGGATGCGAAGCGAGTCGAAGGAGTCACTGCGAAGCAAGTCGAAGGAGTCACTTCTGAGGGATGCGAAGTGAGTCGAAGGAGTCACTACGAAGCGAGTCGAAGGAGTCACTTCTGAGGGATGCGAAGCGAGTCGAAGGAGTCACTTCTGAGGGATGCGAAGCGAGTCGAATCTGAGCGATTCGAAGTTGGCTTCAAGTTGGCTTTGCGAAGCGGGTCGAAGGGAGGGAGTCGACCGGTGATTGGTTTTCATCCAATTTTGTATCGTTCATAACTTGAGCATACGAACTCGGATCGACTTGAGATTTGGAACGTTGACTCTCATAGCTTAGCTTGTCATGTCCTACCAATTTTGGCTCAATTCGGACTCCGAAAAAATTCATCGATATCCACAATGAGCCTGTGTATAACTGATCTCTAGGACGGACCGTCATTGGTTGCTAGTCAATTCTTTGATGTCACGGCCTTGCCAAAAGGCGGGATAACATTTACCCCCCAAAGTACGTCTTGTGAAAACATGATGTGCTTTAAAGTGCTGCAGTATGCATTTTGAATAGTTGTCGTCTTTTTGATGAAAGCTGTAATCTTCGACTGATTTTTCTCGATAATGTAAACGGTTGACTATCAACTGTTGTGCCCTGTACTGTTGCAACTGATTGCTGTATGCTAATGATTAGCTGTTTATTGTTGTACTCGTTATCAACTAAGCTCCCAATTCCGATCCTCTCCTGAACCGATGTGAAATTCGCTGTAACAACGCTCGATGGTTGGTTTTGAATGTTCCTTCGTAACGATCCTCTCCTGAATCGTCGTGAAGGGTTGGAGCATTGAGGACGTCCTTCATTGAATTTATGGATGTGAAGTGAGTATTTCGATTCGATGAAGTTTGCCTCTGGAAGCCATGACTTGATTTGATGGATTCGAACATACTGTTCGTATTGATGCTCTAGGGAAGGAGTTGGAAACTATGGGCAGGAACAGGAATTTTGCATCGATGGACGTAGGGTTCGATGGATATGAAGCGCTTGTTCGACTCGATGCTGGATGCGAACTGAATGAGTCAAGGTGGAGCGATTCGAAGTAAACTTTCCTGATGGTTATGAACTGAGCGAGTCGAAATGAAGCGAGTCGAAGTACACTTCCCTGATGGTTGTGAACTGAGCGAGTCGAAATGAAGCGAGTCGAAGTACACTTCCCTGATAGATTCGAATTGTTTGTTTGACTGCACCAGAGGTGGAGTCGAAGTCAAGCGATACGAAGGGGAGCTTCGTATCGATGTACTGGAAACGGAGTCGAAACGTGCGTTCGAATCCACCGGGATATGAAACGTTTATTCCCTTTGCTTTCGAGTCCATATAAATACTTTGTACTTAGCCGTTTTTCACTTTTTAGTTTTCGTTTTTCTGCCTTGCCTTCGTATCGCTCTGAGACTTGAGAAAACAAAGAAGAAAAACACTCTCGCCTTCGAACTGATTCACATCTTCAATTAGTCGAACCAATTAACAAATTTAGGTAATCCATTGGGCGAAACCATCACGTAAACGAGGAGACTCGATTCTTAACACCAAATTGAACAGAGTCGTGATAGATCGAAAATTCTTGGCCTCAGCTTCATATCGATTTGGAGTAGGGGTTTCAAGATGATGAGGCGGTGGCCTTCGTATCGATCGATGGTGGAGCTTCGCATCGAGTCGAATGCTTTGAATCTGTGGATCGATACGAAGGGGTTGTGTCTGATGGACTCGAAACGATGGCCCTAGATCGAGTCGAAAAGTATGTCTTTTGATCGAGTCGAAATAGTGGCCTTGGAACGGTTCGAAGTGGAGTGCCTTAGGATCGAGTCGAACTAAAGGTTTTTCGATCGAGTCGAAGCAAATGCTTTGGATCGAGTCGAAGCGCGCGGTTTGGGCTCGAGTCGAAGTAGAGGCTTCGAAGCGAGTCGAAGCGCGTGGCTTTGGACCGAGTCGAAGCACGTGGTCTTGGATCGAGTCAAACTGCACAACCCAAAACGATCGATTCGAACTCGAGCCTTAGCCAGCGATTCGAACTTGAACCTGAGTGATTGACTTGAACTTGAACTTTTGATGATTGACCATTGATTTAATTTCGACGATACCGAAAATTCTAGTGCCTTTGACCACTTAATTCCAACGAGCATCAAACTTGCTTAACTGGACTTTATTGTTTCACCGCACACCTGATTGCCTATTGAAGTTCGTCGATGAAACCGGAACTTACTAAAATAATAACACACTTTAACTCGGACTGATAGCTAATAACTGGATGACATGGTTGTGACGGTCAGCAATGACGGTCCTTCCGACTGAATTCCGAAGTCTCGTCGTTTACATGTTTCCCTTAATCCTGTAGATCTTCTTCAAATGATATACAGTACTGCACTGCACATCACACACTTTACATTGGGGGATGTACGAGCGTTATCGTTTGTTTAACAATGATTTTTCATAAGCTAGCTATTCATGGAACCCTCCAGTTCTCAACAGCAGGAACTCTCGAATTCTATTCCACCAACCATAGAGATACCGGTTATAGAAGCTGAAGTTATAGAGCCAGCTCCGGACGAGCGTCTAGGGGCTCGGTTTATTTGTAGTCCACCAGATTCGGTGCCATCGGGTATCTCCGAAGATATGCTAGGACGGATCTGTTTAAGGCACGGTCTGTCGCTTGACGACATGCTACTACCTGGGCCAAATGACAGGCCACATTACCCTCCGGAGGGGTTTACCGCTTTCAATCGTCACGCCTGCACAGCGGGGACACTCCCACCCTTCAACCAATATATCAGGGAGATGTTATCGTTTCTCGGCATAGCTACGTCTCAGCTACATCCCAACGGGTATGCCTTGCTGAACAACACCTTCGTCCCGTTTATGGAGATCCTCTTTAGACCGCCGAAGCCGATCGAAATTAGATATTTACTCAATGTCAAGAGCCGTGGAGATAGCCCTTCTTTAACCTTCCTGGAAGGGGTCAGAAACTGGCACATAGTACTGGGCTCCTGGGGAAGGCTAAGTTATGATAAAACTGAATGGTTCTACGTTCGGTGCCCCCCTAGATTTGCTAGGCGGTGGTTGGATAGACGTAAGTGTCGCCATCTCTCTCTCTCGAATCATTGAGATGTTAGTAACCGACTTCAAAACATACATACCTTTCTCTTCTTTTATAGTCGCGATCTCTCGTCCTGACGGCGCATACTTCAGAGAGCTTGTTCGGATTCTTCAAGCGTATTCAGGCGAAGAGAGGCATAACGACTTGGTCATGACTGATAGAAATCTAAGGACCGTCGGGCTGATAGAGCGGAGGCAGAGCATACATCTTGAAGGGACACATAGAGTGGTCCCGAAGAAACGGGTGAAGCGCAAAGCGCCAGCAGTCGCGATAGCCGAAGAAGTTGATTCAGAGAGAACGCCTACTGATTCCGAGCTCCCAGCTAGGCCTTCTGCCGATGTCCAGGATTCGGGAGGAAGAAGAAAAGGCAAGGCTGCTGCTCACAAGCATTCTAAATCCGAGAGATTTAAATCTGTTGTTATGTCCTTTCCCGCCCAGGGGATTAGAATTTCTGAGGCTTCTTCCCCGCGAGTAGAGAATCCTTTTGACGGGCTTGCCGATGTTCCGATTCCGGACTTTGTGTCGTCTCAATACGATGCCAGCATGGAGGAGCTTGATAGTGCTCTCGAACCGAGCGGGTTGCTTGCTACGAGTGCGGCTGACATTTCCGGTTGGTCGGGGGATTGCACATGCATACACCTCACTACACTACATTATTCACAACTCTAAATCGCTCAACTTAGGAAGTCACTAACTCTTTCTTCGTTTCTCATTTTTAGGTACTATGTTTGGAAGAGGGTCAATGCTCGGGAATCTCCGCTCAGCTCGAAAAACATCTGGTTACTATGATTCCCGTAGGAGGAATTCAGATAGAGACCGCGATCGCGAGTACTCTAATCAAGATAGGTATGGGCGCGACAGGGACAGAGAATATAGACATTGGTCCAGATCGCGCTATCCTCCTCCTAGACTTCCGTCTCCGCCTCCCGTTCATGTTCCACAGCTGTCAGAGCCTCCTCGTCACAGGCCTTCTTCTCACACTTCTAGATCTGAGACTCATCTCCAGAGAGTTGAGACCACGGCCTCCATGATTACAAAGCAGGTCCCAGCTGATCCCACAGGAGAAGGGGCTCTTAAGCTGGTTCAGATGAGGAAGAATTTTCCAAATATCTGCTTTGATGGCTATTTCTTCCCACCACACTTAAAGAGAATTCCATCAGGGGTGGAAAACACGATGCATGACTACGTTCATGACATATACACCCAGTACCGAGAGTGGGCAAAGGCTGCCGAAAAAAGCTTCCAAAGTGGCCTTTGAGCGAGCCAAAGCGCTTGAGAAGATGGAGACCGAGCTCGCTCAAAGGGATCGGATCATTCAGGTGGACTGCTGAGTCTGAGTTTTCTTGGAAGTTTGAAATTGAGTCCACCAAAAAAGCTGATGAAGCGAATGTGGCCATGGAGAGATTGAGGCAGACGCATGTCGCCTTGGTGGAGGAGATAGGCCACCGGAACACTACAGTTACCGCTGAGCGGGATGCGGCGGTCAAGGAACTCAATGAACTCAAGGCCAAATTCGCTGACATGGCCAAGGAAAAAGACGACGCGAACAACGCAGCCCAGGAGGCGTGCGAACAAGCTGTCCTGTTTAGGAGTGAACGCGATGCTACGGTGGCTAAAGTCCATAAGGTGGAGGCTGAGGTGGAGGAAAAAGTATAGTTGGCCGAGTCCCGGCTAGAGGCTGACATCGAAGACCTTCTCATTGTTTACAATGCTAACGTGCTGAGGCATAGGGGTCTAGCCTGGCTCGATGATTATTCGACACACCTTCATAGCGCTTGGGGCCGACTGGTTGAGGAAGAGAAAGAGGCGCACCAGGGCGAGTCTGTGGATGAATTTGAGCTCGAGAATCATCTGCTAACTGATGATGAAAAGAAGATTCTCCACGATTCAATTATCTCTTTGAGAAGGAGAGACTCGGCACCCAGCGCCTGGAAGTAGGAGAAGGCTCCGGGGTTGAGCATCATGATGCAAGTCTCGAACTTCCGGCGTCAACCCAGCCTGAATCTTTGCCCACGGTTGATCCTCAAGCTGTTCCTGCCTATAATCCGGATCAACCGCAGATGTCTTCGGCTATGGCGCAAATGACTGAAACTGCCCTGTCGCTTACAAGTCATACTAAGGAAGGTACTCTGAACATTCCCCATACCTTTCTTAAGTCGAAATCTTCGATCGAGTTAAGTTCTAACAATTCTCTTGTTCTTTGTCCAGTGATTGATGCTGCACCGGTCGTGCCTTCTGCTACTCAAGAATCATATCAAACGCAGGAGGCTATCGTGACCGAGGCAATCACCGTGAGTACAGCTGCCCCACTCGATGATGCGCAGGGGAGTACAATGGTGTTTGACGAGCAACTGATGGACGAACTCTTTCGCCGTCACGGCGATCCCCTTGCTGACTTGTCATCTATTATGAGTGGAACTGACCCTGCTACAAGCTCTTCAATGCCGACTGCCGATGCCCCAAACGGGGCTCGAGCAATAACCGAAGAGGAGATGTTCGCTCAGATTGATGCTGAGATGGCAGCAATGGCTCATGGTGGCAGCTTTGGAGGTGGGATGGCAGCATCGGGACCTGCCCCGCTCGGAATGATGTCTCCTAGTGGTACTGTCTTCCTTACCAGCGTGCCCATTCCACCTTTTGTATTTGATCTTGTTCCTCCGACTCCGCCCGCAGGGAGCATTCCTATTCACTTGAGTTCGGAGGAGGATGTCAACATAATGCCCTCGCCTGAAGACCAACTGCCAAAAAGCAAAGGCTCGAAGAGGAAGATTGGCGATGGCTCCAGCGGGTCCTCACCGAGGAGGAAGCCAAGGAAGAAGAAAGATTAGGCATGCTCATCCGGTGTATTTTGACTTGCATTTTGTTAGCCGTGTATAGATGCGGGTTCGGCCCCTGCTAGTACGAATTTTTGAAACTTATACACGAACTTCTTTTATAAACAATAGAAATGAAACTTCTAATTTTTGGCTTCTTTTCTGTCATTGTGTATTTGTCCAAGTGTTTCAATATCTGAAATGTACTTGTGAAGTTCTAGCTTTCGAATCAAGTTTGTTTTTTTGCCAAGTTCGGAAACCGTGGACATGGTCTGCGACCGGGAAGCGAGTCGGATTTTGACGTCGCATTGCTTCAGTCGATGGTCGATGCTTAAGTCTTGCCCTCCGGTCTTGATGGTGTGTTGTGAATCATCGGTCAGTGATCTCTCTTCCCTTATAGCATGTCGAGTCTAGTGCCACTGAACGGATGTTTGAGGTGAGCGGAGATTGAGTAGTTCATCCATGCTTATTTGATTGTCGATGATCATATCCACACTCCGGGGATCCCCATTCGTTTATCGGCGGTTGGTTACGCCGGCTTAAGTCTCAATCATATGTCCACAATCTGGGGACTTGGAATTGGCATTTGTACTTCGACTCACGCTTCGGGAGTTTGGAGTTGACATTTATACTTCGATTCACGCTACGGGAACTTGAAGTTGGTGTTTACGCTCCGTTTCGCACTCTGGGATTCTGGAGTCGGTGTTTATACTCCGACTCGCGCTCTAGGAGTTTGGAGTTGATGTTTATACTCCGGTTTTCACTCTGGGAACTCGGAGTTGATGTTTTATTCTCCGCTTCGTACTTTGGGAATACGGAGTTGATGTTTATACTCCGCTTCGCACTCTGGGAATATGGAGTTGACGTTTATACTCCGACTCGCACTCGGGGAGTTCAGAGTTGATGTTTATACTCCGCTTCGCACTCTGGGAATACGGAGTTGATGTTTATACTCCTGCTCGCACTCTGGGAACTCAGAGTTGATGTTTATACTCCGGTTCGCACTCTGGGAACTCGGAGTTGATGTTTATACTCCGCTTCGCACTCTGGGAATACGGAGTTGACATTTATACTCCGTCTCACACTCGGGGAGTTCGGAGTTGATGTTTATACTCCGCTTCGCACTTTGGGAATACGGAGTTGATGTTTATACTCCGCTTCGCACTCTGGGAACTCGGAGTTGATGTTTATACTTCGGTTCGCACTCTGGGAACTCAGAGTTGATGTTTATACTCCGGTTCGCACTCTGGGAACTCGAAGTTGATGTTTATACTCCGCTTCGCACTCTGGGAACTCGGAGTTGATGTTTATACTCCTCTTTGCACTCTGGGTATACGGAGTTGATGTTTATACTCCGCTTCACACTCTGGGAATACGGAGTTGATGTTTATACTCCGACTCACACTCTGGGAGTTCGAAGTTGATATTTATACTCCGCTTCGCACTCTGGGAATACGGAGTTGGATGAAGGATTGTCGTGTATCAATCCTTTCTTGACTTTGATGTGATGGTTGGTCCTCGAGCTCAGGTTTCACTTAGCGAGTGATTGGTTGTATCGCAGCCACTCTCTATTTGAATAAATTCCACCGTATGGTGAAACTTAGCTCTCCATGCATAGTGATGGTCATATGAAGCATTTCAAGTAAATCACAGCTCTGGCCCGAAGAGATTGCTTTTATTGCTAAAACAAGAAAGTATGGCAAAGTCAGTTGCCTTATTACAAGTTCTAATTTCGAAATGCAGAAACAAATTGAAAAAACAAGAAGTAATCTAAATGGATAAAGATAGCCTGTCATGTGTAATAGCGACGAAGGCTCTCGCTATTCCAGGCTCTTGGCAGAGTTAGACCGTCGACAGTTGATAGTTTGAATGTGCCATCTCCGATCCTTCGTTCAATAACATACGGTCCTTCCCATGTCGGTTTCATATGCGAAGGAACCGGATAGATTCTTTTGAGGACGAGACCGCCTAGTTCAAAGGTTCACGGGCGGACCTTGGCATTGTATAATCGGGCGACTCGACTTCGATGCGCAGCTGCCCTTAAATCAGCTGCTTCACGCTTCTCATCTAGTAGATTAAGAGATTCTGCAAGTAATATAGCATTCGTCTTTGGATCATAGTATGTCACACGATGAGAAGGTACTTCTAGCTCGACTGGAATAACGGCTTCTGATCCGTAAGAAAGAGAGAATGGAGTATGACCGGTCGCAGTCTTGTGGGTTGTTCGGTAAGCCCATAAAGCCATAGGAAGTTCATCAACCCACTTGCCACCGACCTTTTCTAGTCGTTTTTTCAGAATGGATTTTATAACTTTATTAACAGCTTCGACCTGTCTGTTTGCCTAAGGGTGTTCCACTGCAGATAATTTCTTTTGGATGTGAAATCATTTGTAGAAATCTTTAAATTCAGCACTATCGAATTGGGTTCCATTGTCCGTAATAAGGGTGTGTGGGAGACCGAATCGACAGATGATATTACGAACCACAAAGTTGATCACTTTCTTCGTTGTAATGGTAGCGAGAGCTTCGGCTTCAGCCCACTTTGTAAAGTAGTCAACTGCGACGATGGCGTACTTCGCACCACCTTTTGCCAAGGGTAGAGCTCCAATGCTGTCGATGCCCCACATTGCAAACGGCCATGGGCTGACCATTTGCGTTATCTCGGTAGGAGGAGCTCTAGGAATTCGGCATACCTCTGACACTTATCGCACTTCTTTGCATAATCCGACGCATCGCGATTCACGGTCGACCAGTAGTATCCGTATCGAAGTACTTTCTTGGTAAGTGTTGCCCCCCGGTGTGATCGCCACATTCTCCCTCGTGCACTTCGTGCAATACTCGTTTAATTTCATCGTGAGCGATACATCGGAGTAGAGGAACAGAGTACCCTCTTTTATACATGACCCCATCCTGAATGACGAATCGTGAGGCCTTTCGGAGAACTTGTCTCTTTTCACTCCTGCGTTCCGGTAGGATTCCGTGTTCGATGTAGTTTCTGAGTGGAGTCATCCATGAATCCTTTTCGAGGATGGTTTCGCATACCCTATTTATTTCCGCCTGGTCAATGCTTGAGGAGGATAACGCTTCTACGGAAACGAGTCCCATTTGCTGAGCTTCACCGGTGCTGGCTAGTTTTGCCAATGAATTAGATTTTTGGTTGTATTCTCGAGGTATGCAATAGATTGCATAGTAATCAAAATGGTTTAGTACTTCCTGAACTCGAGCTAAGTAAGCAGCCAACCTTCGATCTCTTGCCTGATACTCTCCCCGAACTTGACACACGACTAATTGTGAGTCATAATAAATTTCTACTGCGATAATTCTCAAATCTCTAACAAGTCTTAAGCCAGCCAAGAGGGCTTCGTATTCAGCTTCATTATTAGTCGCGTGAAAATCGAACTTCACAGCATAGCATATGGATCGACCTTCGGGGGTTTCGAGTACAACACCAACGCCTGAACATCGGTCGTTTGATGCACCATCAGTATACATCTTCCAGACGTATTCAGGGGATTTACTAGTTTCGGGCAAGTCTTGTGAAATGGTAAATTCAACTATGAAGTCAGTAAGGACTTGTCCTTGGATTGCTCGTCTTGGAGTGTAAGTAATATCAAACTGACTCAGTTCGATGTTCCACTTGAGTAACCTACCAAACGTCTCAGGCAGCGAAAGGACCTATCGCAACGGCTGGTCAGTGTAAATAACAATGGGATGTGCCTGGAAATATGGTCGATGTTTTCTTGATGCAATTACAAGGCAGTAGGCTAACTTTTCTAGCTTTGGATAGTTCTTTTCAGCCCCAGTCAACCGTTTGCTGACGTAGCATACCGGCTTCTGTATCTTGTCCTCTTCTCGGATCAATGCAGTGCTGATAGCGTTCTCTGATATCGCCAAATATACGAACAACTTCTCATGGTTGATTGGCTTCGACAGGATAGGTGGTGTGGATAGATGTTGGACTAGTGCTTGGAAAGCGCCCTCGCACTCCGTGGTCCATTCAAAGTTGTGTTTTCCTTTTCGGATCAGATCAAAATACGGAATGCATTTGTCAGTGGACTTTGAAATGAACCTGCTCAATGCTGCTACTTTCCCATTGAGACTTTGGACTTGCTTTATAGTCTTTGGAGTTTCAAGGTTTCTGATTGCCCAAATCTTTTCAAGATTAGCTTCGATTCCTCGGGCATTGACAATGAACCCAAGGAATTTCTCGGATGCAACTCCAAATTGACACTTTAGTGGATTTAGCTTCATTTTGTATTCTCGAAGTATGCTGAACATAGTTTCCTGGTCTTTAACATGGTCAGTGGAGAGTCATGACTTCATAAGCATGTCGTCTACATATACTTCCATGGTTTTCCCGATTTGATCGGCAAACATCCGATTGACCAATCATTGATAAGTAGCCCCGGCATTCTTGAGTCCGAATGGCATGACTTGTAGAAATAAAGTCCCAGGTTGGTTATGAAGCTGGTATGTTCTTGATCGGGTAAATCCATCGGTATCTGATTGTAGCCAGAGTACGCGTCTATGAAGGATAAGAGTTCATGCCCAACTGTCGAATCTACTAGCTGATCAATTCTGGGAATTGGGAAACTGTCTTTGGGGCATGCTTTATTTAGATCAGATTAATCGACACTTGTTCTCCACTTTCCATTTGGATTTCGGACGAGCACGAGATTCGACACCCATTCAGGATATAGCGCATCTCGAATGAATTTGTTCGCTTCAAGCTTTTCTACTTCTTCTTTAAGGGTAGCAGATCTCTCTGGGTCCATACCGCACCTTTTTTGTTTGACCGGGACATGCCACGGGTTTATGTTCAGAGTGTGGCTCGCGATGTCTGACGAGATCCCACACATATCAGAATGTGTCCAGGCAAACATGTCAAGATTTGCCCACAGAAATTCAACCAATTCCTCCTGAGCTTGCTGGCTTAGCTGAGATCCAATCTATATCATTCTCGAATCATCATCACTGTCAACTGGGACATCAATCGTTAGTTCGGCCGGGGATTCTTGACTTTCTTTAGATTCTCCTTCGTCTTCAGTTTCTCTTGGGTCAAGATCCCTAAGGAATTGGCTAGGGTGCCGGGACTGGGCCCGGGCGTTAATTGTCAATTATCGGCGAAATGGACGCAGAGAGATTCCTCTACGACCTTTCCTTTCTCCTTTCGATGTGCCTCCCGCAGCTCAGCAACATAACAAGCTCTGGCAGTAACCTGATCTCCCTGAATGATTCCCATTCCATGATCAGTGGGAAACTTTAAAGTCAAACACCATGGGGCGATGGCTGCCCTGAATTCAGCGAGGGCCGGTCGGCCCAAGAAAGCATTATAAGGGGAGTCTATGTCCAAAACGATGAACTGGAGCATTTGTACTCTCCGTCGTTCTCCAACTCCCAACTCTACTGGCAGTTCCACCATTCCAGTGGGTATAGTAGCACATCTGTTGAAACCATGGACTCGGGATTGACAAGGCTTCAAGTTTGTGGCTTCTATTTTCATTTGATCATAAGCTCGCTTGAACAAAATATTCACAGAGCTTCCACTATAAACTAAGATTCTCTTCATCCAAGCGGGGCCTACTTGAGCTAAGATGACCAGTGGATCGATGGTGTGGGCTTCGACTTTATCAGCGTCTATGTCCCTGAACACGATGTCATCTATCATCGTTTTCTGTTGTTTGGCCGGAGCCCCTTCATCAGAGTTACTATAACATTCGAAGTCTGCATGCCTGATAGAACTAGCATACGACTCCATTTCCTTCCAGCTTCGATCTGCTGGGTGAGGACCACCACTTATCGTATTGATGACCAACCTCCCGCCTATACGGGCGGGTTCCTCCTGTCTTTCCTGATTCGGTGCACGATTCTGATTTGATGGGCCCGCACCACAAGACTGCGGCGCCCACACATACTAATCCAACTTCCGTTCATGTATCAGTTTTTCAATGAGGTCTTGCAAGTGACGGCACTCATTGGTGTTGTGGCCATAACTTTCATGGAATCTACAAAATTTCCTTGTTTGGATTTGTCTTTCAGTTGGTGGTTTAGGGGCAGGTTTCTTATATTGCATGGTATTGCAGGTTTGCAAATACAAATTTTCCAATGACGTGTTCAACGGAGTGTAGTTATCATACATGGAAGCTCTACGCCGTGGACCGCGATTCTGATCGCATTTCTTGTTTTGATTCCCATTGTCCATCTGTTGATTTTTTTTATTTTGCGCGTTCAACTGAATTTTTCTAGAACTGTCTCCGGATTGTTTAATAGCGATGTTACTTTGGATTCCTTCGATGTTGGGCCCTGCATCATCCTGCTTCCTAGACTGTTTCGCATCCTCCCTTCTCAAGAATTGGGCTGCCTTGGAATAGAAACGGTCCAATGACGCAGGTGGTTTTCCAGCTAACCAATTTCCGAACTCGGAATCAGCATCAATCCCCTTAGTCAATGCCATCAGGATAGAGTTATCATTGGGATTGCTTATTTCTACACACGCAGCATGGAATCACTCCAAGTAACGTCTAAGTGTTTCTCCGGGAGCTTGTGTAACACCAGACAGAGTGTTAACGTCTTTAGGCCTTGCCACGTTCATACGGAATTGTTCGACAAACTTGGTGGCCATCTGGTCAAAGTTAGAGATGGATCGCGGTGGCAAACGAGTGAACCACATGGTAGCGATGCCCCCTAAGGAAATGGGGAAACTGCGGCACTTTACAGCGTCATCAGCTCTAGCAACATTCATTAGCCATTCGTATTTCAGGACGTGTTGATTGGGATCAGAACTTCCTTCGTAAACTGGCAAAGCTGGCATCTTGAAGTGCCGGGGTGGTTCAGCATATAAAACGTCATCGATGAAAGGGGTATAACTTCGGGAGATTCCCCAGTCGTCATTAGAGAGGCCCTGACTTTCACGGATCATTTGGCGGATCATCGCTGGTATATCCGACGCTCGGATACTTGGAGCATGTTGTGTCAAGGTGTGGTCGGGTTCCATAGTGCGAGTCTGGACTGGACGTGGTCGACGATCCATGCCTCGCCTCCTTGTTTCAACATCCTCAGGGACATAAGGGTTAGGAGTCTGTTCTCGTTGGTTACGCTGAGGATCAGCTTGGTTTCTAGCATCACCTCCTCGTTCAGTAGTGGTGGTAGTAGCTATGTTGCCGGTAACATGGTAGGGAGCAGCATCTCCTCGAGACGAAGGTTCTGTACGGGGACTGGCGGATGGTCCAGTTCTAGGTTGCCCAAGATTTGAAGCGGGTAGGTGTCCAGTGGCTCGGTTGTAGCTTACACCTAGCCGTGGACGTATGGATCTGGTTTTTCCATCAGAGGAGGCTGAACTCTCTGTGGAAGAATATGAACCTTGGTCTCTTCTAGATCTTCTGTGCCTTTGGCGATTCAGCTGGTTGGACAACTCTGTGTTGGCGCGCAGTTGTTCAGTTAGTTGTTGTCGACTCTAGGTCAACTCTTGAAGCAATGTCTGGAATTCTTGTCTAGTGATTGGACCTAACGGATCTGAAGGTCCTACAGCATCTTGGTTGGAGGGAGGTGACTGCACGGGATTTTGTCGGTCCCGCGCTCCTTGATAAGCAGTTGTAGCAGTGGTACGTGTGCTCACCATAATGAATTACTGAAGTCCTTACCTAGATCTGATGCAGATCTGAATAGAATGGAAGGGCTTCAAAGTTCTAGATCTGGATCTTCTTCTTAGATTTATGCAATCCAATATAGATAGGAGATCCAAAGAGTAGGAGAAAAATTGGTTTTCTCAGTCAAAGCACCAAAGTGTTTGTCCCAAAATTGGGCACAACACTCTTCGGAAGTCTTTGAAGCGATAAAGTGAATAAATTAAATGTAAAAAGAAGATTTATCTAACAAAAACTCCAAATTTCAGAAATGAGAACAATTAAAGTGCAAGGAGACACAAGAATTTAGAGTGGTTCGGCGTATTGCCTACGTCCACTATGAAGTAGTTTACTTTATTGATCTTTCTTTGATGTTTATAATTGATTTCAGCAAATTACAATGAATAACAACGATTTGCAGCAATGAAATTCGTTGGTAGTAGCAGCCATGGAGTTCAGATCCATGTTTGGCAGAGTCTAGCCGTTGGAGATCTCAAAGAAGAAGAAGAACCCCTTTTCTGTTAGCTTTGGGGGTCTATTTATAGGTGTAGGAGGCTGATATTTCGGTCAGATCTTGGGAGACCCTCTCTTGCACGTGACCAGGCCCGCGCGCCCAAGCCCGTGAAGTTTCGGTCCGATACGTGATCGATACGAACAGATTTCGTATCGATCAAGAGTTCATCTAATGGAGTCGAAATTTGGAGTGGACATTCTTTAGCATGCACGTAGTCTCCTGTGAAAATTTCATAGCATTTGGACTTGTAGGTTGGGAGATATGATCGATGCAAATTGGGATTCTTGGTAGGCTGTTTGGTTCGACTCGCTTCTGTTTCGACTCTCTTTTCATTCGACTCGGTTCGGTTTGACTCGGTGACGTGGCGCTAACTTGCATTCACTGCTATCTCGACCGAATCGAAATGTTCATCGACTGAGCGAGTCGAAGTATGCCCAGATTAAGCGAGTCGAAGCATGCACTGGTTGAGCGAGTCGAAGGAGTCACTTCTGAGGGATGCGAAGCGAGTCGAAGGGGTCACTGCGAAGCGAGTCGAAGGAGTCACTTCTGAGGGATGCAAAGCGAGTCGAAAGAGTCACTGCGAAGCAAGTCGAAGGAGTCACTTCTGAGGGATGCGAAGTGAGTCGAAGGAGTCACTGCGAAGCGAGTCGAAGGAGTCACTTCTAAGGGATGAAAAGCGAGTCGAAGGAGCCACTTCTGAGGGATGCGAAGCGAGTCGAATCTAAGCGATTCGAAGTTGGCTTCAAGTTGGCTTTGCGAAGCGAGTCGAAGGGAGGGAGTCGACCGGTGATTGGTTTTCATCAAATTTTGTATCGTTCATAACTTGAGCATACGAACTCGGATTGACTTGAGATTTGGAACGTTGACTCTTATAGCTTAGCTTGTCATGTCCTACCAATTTTGGCTCGATCCGGACTCGGAAAAAATTCATCGATATCCACAATGAGCCTTTGTATAACTGATCTCTAGGACGGACCGTCATTGGTTGCTAGTCAATTCCTTGATGTCACGGTCTTGCCAAAAGGCGGGATAACAATTACCGATGCTATTATATTTATATTGTTGCTGCTATGATTACTATGCTTCAATTCTGTATCTACATATTTGTCCATCATCGATCAAGTGCATAGCGATTATTGGTCGACGCTACGTGACTAACACGGAAGACTACCTATGCTAGTATTGGCGGCAACGCCATCAATTGGACTCACACCCGTTTGATTTAGTTTTTGATCAAGGATTAGCACTCCATAGAGTCACTTTTCATATTTTCATCTATCCACTCTTGTTGTTAGGTAGTACCGATGAACCTCTATGGAGAGGCAGTTTAGTAGAAGGTTTCTTCTGCCATCATTAGATCCTTCCTTAAGAAGATGGTAATTCTGAAGTCGTCAGCAACACCAACAGTGCTAGCAACGTGAGGTTGGGTGCATAGCCACCATGCTACGACTATTCAAAGGTCACAGCAGTGGATTGAACTCTAGCCATGAAGTAAGGCATCTCGTAGTCTATAGGCATTATTTTAGGATTTATGGTGTTGTTCTCTTTTTCCTTCAAGCATTTTTTTATTTCCATTTAGGTTTGTTTGGTTTGTAACTATTAGTTGTCTCTTGTAAAGGCACACACGATATTATGAGTTCCTATTTATGTACTGTGTTATTTTTTTGGATATGCAAACTGCTCTTATATACGCATAGTGAAGAAGTAGTACAAATATGGAAATCTAATAAAAGATATTTAACTAACAGTACAGGCAATATAACACTGGAAGTTTTGAATAGTTGAAATTTTTTAGTGAAGGACATGATAAAGTTGTTTTGGTTTCAGGGGCCATTGCTCATGTTCCTTAAAACCTAATTTTTTTGAATATTAGATATGATGATATTTTTAAATAATATGTCAAGTTTTATAGGTAAAGGTTAGTTGTAGATTTTAGAATTTGGTTTATGTATTTAGCGCATAATCAACATCCGACTATGCTGAAATTGTGGCTTGGTTTATCAAAATTTTTTAGAAGGAAAATATTTTGAAAAGATTCTCCTTGATTGGAAAAGTTATCTTTTGATAAAAAGAAAAAAAAAAGAAGTTTTATGTTTTAGTTGTTTTTAGCTCTTAAATTATTTTTAGAATTTTTGTTCAAAATTTTATTTCAAGGAGAAATGTGTATCTAAATAATTTAGAATCTTATTTTGACGTACAAATTTGAATAATGAGAAAGATTTTTGTGAAGCCTATGATTTTGAAGGCCACATGTTAGGTGTAGGGATAGAAGATAGAGTTTGAATTTACGAATATAGTTGTGAATTAGGATCAACGATGCGATAAATGAAAACGATTAGAAGGAAAACCTATTTTAGCATTAGAATTTATATTTCCATACCTTGCCGACAACACATGCGAGTCTATTTTTAGAATTAATTCCATTTTAGAGGTTGAAATAAGCCTCCTTATATGTTTTGTACGTGGAAAATTTGGAGTAGTTACGAGGCAGCGAGGAAATCTCCATTGTACTAATGGAATATGAAGATTATAGAGTGGTAAGAATATTAAATTCTCCATCTAAATTCCTTTTTTTGGCATAAAAGTAAAGTTTAAGATGCAATTTTTTGATATGTTAGATTTTGGATGGTAGAAAGTGGATGCAAAAATTGGTTACTTCATAATTCTACTTGTAGGAGTATGGGGTTTTGGTTGAAAAGATTTTTCAAAAAGATGCACACATGTAGAATTGCCAGTATATAGATATATATATATATATATATATATATATTCTTTGCATCATATTTCTCCAAAAATGTTTTCAAAAGAAATGCATTCATATAGGAGGATCCAATTTAGAATCATTTTGCATACATATTTTCTGTGTGGTGATACAGTAATACACTATGCACTTGTGCACTTTTGGTTGCAAACTTGGCTGTACACACATTGGTTGTGTAGTTTAGGATAATTAGGAGCCAAAACCATGAATTAATCATTGGTGAAATTTCGAAGATGAAATTCTTTTTAAGAAAGGAAGAATGTAACACCCTGTAATTTGACGTTAGTTATTTAGTTAGCTAGTTAATTAATTAGGCTCGAAAAATGAAATTTGTGCAAACGATGGAATTTGACCATAAAACTTGTACAATTGTGTTCATACTGAAATTTTACGCAAATCTCATATTTGGAGTTTTACGATCGGAGTCCAAACGAAGAAGTTACTGCCAAAAAATGAATTCGAAACGATAATAATTCGAATAAGAAAATTAACGTTTATATATCAATTACTAGGGCCCACAAGTCAATCCGCATATTAGAGCGGTTGACCAGGGATGGTCGACCTTTAAGATGGGGAGGTCGATTGCTTCATGTTTGGCGGTTAGGGTTAACCTAGGCCCAACGGTCCGAATTTAATATATTTCGATCTGACAATTGAGGTTCATTCTTAGACCAATGAATTCCGGCTTAACCCTCCCTTCTCCTCTCATATTTTTCTAGAGCCAGTAGTGAACGATTTCTTCTTCTCTTTCTAAATTATAAAAATAAGATATTCGTATCTATATTTATACAAACTAGAGAAGAATAGAAGTCTAATAAAAAGGAAAAGAGAAGTGAATCAACTATATGCGTATTTGAGGTAATTAATATAATTATACATATATACACACACACACACACACATATATATATATATATACATATTTGTATCTATTTTCTCTCCCAATCCCAAAATCTCTTATCAGATATGTAGTTCTATATATATATAACCTTTTTATACATATTTCTTGAATTAAAAAGGATATGGAGATGAATCAAAGGTTCTGCTTTAGATCTGAAAATTTGGATCACTTTTAAAAGGTAAGTGCAAAATTTTATAGATTTTTATAATATGAAAATTATCTTGTTGGTGTTTATTTGGCTATTATGCCTAACTGGATAATTGTATATGAATTATAAGCAACAAACTTAACATAATATTAATATAATAAATCACCTACATATTCTTGTTTATAAACTGATTTAGAATTGTTTACAACCTGGTCTAGAATCCAGTCCCAAAAATATGGATTTAGAATCTTGATTTGAATGAAATTTATTCCAGATCTAAAAATAAGTTCGATATTACTGTCATGAATTTGGATTATTACCATAATCTTTTTGGAATGTAATCTTTTCTATTTTTGATTGTTGTAATTTAGATCCATTTAATACTTGTAAATTAGTTTGATTTCTTTCCCTTTTAAAAAAATCTAGTGTTTGATCTAACAAGGAATAGATGTAGATAAAAAGAGAAAGAGATGTGTAAAGTATGAATTCTTTGTAGTTTACAGTCTGTTTTAGCAATAAATAAAAATGATTATTCCTTGCAATTTCAGACGATGTAATCTTTTATATTTTAAAGTTAAATATTTTGTTTTGGACTAATTTATTGAAATTATAGCGGATAATCTTTTTAAGTATGATTCAAACACGGAAAGAATATTTTAGCGAAGATATATAACTAGAATATATTTGATAAAACTAGATATTTATATGTAATTTACTACACTTATAATAATTAAAATAAAACTTAGTTAGTGATGATGCTTACACGTAATATTCGTGTTTAGATAACTAATTAATGAGGAAGGAATTTAAAAGGTCATAATTTCAATAAATGGTAATAAATATGGGAGTAAAAATCATTTGATAGTATAAATGGATTAATGAGACTGATAAATAGAGAAGTTGAATTAATAGCAATGGAATGGTTAAAAAGGTTACTAATTTTAAATTACTAATCATACGTAAATGTTTTAGGAAATGTCCATTAGGATTTTATGAACAAGTTGACATTTATGAGCATTAAAATGGGATTTATGTGTAGTTAAGCATTTAAGGTAAATCTTATTGCCTTAGATAAAAAGGGAATGAGTAAGCTAATTCTAATGTCTATCTAAGATAATATAGGTAAAGACTTAGGATGGTTAATTGGACCTAGTAGGTTAGTAATGCGAGGTAAATAGAGTCACTCGACGGAAGACTGCCCTTCACTATACGGCTACTTACAGTTGGATGCACTTACTACTGATGTGATATATCACTAATCGTAGGACCCATGGTGGTGTGAGATATAGGGCCTGCTGTCTTAATTGAAAAGTATTAAATGGTCCAAATTTAAACTTAAGAGCAGTGAGAGATATCTCCATAGGGGTTTGCTTCTGGTTTGAGGTCTAAAGTGGTTCTAGGCTCCGTCCCTCTCCTAAAAGGAAGTGTTAAGTAACCTAGTGAAATTCTAAATAAATAAGGATGTCTCTAAAAGGGTTTACTTTAGTATTGAGGTATTAAGTGGCAATTTTAGGACCCCCCCTACGGAAAGAAGTAACCTAGTGAGGTTCCAAATTGATAATTAAGAGTGATAGTGGATGTCTCGGGAAGGGTTCGCTTTGGGTTTGAGGTATTAAGTGTCTGGTCTAGGATTCGTTTCTCTCCTAAAAAGAAGTATTAAGTAACCTACTGAGATTCCAGGCGATGTCGGCTAGAAAGTACCAGTGAGGAGTCGTCCTTGGGGTTGGGTATTAAATGAAAAAGGTCTGCCTATAAATAGGTATTAAATGGTCAGGGGTCTGCCTAGTCCTTATTAATGAGGTATTAAGTGGCTTGGGTATAGTTTCTCATATTGCTAAGGCCGTAATAATGATAGTACCGGTTAGGATAGGTATTAAGTTATGTTGTACTAGCTTAGAATATAGATATTTAATGGTTAGAAGTCCGTCCAGTTATTTTAAAATAATTAAGTGGCTTGGATACTGTCTCTTATATGGCTACGATTATATTAGCGATGGATATGGTAATTGTTGGACATTAAACGTCGGATGCTTTAAATTGTGTTTACAGGTCTTTGTAGCTAGGACCCCCAGACCATTGACAACATGGTTAAAAAACCACCTTATGAATAGGTCTTAAATGATGGGGTTTCCTTGATTGAGGTCTTAAGTGGTAGAGTTTGCCTATTTCCCTTTTAAAAGTATTTTGTGGTGATTATAGAAGCTCGCTTCATATTTAGAAGTATTAAGTGGAAAATGGGTTTGGAAGTATTGGGTTGTCGATAAGGCTTCGTCGACAAGGTTAGGTTAGAATTGCTAACCTTAATAGAAATAACTATTAAATGAAAACCAATCGGTATAAATTTATATTATGGATTGTTTATAGATTTCCAATCACCAGAATGTTGTTCTAACCACCTCCTCATTATAACCCACATGATAGATTTAGAGGAATAGGTCATTGGAGCTGGATGTGCTTTGTTGTTGGAGAAGCCTTCTTTTCTCTCATGCTTGATGTTGATGTGGCAATCTGCTATCCAAGGAATACTATGAATTCCAAGGTAGTAGTCATAATTAGTATTCTTATGCTATTATTGTTTCCGCAGTGAGTTTAGATTTCTATCAATTTCTGATAATGCTCATGCTTATTTGTAGGTACCAAATCCTATGATCCATGCTTTGATGGATTTGGGTTTCGATTTTTTTCGAAATTTAGGCCCATTAAGTTATGGGTTGTTACAACTTGTATAGTTTCTTCAGGTGAACAAGGACATATTTGTGTGGACACTTTCTAATATGTGTTTGTCTCTACTTGCAATCTTATTTCATGCACTAAACATGGAACTAATTTTTTCTCCAATGAGACAGAAACAACGCAGCATGGTACCTAATTGATCCACTCGTTGAAGAATAAAGTGAACAAGCTAAAGCTAATGCCAAATGGCTTTATCTGAGATGTCTAACATCCCATTCTGAAGTTACAATAATATGAATATTGTAAAACGTATAACTATATTTAAAAAAAAATATTTTTGGATATTTTATTAAACTCAGGTCGATAAATTAAATTTTTGGTCAGTAAAAGAAAAATATTGATTTAAAATTCAAGTTTAGAATTTGAATTGTATTTAAAAAAATTCTAAAAATTGTTTGAAATTTTATTTTGGTCAGAAAAATAATATTTGTGAAAAGTTGAAATTATTTTGGAAAGTAAAATAATTATTTTAAATTTGTTGAAATCGCAAAATAATATTTTAATAAAAGAAAATCGTTATAAGAATGAAATAATTTTTTTATAAAATGACTTGTGTAGATTTTTAGTGGATGTACAAAGTTGATTAAAAGGCAGTCAAATTTATAAGTGGTTAGGGGTATTAATTTAAAAAAATGGAAGAAAAATCTAAATTTTCTTTCCTTTCTATTGGACCAAATGCTTAAAGCCTATCTACTCCATCCATATCCTCTTTTCTTTTGTTTAGACCTAAAGTAACCTATTCTTATCTCTCCTACTTCTTCCCTAAACCTTATAAAGCCAAAATAGAAGGAAAAAACGATGCATAAACCTGGCGACAAGGTCGGTGGGAGGAGGCAACATTGTCGATGAGGAAGACGACGGTTGGTTTGTGTGATGTCAAGCTTGCGATAGACGGTTTGATATGGTGTTCGCATTCAGGGCTAAAAGAGTTCATGGATAGGAGATTGATTATGTTTTTTTCTAGTGGCAAAAAAGCAGATGTTGTAGGGAACGCAAGTTATGACTAAGTAGTGGGTGAGTTAACTAATATATCTTGATTTCAATTTGTTTAAAGCTTGATTTTCTTAGTTTACATGTGAGTTTAAACTTTATAAGTCTTTCATATTTATCTTCTATTAATGAATTTATCATTTTTATCAATGAATATAATCTAAAAATCAATTTATGGTGATTTTGAACATCGCCAACGATAAGTAAATTAGCTAGTAGATGGGTAGTAAAATAAATTTACATCCAGTTAGTATAACCCTAATTTTTAGTCAGTGCATTCAACTTCATTTTTTATTAATTTATTTACATTAAATTAAATTATTCTTGGGAGTTAATTTCTTTATCCGTGGGTTTATACGATTGTAAATTGGTGAATTCGATTTATACTTTAATCAAAATGAATGATGATAGCTTGATAGCTTCGATTACTATCAGTAGATGATGGATAGTTGAATTGTTTGGTCGATGATTGTTTGAAATGGATGAACACTAGTTGAATCTATGTTATATATGTTGATATTGATTATTTTGGACAATGGAAAAATTAATTTAAAATGGGTGATTTGCATTATTTGTATAAAAAGAATAGGATATGAATATTTAAATTTAGTATGGTCTTTTAAAATAATTTTACTTTGTAATATATTTGATTTTTTTAAAAGAAGTTGAAATTGATTTATTAAAAATGATATTGGTATATATATGTATATGGATTTTAATTAAAATATGGATAATGGTATATGAGTTTATCTTGAATTGTAAACGAATTTTAGTGGTTTTATATAGATAATGCAATGTATGTGTGTGTTTGCCAATTTTGAAAGTAAATGGAAGTGCAATTGTTATTGTTTGAAATGTTTTTTCTTTGATTCATAAGTTTGAGATAATAATTTTTATGGTATTTTTAACCAAAGAAATTTTATTTAATTTATACAAAGGTGGAAGATATCATATCGAAACTTGAAAAGAATTTTTGATGGATTATATTACTAGAAAAATTGTCGTATAAAATGACTTTGAACTGTCTAGACATAAATAGAATTTGAATTACAGTATGAACCATGTTCAAGTGGAAAATAATGGATATCAATCAAAAATGAATTTAAAATCTTGTATGAATATTTTTATTTAGATTTTGAAGTAGAAAATTTCTTTTTATACAAAATAAAGATTGATTAACTTTAGAAATAGTCTGATTTTGAATTTAAACCAGAAAGGTTGAATGGTTTATTTATACAAGCTTTTCAATAGAAGAAGTTTTGGAGAATTATTTGAAAGGTTGTTTTTTAGATTTTATACAAAATGAACCAGAGGTATTTTAATAGTATTTTTACTACTATTAATTTCTCAATTTGAAAGAAATAAAATTATGATTTTGTGTATTCCTTCATTTGGCAATAGTTTTGATGATTTTAGCTTTTAAATGGGATTGCTACTTGTTTTATAATCCATTGTGTATTATTGCTTTTGGAATTGCTCCAAGATAGTGCCAGAGCATGGAAGGTAGGGGTTGGATTAAAAGGTTTCCTTCCTTCGGTGTCGACTGTAGATGAGTAATGGCATGATTGTCATGATCAATTAAGAACTTTTGCGATAAGCATTCATTTTATGAGAATATTTATTTAAACTAGATTTGGTGGAACCATATTTAATTTTTAATTCTAGTTTTGATGAAATTATCAAATATTCTTGGAACCGGTTTCAATAAATGGAAAAGTGGATTTTAAATAAAAGAAAGGGAAATACCATTTTACATGATGTTTTGGAAAGATATTTTGGGATAAATTGGATTTTGCAAATTATATTAGAATGTGATGTATATATGTGATGAATTGTATTTAGGAGTTGATGTACCAGATTTTTAGATTTGATATAAAATTTGTCATTTTTGTACCTCTAATTTTATTAGTTTGGAAATTTTTATTTATGTCTCTATTACTGTATATTTTATTCTAGAACTAGTGTACATTGCCTTGTGTCGAGTCCAGATACGTATTATTTTAGATATGTTCAACTGTTGAAACATATCTATGTTGATCTATAGTAGGGTATACATTAAATTTCTTCTTCTGTGCCTATTGATCTAAGCAAATGAACGAAAAACTTCCTCTGATAATTTGGTCACTGATGCTAGGGCATCACAAGATGCATTGTACCCAGAAGGGTATCAAATCCAGTATTGGTCAAAAAGACAAAAAGGAAATGGAAGACATGTATAGATTGATGTGACTATAATAAAGCATGCATGAAGGACTTCTTTCCACAACTGTGGATTGATCAATTAGTGGATAAGGCTGTTAGATACGAACTACTGTCCTTCACGGATGCATACTCTAAAAACAACATCTGGCAGGTTTTTGGGTTCAATGTGAACTCAAGGGGCATTGAGGCTAACAAGGAGTAGATTACAGTTTTGAAACTAGTTACGACCACACAGCAAGGAGGGAAATGCAGAGCTTGAATGGTAAAGTTTTTGCTCGGAGTCAGTACATCTTAAAGGCGATCGAAAAATGTATATAATTCTTTTATGCCCTTAAGAAAGAAAAAGCGAAACCCCAATAGATGGTTGAATATGAGTTACTTTTCAAAATCTATTAGAATGTTTAAAGAAACCATCGATATTATTAAAGCCTTTGAAAGAAGATGATCTTTTTATCTATCTAGCAGTATCGACTCATGCATTAATTGCATCTTTCGTGCAAAAGGAGTGCAAGATCTAAAGGCTAATCTATAATATCAGAAGGCAATTCGATGTAGCTGAGAAACGATATCCTAAACTAGAAAAGTTGTATTCCTTATTGATGGTATTAAGCAAGTTGAGACCCTACTGTCAAGATCATCCAATAAGGGTGTTGATTGATTAACCCCTAAAGCAAGTATTACATCACCCAAAGACTGGGGAAAGTTATTGAAGTGGAACATCAAGATGAGTTAGTATAAGATCACATATCATCCTAGTTAAGGCTATTCGAGACAAGCTTTAGCGGATTTCATTACAAAATTCACCATCCGGAATGATGAAGTTGAAGAGAAAATGGTCAAACTTTCTTATTAGAAACTTTAGGCTGATGGTGCATACAATAACCACAATTCTAGAGCTAGAGTCGCTATAATAACTCAAGAAAGTTGGTTATTTGTTGTGCATTGAAGCTTGAGTTCGGCGTGATAAGTAATGAAATGGAATACACGGCATTAATAGAGGGAGTCAAGATTGGGAAAGAATGGGTAGTAAAGACATTACACATTATTAGCGACTCTTAATTTGCAGTTTGTCAAGTAAAAAAAGAATTTCATGCAAAGTGTTAATGGCTAGTCCCTTATCTATTGAAGGTTCTGTAGCTACTGGATGATATTAAGCACTACACAATAACGCATATCTCTAGTGGGGAAAATTGTAATATCCCCTATTTAGAGGCCCAAAACTAATGGTTACGGATGCTGCAGTCATCCATAGTTATTAATCCTCGACGACTAAATACGGTAATGTTAGATACATTGATATAATATAAAACACATGGATATGTAAAAAAATTAAAATCATCAAACATATTTTACATTCCAATTCAAAATACTTCAAGTTCATTACATAATCCCATAATCGTTTACCACTTTCAAATAAAATATAATTATTACAACATACGCTAAGAGTAACATATAAAGATGCCCTCTTGGATGATCAGAGTATAATATAGACAATTAAACAACTTTTCCATTACAACCAAAAACACTGCGCAATAAAAAGAACTCTTCTTAATTAACTTGCTCCATGCACATCTCTGGAATCTTATTCGTCTTAAAGAGAACCTGAAAACCTTAAACCTCAAACTACTCAAAATCAATTGAGCACCCAATAGATTAAGGGGAAAACATAAATTTCGAGTCAGATAAAAAGCCAGGTATGAATAATAATATACCATCACAAACCATCTAGATATCTAGTGCAACCACGCTACTTAGCGGAACGGGTTTTCCGCTAACTAGTCTCCTAAAACTTTAAAAAAGCATATACTTTGCTCCTGCATCCACAATGGTTAAAATATAGCAATTTAAAATAATATGATGATATGCAAACAAGTAATCAATTCTGGATTTCCCATCCCCATTCATTCTAACTATCTGTCTTAGTTATAGTTTCTAGGGTCACTATTAACCTAATAGTTTTCATGGGCTGGCAAATAACCTGTTTAATACTTATGGACTCCCTGTTCGATTTCATTGTTTCCATGGGATCACTAAGAACCTATTGTCCCATACCAATAACTTGACTGTTTCATGGGTTCTCCCTGAACCTATTGATAGCTCTAATAACTTTCCTCTTATCTTAGTTTTCATGGGTTGACTAGTAACGTATTGACTTCTGTCAATAACTTAATCTGGATATAGTTTTCATGTGTTCACTACAAACCTATTGGCCCCTGCCAATAACTCAATCTAATCATAGTTTTCATGGATTTACTATGAACCTATCTACCCGATAACTTCTTTAATCAATTTTTAAGCATCATATATTCTGGTTTACCCGAACTCCTGGATGCAATTCTACTCATTAAGGATTAAATTTAATTTATATTCACTACTGGGTTAACATAGCTGATTACTCTGCCCTTTCTTCCCAAAATACAGTTATGGGCCCATTTCAATGTGAATATATATATGAAGAAGCAAACATAACAACATAATAATTCCAACACATGTGGTTTAATATCCTTGAAATCATTTTATATAAAACTTAGTTAATCCCATTAACCTATTATTCAAGGAAAACTTCTTCAAAAACTCCATATTAAAATAATCTCAAAACTCTTTTATTATGCCATGATTTTCCTTTAAAATTGAGATTGGTTTATTTGTTTTGAAAACTAAGGCTTTCGAAACCTTAAACTTTACTTTTGAAACCCTTGGATGACCTCCTTCGAAAGCATTTAAATTTTCTTTTTCAAAAAAATAAACATATACCTTTCGAAGCTCTTTAAATCATCTCTTTCAAAACCAAAATGTATCATTCGAAAGAACTAAAGCATTACTTATTAACTCTTAGAAGCATAACTTAGAAACTAATGAAAGTATTCCTTTCGAAACCATTGGGTTTACCTTTAAAAATATCATTGGGTCAAAGTGAATATATACGAAAGTATCCCTTTTGAAACCATTAATCTTTGAATAAAATTGTTTGGGGAAGAATTGATGGCTTCGGAACCATCCAAAGCATCAAAACATTTACGTAAAACATTGAAGGATAGCATCGAAACCCTCTTTCAAAGCCATTGCCTTCAAAACCCTTGCACCCTTTCAATAGCCTTTAGGAAGTGACTCAGTGTAAATTTAATACAAAGGCTACTCTTTGAAAGCATTGATGACTTCCATACATTCAAAAGGCAAAAGAACGGCAACAGGGTTTCAACTGGGTCAAAACCGCCCTTTTCGAAAGTATTGTTCTATAAATAAAGAAACTCGTTCGAAATCTTATACTTTAAAATTAAAGATGGCAACTGCCTTTGAAAGCTATTTAGAAAGCCCTTTCTAAAGCATATGTTTCGACTCCTTCGAAAGTTTTAAGTAAAACAATCATGCGCTTGTCATTTGAAAGTAAAAGAAAGGTTTTGACCCCATCAGAAGCAAAGGTTTCAACACCATGCCTTCCTCCTTCCTCCAATCCACTACGTACCATCATTACGATACCTTGTGTATTGGTTTAGACTTGGTGGATTTCGGCATGGTCGGTTTCGATTGACTCAAAGTGAAAGCACAGGGTCGAAAGGTGCTTCTAAAAGAGGTGGAACCCACTTTTCTAGGTCAAGGCTGAATTAATGCTATTCTTAGTAATTACTTTATAACTAACCCGCCTATTTGTAATCCTTTAATTGCTTGCCTTAAAAAATTTCAAATTTTTTACAAGTATAACTGATGCATATTTTTAGATCTAAATCAAGGAAAATTTAGCAATTAAGCCCTTCCATTAAGCAAAACCATAATGCAATTAAATCCTTCTTCTAAAATAATTTAATTTAATTAGTAACTTAGGAAAAATCCCCAAAATTACATAAATTCACTTCCAATATGTTATCTAACATACAAAAATTTCAAACCCAATTGCTTTATGAAATAATCAAAATAAATTTTTAAACCAAGTTATACATATTTTCCTTTGAAAATTCATGTTAAATTTTCCATAGCTTGAAAAATTACAAAAATTGAAACCCATCTCTGAAATCATATTTCACATGACATAAAATTTTCTCATGGCATTCGAAATTATAATCGATTTTACCCTTAAAACTATATGAAATGATTATTTAATATTTTGCTTGAATCAAACATACCAAAATCCAAGCATTTCATCAATCAAAATCATCTTAATATTGGATTTAATCTTAAATTCGAAAACAAATGATTATAAAAGAAAATAGAGATGATTGAGATTATTATTCACTTTCATTAAGACAAGGACTTTGAGATTTGATTGAGATTAATCTCCTTACTTTAGTTCCTTAGCTTTAGATTGATTTTCCCCGTTTTCTTCCTTTGTTGATGGCTAGCTATTATCTTTTGGTTTTCATTTTTGTGAAATGAAAATGAACGTGAAAATGAACGGATATGTGGGTTATAAGGTTCAGCTATTTCCTAATAAGCCTTTGTGTAAATTAATTAGCTTATAAACCATTCTTAAGCCCAATTAAATAATTAAGTACGGCCCTTAACTTTATTTTCAAATCTCAATCCCCTTATCACTCTAATTATTTATGTTATTCTATTTAATTTATCTAATTAAATCTCCTGAATAATGTTATTGAAAATTAGGGGTGTCACAGGCTCCCCTCCTTAAAGAATTTCATCCTCGAAATTTAGTAAGGACTAAATACTAAACATAGTAATCATCTATAACAACTTCTAACAACCATACTAGCCTATCTGAGTAGCAAGTATCCACATAAATCTAATATAGACATACCCTTAAAGCAGATCAGGATAAGTATCTCTAATCATGTCTTCTGTCTCCCAAGTACGGTCGTTCTCATTGTTGCTCCACTGAACTTTCACCAATTTGACTGTCTTGTTCCTCACTCTTTTCTCATCTCTAGCTACAACCCGAACTGGTTGTCCAACAAAAATCAAATTAGGCTCTACTATCAAATCTTACAACCCTATTGGAGGAATAGTAGTCTCTGGATCATGCACATACTTGCGAAGATGATACACATGAAATAAATTATGGACACCTGCCATACTGCTCGGCAACTCTACTCTATATGCGAGCTTTCCAATCCTCTCTAGAATCTGGAATGGACCAACATATCTCAGTGCCAGCTTCCTGACTTTCCAAATCGTACCACACCCTTCATCAGCGATACCATAATGAAAACCATATCTCCAACTGAGAATCCTAGGTCTTTACGCCTCTTGTCTACGTAACTCATCTGTCTGGACTGAGCTTCCTTCATTCTTTCTCGGATCAACTCAATCTTCTATGACGCCTCTCTAACCAAATCTGGACCTAAGACTAATCTATCTCCAGTCTTCAACCAACATGTTGGTGATTTGCATGGCCTTCCATACAAAGTTTCAAAAGGTGCCATTCCTATACTAGTCTGATTACTTTTATTATTGGAAAAATCAACCAAATGTAGGTGATCTTCCCAAGATCCACCTGTAATACCCCAAAATTTTGTGAAAAATCATTTTTGAAAAATGATTTAATTTTGAAATATTTAGATTTAAATATGGTGAAGTCTCTGGAATAAATAGTGTGCAAGTATATGTGTGCACGTGCACACTGAAATGGCACAAGGAAGAACTCCAGATTTCTTGGATTTAAAACAAGAATTAAAGGGCAATACAAACATGATTTGGCAACATGGTTGTTTGATTTCTGAAATTATATGGATCATCTTAGAAAATAAGAAAAGTAGGTTTTACTTTAAATCAGTAAACAAAATTTTATTTAAAACCCAGAAGAGAAAATTATGTATATTAGTAAACCTGTATACATATAGGTACATATGCTTCTGGAATTAAAGAGAAATTAAAATAAGCTTAGATAAAATATGTGTACAAATATATATATATTTTTAAGCACTGAAAAGTATATATATATATATAAGCAAGTAAAAACTATGACATTAAAATGACATGAAATGTGATACAAGTTAATGAGCTTGTATAGGCAAAAATAGCAAAGGGGATTTTCAGAAATAATTAAAATAAAAATAGGATAGTCACACTTTTAACATGACTAGGAGAGTGGCCATTTTCTGAAAAGTAAAAGAAAGAAAATGCAGCCTTTAAATTGGTTAATATGGCCGGGGTATTATGAATGAAAAATGCATGATGCTAGCCAGGACAGAAATGGAATTCTGTTTCAACAAAACCCTAGAGGAAAAATGTTTATAAATAGGCAGTTTAGCCAGTAGAATCATTTTTACCCCGAGCTGCACAAAAATAAGAAAAAGAAGGAAAATATTGGAAGAAAGGAGAGAACACTCCAACAAGAATTTTCTGGATTAAACATTTAGGTGAGTAATCTCACTGAGTTCATGGCATTAAGACCTGAGTTGAGGCAGCCACTTTCTATATTGCTATTTATGTATTTCTGGTTTTGATGTATATGATTTCATCAATGCTTTTTGGATGTCTTATTTTAAATCTGATATGATTTAATATGGATGATATTGGATGATCTTTGATTGGTTGAGACATTTGTCTTTGGATGAGTATTATACTGTTTTATTTATTCTCATAAATGTTAAAGTTTAGGATCTTAAAAATTATATAGAGAATACTCTCAACTGTTATAGATCTATGGCATGGAAACTTTATAAAAATAATTGGAGCTGCATTATACTTGGTATAAGTGCTGAGGCTTGAAAAGAAAAAAGTTAAGGGTGCAATAGAAATTTTCTAAGTGCTGAGCCCTTAATCAAATCAAAAAAAAAAAAAAAAGAAACCCACAAGCAAAAATTATGATTGAACCAGATCTTGAATCTGAATCAATCATAAAGGCTTGCAGATCAATATAACATGCCATGCCTCTTTTACAGTTGAAAATGTTCTTATATTTTACCAAGATCAAGACATATTGACCCCATTTAGGAAATAACTGTCTGTTTATTTCTGAGGAGAATTATGCTAGAAGAAATTATGGATGTTTCCATGTTTGCAGTGATATGTTCACTTAGCATATTTGATGATAGGATTTAAGACTATACACTAGTAAATAAACTAGGGAAGGGAAGGCCAAGAAAGCTGCTGGAATGCTTGTCATATCTGAAGTATGCAAGTTGGCACATGGTTTGTTTAAGCCCTGAGATCTTTGTGCAATTATGTGAATTAGTTCATTGCAATGTGTCCCAGTGATTCCTTAATAGCAGATGAGGCAGGAATTTAAATTGAATATTACAACCTGTAAATGAAGAAATAGGAATGTGGATATTTCTTAGGTTGAATGGTATGGAACCAAGATGATTCCAGTAAATGAAATTGTTGCAAATAGATAATTATGTTTGCATGATTATGTATGCAAGTGAAGGAATGATAAATGAATATATCATACCTGAATCAACTTAATTATATTATGTTAAAATAATTGATTGCAGAAATTTGCTTAAATAACAAGTTAGTACCCTTATATTCTCTATTGCTTAATATCATGAATGAATTGATGTTACTTATACCAGATCATAGATCTGACCCTTGTTTGCTCATGGCATATGGGGTGTCTCATTTTAAAATGAGGCAGCCACTTATGCTCTTTCAGGTAACCCAGGCACTAAGTAAAAAATGAAGTAATGGCTGATATGGAGGAGTGAATGAACATGCTAGCTAGTTTCAATAAGAGTTTAAATTGATTATATCTGCATGTATTCAGGAAAAATTTTATGTTTCTAAGATTTCCAGTCATGTAATGAATTCTATTATGGTTAGATGAACTAGTTGTATCATGCTAAATATATTGTTATGCATTAAGGTTTAAAATCTCAAGGGAAAAATCTGAGTGGGAAACAATGAAATGATTTTAATTATTGATATGGATGTTTGGAGGAGAAACATGCATATGTAGTTGAGCTACTGTTTTGTATAATTTATATTATGTATTAGATAATCTTGAGACATAACAGAGCACTGAGTTTTAGAACAAAATCTGGATTTAGCAAAAAGAAAACTTAACAGGATTTTATTATCTTTTACTGAAATGCTTTGTAATTAAGTTTGAATTCATTTCTGAATTGTATTGAGAAGAGTAAGATGTTTTCCTAAAGCTTTAAACAGAATGCAATGAAATTGAACTAGTGTGGCAGATACAGGATTCATGAGTTAACCAGCTTCAATTAAATGAAGTATTGGTTGATCATGATAGATTGTATTCTGAAAATAAAAAAATGCATTTCAAAGCTTAGTACATTTAGCCATTGATTCACCCAGTTTTCTGGAAAATGAGCAGAAATATTGACATGTACATGTATATCTGGGTACATGTTGATATTTGAGCAAAAATATGATCATAAATTCTTAAAACAGTTGTAGGAATGGGATACAAAAATAGCAAAGTAAGAAGGATTGTTTTGTATGTTGGGTTATAGGCAAAAACTAAACATATATGTACAATTATAGGTAGGTATCAGATTTCTAACCTTTCAGAAGTAAAAAAAAAAAGAAGAAAACCAAAAATTGTGTTTGAACCGACCTGCATGGTACTCGAACTCGTGACCTCTTGTGTATAAATTAGGCGCGTTTCCATTACGCCTAGATGTTGCTTGTGTTCACTTAGGATCCACTTTCTTTTATACTGAATCTAATATTATCCAGACTTTAAACACAATCATCTACATTAAAAGCTTGTTTACTACTGAATATTACTTGATCATTTCTTGATCCTAATGACAGACTAAAGTACATGTTTCTAGTGGATTTTATGGCCAAAAATCTGAATACAATAATGTATCTGAATTACTAAATCTCTAAATCAAACAGGATGTTATTGAAAAAAAATAATAAAGTATATACTCTGAATTTAAACAAGAAGAACACATACATCTTCATATGTATGTGTATATTATTAGATATGCACTGATATATTTATATTGGTAAGTTATTTTGATCCTGGATATATTTTGGTTATTGGAAAAATAAAATGACCTTGGAAAATATGTT
This sequence comes from Allium fistulosum, assembly GCA_030737815.1. Classification (NCBI taxonomy): domain Eukaryota; kingdom Viridiplantae; phylum Streptophyta; class Magnoliopsida; order Asparagales; family Amaryllidaceae; genus Allium; species Allium fistulosum. Next base: position 274,244,971 of record CM060907.1, on the reverse strand, counting down.
TGTAATGAATGATATATCAATATATCATCACATAGCAAAAAAAAAAAATCCTTATGAAATTAGGGTGGAAATAGGAGGGTCATCTCAGTTGGTATCAGAGCTATGTTATTCAACATAGTAGAAGTAAGGATCAAGTTCTTAGATAGAAAAATAAAATTAAAAGGAACTAAATATCAAACTAACCAGCTATGTAAATTATTATTAGCAAACTATGGTAGGGAGACCACCAAATCAGGGAGCAGGATCTTCCCATGCACCACCAATGGTCAATCTGCAAGACTTGGTGAGAGCATTTAGGGATGGGGCAGGACAAAGGCAAGAAAATCCCTATGAAGAACTCTCAAAACTGCTTAAGACATATACTCATTTAGGAGGCAAAAGCTTTGAAGGGACAGAGAGTATCATGGAAATTCAAACATGGTTGAGAACATTGGAAAGAATTTTCAATGACATGCAACTTGATGATCAAAGAAAGAGGCAAGTGGCTTCAAGACAGCTGAAAGGAGTAGCTTTAGGCTGGTGGGAAGTAATCATTGCAGGAAGGAATGAGAATGAAATCACTTGGAATCAATTCAAAGAGATGTTGGAGGCAAGGTTTGTACCAGCATCAGCAAAGACTACCTTGCTAGAAGAATTCATTAGGCTTAGACAAGGAACCATGACTGTCACAGAATACACTCAAAAGTTTGAGGGACTTTCCACATATGGAGCAATGCTTGTGGCAGATGAAGCATCTAAAAATGATAGGTACATAAAAGGTCTAAACCCAGGACTTAGCAGAGCTATGTTACCTTATGCAGACAAGACTTTTGATCATGTGATAGACTTAGCTTTGAGGTTGGAGCAGCATGACAAGGAAAGGGAGAAGTTCAGAAATTTTAAGAGCAATAATAACAAGAAAGGTAAGGGGAGGTATCACCCTTATGATAAGAAGAAAGAAGAGGCTAGTAACAAAAGCACTGGAGATGTCAAAGCTAAGGAAGACAAGAAGAAAATTGTGTGCCATCAGTGTGGAAAGGAAGGGCATATCAAACCAAAATGTCCAGAGTTGAAAGGAGGAGCTTTCAAATGCTATCTATGTGGGAAAGAGGGACATATGAAGAGGAATTGTCCTGAGTATAAACAGCAAGGCAAATTGGCAAATTTGGAAGGAAAAGGCAAAGCCACAGTGGAAAGTAACACTGTAAACCATAGCCAAGTGGAAGGTACATTACTTATTTGTACCATACCCATAACAATAGTGTATGATACTGGGGCAACTCACTCCTTAATTTCTTATGAATTGGTTAAAGTGCTAAAACTGAATTGCATATTAGTTGAAACCCCATTGCATATACACAGTCCATTGGGGAGTTCTAGTGTCTTAAATATGATTTGTGTGGATGTGGAGTTAAACATAGGAGGAAATATTTTTATTTCCAATTTATATGTTTTGAATTACCCAAATATAGGTGTTATATTGGGGGTAGACTGGTTAAGGCAATTTAAAGCCATAATTAATTTAGACTCATCCACCATATCATTGCAAAATTCTAGAGGCCAGAGAATCACAGTTTTATGTGAGGTAGCTAAGGAAGGAAAACTATATCATTTAGTTGACTTAGAAAAAGATCTGAGTGAACTAACCATTGAAGAAATTCCCATAGTTAATGAATACTTGGATGTGTTTGGGGAAGTTAAGGGTGTTCCACACCACAGACCAGTTGAGTTCCAAATTAATCTCATTCCAGGAGCAAGTCCAATAATTAAGAAACCTTATAGAATGGGGCCAAGTGAACTGAAAGAATTGAAAAATCAGTTGGAAGAATTAGAAGGCAAGGGATTTATAAGGCCAAGCAATTCCTGCTGGGGTTCTCCAGTAGTGTTTGTAAGAAAACATGATGGTACCTTGAGAATGTGCATAGTTTACAGGGAGCTAAATAAAGTAACCATCAAGAATAAATACCCATTGCCTAGAATAGATGATCTCTTTGACCAACTCAGTGAAGCTAAAATATTTTCTAGGCTAGACTTAGCATCAGGATTCCATCAAATGAAGGTTGAAGACTCAAGTGTTAAGTACACTGCATTTAACACAAGATATGGCTTATATGAATTTTTGGTTATGCCATTTGGTTTGACAAATGCTCCTTCATATTTTGTTGATTTGATGAATAGAATATTTAGAGATTATCTGGACAAATTTGTACTGATTTTTATTGATGACATTTTGATTTATTCCAAGACAGTGGAAGAGCATAAAAATCATTTGCATTTAGTTTTGTCAAGACTAAGGGAAAATGATTTAAAGGCAAAATTTTCAAAATGTGCATTTTGGAAAGAAGAAGTGCATTTCCTTGGGCATGTCATCTCTGCCAAAGGAATATCAGTAAACCCTAACAAGGTAGTGGCAATCCAAGCATGGAAAAGGCCTAGCACCATCAGTGAGATTAGATCATTTATGGGGATGGCAGGATATTATAGGAGATTCATAAAAGATTTCTCAAAAATATCATCACCACTTACCAATTTAACTAGAAAGAACCAAGCCTTTGTATGGACAGAAAAATGTGAGCAAGCTTTTATCAAAATAAAGGAAGCTCTGATAAATGCACCAGTGTTGAGAGTGCCAGAAGGAAATGAAAATTTGGTTGTGTACACTGATGCAAGTGGCTCTGGGTTAGGGGCTGTGTTGATGCAGCAAGACCAGGTGGTAGCCTATGCATCTAGGCAATTAAAGCCACATGAAACCAGGTATGCAACCCATGATCTTGAACTAGCAGCAGTTGTGTATGCTTTGAAACTTTGGAGACATTATTTGTTAGGTGCCAAATTCATTTTGTACACTGATCATAAGGCACTGAAATATTTATTCTCACAAAAAGATTTGAACATGAGGCAACATAGATGGGTAGAGTTCCTAGCTGCCTATGATCTAGATATACTGTATACACCAGGCAAGGCAAATAAAGTTGCAGATGCCTTGAGTAGAAAACATGCCAAAGTAGCCATGTTGATGATGGAAGAGTTTAGGGATTTGTCTATACTTACTGATTTGGAAATTGAGGAAAGTAGTGAGGAACAAATGATGCCCATTGAAGAAGGTGAAGGTAAAGGGAAATTAAGTATGATATCTCTGCAATCAGATTTACTTCTTAAGATTGGGCAAATGCAGGAACAAGACCTAAACATGGTGGAAAAGAAAATGCTCATATCAAAAGGGGAGGAAGTAATAAATTATCAAGTTGATAAAAATGGGTATTTGAGGAATAAAAACAGGATATGTGTTCCAGAAAATATAGAATTGAAAGAGGAAATATTAAATGAGTACCATAGGAGTAAATACTCCATACACCCAGGTAGCACCAAGATGTATCAAAATTTGAAAAGAAATCTTTGGTGGAAGGGGATGAAGTCAGATGTGGCCAGATATGTTGCAAGGTGCATGACTTGCCAACAAGTCAAGGCAGAGACACAAAGGCCATCAGGACTATTGCAACCCCTTAGCATACCACAGTGGAAGTGGGAGGATATATCTATGGATTTCATAGATGGTCTGCCTAGATCTAAGAAGGGAAACACAAGTATATGGGTAATTGTGGATAGGCTAACTAAGGTAGCACATTTTATCCCAGTTGAAACAGAAAGAAATGCTCCAAAATTGGCTCAAATATTCATGAAAGAGGTAGTAAGGTTGCATGGCATACCTAAAACCATTGTGAGTGATAGGGATACCATCTTCACCTCAAGGTTTTGGAAAAGTTTTCAAGAGGCTATGGGGAGTGAATTGTGCTTAAGCACTGCCTACCATCCACAATCAGATGGTCAAACTGAGGTGGTGAACAAAGTCTTAGAGGATTTGTTGAGAGCATGTACACTGGACTTTGGAGGCAACTGGGAAGACCACCTCCATCTAGCTGAATTCACATACAATAACAGTTACCAAAGCACCATAGGGATGGCACCATTTGAAGCCTTATATGGCAAGCCTTGTTTATCACCTATATGCTGGGTAGAGACTGGAGAAAGGGCTGTTCTTGGACCTGAATATGTTAAAGAAACTACAGAGAGAATTGGGTTAATAAGAAAAAGAATAGCAGCAGCTCAAGATAGGCAAAAGAAATTTGCAGATAGGAAGAGAAAGCAAGTGGAATATGAAGTGGGAGACTTTGTTTTCATCAAGATTTCACCTATGAAGAAAGTCATGAGATTTGGCAAGCAAGGTAAGCTTACACCAAGGTATGTTGGACCCTATAAAATTCTGGAAAGAATTGGTTCATTGGCTTACAAATTAGAACTACCAGAGGAGATGAAAGCAATGCATAATGTTTTTCATGTGTCCCAACTTAGAAAATGGGTACATGATAAGGAAGACATTTTGGAAGAGCCTACCAAAATTCAAATAAATCCTGACTTGGTTTATGAAAAAGAACCAGTGGGGATTGTAGCCAAGGAAGAAAAGAAATTAAGGAGCAAAACCTTGAAACTAGTTAAGATCCAGTGGAGTAGTGATCCTAATGACTGCACATGGGAGGATAAGATTAGAATGGATTATCCTAAGCTTTTTGCAAATTAAAAGGTAATTTTTTTTTTCTCTGGAAAAATTATTTGTTATGCATGGTTGATATGGTTGAATTTGTTTGCTTATGCATATGTTTGATAAGTTTTCAGAAAGGAAAAAGATGCTCACTATAAATGTTAGAAAAATTGTGAGGACACAATTCCTAAAAGGAGGGGTGAATGTAATACCCCAAAATTTTGTGAAAAATCATTTTTGAAAAATGATTTAATTTTGAAATATTTAGATTTAAATATGGTGAAGTCTCTGGAATAAATAGTGTGCAAGTATATGTGTGCACGTGCACACTGAAATGGCACAAGGAAGAACTCCAGATTTCTTGGATTTAAAACAAGAATTAAAGGGCAATACAAACATGATTTGGCAACATGGTTGTTTGATTTCTGAAATTATATGGATCATCTTAGAAAATAAGAAAAGTAGGTTTTACTTTAAATCAGTAAACAAAATTTTATTTAAAACCCAGAAGAGAAAATTATGTATATTAGTAAACCTGTATACATATAGGTACATATGCTTCTGGAATTAAAGAGAAATTAAAATAAGCTTAGATAAAATATGTGTACAAATATATATATATTTTTAAGCACTGAAAAGTATATATATATATAAGCAAGTAAAAACTATGACATTAAAATGACATGAAATGTGATACAAGTTAATGAGCTTGTATAGGCAAAAATAGCAAAGGGGATTTTCAGAAATAATTAAAATAAAAATAGGATAGTCACACTTTTAACATGACTAGGAGAGTGGCCATTTTCTGAAAAGTAAAAGAAAGAAAATGCAGCCTTTAAATTGGTTAATATGGCCGGGGTATTATGAATGAAAAATGCATGATGCTAGCCAGGACAGAAATGGAATTCTGTTTCAACAAAACCCTAGAGGAAAAATGTTTATAAATAGGCAGTTTAGCCAGTAGAATCATTTTTACCCCGAGCTGCACAAAAATAAGAAAAAGAAGGAAAATATTGGAAGAAAGGAGAGAACACTCCAACAAGAATTTTCTGGATTAAACATTTAGGTGAGTAATCTCACTGAGTTCATGGCATTAAGACCTGAGTTGAGGCAGCCACTTTCTATATTGCTATTTATGTATTTCTGGTTTTGATGTATATGATTTCATCAATGCTTTTTGGATGTCTTATTTTAAATCTGATATGATTTAATATGGATGATATTGGATGATCTTTGATTGGTTGAGACATTTGTCTTTGGATGAGTATTATACTGTTTTATTTATTCTCATAAATGTTAAAGTTTAGGATCTTAAAAATTATATAGAGAATACTCTCAACTGTTATAGATCTATGGCATGGAAACTTTATAAAAATAATTGGAGCTGCATTATACTTGGTATAAGTGCTGAGGCTTGAAAAGAAAAATGTTAAGGGTGCAATAGAAATTTTCTAAGTGCTGAGCCCTTAATCAAATCAAAAAAAAAAAAGAAACCCACAAGCAAAAATTATGATTGAACCAGATCTTGAATCTGAATCAATCATAAAGGCTTGCAGATCAATATAACATGCCATGCCTCTTTTACAGTTGAAAATGTTCTTATATTTTACCAAGATCAAGACATATTGACCCCATTTAGGAAATAACTGTCTGTTTATTTCTGAGGAGAATTATGCTAGAAGAAATTATGGATGTTTCCATGTTTGCAGTGATATGTTCACTTAGCATATTTGATGATAGGATTTAAGACTATACAGTAGTAAATAAACTAGGGAAGGGAAGGCCAAGAAAGCTGCTGGAATGCTTGTCATATCTGAAGTATGCAAGTTGGCACATGGTTTGTTTAAGCCCTGAGATCTTTGTGCAATGATGTGAATTAGTTCATTGCAATGTGTCCCAGTGATTCCTTAATAGCAGATGAGGCAGGAATTTAAATTGAATATTACAACCTGTAAATGAAGAAATAGGAATGTGGATATTTCTTAGGTTGAATGGTATGGAACCAAGATGATTCCAGTAAATGAAATTGTTGCAAATAGATAATTATGTTTGCATGATTATGTATGCAAGTGAAGGAATGATAAATGAATATATCATACCTGAATCAACTTAATTATATTATGTTAAAATAATTGATTGCAGAAATTTGCTTAAATAACAAGTTAGTACCCTTATATTCTCTATTGCTTAATATCATGAATGAATTGATGTTACTTATACCAGATCATAGATCTGACCCTTGTTTGCTCATGGCATATGGGGTGTCTCATTTTAAAATGAGGCAGCCACTTATGCTCTTTCAGGTAACCCAGGCACTAAGTAAAAAATGAAGTAATGGCTGATATGGAGGAGTGAATGAACATGCTAGCTAGTTTCAATAAGAGTTTAAATTGATTATATCTGCATGTATTCAGGAAAAATTTTATGTTTCTAAGATTTCCAGTCATGTAATGAATTCTATTATGGTTAGATGAACTAGTTGTATCATGCTAAATATATTGTTATGCATTAAGGTTTAAAATCTCAAGGGAAAAATCTGAGTGGGAAACAATGAAATGATTTTAATTATTGATATGGATGTTTGGAGGAGAAACATGCATACGTAGTTGAGCTACTGTTTTGTATAATTTATATTATGTATTAGATAATCTTGAGACATAACAGAGCACTGAGTTTTAGAACAAAATCTGGATTTAGCAAAAAGAAAACTTAACAGGATTTTATTATCTTTTACTGAAATGCTTTGTAATTAAGTTTGAATTCATTTCTGAATTGTATTGAGAAGAGTAAGATGTTTTCCTAAAGCTTTAAACAGAATGCAATGAAATTGAACTAGTGTGGCAGATACAGGATTCATGAGTTAACCAGCTTCAATTAAATGAAGTATTGGTTGATCATGATAGATTGTATTCTGAAAATAAAAAAATGCATTTCAAAGCTTAGTACATTTAGCCATTGATTCACCCAGTTTTCTGGAAAATGAGCAGAAATATTGACATGTACATGTATATCTGGGTACATGTTGATATTTGAGCAAAAATATGATCATAAATTCTTAAAACAGTTGTAGGAATGGGATACAAAAATAGCAAAGTAAGAAGGATTGTTTTGTATGTTGGGTTATAGGCAAAAACTAAACATATATGTACAATTATAGGTAGGTATCAGATTTCTAACCTTTCAGAAGTAAAAAAAAAAAAAGAAGAAAACCAAAAATTGTGTTTGAACCGACCTGCATGGTACTCGAACTCGTGACCTCTTGTGTATAAGTTAGGCGCGTTTCCATTACGCCTAGATGTTGCTTGTGTTCACTTAGGATCCACTTTCTTTTATACTGAATCTAATATTATCCAGACTTTAAACACAATCATCTACATTAAAAGCTTGTTTACTACTGAATATTACTTGATCATTTCTTGATCCTAATGACAGACTAAAGTACATGTTTCTAGTGGATTTTATGGCCAAAAATCTGAATACAATAATGTATCTGAATTACTAAATCTCTAAATCAAACAGGATGTTATTGAAAAAAAATAATAAAGTATATACTCTGAATTTAAACAAGAAGAACACATACATCTTCATATGTATGTGTATATTATTAGATATGCACTGATATATTTATATTGGTAAGTTATTTTGATCCTGGATATATTTTGGTTATTGGAAAAATAAAATGACCTTGGAAAATATGTTTGTAATGAATGATATATCAATATATCATCACATAGCAAAAAAAAAAATCCTTATGAAATTAGGGTGGAAATAGGAGGGTCATCTCACCACCAAAGTCTAATACACAAGCTCTCAGTAAATCTTCGAGTACCTTATTGACTTTCTCCGTCTAAGGGTGATACGCTATATTCATATTAAGCTTAGTACCTAACACTTCCTATAGACTCTTCAGAATTCACCAATGAACAAAGCATCTCTATCACTGACTATACTACTAGGAACTCCATGTAGTTTAACTATGTTCTTCATGAACAACTTAGCTAAAATAGGTGTCATCCTGGTTGACTTTACTGGAATGAAATGGCCACTCTTGGTCAATCTGTCCACTATGACCCATGTATTTTCATTTCCTCTATTTGACCTTAGTAACCCGTTTATAAAATCCATAAATCTTGAATCTCATTTCAAAAATGAAATCTCTAAAGGTTGAAGCAACCCACTTGGCTTCTGATGTTCAGCTTTCACTTGTTGACAGTTTGCATACTGCCTAACTCACAAGCCAACATCCTTATTTATACCTTACCAATAGAAGCTCCTCTTTATATACTGATGCATCTTAGTCCCTTTTGGATGAATAGTAAACTTGGACCGATGACATTCTCTAAGAACTTCTTTCTATAAGTCTCCATATTTGGAACACACAACTGTCCTTTCTTTCTCAACCATCCTCTCTGGTCAAGGGTAAAATACTTTAGATCATCGATCTTAGTACTAACCTCAAGCCTTCAGGTCTTCTCGGCTAATGCTGGATCCTCTTTCTACTTAAAAGCAATCGTTTCGATCAACACTGATTGAACTTCCAAAAATGACAACATAGTGGTACTCTGACTAGAACTAGCAGTTGATCTTAACTGCACACTACAAGTAGTCAAGCCTTCTAGATCCTTGCATTCTGCAAACATATCTAACACCACATTCTGATGTCTTCAGCTAAGAGCATCTGCTACCTTATTGCCTTTCTCAAGTGCATATGTTATACCAAAATCATAAGCAGCAAAAAACTCCAGCCACCTCTACTATCTCATATTCAACTCCTTCTGAGAGAATAAATATCTAAAAGACTTATGATCCATGCATAGCTCAAATCTCTAAACTAAGAGATAATGTCTCCAAATATTCAATTCAAATATCACTGCAGCCAGCTCTAAATCATGAGTAGGATATCTCACTTCATGCGTTCTAAGCAGTCGTGAAGCGTAGGTAATAACTTTACCCTTCTGCATCAACATCGCTACTATTCCAGTTCCGCATACATCAGTATACACCACCACCCTTGGTTTCCGTTTGGAACTACTAACACATGTGCATTGGTCAACAAATGCTTTAACTTAAGGAATTCTCCCTCATATTTGTCGGACCAAACTTCACATCCTTCATGATTAACTTAGTCAAAAGTGCTGCTATCCATGAGAAATTCTTGATGAATCTCTGGTAATAGCCAGCAAGTCCAAGAAAACTTCTGATCTCAGTCAAGGTTGAAAGTCGCGTAGCGTTGATCAATATGGCCAATAGTAATAAAATATAAGGTTGAAGTGTAGTAATCAAAGCAACAAGAATATAAATGTAAAAGCAGCGAGAATAAATAGTAAAGTAAAGCAAGAAGCAATCACACCAGAATTTTTATACTGGTTCGGACCTCAAGTCCTACATCCAGGCCCATATCTCCCCTTTGATATTTCCTTCAACCAAACTACCCTCACTTCGCCCGGAAGAATAGACTTAATACATAGGTATCTTAGTCAATCTTCTATTACAATAACACGGTTTTTGACTTATAGTACAAATCTTCATGTGATCTCCTTTGAGTATATGAATATGATTGTTTTGAGTTATAGGAAGTGATTTAACCAAAGGTTATAATGGATTAAGAGTATATAAACAGTGTATATGCAAGAGAATGCTTAGAAATGAGGAGAATATAAATATATCAAATCAAGTTAAGTTCATTAGTTTACTTCTCAATCAAGATGCTATTTATAGATTTAGAGAAGTGTAAACGAAGAGTTGCTGCACTTTGAAGAAATCTTTTCGTTTTAATGGCTGCGACTCTTCGTGGAAGATGATATCCTTTGAATTCCAAACGAAGTGGCTTTTCAAATATGAAAGTTTTTGCCTTGACAAACGTCTGTGGTATAATGACAAACGTCTGTTACTATTTTATTTTTTAACTCGAAACTTATCACATATGTATGTGAGTATACTTCAAATGTCTGTGAGGTGAAAATGCAGTTTTCTAATTGTTTTTTATGTATATATAATTTTATTTGCATATATACTCAAGGAGACCTTCACAATATTGTATCTTGGACTCTTTTACAATAGAATAACGTTAGTATGGTCAATGAATCTTCGTCTCTCTTTGAGTCTTAATATCTTCGATAATATCTTCGATCATGGTGTCTGCTTGTAGTATATACTTGCAATTTTGATAAACTCTATCTATGTATATGATTATATAGTTGTTATCATTGAAACATAAGTTGGAGGTTCTAACAATCTCCCCCTTTTCGATGATGACAACTATACAACCATAAATCAACTATTCATTCACATAATCAAATATCAACGGTAGAAATATCATTATGTTTATTTATGTTTTGACTCCCCCTATGTATATGCTTCTCCCCTATATATATGTATAGTTTTCTCTGCGTTTGTCATTATCGAAGTGAGGGAAACAATAAAAAAATACGGAGATAGTAAATAATCGTAGCATGGTATCTCTTCAGATCATGGAAAATCAAATATGAAAGTTCAAATTGAAAGTTCAAAGTAAGAGAAAACATAAATATATAGTCATGGTAGATGAGATGAATAACATAATTGTGTAATGAATTGATTGTACACTCCCCCTATCAACATGCCCAATTTTCTCCCCCTTTATCATCAACAAACAGGTTGAAAATCTGTAATTATTAGCCAATATTTAAAAAGTAGATAACAAAAATGTACATAATTTTGGCTAATGTTAAGTACAAAAATGATTCAAACAATTTTAAGCATGGTTGTACCTTTCTTAAGATATTTATTGCCATTAAAAAATAACTTTATTTTCCTTGATATAATTTTTCACACTATATTTCTAGCACCTTTGAATCAACTTGTTATATATAAAAGAGTACCTAATTTATAATTTGAAAAAATATTCCTTTTTGATGCTCTAATAAAAATACCTACCCTAGATTATATATAAAAAAATTAGTCAGATATACTGATTCTGCTATAGTTCCCTTGTCTATAAATGCTCGTTCTCCATTGTATGTACGAGACATTTGTTATTCGTAGTCCATCTAATCCTTTTTTCTTTCTGGGTACCTGCAAAAATTAAATTCTATATTTTGGTACCTACTTCCTATGTTAGGGTCCAGGGGTTAGGTCAAAGGTAACTATACCCAAGAGGGTTTGGTGGAACCTTTGAAAATTAAATTTTCATTATTAACTACTGTATCAAAATAATCATCAATGTATTTTTCTCTGTTTTTCCAATTAATATGAACCCAAATACTTAGATAATTTTTATTCATATTTCTCGTCAATGATTTGTACTTCTAGAAATATTATAAGCATTATTGGTCATAGCAGAACTTGAATTTCTATAAAAATTGGATTTAGACTTTACTCGAAATCTAGTACTAGTATTAACATTTTTACTATACATGAAAGCATATTTAGTGCTATTTTACGATCAGTTTTATTATATCCTAAACCATTTTTATTATTCAAATTACTAGGATTTGATGAAACTGAATTTAAGCTATTTTGACCTTTATTAAATTTTGTGAATTTTTCATTAAGGTCATCAAATTTAATTTTATAGTCACACTTTTTTTTTTTTAAAGATTCATTGCTATTCTTTAAAGTATCAATTTCTTTAACCAATTCAAAATTCTCATCTTTTAAAGCGCGGTTCTCTTTTACAAGAGACGAAATATGAGTAATTGAATCACTAAAAGAAATTTGGAATATATCATTTTGATTACTTAGTTAGCAACTTCTAAATATTTTTCATTTAAGAAACCATCGAGTATCAAAATATTATTTTCTAATTCAGAATTTTCATTTTCCAAATTCTATTTTTTTTTCTAGTTTTGCAATCTTGATTTCACAAGCTTTCATTTTTTATAACATGATCAAATTAAGTTTCGATACTTTGTCAAAATTATCAAATAATTCATCATAATTACTAGATAATTGATCATATGAATCATAAAGTAACTTATTGTAGTTTGTAGTTGCTTCAGCAATAGCGTTGCTCTTTTTCTTACTGATAGTGTCTCGACTAGATCTTGTTCTGGCCATTGTTCTTGGATATTATCACGATCGGTAGAACACCAGGCTTTGATACCAATTGAAAGACGCGTAGCATTGATTGATATGGCCAATAGTAATAAAATATAATGTTAAATCACAGTGATCACAACAACAACAATATAAATGTAAGAGCAGGGAGTACAAATAGTAAAGTAAAGCAAGAAGCAGTCACACCAGAGTTTTTATACTGGTTTGGACCTCCCGTCCTACGTCTAGTGCCGAAGCTCCCCTTCGGTGTTTCCTTTAACCAAGCTACCCTCACTTCGCTCGGAGGAATAGACTTAATACAAAAGTATCTTTGACAATCTTGTGATCCAATAACACTGTTTTTGACCTAAAGTACAAATCTTTCTATGATCTCCTTTGAGTATATGATTGCTTTGAGTTGTAGGAAGTGATTTAACCAAAAGGTTAAAATGGATTGAGAGTATGTAAAAAGTGTATATGCAAGATAATTCTTAGAAATCAAGAGAATATAGAATAGATCAAAGCAAGTTGAGTTCATTAGTTTACTTCTCAATCAAGATGCTATTTATAGAGTTAGAGAGGTGCAGACGAAGAGTTGTTGCTCTTTAAAGAAATCTTTTCGTTTTAATTGCTGCAACTCTTCATGGAAGATGATTTCCTTTGAATTATAAAAGAAGTGACTTTTCAAATATGATAGTTTTTGCCTTGGCAGACATCTATGTATAATGACAGACGTCTGTGACTATTTTATTTTTTAAACCGAAACTTGTCATAGATGTTTGTGAGTATACCTCAAACGTCTATGAGGTGAAAATGCAGTTTTCTATTTGTTTTTTATGTATAAAAAATTTTATATTCATATATACTCAAGGAGACCTTAACAATATTGTACCTAGGACTCTTTTACAATAGAATAACCTTAGTATAGTCATTGAATCTTCGTCTCTCTTCGGGTCTTAATATCTTCGATCATGGTGTCTACTTGTAGTATATACCTGCAATTTTGATAAAGTTTATCTATGTATATGATTGTATAGTTGTTATCATTGAAACATAAGTTGGAGGTTCTAACAACTGTCTCTGGTCTCTTTCAATTATTAAAAGCTTTGATCTTATCTAGATCGATTGACAATCCTTTCTCTAAAACCACGCGACCAAGAAACTTTACCTCTTTCATTCAAAAATGACACTTGATAAACTTTACCTTCAGCTATGCTGCCTCAGTGTCTCAAGTACTGCTCTAAGATGATCTTCATGCTCTCTCTCATCCTTAGAGTATACCAAAATGTCATCTATGAACACCAACACAAACCTATCCAAGTACTCTTGGAAAACTCGGTTCATCAAATCCTCGAAGAAAGCAGGTGCATTCGTTAACCCAAATGGCATCACTAACCACTCTTATGAACCATACCTAGTTCGAAATGCTGTCAATGGAACACTGTCCTCTGGCACTCTTAACTGATGGAAACATGTCGCCAAAATCCAACTAATAAAACACTCTTGCACAATACAACTGAACAAATAGATCATCTATTCTCGGAAAAGGATACTTAATCTTAATCGTCTTCTCGTTCAACTTATGATAGTCGATGCACATCCTCAACAACGCATCCGGTTTCATCACAAACACTACGGCAGCTCTAAAACACCCACACCCCTTAGTATTCCCAAAAAGGGCACACCAAAGGATGTGGTACGTTATAGGTATAACTAAAGCATCACAGAGACTAAGATTCACAAGGCAAATAAGTAAAAACAGCGGAAACATTTAAATAATAACTTATCACTCAAAATTTAACTTTATCTCAAAATAAGTCATAATAACATATCTCATAAACACAAAATGTCTCATGTCTCATTTCTCATGAAAATACATCTCAGTCTCATAAAATCAGAGTATAAAGATAACAATAATAATAATCCCTCTCACAAGTGCCAATCCATCATAAGCCAAATGAAAAAGATGAAAAACGGAAGAATACATCTGAAATTTGGAAACTCCGAAAATGGATCTCTAAGCAACCTGGATCAAATATCCTCAACTCTACTGGCCTATGGGGGAAAACGGGGGAAATAGAAGAGTGGGTCAGACAATAAGTCTGGTGAGTGAAAGTAATTACTTGCATTTCTAAGCAAGATAAAGATAATAGACTAAGCAATAGTTCTAGCTTGAAAGGAAAATACATAAAAGATAAAACTCGGATAAAATACTGTTTCTGATTATGTTTGACTATTAGATTTGATTGTTTGAGTGTTTGCACTTGTCTCAAACTACTGTGATTAGGCTAAAATCTAAATCCTATCTCAACTACTAACTTGATTAGGCTGAAATCCTAATCCTACCCATTGATCGGCCTTTCCTACCTCTGTTGTGCCACTGTGAACCAATCATGGTTGTCACAGCAAAAGACACATCTTTAGCGCTTAGGACGCAGTAGCGAATTATTTACCCCAATCAATGATGCACGCTCGGTCATCGTCGGTACATACTAACTGTCGCCCCCTATTTGACCCTTTATTTACCCTAATCACCATAAGCGTGCCTAGCCTCACCTACGTGTGAGACCATCAATCTTCGACCGGAAAGGGAATGCTGCCGGTACTGGTCCTAACAAACAAATCTTCAAGCTTTGCGCCCCTTGCCCAAATCCCCAGATTTGAGCCTCTATCTATTGGCCACTTATTTACCTTAATCAACATAAGCGTGTTCCAGCCTCACCTACGTGTGAAACCATCAGTCCTAGACCTGAAAGGGAATGCTGCCAGTATGGGCCCTACTTCTATATTTGCTTATTAACTTAATCCAAGATCTAAGTTTTAAAATAAGGCTCCTATGTTATCTCTTCTTTTAAATTATAACCTACGTGTTATAATTGTTCTTGCAACTGTTACTCTTCTATTTTCTCTTTTTAGTTATAACCACGTGTTATAATTATGCTTGCAAATATCTTAAATTTGCTTATTTCGGTCCATCTCTATTTTTATTTCGGTTTTTCTCATTTTACGTCTGATTTCTGTAAATTTCGTGTTATTCTATTTTAATCCATATTTGCGAATTCTTCTCTTTTTAATATTTTATTCGCATCAAAATGGATTAAATCTCTATAAAAAGAAACAAACATTTACAGGCTAAATTCCAACTTAAAACAGATGTAAATAACTGAATAAAATAGCTAAATAAAATAGACGGAAAAGAACTTCTGAAATTTACTTAAAAACTGATTTTTAAATAAACTTACATAAAAACTGTCTCAAAATTGTAGAAAAACTACAACTATTGATAACCTTATTATTTTAAATTGCTTACAAATCTAAAATAATTACAAAACACTCACCTGTGGTCCTTAGCTCTATTCCTGGGCCTTCCTGGATCCACTTCTAGGGCGTAGAATATTTTTATCAAAAATATTTCCTCCGTAGAAAAATTTTCTATTCAGGGTTCAGCCTCAGGCAATGAACCCAATTGAGAGAAAATTTGAATGAGAAAAATAGCTAGGCCTAGGGTTCTATTTATAGTGTGCCTTAGGGATCTCAGGCCATCGGATTTGAAGATTAAATCTGGTCCAACCACGTCATAGGCTCACTAGGAACCGTCGGATGCAGCTATGAACGCATAAGATTAACCAAAAATCAAATTTTAAGGTGTCCGGCTCATACCTGGACGTTTTTACGTCCAGGAAGTTTTGCGGGTCGACCTATGATCTTTGGGGGTCGACCTGACCGTAGCATAGGTCGCCCCATGCCATTGTATTTATTTTTTGTTTTTGTTTATTTAATTCTGATTTCTTGTTTGTCTCATAACTTCCCCATACTGACTCAAATTTCGACAAGTTATATGGAAATTGCTTAGAAAATTACCACGGACCCAATGGTGCAACCTCCGTAGCTCGATTCTGACAATTTCACAAACTAATTTAATTGTTTAATTAATTCGTTAATTAATTATTATAACTCAAATTTGGGTTGTTACATTCTTGCCTCCTTAAAGGATTTCGTCCCCGAAATCTCCAAGGATAGAAGAATGAAATAAATATTTTCATCCAAATTCCACAACCATATATTCCACCATCATCCATTACATCCATTGTCCTTAAGATTTCTAATGCAATTTATAGTATATGCAATAGTGCAGTGCCAATTTCCCTAACTGATGCAAAAGATTAGGCGGTCTACTGATTCGGTCGACCTCCTTTTTATGCGCTCATGTCTGTGCCATGTATCCAAACAATGCAAATTCCCTAATGACAACTGATAGTTCTATATGCGTATTACAATCATCATCCAAATGCAACAATCATATGATAATCTCCCATTCATAGCAACCATGAAATAAAAATGCAAGTGCACACACATCCATATGCATATGCTTTAGTGACCTAGTTAGGCTGATCTTTAAGAGATAATAGGACCTTGTATGTGTATATGCGTCCATTAGCATCCACTAGCAAACATTTGCAACCACTAGCGTCCATTATACATAACATGTTCTACTAACAGGTTTACATACAGTCTTACAATCCATAGGTTAAATCCTAAGATCTACCCTCCCAAAGGATACTAAAGGAAAGAACCTATTTAAAGCTATAGATGGAAATAGAAAATTCAAGACGTACCATCAAAAAGATGCGGATAAGAGGTACGTATTTTCTCCTCAGCCTCCCATGTAGCATCCTTAATACTATCTCCATACTGCACCTTAGCCAAAGGTACTTCCTTATTCCTAAACTTCTTGATATTATGCCCAACGATCTTGGTAGGAATGCGATGAACCGATGCTTCTCTCTCCACTTCAACTTCCTCAAGTAGGCTAGGTTCCACTACCTCTGCTGAATCATGTAAGCACTTTCTCAAGTGTGAAACATGAAAAACATCATGAACTCCCACGAGCCTCTCTGGTAGCTTTATCCGATACGTCATCTTCCCTACCCTTTCCATAATGGGGAATGGTCCTACGAATCTGGGAGCAAGTTTCCCACTTGATCCAAACTTCACTACCTTTCTTAACGGAGACACCTTGATGAAAACCAAATCTCCTACCTCGAACTCAATATCCCTTCTCCGCTTATCTGCATAGGATTTTTGTCTATCTTAGGCCATCTTCATTCTTCTTCTAATCAAATCAATCTTTTCCGAAGTCTCTCTAACCATGTCGTTACCAAGTAGCAATCTTTTTGTAGAGTCTAACCAACACGAAGGCGACTTGCAAGGCCTTCTATAAAGGGCTTCAAAAGGAGCCATCCCAATTCTAGCTTAAAAACTATTGTTATAAGCAAATTCCACTAAAGGAAGGTGCTCCTCCTAAGTTCCTCCAAAATCAAGAATGCACATCCTCAACAAATCCTCAAGAACTCTATTAACTCTCTCTGTTTGGCCATCCGTTTAAGGCTGATAGGCTGTACTCAATCTAAGTTGTGTCCCTAAAGCATCTTGCAAGCTCCTCCAAAACTCACTTGTAAAGATAGGGTCTCTATCGCTCACTATGCTAGAGGGAACTCCATGAAGTCGAACTATCTCACGAATGTATATGGATGCCAAATAAGCTGTTGTCCTCTTACTCTTGACCGGAATGAAGAGGGCACTCTTAGTCAAACGATCTTCAATCACCCAAATACTGGTATTTCCCTTCCTATATAGGGGTAAACCATCTATAAAGTCCATCGAAATACTATCCCACTTCCATTTGGGTACATCCAATGGTTGAAGCAATCCGCCAGGCCTCTGCTGCTCTGCCTTAACTCTTTGGCACACAAAACACTTAGCCACAAACTCTGCTACATCCTTCTTCATGCCACTCCAATAAAACACTCTCTTCATGTCCATATACATCTTATCACCGCCCGGATGAATAGTCATCCGAGAATGGTGTGCCTATGCTAGAACTGCTCTCATCAAATCACCAGTGCGGGGGACACAAAGTCTTCCATCTCTCCTTAGCCACCCTTTACTATCGATGGAATAGCGTTGGAGATGTCTAGAGACCTCTCCTCTACTAATCCTATCTAGAATATCCACAAGATTTGAATCCTCTCACTGCCTTGAGCCAATCTAATCTATGAGGGTAGGCTTAACCTCAAGTGCTGCCAATAATCTAGGAGTAATGTCCATAGAGTGTTTAAAATCAAAGGTGGAAATAAACTCTAGGCTTTTTCACTCCACGAACATTGGACTAAGAATTGCTCTCTTCCTACTTAATGCATCCCCAACCAAGTTCCCCTAACTAAGGTTGTAAGCTATCTCAAAGTCATATGATGCCAAAAACTCCATACAACGCTAGTGCCTCAAGTTTAAATCCTTTTGTGAGAATAGGTACTTCAATGATTTATGGTCAGTGAAAAGCTCGCACCTCTCTCCTAGTAGGTAATTTCTATAAGACTTGAGTGGGAAAACAATAGCAGCTAACTGTAAATCATGGGTGGGGTAGTTCTTCTCATAAGTTCTCAACTGTCTACTCCCATAGTATACTACCTTTCCCTCCTGCATCAATACTGCCCCAAGGCCAGTCCCATATGCATCAGTTTATACTGTAAAAGGCTTAGCTCTGTCGGGTAAAACTAACACTGGTGCACTAGTAAGGGCTCTCTTTAGCATCATGAAGGAATCCTCATAATCCACGTCCCACACGAATCTCACATTCTTCTTAGTGAGGCGAGTAAGCGGCGCTGAAATCTTAGCAAAATCTTTGATAAACTTCCTATAATAACCAGCTAAACCTAGGATGCTTCTAACTTCAGTAGCGTTCTTGGGGGCCTTCCAATCCTGTATTGCTACTATCTTAGCGGGATCCACAGCTAAACCCTCTCTTGAGACTACATGCCCCAAGAAACGCACCTCCTCACACCAAAAGTGACACTTCGAGAATTTTGCTTTCAACTGATGAACACAAAGTGTGCGAAGAACCTCCTTAAGATGAATAGCATGCTCTTCCATACTCATGGAAAACACCAGAATGTCGTCCACAAACACTACAACGAACTTATTTAGGACATCTGGAAAAACACGGCTGATCAGATCTACAAAATAGGCTTGGGCATTGGTCAGTCCAAAAGGCATAACCAACCACTCAAAGAATCCATCGGGTGTCCTAAATGTTGTTTTATCGATGCTATCGTCAGCGACCCTAAGCTAATGAAATCCATTGGCTAAG
The DNA here is from genome assembly GCA_030737815.1 of Allium fistulosum. Lineage (NCBI taxonomy): Eukaryota > Viridiplantae > Streptophyta > Magnoliopsida > Asparagales > Amaryllidaceae > Allium > Allium fistulosum. The sequence continues at coordinate 274,225,292 of CM060907.1, read as the reverse complement.
TCAAGCTGAGAAAATATTGAAGAGCCAACAAACTGATCGAAAAGTTTGTCTATCCTAGGAAGTGGGTAACAGTTCTTCTTTGTGATATTATTCAACTCTCTATAGTCTAAGCAAAGTCGAAGGGAACCATCCGCCTTTTGTAGCGAAGACGACTGGCGCCCCCCACTTAGATATGCTCCATCTGATGAAGCCTTTTTCTAATAGCTCACCAAACTGTTTACTTAACATCTTCCTCACCCTAAAAGCCATATGTCTCATGGGCAATGCCACTGGCTTAGCATTGTCATTCTGATAGATCCTAAAGTCGATCTCTCTCTTAGGGAGTAACCCCCTAACCTCCTCAAAAACATCTGGGAAATCTCTAACTACTGGAACTGAATCTAACTCTCCAAGTGAAGAATCAAGGGAATAAAGAAAGCTCAACATGACTGACCTTGTAGGTCGCAAGAAACCTCGAGAGTTCGTCCGCTACATGTCTCTAGTCTAACGACTCTCCTCTCGCAGTCCAATATCGCACCGTAAGTGGATAACCAGTCCATCCCCAAAATCATCCCATATCTTGAAAATCCCAGTACAAAGGCATCACAATCAAACTCTATGCCTAGTATAAAATTTTTTAAATCCTTAAAATTCATGGATAAATGTGCCAATCCTCCTATGGGGTTTGAACAACTATAGGGCCTACAACTAGAGAAATATCTAAGTGCAAACAATCAACCAAGGAACTAGAAATGAAAGAATGCAATGCTCCGAAGTCAAAAAGTGTTCGAATAGGAAAATCTGAAATAAAGATCAAACCTACTATAGAGACATTCCTACCTCGATCCGGTCCACTACAAGAAGTTTCAGCATCCAAAGCCTTGACTTGCACCATAGGTGCGCCTGCTCTCTATCCCATCTTTTGAGAACAAGCTCTACTAATATGTCTAGGCTGCCCACCACCCCTTCATCGTGTCCTTCTTACAGTCCTTTGTGAAATGCCCAACCAATCCACAATTATGACATTTCTCACCCTTCTTGATTTGTCCCTTCTGAGGTCCTCCTCCTTTCTTCTTGTCCTTATCCTTCTTATTCTTCCACCACTACTTCTTAGAGTTTTCTGATTTAGGAACCTCCTTAACCTCTTCTTTCTTAGCAATATCAGATATGAGAGTCATTTCCACAAGTGATTCATATGTCGCTTGCCTAGGTACATGTGTAAATGCCAACCCTTGGAGGGGCTGGTTCAAACCCTTAGCAAACTTGGTGGCCTTCTTATGCGGTGTATTAACAAGCTCCATCCCGAACCGCGATAACTCATTAAACTGATTTATATACTCTTTGGAAGCTTATTCTTCTTAAAGAGAACCTGAAAACCTCAAACACTCAAAATCAATTGAGCACCCCAGAGTTTAAGGGAAAACATAAACTTCGAGTCAGACAAAAAGCCTAGAATGAATAATAATCTACCATCTCAGACCATTTAGATATCTAGTGAGACCACGCCGCTTAGTGGAACAGTTTTTCCCCTCATTAGTATCCTAAAACTTTATAAAACCACATATTGTGCTCCTGCATCTACAGTGGTTAAAACATAGCAATTTAAAATAATATGATGATATGCAAACAAGTTATCAATTCTGGATTCCCCATCCCCATTCATTCTAACTATCTGTATTAGGTATAGTTTTAGGGTCACTATTAACCTAATAATCTTCATGGGCTTACTAATAACCTGTTGTACTTATGGACTCTCTATCTGGTTTCATAGTTTTCATGGGATCACTAAAAACCTATTGGCCCCTAAAATCTTGACTGTCTCATGGGTTCTCTCTGAACCTACTGGTAACTCCAATAACTTCCCTCTTATCCTAGTTTTCATGGGCTGACTAGGAACATATTGACTTCTATCAATAACTTAGTCTAGATATAGTTTTCATGGGTTCACTACAAACTATTGGTCCCTGCTAATAAAATCAATCTAATCATAGCTTCATGGGTTTATTATGAACCTGTCTACCTGATAACTTCTTTAATCAATAATTAAGCATCCTATACTCTGGTCTACCTGACCTCCTTGATGTAATTCTAATCATTCGGGAGATAATTCATTTTATATTCACTACTGGGTCAACCTAGCCGGTTACTCTACCCTTTCTCCCTAAAATACAATTATGGATCCATTTTGATATGAATATACAAATGTACATATATGTATTATATATATGAAGAAGCAAACATTACAACATAATAATACCAACACCTATGGTTAAATATCCTTGAAATCATTTTATATAAAACTTGGTCAATCCCTTTAACCTATTATTCAAGGAAAACTTCATCAAAAACTCCATATAAAATCATTTCAAAATTCTTTTATTATGCCATGATTTTTCCTTTAAAACTGAGATTGGGTTATTTGTTTTGAAAACTAAGGCTTTCGAAACCTTAAACTTTACTTTCGAAACCCTTAGATGACCTCCTTCGAAAGCGTTTAAATTTTCTTTTTCAAAACAATAAACATATACCTTTCGAAGCTCTTTTAATCATCTCTTTCAAAGCCAAAATGTACCATTCGAAAGTACTAAAGCATTACTCATTAACCCTTAGAAACATAGCTTCAAAACCAATGAAAGTACCCTTTCGAAAACATTGGGTTAACCTAAATATATCTTTTGGGTCAAAGTGAATATATACGAAAGTATCCCTTTCGATACCATTAATCTTTGAAAAAATTGTTTGGGGAAGAATTGATGGCTTCAGAACCATCCTTTCGAAAGCTTCAAAGCATTTACTTAAAACATTAAAGGATAGCATCAAAACCCCCTTTCGAAGCCATTTCTTTCGAAACCCTTGAACCCTTTCAAAAGCCTTTAGAAAGTGACTTAGTGTAAATTTAAAACAAAGACTATCCTTTAAAAGCATTGATGACTTCAATACATTTAAAAGGTAAAAGAACGGCAGCAGGGTTTCAACTGGGTTGAAACCACCCTTCTCGAAAGCATTGTTCTATAAATAAAGGAACTCATGCGAAAGCTTATACTTTAAAATAAAATATGGCAACCCCCTTCAAAAGTTATTTAGATAACCCTTTCGAAAGCATATGTTTCGACTCCTTTAAAAGCTTCTAGTAAAACAAAGCAGGCGCTTAACATTTGAAAGTAAAACAAAGGTTTCAACGCCATTGGAAGTAAAGGATTCGACACCATGCCTTCCGCCTTCCTCCAATCCACTACGTACCACCATTATGATACTTTTTGTATTAGTTTCAACTTAGTTGGTTTTGGCATGGTTGGTTTCGACTTAGCGGGTTTTGGCATGGTTGGTTTCGACTGAGTCGAAGTGAAAGAACATGGTCGAAAGGTGCTTCTGAAAGAGGCGGAACCTAATTGGGTAAAGGCTGAATTAATGCTATTTTTAGTAATTACTTTATAACTAACCTGCCTATTTGTAATCCTTTAACTGGTTCCCTTAAAACTTTCCAAATTCTTTACAAGTATAACTGCTGCATAATTTTAGATCGAAATCAAGGAAAATTTAACAATTAAGCCCTTCCATTAAGCAAACCTATAGTGCATTTAAATCCTTCTTCTAAAAAAATTTTAATTTCCATAATAAATCACTTAAGAAAAATTTCCAAAAATTATAGAAATTCACTTTCAATATGTTATCTAACATACAAAAATTCCAAACCCAATTCTTTATGAAATAATCGAAATAAATTTTTAAACCCAATTATACATATTTTCCTTTGAAAATTCATTTTAAATGTTCCATAGCTTGGAAAATTACAAAAATTAAAACCCATCTCTAAAATCACATATTACATGACATAAAATTTTCTCATGGCATTCGAAATCAATTATAATCGGTTTTACCCTTAAATCCAAGTGAAATGATTATCTAATATTTTGCTTAAACCAAACATACCAAAATCCAAGCATATCAATCAAAATCGTCTTAATAATGTATTTAGTCTTAAATCCAAAAACAAATGATTATAAAACAAAATAGAAAAGATTGAGATTATTATTCACCTTGATTAAGATAATGACTTTGAGATTTGATTGAGATTAATCCCTTTACTTTAGTTCCTTAGCTTTAGATTGATTTTCCCCCTTTTCTTCCATTATTAATGGCCGGCTATTATCTTTTGGTTTTTGTTTTTGTGAAATGAAAATGAACATGAAAATGAATGGATACGTAGTTATAAGGTGCGGCTATTTCCTAGTAAGCTCTAATGTAAATTAATTAACTTATAAACCATTCTTAAGCCCATTTAAATAATTAAGCACGGCCCTTAACTTTATTTTCAAACCTCAGTCCCCTTATCACTCCAATTATTTACATTATTCTATTTAATTTAACTATTTAAATCTCCTGAATAATGTTATTCAATATTAGGGGTGTTACAAAAATACACTTTCCGGTTCATTAGCCAAGTTGGTAGGCTCTGTAAATGCAATTTTTTTAGGATCATACTAGTAAAGAATTTGAAAATTCCAAGTATTGAAGTGTTCGACATTGGTTGGATCTTTGAGACTATAGAGGAAAATGAGTCGTGGATAACTATCATCTAGAATTATTTGTTAAAGGGAACACTCTAAGAAAGCCGGAAAGAGAAATGAAAGCTCATGCTTAAACTACCTTGATTCATTATGCAACATGAGTGCTATGTAGAAGAGGATTCTCTACCCCTATGCAAAGGTGTGTTGCAGAGGTGTGTTACAAAGGATGAAGCTAATAAGATCCTTGTAGACGTAAATGAAGGAAGCTATGGTGATCACATTGGAGGGAAAAATTTAGCAAAGAAGATTCTTTGTTATGGATGTTTTCTGGCTAACTATCCGTTGGACTGTTGCTGACTATTCAAGAAAATGTGACAAGTACAAGAGATTTCCAAAATTCTGAGAGCCACCATGCAATATGCTTGTGCAAATGGTGAACCCATGATAATTCACGGTTTAGGGAATATACACCATTGGATTACTACCAATGTCATGAGGAGGAGTGACTGATGTGATGGTTAATGTAAACTACTTCACAAAATGGGTCGAGGTAGAGCTCCTCCCTATGGTATCTTTAGAGAAAGTGATCAGTTTTGTTGTAAAGAACATTTTGTGCAATTTTGGAGTGTTATAGAAGATTACCTACTCATTCACAAGAGTGAAATTCCATGATTTCTATGTTTGATGTTGAATTGAGAAGAGTTCATGACAGTAGCACATCCACAAGGAAATGGACAGGTTAAAACCATGAACAATAACATCAAATCCATCATCAAAAACTAGTTGGAGCGAGCTAAGGGAAACTAGGTAATGTTTTACCATTGGGGTGATGGGCTTATTAGACAACCCAAAAGTCTATAACTGGACACATTCCATTTTCTTTGGCCTATAAAACTGAAGCTATGAGTCCATTTGAATCAGAAGTTCCTTCTCTCATGCTATTACACTATAACCCCAAGGTAAATGAGGAAGTATTGATTGAGGCCCTCGATTTGGTGGAGGAAATGCATGAAGAGGCTAGTATAAGGGTAGCTGAAGAACAAAAAGGTAGTTTAATTCCGAGTTCTGAAATGGCATCTTCAAGATAGATGACCTTATTTTGAAACAGTTCTTCTTAGGTACAGGGCAAATTGGTTTAAATTGGGAAGGATTCCATGTGATAGGACAGAATTTTGGAGATGGTACTTTCAAACTATCAAGGTCAATGGAATTCCAATTTCTTAAGCATGGAATAGCGAGCGCTTACAATGTTATTTCAGTTGATTATTTTTAGTATTTAAGCATTCATATTCATCCAAATTAGATGTAATAAGGAGATATATGCCATAAATTTAAGAAATTAATTTTATCTTTTTGGATCAATGGAACCATGTTCTTAGAGTTTGACATTGTGCCAAAGGATAACTGGCATAAAACAAACATTCTATGTTTAGAAAAATGGAAGTTAGGTACCTGGTGATATGTATGGATAGATTCTTTGAAACCATGATGGTTCGTTGGAGTACAATCGAACTAGGGGTTAATCAGATAATTTAACCTTACACATCTTACCTTCGCCCAACACTCCGAGATAGATGAGGTCGAGGATAGATACCGAAAAATAGGAATTGCAAACATTGATGCACGGAGATAGACATTGGTATATAATTAACTTTTATAGGTACAATCTTATATTATATTGGTGCTCGTGTGAACAAGAGAGGAAAAGCCGTATATTCTCAATCGCAGTCTTGGAGCATAAATTTGTTTATAGTTAAACATGATATGTTTGACCAATAATAAGAAACACTAGGTAATGGAATATTGCTAAGAAATTACAAATACTTCTTTATATAGACAAAGGTACAATAAATAATAGCATTGCTTATATCACACAGACACAACATGTAAGATATATAAGTATTTTCATTATAGATATTACATATTTTGTAATGCAGGAAAGTACGTAGGCAAGGAAGTAAAAGGTAAAGTAAATGGGATGACGTTGAATAGAAAATAAATTTTATTTATAAAAAAACTAGTTTGTACCTTCACATCAACAGCTTATGTACAAGAAAGTAAAGGGAAAAAAGAAAAAAAAAGCTAGTTTGTACCATGGTGTTTCCTTTGTTTTCCCTTATCTAGAGTGCTTTTGTCTGAAGGTGAAGCTTCATCTTGATAGTCAAGTAGTGTGGGTCATTAGGATTAGCATGAGATTCTTGAGACACCTGAAAAACACCAGCAGCATGATCATATGGTAGCCTGATAGAGATTAAAGGAATAGTTAGAGCGATGGACAAAGGCTTAAGAGGATTTTTAAAGCTGGGCTCAGCTTCACATTCTTCCACTTCAAGGTATTGATGACCTTCTTGGTTGTCATCAAAGTCTTGGCTCTCATAACATGAGCGACTGTAGAGGACGCGTAGGTTGGCTTTGATGTAACCAAACTTAAGAAAGAGTAGAAGTGGAAGTCAAGGAAGAAGTAGAGGCTGCTCTTAGAAGGATGGAAGTAGATGCGGACGTAACGTGACAATCAGAGTGTTTCCAATTCATACTGAAAGCTTGAGAATGAGCATGGTAAGTTATGATTTTAATTCATATATTTACTTTGAATTAACTCTGTAAATAGACAATATCTAGAATCTACGGGATGCCAACATGTGTTAACCAATCGGGTTATGTACATTGACCGGCGTAGTATTATGTATCACTCTATGCGATGGGTATCATGTGTCCTTAGCTTGGCGTATGAATGCACTCTATGTAGATAGCTCGCTCATGCTGGAAAATAGGATCTGACACATGATGGAATTGTGTGCCGGATATTATTTGTTAATGTAGAATATATGTTAATGAAACCAATGATATCCAAGGCGATACAGAGCATTAATTTAAAGAGACGAAGGTGTGTGATTTTGGATTTTGAGTGTCGAGGTGTGAATAAATTGTAATTACAAAATCTTTTTAAATTAGAAACATATATATATATATACATATATGTATGTATGTATGTATGTATGTATGTATATGTAGGTATGTATGTACATGTATATTCATATATACATATATATATATATATATATTCATATATATATATATTAAATTATATAATGATTTTATATTAATTATACATTGTATAATTAACAATTTAAATAAATTATATTTAACCTAAAATGTTGCGTAGTCAATCCACATGTCGATGCGCGGTTATATATGTCTATATGAGCGCACACATGTGCATGTGTAAATTTTTATAATGTTACAATATTTCGTTTAATTCAATAAAGGATACTATATGCAAAAGAGTACATTAGATTAAAATAAGATTCAACGCATGCATGTGTGTGTATGAATTTGTTTAAATAATTATGAAAGCTTTGAAAGCATAAGTTACATATAGAAGATTTAATTTGCAATATTTGTGTATTTAAAGTTTTAAACACTAATTAATTTTGGATGTTTTGAAATAAATATGGAAGCTTTAAAACATAGGGTACATATATGAGATTTAATAAGTAATATTTATAATGATTGCTTTAAACATATATATACATATACGTGTGTGCGTTGTGCATTTGCGGCCAAAATACTATGAATTATATGTGTTTATATGTTATGCACATATGGTATTAAATATATGTACACAAAACCATATATATAGTATCTATACTACTATTATATACATATGCAAATTCAAGCAAATGAAATTATGAATTCATGATCAAATATGGCACTAATTGTACAAATGTAATGACATAAATGAACATAAATATTAGTAACCATTGATTAGACATTACTAGGATTGTTGCCTTGATATTGCACTCTGATTGTCGAATCAGAAACTCCTTGGATCTAATCCTTTCTCTTTCAGAAAAATCGCTAATTGAAGGGGTCACCGTACCTTTTCTATTGTGTTTGATTTGATTTAAATTTTGAGTTAAAAATAGAGAGGGGCAGATCATTTCTTCTATCCAAAAAATGGAGAAAGGGAAGCAAAAAGTGAAGAAACAAATGGTGAGTTTAAATAAGATATGAAAGGAATAAAAAAATTTGGATCAAGGCCTTACTTTTTACCTCTTCTCCTTACTAAATTCAAAGCACATATTTCAAACAAATATCATACTCCCTTCCCTTCTTATCTTAGCCAACCATACTGTGGAATATGCATGTATATGCTTTTTGTTTGATGATAATAAACATATATACATTCATTTAAATGTATTTGATATTGTACTATTCTATTTTACACAAACAAAATAAATATTTGCTGAATAAAATAAATAACACAGAATTTGAATTCAAACAGAAATTTTATTCAAACAAATATTTATTTCAATTTTGATAGTACAATTTCAAGCTCTCACTATAACTATACAATTTCAGTCACAATACAATTACATCACATTTTTCATAGTTACATCGGTTCCTCACTACATATCACTCACACTCGTATTTATCTTCAACTTCATTCCAGTTTGAATCCAGCATTTGAGCAATCTGCAAAAATATTCACTGACGCAGTAAAATTGAAAATAAAATATTTTTGCAGTATAAAACAAAATTTGAATTTTGAAAATAATATTTGCCTCAGTTATTTGGGTTGTTCGTCATCATTTATATTTGAATTCATCACACACAAACAATGTGACATGCACAGTGTATCACTGTACATGCCACAAGGTCGTGCACACCGAAATGTACACTTGATAATGTTACAGGGACAGGTGAGCACAGGTCAAACCCAAAAGAAAAGCCGGGTTCAACTCAGGTGCAATATAAATAAAGTCTCGACAATCAGCACAAGGTCAAACCCGAGTTTAAAACTGGATTCAACTCAAGTGAGACTCAATATGTACAGCATGAATCAAAGGCGAACCAGACCCACAGCTAACATGACTCAAATGAACAAAGCACCAAATCAGACTCGAGGCAAATGTACAAAACCAATGCAAACAAGTTCAAAACAGTTACAAGATCATACATGAACGAAGACTGGTGCAACTCAATACAGTGAAGACCAAATCCAGACCAGGCAACAGAGAAGTGCACAAGCACAGTTCAAATGACCAGACAAACATCAAGTTTACATGACTCAAGTAAACGGCAAATACAACATGACTCGAAGTATAGTGAACAGAAAACAATGCAAATACACATCAGTACTCAAAAGAGATCAAAGAGCAATTACAAGTTGTACATGATGCATGGCAGCTCAGTGTAACCAGAGATGCCATCAATAAACAAGACTGCAAATATGTGAAACCAGAATCAACTACAAGCAATTCAAAATTGTCAAGTGATACCAGTAAACAACAAATGGAACCAGACCCAAAATCAATTGTCGAAGCAACAATAGTACAAATACTACAACAATGGAACAGTGAAACAATGTCCAAAATACAACATATGTATAACATGTAATGACCAGTGAAACAGAAGGTCGAATGAACAACTACTACACCAAGGTATGAACACACATGTATGTAGTATCCAGTGCAAGCTCAACTAATCAAGTGAAACAATTCAGCAATGAAAGCAAACCAGACTACAAGATGAACAAACAGAGACTCGAGTGATCAAGTGTCTACAACAATACTAGAGAAACCCAGAACCACATGTCACTGACTCAAGTGCACAGCAACTAACCCAAAGCATGTAACAGTTTTAACAAATCAAGACGAAGTGGTCAAGAATCGAACACGTTAAAATTCAATACCGTGGTGAACAAGGAAACTAACCAAGTTACGAAACCACATCAACAAAGTAAGTGCCAGAGAGTCAAAGCCGAGAGCAACAAAGTCAGAGACGTGGTAATGAATATCGTGGTTACCACGAAATAATACAAAGCCAGAAATTCACAAAGTTTAAAAATGATCGAAGCCGAAGTTGAACAAGTCAAATTTGCAAAATTCACGGAGAAGCAAATTCAAAGTCGTGGTCATCACGAAATAAATTAAAATCGTGGTAATCAAGTAATTCCCAAATATACGAGCAAGACAAAGTCAGAAACCATCACGAGCATCAAAACAATATCAAGCGGCAGAGCAAATAATTGACAAATTCAAACACGAATATACAAACGCAATTAAAGGAGATCCGACTCCTATATAATGGTTAACATCATCGGAAAATAATGTATTCGAGTTCGAGCAAAACAGAGAACAAGTAATAATTCATCTCGAATCAAATCAAGTATCGAGTTCAATCAAGCCAAAACCAACAAAGCAAAAGGAAATCACATACCGGTATCGCAGACGAACTCGAGAGGAGGAGCCGCGAGCATCATCAATAAAATCGACAAGATCGGTGACTTCAATAAACACCACAAAGCCCTAATTGCGAGCAACCATATGAACAGAGAAAAGGAACAAAGCCACAAATTGTCAGAGGATCGAAGTCAATCAAAGTCGCAAATTGTCAGAGGATCGAAGTCGATCAAAGCCGCAAATTGTCAGAGGATCGAAATCGATCAAAGCCGCAAATTGTTAGAGGATCGAAGTCGAACAAAGCCGCAAATTGTCAGAGGATTGAAGTCGATCAAAGCCGCAAATTGTCAAAGGATCGAAGTGGAACAAAGCCGCAAATTATCAGAGGATCGAAGTCGATCAAAGCCGCAAATTGTCAAAGGATCGAAGTCGAACAAAAGACTCAAGAGCTTAATAGTCGAAGCCCTAATCTTTGAATTCTCGAAATCAATCAGCAGACATTATTTTTACAAGATTGAAAAAGGGACGGGCCAACAAATAAAAGAAAGGGGGATCGAAAGATAATCAAAGCGGGCCGGCCTTATTAAAATTTTAAGGCTTTAGTTTTTAAGTTTCTTTATTCATTTTGGCTAGGGTTATTTTAAGGGCAAAATTTGTTTCAAGTTTTTCTTTATTTAACTTTGCCCTTGTTTTAATTTGTTTTTATTTTCTTTTTTGTTATTTAAAGTCAAAACAGGGTAAATCACCACCTAGGGTTTAGGTAGTGTCAGATTGTCTAGTTAGGATTAGTTCAGTGAGCAGGGTGTGCGAGCTTGCAAAACTCTATAGGCGGTAGCTGGGTGTGCGAGCTTGCAAAACTCTATAGGTGGTAGCAGGGTGTGCGAGTCTGTTAGAGTGTTTTTAAGCGGGAGACTGTTTAATTCTAATAGAAATCTGGGAATGCAGCAGTAGGCAGGGGTTTGCCGAAGCTGGGTAAATTTTGTGTGTGATTTACTTTTCAGCATATTTATTTCTCTGCAGTTGGTTTTTTGTTTAATTGTTTAAATTAGAGAAAATTTGCTATAACCCTATTCACCCCCCCCCCCCTCTAGGGTTAATCTAGTTCCTAAAAGTGGTATCAGAGCCCGGTATTTGTCTTTAACTCTAGAGTCATGAATCCACCAAATAATGCTTTTTCTAAGGGACAATCTATTGTTAGGCCACCAATGTTTAATGGGAATGATTATGCTTATTGGAAAGTTAGGATGGGTATTTATCTTAGTTCTGTTGAATATGATGTTTGGGATATTATTGAAACTGGCTATAAAGCTCCCATTATAACTGTGGGTGATACTGAGATTCCTAAACCTAAGGATAGGTGGGATGCTAATGATAAGAAATTAAAAACTACAAATGCTAAAGCCATGAATGCTTTGATCTATGCTCTTCATAAGAATGAATTTAATAGAATTTCTCATTGTACAACTGCGCAGGAAATTTGGCATACCTTGGAGGTGACACATGAAGGAACTTCTCAAGTCAAGGAGTCTCGTCTAGCCCTATTCAGCAATGAATACGAGAACTTTGTGATGGACAAAGGCGAGAGCATAAAGGACATGTTTGGACGCTTTTCAACTTTGGTGTACAATGCTAGAGCACTTGGGAAGGTATTCACTGAGGTAGAGCTTGTGAGGAAGGTGCTACGAGTCTTACCGATGAACTTTGAGGCAAAAGTCACGGCAATACAAGAATCAAAAGATCTGAGTAAACTAAGCATGGTGGAGTTGATCGGCAACTTGATGACATATGAGCTTTAGCTAAAAACAAAGGAGGAACGCAACAACTCCGAATCAAAGAAGAAGACGATTGCCTTAAAGAGCAAAGAAGAGAGCGATGCAGAAGAAGAAGATCAAATTGAAGAGCTTGCAATGGCCGTCAATAATCTTAGAAAATGGTCAAGATTCGGGCCACGCAAGAAGAAAACAAATGGTAATAGGTCAAAAGATTCTGACAATTCTGATAATGAATTGACCTGCTATAACTGCAATAAGCCTGGCCACTTCAAATAAAACTGTCCACTTCTCAAAAAAAACAAAGGAAAGAAAAAGAAGAAGAAGGCCTTTGCAGCGACTTGGGATGATGAAGAAGAAGAGGAAGTTTCAAATAATAGCTCAGAGGAGGCTAACTTGGGTCTTATGGCAAAATCAGATTCAGAAGCAAGCTCAGAGGAATCTAGTGAGGTAGGTGACTATTCTTATAAAGATCTTGTTTTAATGTGCCTTGATCTTACTAAAACAGTTGATGCTCTTGAATCTAAAATTGAAAAACTGAAATCTGATAGGAGAGAACTTGTCCGTGAAAATTCTAGGTTAGAAACTGAACTTGAAAATATTCAAAACCTAGACTATAAAATATGTAAAATTTTAGATTCGGAATTATCAAAACTTAAGAATAGCTTTGAGAATCTTGAAAAAGAAAACTTGAGTCTTAAGGAAACCATTGACACTAAGAGAAAGGATTTTATAAATAGATGCCCTCACTTGTGACTGAAAACACAACACTAAAAACCAAAGTCCAAAATCTTGAGAAAACTCTGAATAACTTTTCAAGAGGAGAAAAATCATTCAACATGTTATTGGGAAATCAACTTTTTGCTAACAACAGAAAAGGACTAGGTTTTGGGAAAACACAAGTTGATGATAATGCAAAAGGTAAGAGTGTCTTTGCTAGATGTGAAAGAATTGGTCATCGTGTTGAAAATTGTAGTCATAGGAACAAGAACACAAAATTTATACAAGCTTGGGTTCCTAAGAATTCTACAAACAAATTTCATGTCTATTGGAACAAGAATAAAAGGAAAAAACAAGTTTGGGTGCCAAAAGGAACATATATTAATAGTTTTGGGTCTACTCAAACATATTCATCAAATTATTTTGCCACTAACAACCATGGATGTAACGACCCAGAATTTCGAACAAATTAAATTGAAAATATTTAATTTATTTTAAATATTTGAATGGTGATTTAATTTGAATCCCCGATATAACTTTGAATTTGGCGATTAAATTTTATAATTTAATCTATTAAACTGGATAAAGATTTTAATCTTCAAATTTAGGCCGATTAAAAATATTTCAAAAGCTTTTAAAATTCGAATTGATAATTCTGAAGATAATAGAAGCTTCAGAATCGAAGTTGGAATTGTTTTGATCAGTTTTGAAAATTTATTGTTCGAATCGATATTTAAAAATAGTCATTTTTCACACAGTCTCGGAATTCGACGAAACCAGTTTCATTGGGTCCGTAATATTGTATTATTACTAGATTTCCAATTTCGTATTTTTTTGAGTTGTTATGTGAGCGTACGACGTATAAACGCATCGAAATTAAATCGAATTCGATTTAAATTTAACTTTTAAAATTGGTCAACACATAAGCACGTTCTTCCCTAAATTTTTGCCTAAAATCACGAACGAAATCACGCAACCCATTCCTCTCCTTTCTTTCAGCCAGAAACCACGCAACCATCTTCGTTTAAAGATAGAGCCGAGTACCTTTTTTCTCGTTCAAAAATCAAAAGAAGAACAATGGCCGCTCGTTTCAAATAAAAGTTCGAAGATCTGTTGGTTCAAAAGAAAATAACTAAAACGAAATACCTCGTCTACCTCTTTTTCCTTTTTCAGTTAAACAAAACGAAATCACTTCATTTCCCAATCTTTATTCCACGAAACCGTGCCTTCCTCTTTATTTTCAAACAAATCATTCAAGCTCTAATAGAGATAGTAATGGCTGCCTCTTCATTTTCGAATTCAAATCGAAGCCGAGTTCAACTCGAGCTAAGGGATTCACGAATCATCGCCTTTAGTAGTGGAGTCGTTGGAGAGGGCTGCTCTAGATCGCGATCGACTTATGCAGTGAAGTGGGCTCGCAGCCTCGAGCAAGCGGTGGGTTTAGACTCGCGATTCTCCACTGCCGTTCGTATCGCGACGAACTCGAGTTCGCAATAGAGGGGATAGCGAGTGAAATCGAAATCGATGGCGACGAGTTAGGAGGTTTCGAAGCAGCGCCAGATGGAGTCTAGGGCTGCGGCAGAGGGGTTGTCAACTGTGGAAGAGGTCTGTGTGCTCGCGTTCGAGCATCGGCAGCAACGGCGTGGGTTTCAATCGCAAGCAGCACGTTGGCTCGTAGCGACGTGAAGCAGTGAATTGGGTTCGTTTAAGTGGTGACGGAATCTGGTGGATCTCGAGCATGCGTGAGGTAGCAGTTTTATTTATTTGTTTTAAATTTAATTAAATATATATATATATATATGAATTAGAAAATAATATGTATGCTTGAACCTACTGTAAGTTTGAATAGGGTTTAAATTAAGTCCCGATTTGTAGGCATAATAACTATAAACAGAAAAAAAAATGGAAAGAAAATAAATATACATGTTTAGCCTACTGTCTTTTAGAAAAAAAAATAAAGTGATAAATACAAGTTTTTCAAATTCTATGTATATGCGTATATATGTAGTTTTAAATGGGAAGAAAATAAACAGTAAGAATTTTATATTAAGCAGCTTGTCCATAAACTAAATCTAATATATATATATATATATATATATATATATCCATAGGTTAAGGAGGATATATACAGCAGCACATATATGTAGATTCTCAAATTTATATATATATATCTAGGTAAAAGTTTGAAAATTTTTAAAAGGGAATTTGTTTAAAAATTTAAAAGTATTAGTTTAAAAATAAAATCACTGGAAAATTAATTATCAAATGGAATTAATTGTTGATTTATTTCGAATATTAATAAACTGTGTAAATATTTATACAAGGTCAAAACTGTGAAGGAAAGGTCAAAATGGAAAATGGATGGCAAATTTAAAAGCTAAGGTGAGATCTTCTCACTCAAAATAAATTTTTGTTTTTGATTGATTGATTGATGTTTGGATATGATGTTAGATATAGTAGGATATATCTATATATATATAGCAATATATACATATTGGCATATGTATATATTGGATTGATTGATTTCCCGCACTATATAGCGGATGGGACCCTATTGCGCCGTTATTAAGCGGATTGATATTTTTATAAATCCCATATACTGCGATATTCCACCTCGAAGTGGAATGGGTATTATGCTAACGTCTGTGGATGCAGGGAAACAGGTTGGAGGGATCCAACTGGATTCCTCACCAGTATTTATTTATTTACAGATATTGATGTATATTCTGTTATCATATTGATATATGATATTGAATGTTGTGATGGACTAATTGGTGCGTTGCATCATCAGATCCAATTTTGAAAGATTAAAAATAACGATGTTGATTTTAAAAGAGATTTTTAAAGTGATTTTTTTTGGGAAAGTATACGTTTTATTAAAACTTTGAATTTATTTATCTTAAATAAATAAATGTTATAAATTTAAAGTTATGAAAATTTTAATGTTGGTGAAATATAACCGAAAGATAATTTCTTTTGAAATAAATAGTTAAGTAAATTATAAAATAGTTTAAATTTGGATTTTTGAATTATTAAAAACTATGTTTATAAAAGATGTACAAAATTGATATTTATCAATTAAAATTATTGGAATTTTAAAACAAGTTTTTATAAGTGTTAAAAATAAAATTTATAGAATTATAAATTGTGAAGAAATGAAATTTATAGAATTATAAATTGTGAAGATATGGAATTTATAGATTTATAAATATGAAGTTATAAAATGAATGAAGTTGTAAAATAAAAGATTTATAAGAAATTTACTTATAAATTGGATTTTTTGCCTTTAAATGGAATATTGATCGAATTGTTAATAAAGAAGATTTATAAATCAAAATTGTTAAAAAAAAATAGAAATAGGATTTATAAACGTTGTTTTATAAATTCAAAATCAATTAAATTTGATAAATTAAATATAGGAGATTATTAAAGAAGATATATTCGCGATTTTGAACAGCGAATTATTATTGAAATAAAATGTGTAGAGATGATTGAAATTTGGTTAAGTGAATTATATTCACGATTTTGGACAGTGAATATATTATTGAACAAAATTAATTTGTTTTGGGAAAAGATATTACGAAATGAAGTAATTGTTTTGAAAGATGTTTTAAAACAGGTTAAATATCGAAAACATAGATTTCAACATTTATTGTTGAAATAGACGTTTTCGAGGAAGAAGGAAATGATGGACTATAACACTGTTGTTATAGTAAATGATTTCTGAAAGGAAATGTTTTTGTATAGTATTGGGATTTACATACCTATCTTATTTCTGAATCCCTATACTAGTGATTTTGAGTCGTTGTAACGATGTTTTACGTAGCATTCGTTTTGACTCAAATAGATGTGGTTATAATAAATGATTTCCTTGAAGAATGAAGTATATACTTAATTTTGATTTAAGTATATCGAATATTTTCCAAGTGTTGAAAATAAATAAATTTGTGAAATACTTATTATTAAATAAGTATGGGAATGTTTTCCAAATATGAAATGAAACGTTTTAAGAGAATTTATCTTTGTAAAGATAAATTGAAATGGAATATTGAAATCGATTGAAAATCGTATATCAGTAGATATTTTGAAAATATAAATTCACTATGGAATTTATAAAAGAAATGAAATTCGTTTTAAAAAAAATAAATGTTGGTTTATTTTTGAAGTGTGGAAATTATATATCTAGTAAGGATATTTTGGAAAATAAATAATTTGGAAAATTATTTGGAATCTGATGATGTTGCGCATCTTTATTGATAGTTAAATAACCGACTATCAATAATTACCTTGAATGGTATTTGTTGTGAATTGGATGAATTTGAATGCCACACTTATTTTTGAATAAGCGCTCACTATTCGGGTTAGCCGGGAAAGGACCATGGGGTTGTATAACCCATTCCGAATATGTGATACGTCGTTATGAATTGCATTTGATGACCGGTGTTGAAGACCGGATATTTTTGAAAACGGAAGGATTACCGTCGAGTTACTCTACATTGACTGATCTTCGATTTAGAGGTTTTATCACCCTTAGTGACGGGAAGTCCGGACGTGATTGAAAATTATCCGGAATTGCAAGGGCTTCGTGAGAAGTGCCTTCGGTTCTGTTCGATCCCGGAACAGACTTGTATGGATTGTGTGTCTGACGTTACAAATTGAGATATAAAGCTGATTTCTTTCAAATACATATCTGTTGGTGGCGGAGAATTTATTCTCTTAGCTTAACACCCTTCTCTGAGACGTACGAGCTCAAAGGTTATGTAGTTGAAATTTATCAACGATATACTCCCAATTTGGTAACGTGACATGCTAAGTGTTGCTGTGAAATGATCAGTGTTTGATCATTTGTGATATGATCATTTGTTTGATCTTATATCTTTGTGATCATAGGTTGATCATTTGTTTGACCCGAAGCATGGCTTTGGTGACAAAGCGTAGCTTTGTGGACGAGACTTCGTCGAGCCTCACACCCCGGAAATGGTCAAAACAGGAAGGATGCGGCAAGGTTCTAGGGAGTAGCGCCCCTTAGTGTATGTCATTCCTTCTGGATAAAGGTGGTATCATGGTACGGAGCCCAGATACTTAACCTCTGTAGATGCTGCGAGTTTATTACTTTGTGGTAGTTGGAAATCGAGGATCCTCGGGAAGATCGGTGACGATCGGGGGATGGCATACGCGTGTCAGTAGTTACCTATTTTTGCAGAGGTAACCCGGCCTTGTGTTGGCAGAGATCCGGTTAGGTTCTCGGGTCTTCTTTTCCAGGGGCGTACCCATCGTGGCATAGGAAGTTCCTTGGCCTGACCATTTGTTGGAAATCCAAAGAAAAATACGTGACGTGTACGGTTTTAGTTGTATTACCTACTATGGAATGTGGCGGTAACCTGCTATTGAACATAGTAGCTATAGTAGGCATAAGTGCGGAATGCCTATGCTGGCTATGATTTATATTATACTTTCGAAAGTTTTCTACACTATGCACTAATAATAATATCCAAAAATGATTTGATTTTGCGTATCAAGCATCTTTGACTATCATAAGGAGAAATCTCCTCCGATTCTGCGTTTGCATTGTGTGTGTGTGCGGGAGGCCTTATGGTAGTCTCATTTTCCAAAAGCATTGCGAAACTGACTTTGAAATCTTCCTGTTGTTTATTTTGAAAGATAAACTATTTTACGATCTCACACCAGTCACCATGACTGACTCGGAGTTTATTGTTTCCCTTCTAAACTCTGGGTGCCCACCAATTTCCACACGGACAGTCTAGAGTTAGATTATCAGGATATTCTGGATATTCTGGAGCTTTGGAAGCAAGCTGGATGACGAGACGTAGTATTTGTATCTGATATTATTTATTCCGCTGTGTATTCTGTATGAGGACAAGTTTATATAACTGTCCATTGTTGTATTGAGTTGTATATTGACTCTGTTGATGTATGTATAAACTGATAAAATTCTTTGTTTAAAAGATTACTGATTTATCTATTATATATTGTTCCGCTGCGAATGTGAGATTCTGATATTGTTCTGTTTTTGTTGTTGTTGTTCTGTTGTTCTTCTTTCTTTTCTTCTTTCTTTTTCTTCTATCTTTTCTTCTACCTCTTCTTTTAAAATCCTAAGTATTCGGTTTTTTCGGCATTCGTTTGTCGGCAGTTGATACAGTGGACGTATCGATGTCAATATTCGGAAGTTGAAGAAACGGGTCCTTACAATGGACCTATAAATAGGTCACAAAAATCTTTTACCGTGTAGGTGTGGTGGCAGGCTAAGGAACAACATTAGTGTTATCTGGATTCTGGCTGTTCCAGACATACAACGGGCGACAAATCAACGTTCCTTAGCCTAGTATAAAGGTGACAGATTCACAATGGGCAAACAACGAAAGATTATCGTATAGGTAAAACAGATAATTGTATTTATTTTCAAACGATAGATAAAATGTGAAAATCTGCACCATAATCTGAATTAAATCAGTTAGTTATGAGTTATGATTGATGATGTTAATTCTAATTTTTTAATCAATCATCTTTAAAGAGAATTACTTGAAGTAATTATGATGGTTGACAGATTCTGACTAACTTGATATGATCTTACATGACGTGTTCTTATCTATGACTTTGATTTGTGCTTAAAAGTTGACCAACCATTTTTTCATTGAACTTAATCTGTTTGGTCAAATTATGATGTTGATTGATTACTGATTACTCATGCTATAAAAAGGATTTTTAGAAATTGCTGAAACTGTTGAAACTTTATTGGTGAAACTTCAAGAAATTGTTTTTGAAATAATGATGATGGTTTAATGACTGTTAATCTTACGGTTTCTAAATCTGACACTGTGATATTTGTTTGATGGTTAACACGACTTCAAATTTAAAGTCAAGTTTGTTGAAAATAATTCTGAGATAGTTTGTTGAAATTTCACAATCTGGTCTATAACATCCAACGAGTGATATTGAGTCAGATGCAGATCACACTGGTAATATAGTTGATAGATAAATTACTAGTGGAACGTGATTATATTTCGAGACATTCATTTGCTGCATCATTTTTCAAAGAAAATATCTGCATATTTTTCACTTGGAATAATTTCTACTTTAGCAGAAATTTTTTCTTAAAAACCCCTTCTAGAAAATAATTTCTGTTGACCTTGTATCAGATTAGTTATTTAAGAAAATTTGATTTTATAACTATTTCTGAAA
Organism: Allium fistulosum; assembly: GCA_030737815.1. Taxonomy (NCBI): domain Eukaryota; kingdom Viridiplantae; phylum Streptophyta; class Magnoliopsida; order Asparagales; family Amaryllidaceae; genus Allium; species Allium fistulosum. The sequence goes on along the minus strand of CM060907.1, from coordinate 274,204,931 downwards.
TCGATTAACTGATCTGACCCCCTAATAATTATCTAAAAAGATAAATAGTGATTGAAAATAAGATGAGTGTTGATATTAATCATATATTATGACTTGAAAAAGTATAATTAGAAAATTTCTTTAGAAATTTAAACAAGAGTTATAAAAACTTTTTGTTGATAAATATTCCATGATCATTTCTATTTCTATCATTTTTCTATCGACCATCACTCATCAAAAGTAAATATAGTATGTCAATATGTGGTAGTTTAAACGGGAAATCATTTGTGCTTCAATTTTATTATATTTCTAACAATAAATAATAGTATCCAAAATATTCACTCTCATTTAAAAGTCCTCACGGTTATGCACGGGTGAATTACTTGGATTTTTGATTATGTGCTTCCATGCTCATTTAAAAGTCCTCACGGTTATGCATGTATGGAACGCATATCAAAATTAATTAATTAAATAGACAAGTTGATTCTAATCCCATTTAAAAGTCCTCACGGTTATGCGTGGTTAGAAGATACTTGAATTCATTTTTTTTAAAATTTTGAAATACTACTGATCTCATTTAAAAGTCCTAACGGTTATGCATGGTTAGTAGATATTCAAATTCCAGATATAAATATACCACAAATAGACACAACTATATGGTTTTTATGATATCATCCTATCATTCTAAAGTGGAATATGCGTCAATTAAAGTATTTATGATTTTAGTTTGATTTTCTTGTTGAAATTAATATTTATACTCGATTGAGCTTTAATATTGTATTAATGTCTATCACTATATCTCTATTTTTCTATTACTATTATTCTTTTGCTGATAACAAAAAGGGGAGAGAAAAGTTAAGATTTTGAAAATAAAGGTCAAGGATTTTCTAATTGCATTAAGGCTCATTTGAATTCTTTATTCTCATGCATATATGTAGGGGGAGTATTGTGTAGAAAGAGAACATTCAAATAGGGTGAGCAAACTAAATAATCAAATACATTTAATATAGTCAAAATCTTAAATATATGTTTGTTATCATCAAAAGGGGGAGATTGTGGAATATGCATGTATATGCTTTTTGTTTGATGATAATAAACATATATACATTCATTTAAATGTATTTGATATTGTACTATTCTATTTTACACAGATAAAATAAATATTTGCTGAATAAAATAAATAACACAGAATTTGAATTCAAACAGAAATTTTATTCAAACAAATATTTATTACAATTTTGATAGTACAATTTCAAGCTCTCACTATAACTATACAAATTCAGTCACAATACAATTACATCACATTTTTCATAGTTACATCAGTTCCTCACTACATATCACTCACACTCGTATTTATCTTCAACTTCATTCCAGTTTGAATCCAGCATCTGAGCAATCTCCAAAAATATTCACTGACGCGGTAAAATTGAAAATAAAATATTTTTGTAGTATAAAACAAAATTTGAATTTTGAAAATAAGGCCGTGCACATCTAAGCAATCATTCCAGTGTATCACTGTACATGCCACAAGGCCGTGCACACCGAAATGTACACTTGATAATGTTACAAGGACAGGTGAGCACAGGTCAAACCCAAAAGAAAAGCCGGTTTCAACTCAGGTGCAATATAAATAAAGTCTCGACAATCATCACAAGGTCAAACCCGAGTTTAAAACTGGATTCAACTCAAGTGAGACTCAATATGTACAACATGAATCAAAGGCGAACCAGACCCATAGCTAACATGACTCAAATGAACAAAGCACCAAATCAGACTCGAGGCAAATGTACAAAACCAATGCAAACAAGTTCAAAACAGTTTACAAGATCATACATGAATGAAGACTGGTGCAACTCAATACAGCGAAGACCAAATCCAGACCAGGCAACAGAGAAGTGCATAAGCACAGTTCAAATGACCAGACAAACATCAAGTTTACATGACTCAAGTAAACGGCAAATACAACATGACTCGAAGTACAGTGAACAGAAGACAATGCAAATACACATCAGTACTCAAAAGAGATCAAAGAGCAATTACAAGTTGTACATGATGCATGGAAGCTCAGTGTAACCAGAGATGCCATCAATAAACAAGACTGCAAATATGTGAAACCAGAATCAACTACAAGCAATTCAAAATTGTCGAGTGATACCAGTAAACAACAAATGGAACCAGACCCAAGATCAATTGTCAAAGCAACAATAGTACAAAGACTACAATAATGGAACAATGAAACAATGTCCAAAATACAACATATGTATAACATGTAATGACCAGTGAAACAGAAGGTCGAATGAACAACTACTACACCAAGGTATGAACAAACATGTATGCAGTATCCAGTGCAAGCTCAACTAATCAAGTGAAACAATTCAGCAATGAAAGCGAACCAGACTACAAGATGAACAAACAGAGACTCGAGTGATTAAGTGTCTACAACAATACTAGAGAAACCCAGAACCACATGTCACTGACTCAAGTGAACAGCAACTATCCCAAAGCATGTAACAGTTTTAACAAATCAAGACGAAGTGGTCAAGAATCGAACACGTTAAAATTTGATACCGTGGTGAACAAGGAAACTAACCAAGTTACGAAACCACGTCAACAAAGTAAGTGCCAGAGAGTCAAAGCCGAGAGCAACAAAGTCAGAGATGTGGTAATGAATATCGTGGTTACCACGAAATAATACAAAGCCAGAAATTCACAAAGTTTAAAAATGATCGAAGCCGAAGTCGAACAAGTCAAATTTGCAAAATTCACGGAGAAGCAAATTCAAAGTCGTGGTCATCACGAAATAAATTAAAATTGTGGTAATCAAGTAATTCCTAAATATACGAGCAAGGCAAAGTCAGAAACCATCTCGAGCATCAAAACAATATCAAGCGGCAGAGCAAATAATTGAGAAATTCAAACACGAATATACGAACGCAATTAAAGGAGATCCGACTCCTATATAATGGTTAACATTATCGGCAAATAATGTATTCGAGTTCGAGCAAAACAGAGAACAAGTAATAATTCATCTTGAATCATATCAAGTATCGAGTTCAATCAAGCCAAAACCAGCAAAGCAAAAGGAAATCACATACCGGTATCGCAGACGAACTCGAGAGGAGGAGCCACGAGCATCATCAATAAAATCGATAAGATCGGCGACTTCAATAAACACCACAAATCCCTAATTTCGAGCAACCATACGAACAGAGAAAAGGAACAAAGCCACAAATTATCAGAGGATTGAAGTCGATCAATGTCGCAAATTGTCAGAGGATCGAAGTCGATCGAAGCCGCAAATTGTCAGAGGATCAAAGTCAATCAAAGTCGCAAATTGTCAGAGGATCGAAGTCGAACAGTGTAACATCCCACCTTTTTGTATGCTTAAGCAGACACACGTGCTAACTTAAACCATACAGAAGGGTGGATTGTTATGGGGTAAATAAGAAAAAGTGGAGAAATAAAAGAAACAAAATAGAATATTGCAGCGGAACGATAAAATATAATAATCAAATAACAGTTCATGAAGCTGTTTTACAAAACATTTGATTATACTTATACAATACATATCAGAGTTACACATACCAGAGAATGATAATTATGCAGCAGAATACAATGGTGTAGTAGAATATATAACAAATAGTAATAATAAAATCTTCGTCTTCGTCCTTCAGAAATAGGGCCTTCAAATCCTGAAATGCTCAGGCTGACCCGAGCAAATTGAAAAGACAAAACACTCGAGTCAGAACTAAAAGATCTTATGTAAGTTAAATCAATGAAATAAATATGAGTGTAAACGGCGTCAGAGATGTTTACGGGGTTTGACATCTCCTATCCAGTGTCTAACGTGAGTGCAATAACTTAAGAAATGTTCTGGATTCACATCTCTTAAGGATCCATTAAACTATCTACTATGTAGTAATATTCGCTATATACAGTATTGTCTAATCAGTAAAGTATAATCATATAGAAAATAGCGTTAAGGGGATGGAGAACCTTAACGCGGTCGGATCTTAAAATCATAATCGTAGTAAAGCTCGATATGGTAGGTGACATGGCACAACTAGGCAATGCCAAGGTAGATATACCAATTAGGCACACGGACTGATGGATACGCATAGCAGCCACTACTGTTCCACCTCGAACAACATTCCCAAATCGGAGGATGGCCATCTAGTCAAATCACAAGTAAGAGTATAATATCGAAGAAATGTGTCCGAGAAGAGGTGCTACCTCACTGGTCCGAGATCGCTCCTGTTTTAGCCACCTTATGCCAACTCACGGGAGTTGGGTCCACGTAAATACCTTAGGATCGTCGCCACCATCCTACTTCATTCTGGAAACTCCACCGCGTACACAGTTGTCAAAGTGGTTTTCGGTATCGACAGAGAGTATGTCCATATCCGATCCCAGTCTCTTTAACAACCAATCGTTTTTATAACACCGTGGTCGTTTTAAAATATATTATACTTTTAAAAACACAATCATTGCCCTTTTAAAACGTATCATTTACTTTAAAATAGTATATACTTTAAAACCAAAATATTTTTGCCATTTCAAAACATATCCTTTACTTCAAAATAGTATATACTTTAAACCAAAATATTATTACTATTTCAAACCCAAATTGTCAATGTATTATTTCCATTTCAAAACCCAATTCAATAATATATCATTTAAATAAAACCAAATTTCCAATCACTAATCTTTCTTAAATTTAGATAACTTGAAATATTCTTTTAAATCATCTTAAACCCAAACCACAATTTGAAGTCATATTTCTAAATTTTCAATTTCAATAGGTTTCAAATCCATATATTCACAGATAATTCTTAAATAAATTCTATTTCAAATAAATTCATTTTTCAAACCATATTACTTTCAAAGTTATAACAATTTCGAAAACCAATACTTTGAAAACAATAATACCTTAATTTCAATAAACCATTTCAATTTTGATATATTTCAAGACTTTAAATATTCCAAAATTCCCAACCAAATCTGATAATCTTATATACACCTTAATTCAATTTACAATTATTTAGTTTAGAAATATTTATTTAATAAATTCAAGATCACTTAAATAAAGCTCAAACTTGAAATATTCGTAAATCAAACTTAAAACATCATCAAGTCATACATAGCTTAAATTTTAGAATTTAACAATATATAAAATAATATTTATATAATATCAAAATTTAATATTTATTAAACCGTATATTTCTTTCCAAACCATAGAAAATCCCTTAAAATATTTTATATATAGACCACGGTGCCTGTATATAATTTTCTATCCTATGGTCAAGTGATACGGATATTTATCATTTCAATCCGCAATTTAAAATAAAATTACGGTTATATATCATTTCAAACCGCAATCCCGAATAAAATAAAAATGCATAATAACTTGCAGTTTATACAATATAAAACATAGCATTCATTCATCCAAATATCAATAAACAACCATTTATTACCACTACGCCATAGATGGCCTACTGCAACGAAATTACATGGTGTTGCTAGCTATAATGTAACGATAGGTATGCTGATTTTTGTCTATTACAACACTCGCTTCAAGGTGTTAGCATAGGTATCAACAAGATGTTGCAGTAGCTATAGATGTATTCAAATTAAAAAATTAATAAAATTAGCAATCCGCGTGAATACGATCCAACGGTCTACATTTAATCTGGTTGTTAAAATGGATCACCACTGCAATTTGCCCCAAAATTTCGTTTTCCCGCTTTACTTTTCATATCATTTCGTTCTCACCCCAAATTTCCAAATCCCTAATTTTGTTCTCACCCCCAATTTCCAAATCCCTAATTTCATTTTCCCTAATCTGTATGGAAGATGTTCCCTTTTAACCCATTCGAATCTGATGCTATTACATTTCTATTCAATCTTCCACTCCAGTATTCAGAGGACACAACTTCGTTTTCTCTTCGCTCTTATGAGTTTAGATCTGGATGCGGTGAGAAGATAGGCAGTGGTGATGTGTCTGGATGCGGTCGGTGAAGTGATGTAGCGGGCTATGGTTGTTCCAGTTTCAGGCTTAAGTGAAGTGTACTCCTGATTTCAATGCCTCATTCTTCTCGACCAACCATGCTACCGCCTGATTTCTTAGCTTCTGACAGTGATTTCCCGATGCTAGAAGGCTCTGTTACTTCTCTCTTGAGTCCGTCTGTTATACCTATTACTCCAGTTCCTCCATTGATGCATGTATTCGTTGTGCTTGAATCGACCTTGAATTGCATCGACCCTAGTTGCTCTCTACTGTCGGGTTTTCCTATAGCTGCTATTGTCGAAGGTAATTCACCTATTTATCTATGAACATTCCATCCATTTCAGCATCTGGAAAAGAAAACTTTGACTGTGCATCGAATAAATCGTTGTTTTCGGGTCTGAGTCCTACATTGATAGTATTAACGCCCTCACAGATTTCATAATCGTCGCATATTGTGTTCAAATCTTTGAAAGGAGCGTATCCCAACTGCATGCATGCATGAAAATGCACATGAGCTAAATATTATGGTTTATATGTCAGGTGTAATAAAATGTAAGTATGTACCTGACCGATGCTTTCTTGTTTTATATCAGTGACCCCAGTAGGAGGTACAAGACAAGAACTGGAACTTCCTGCTAGTAAAGTGTTTGGTATCCAGGAGGGGTTGACTTGCTCTGGTGTAACTGAAGTGTCCCAGCATGCATTTTCGTCTATGGTGTTCATTGGTCCTTGTCCCACTTCGTTGCTTCCTGCTAATATTATAAGGGCAGTGGATTATCACTGATAACTGCATTGTAGTGTTACTTTGGGTAAGAAGGTTATGCTTGATGGTGTTGGTGAAGTCAAAGGGTCGAATAAAGCGAGTTATGTTATATGCTTGCAATTTATTTGTTTAAATGCCTAGCTCAGTACTGCTATTGCTTCTGATGTTTTGCCTAGAACTACTGCATTTTTTACTTCCCTTAAGCTTGAAATTGATCCAGGTCCTTCTCATATGCCCGGTAGCAAATGGTCTTCTCTTTTTAGTCCAAATCTGTAGATATATAGCTTGTAGTGAGAAGCAATGTTGTTTGCTATCAGCCAAGGGTGGTGCTTGGTTTTGTTGCGAATTTGCAGTGTGAAAGTTTGAAGATGTTTGGGTTGTCGGAATGGGTAATCAGCGATTGTGATTAGGTGATTAGACGATTTGGCAACTGAAATAGTTTGTTGGTGAGGCAATTAGAGGATGGAGGCTGGTGGTTTAGAAGTATGTGTGGTGCATCATTTTACGTCGTTTCAAAGAAGGCTCGATCTTCCGAAATCGGATGAATCGGGCGGTGCCCACTTGTTCGACCTAACCGCCGGGACTGCGGTGCCCCGGACCCCCGCCGGCGCTGCGCCCGGACCCGCTTCTCGGCTCGCCTTCGGCTCGGCACTCAGCTCGTCATATATTCGTTGGTGTCGGTGTCTGTATAAATTGAAACTGCATATGTAATGAGTGAACTGAGTGATGTAGTGAGGAATATCTGTATATGTAAATATCAGTGTTATATATTATTGAATTGTAAAATAGTGGAGTCAGGAATTTGTACTATTTCTAATGTTGAAATAAAATATTTATTTAAATAAATTACTGTTTGAATATCAAATTCTGTGCAAATAGCATTTTATTAAATAAATATTTATTTCTATTAAAAAATCAAATATGCTCTACATTGTGGGCCCCACAAATTCAGAAAGTTAATATCTATAGCAACATTTTGGAATGTTGGTACAGACACCTATGGATGTTGCTATAGACCCAAATATGGTTCTATTGCAACAATATTTCTTATGTTGCCTTAGATAGTCAAAATGTTGCCTTTGAGGTCTGCGGCAACGCGGCAAAATGCAACACCGAGAAAGTGTTGCCTTTGCCCTTTTTTAGCCTACAGCATCATTTTTTGGCACTTCCTGCATCACTTCTTTGGTGTTGCAGTATGCAATCTATGGCGTAGTGTACAATCATCATCCAATTTAAACAAAACATCAATATAAAGCATATAAAATATAACAGGCATCAACAAATAGTTTATATTCAATAAAAATTAATAACTGTTCAACTGGCAGTTTATATGCAATAATAAATAAATTTAACTCGCAAATTTTATGCAATAATAAAATTAAATAACAATTAAATTTAACTAAATGTTATCTAACTGAGATGATGATTAAATATATGCCCAAACAATCGTAGATAAATTTTAAATCACATCAAAATTTAATTTAACAAACATAAGAAATCTTAGAAGTTGTGAGTGGGTTAAAACACTCACCTTTTGAATTTAAATTCAATTTAAACCCAAAAATTTTACAGTCTTAGAATTCATCCAAACCAGCGTCAAAAGATCTGTAATTTCAATACGATCCTAACAAAAGAAACCGCGTCCAAATCCGAGTCCGTATGCAAAAGTTATGAAAATTTGAAGATTGGAAAATTCTGGTCCTCAGTCGACTTCGAGTTCAACCCGGTCCGCCGCCTCAAATACCCGATGCTTGCTTCGAGTTTTTGCCAAAACGACCCAGAGACCCGAGTCATTTTCTTCGTGACCCGAAGTATCTCCAAGGTTTTTCCCCTTGAAACCCCAAGCGCGACCCGAAGCGCGTAAATCTCGGAATATTTTTTTTTTTTAGATTTTGGAATTTGGGAATTTGGTTTTGTCTGCCATTGGAATGAGAAGCTAAGAAGAAGATGAATTGTACGCACAGACAAATGAAGATTAGGGAGACTATGGTTTATAACTGTGTTTATATAGGTATGTTAGAGATAGAGTAGATAGACTGGATAGATGAACGTGCGGAACAAACTATGGCCCGAAAAGCCCGTTCTGACCCCAGAACGAAATTGAGTAAACCCATATATCAAAATAGGTGATTTAAAATATTCTGAGCGCGATGGAAAAAGTTTCACGTCCAAATTCCATTGTATGAAGAAGTTATGCTGAAAAAGAAATTCTCAAATTGATTTCAAAAATTGATTTCAAGGCGTTTCGCGTTCGTACGATCAAACGACAAGTCTGATCGTTACGAAACTTGAAACCCTACAATAATTCACTGATACGGATCCGATGAAACTAGTTTCGTTGAAATCCGAGTCAGTGACAAAAATGGCTATTTTTATATTAATTAAATAAATTAAGAATTAGTAAATAAATCCAATTTTTATATTTTAGTTTCGGAATTGGCAAATTTTATCACGTAAAAATTTTCAAACATTTAAAATAATTTAACAATTTTTAAATGTCAATTTATTAAAGATTAAATCAATATAACTCTTAAATTTCACAAAATTCAAAATTATATGTAAATTTCCAAAATTTCCATATATTTTACTTTACCCATAATTATTCCATTCATATTTCAAATAGGAGGGCTTGCCATTGGATTTAAAATTATTACATAAATATTTCCCTTTATTCAACTAAATTTTTAATTTAACGTAATAATTAAATTTTCATTTCATTTATTTCAATCAGCCCAACAATTAAAAATTAACAAATTAACTCATTATTAAAGATTCAACTTCAATAATTCATAAAGTTCATCATCTTGATTTACTCATTAATTCATAATTCTTTAAACTAATTCCCTTCTAAATTTTAAAGTAACTAAATTTACCAAATCATAGTTTTTATTTCAATTTCTTAAAATAACCCCCTTCATTATAAATTGAATCTAATTTATTAAAATAAGTTTCCAAATTTAATGTATTAGATTCAATTTCACTTTTTAACTTACACTTAAATTTAGGTCATAATCAATTTATACGTATTCCTTTCTTAGTTACTATTTTACATACTTCTTGCATAAATTTCACAATTAACCATTATTATTAAAGTAACGCTAATAATAAATACGACCTTACTATTACTAAACATTTAAACGAACGTTACTTCATTTCCATTAGTGTAACATTTATTTCCTTATCACTTATTACCAATTCAAATTTCATTAACAATAAGTAGGTAATTTATAATCTATGTTTACAAATTTTGAATTAATCGTTATTCAAACCACTATTCATTATTATTTACTTAAATTTAGCATTAATTACCTTGCATTATATTGTTGCTTAAATTCCCAATCCGATTGTAATTAATACTCTAAATAAATACGCTTACTCCTTTCGTTATTTATTAATTGTCACAAGAAACGTTTAATAATTTCAACAACATTGTAATTACTAATTACCTACATTGATTGTATATGTTTTCCATTATTATCATTTATTAGAATTCTGTTCAACTTTCCATCTTATGCATATAGTTAACCTTTATATTGATTTTACCTTCAAAATTTCCAGTTATTCTCTTAACTTACAAAAAAAACAATGATTAATTTCATTTTAATCGCTATTAATTACATGCATTGTTAACGGACAATAGTTGTCACCATTTTACAATTTTTAACATTTGAAATTTATTCTCTACAACAATTATTACCTATCAATATTAATTTGCCCATAAATACAAAACTTGCAATTGTTCTTATTATCATATTCCATTTACTGTTAACAATGTGTTTATTACATTATATCAGTTTAATATTTTCCTTAAATCCTTATATTCAATTCATATACAGGTAAAATTCTTTTCACTACTTAAAATCATTTGAATTAACTTCGAATTACTATAAGTAGTTTTTTATTATTATTTATTTTCCTTCTAAATTTAATTACAAACACCTATTAAATTAACAAATTTAATTGTCGAAATTTATGGGTCGTTACAAACAAAGCCGCAAATTGTCAGAGGATCGAAGTCGATAAGTCGAACAAAGCCGCAAATTGTCAGAGGATCGAAGTCGATCAAAGCCGCAAATTGTCAAAGGATCGAAGTCGAACAAAAGACTCAAGAGCTTAACAGTCGAAGCCCTAATCTTTGAATTCTCGAAATCAATCAGCAGACATTATTTTTACAAGATTGAAAAAGGGACGGGCCAACAAATAAAAGAAAGGGGGATCGAAAGATAATCAAAGTGGGCCGGCCTTATTAAAATGTAAGGCTTTAGTTTTTAAGTTTCTTTATTCATTTTGGCCAGGGTTATTTTAAGGGCAAAATTTGTTTCAAGTTTTTTTTGTTTAACTTTGCCCTTGTTTTAATTTGTTTTTATTTTCTGTTTTTGTTATTTAAAGTCAAAACAGGGTAAATCACCACCTAGGGTTTAGGTAGTGTCAGATTGTCTAGTTAGGATTAGTTCAGTGAGCAGGGTGTGCGAGCTTGCAAAACTCTATAGGCGGTAGCAGGGTGTGCGAGTCTGTTAGAGTGTTTGTAAGTGGGAGACTGTTTAATTCTAATAGAAATCTGGGAATGCAGCAGTAGGCAGGGGTTTGCCGAAGCTGGGTAAATTTTGTGTGTGATTTACTTTTCAGCATATTTATTTCTCTGTAGTTGGTTTTGTGTTTAATTGTTTAAATTAGAGAAAATTTGCTATAACCCTATTCACCCCCACCCTCTAGGGTTAATCTAGATCCTACACATACCCATGGGTTAATGGGCCAAATGGATTTCCAAATTTAATCAATATTCTCGATTGATTAGTGTTTCACATCCAGTGATTCAACTCGGATCCGGCTATAGTCGTTTGATGGATGCCAGCATGACTTAACTATAATTAATGTGGAGTGTCAACATTAAAGTTTAATGGTATTCTCAAGTCGAGAGAATTGTGTAATATTATCACTTTGATATTCTTTGTTTGACCTTAGTTGTGTTAACCAATTGAAATGTAATGACCCTACAGCTATACCCATATTATTAAAGAACATTGTAAACAATGTCGTCTAATACGAAGAATACGGCTTGTTAAGGGGACTAAGTGTGAATATATCTTTAAACTAACATTGGCATGTCATACTTACGATTGCTTAATCTTTGGAATAAAATTTGACATGTTCGGTCTCAATCTAAAGTAATATCCACAACGGTTTCTCAGAATCAGAACAGTATAGCATATAAACAATAGTCACAGAGCAAAAATACAACTTATACAAATACATGTTGTACGTCTACAAAGAAAATACTAAGCTCACACAATATACACCCAATACAAGTCACTATGACAAATATACATCTCATATACATACACAAAAATCCTAAATCTGATAAACTAAAAAGTCAAATTGTTTATCTCTTTGCTTGCACATCCATCTAAAAGTCTACCCATCCTGTAACCTGAAAAGTCTCGGCCTAACCCAAGTGTTATAAAATAAATGGGTCTGACTTTCTCTAAATATCCAAAAGGGTGAGAACAAAATATAACATAAAGACATATGACATATAAATATATAACAAGTCACGACAATAGTCCAACTCCAGCTACATCACAGACGTGAGAATATTAAATCCAAGAACCTAGAATAAACCACAATCATTAAAACCCATCCTAATACATAAAAGTATTTCAATCATAACATGGAATAAATCAAAAACCAAAATATTCCAAAACAAAAAAAAATCTCAAAATCCAAGAAAACCATATCCATAATGATTGTACTCATACCATGGGAAACAAAAGGTGGTATCACTCATATCGGTCAGATAACAATGATCGTCCATACCATGAAAACATAATATCAAACTCCATGAAAACCAAATCAGAGAAGATATAACTTATTCCAATTACAAGGATCGTATAACAATCCAGGGGTATACTTCTTAAGTATCTATCAGTCCCGTCAAACACCAAAAGGGAGTTAACTCTATAGTGTCAAATACTATCACATTCAGTAGTCTTGAGAAAATAACCAAAATTTCCCATACCGCTTGATGAAATTCAAGTATTTACTAGAAGCTAGTAAATCTCACTCTTTACAGATACTATTGGAAAACATGAACAATAAGCTTATCGGTCCCACCGAACACAAAAAGAGAATACAATGCTAAATTATTAAATACTTCCTAATAGCAATCACATGAATTTAACCAAGGCATCCCATACTACCCGGTGGAATTCAAGTAATCGCTAATAGGCTAGTAAGTACCACTCAAACATTATACTCAATGAGTTATACCATATCGATGAAGCGTTACTTGAAAGCATTTAAACCAGTCATAGCACTAAGTCGATTATTAGTATTTTCAAATTATAGAATTAAGGTTCTCAAAACATTTTATTTTTAGAATCTTCTCCAAATCCAAAAGTCACACAAAATTGCAAAAATAGCATATAAGTAGCCAAGAATTAAATCCAATAAAAATACGATAAGAATTTCTGGTTTTTAAAATAAATAATATAATTTAACTTATAGAAATTGATTTCTAAAACCCGTTATTTATATAATTACTTTCAAGTCATTCGTTTTAAAAAATCCATAAACTCATTTATTTCTCAAATATATATATATATATACATATATATATATATATCCTTAGATAAAATAATCCATAATTTCAAATTTTTATATCAAAAGTGCTTATATATATAATTATTACAGGTCCTTATTTAAAAGATCCAAAGTTCACAATTTTATTTCTAAATACTATATATATAAGTTAATTATATTTTATAAAACCACAATTATTCATATTCCAATCCCAAATTAGTATTCAAACACTTGTTTGAAAACAACTTAGTTTTATTTTTCCAAAATCCATAGTTTGAAATCCATAATCGTTTCTACAACCATATTTTAATATGTAACGACTGCCTTTCTTGCACTGAAAGACAAGCTACTAAAGTGAAGAAGAAAACAAAAGATAAGAAGAAACTACGCATTCACAGAATCTCAACATGGATCAAAACAACAAATAATAGATAACATAGGATATTACATAGTCATTTCCATAATAATAATACATCAGAGTCATTACATTACAACTTTCAGTTGGACAGTTATAACTACATGTACATAGAGAATACATAGATCAGACATAAACACAGTGGATATAATAATAACTAGCTAATGGTGAAGCCACCTGCTCTAGCTCTTTCAAAATGCTTTCGTAAGAAACCCGGACCACTTGGCTACTCATACAAATTTGAGTACCCAAAAATTTTAGAAAAAGAAAAAAAACTTCAGGCCAAACATGGGTCTGGTGTGAGTAAACTCAAATAACTTAATTTTTATTTTTATAAAACACTTTGAAAATCGAAGGTATCTCATAAGACTACGCCGCACAAAAAGACGGACTGGTTTTTACCTTACGATAACCAAAACACTTTATATAGAAATCCAGTGATTTTATCATAATGTTTAGGGTTTTCAAATAAATAATTCACATAGATGAAATTGTTACATCAATTAAATTTCATCATAATACGTATATAACTAAGACTGAAGGGACTTATTGGAAAATGGATCCCATGCAATGCCTGAACTACTGGGGTACGGCCCATTTGTAACGACCCTAATTTTTAGTAACGTTATTTAGGATATTTAATAGTTAAATAAAATAAAATAATGTAATGATTAGGGGATTGAGATTTGTGATCAATAAGGGGTAGCCGTGCCATGTTAGCCAATGAACTAAAATGGGTTAAATGAAATAGGTAAGGCAAATTGATAAGGGGTAAAGTAGGAAAAGACACGTTCTAATACCCTAAACCCTTACACTCATTCATTTACATGTTCATTTCATAATCAAAAAATAGAGGCCAACCAGCATTAGCAAGAACAAGAGGAGGAAGATAAAAAAATCAAAGAAAGAAAGATTAATCAATTCAAATCCATTCAAACCTCAACTCCTTAATCTCAAAGCTAAGGTGAATAATGACTACATCTCATATTTTACTTATTTTCGGTTTTAGAATAAAACCCGAACTATTTACAAGTGTTTTGCCATGTTTCGAATGACAAAATATTTATATGTGCTTGTTGATGATTTATGCTAATTCATATAGATTTTATGATATGTTTAGTGAAAACCCAATTAAATGACATCAAACGCCTTTAGATTTTAGATTTAGATCAAAAATGATATTTTAGAAATGCATTTCAATTTTCATAATTTTCTGAAGTAATTTGGATTTAATATTAATTTTCTGGTGTGCAGATTGATAGTTTAGGATTAAAATTATTTACGGCTAGATAATATTTATTTTGGATTCGTGATTAATATATGTTAGAAAACATATTAAAAATGGCTTACAGGAATTTTCGTACACTTTTCCTAAGTGTTTTAGTGAATATATAAAATTATTTATGGTATGGGACTTAAATGTTTTATATACTTACAAAAGGAGAAGGGGTAGTTTGTAAATAAATTAAATTATTTATTTCTAAAATTTTGGCAGTGCTGCTAGAAAAGAAAATTAGTAACTAATAATATTTTGACAAACAAGACAAGTTAGTTGAAAAGAATTTCTTTTTAAAGATAAAAACAGTTTTTATATGCTTTTAGCATGTTTTGCCACTTCCGGCACCTGGGTTCCGACCAGGTACTTACGCCTTTATCACCATCGAAACTAATGCAAATAGAATCAAAGATTTGGTACATAATGAATTGGTTGTAGGAAAAAGGTACTGGGTCGAAACAATAGGTTCTAATGGGGTCGAAGCCTTCCTTTGCTTTCAAATGAAAATGCGTCTGCTTTGCTTTCGAAAGGAATGCTTTCGATTTGTTTGGCTTCCAGCTGGGTCAAATTGATTTAAGGAATGGTTTTGAAGAGGTTGCGCCTTTTTTAAGTAAATGCTTTTGAACGGGTCGAAACTCCTTGTTGCCGCTTTTACCTTTCGAAGCAAGTGGTTTCTAGAGGGATAATTTGTTTTTAAAACTTAGCCACTTCTCCAATGCTTCCGAAGGGTTTGTTTTGACACCATCACTTCTTTACTTAGGAATTGCTTTCGAAAGTGTGCTTTTGACTTAATTGTTTTATGACCATTTTATTCTATTAAAGGTAGAACCCAATGATTTCGAAAGGGTGGTTTTTAATGGTTTCGAAAGGTTTCCACATGTTTTACTTGAACCCAAATGCTTTCAAAAGGTTTGATGTTTGGAAAGAGTTTTGATGCTTCCGAAAGGATTAAATGAAGGTTTCAGAGAAGTGGTTCCCCAATAATTTCGAAAGGTTTAAAAGGAAGGTTTACAATGTTTTCGAAAGTCAATGTTTAAGTACTTTAAAGATAGGATGTCTAAAATTTTAAAGCTTTCGAAAGAACTATTTTTTCAATGGTTTCGAAAGGATGATTATGAATGGTTTCAAAAGGATTTGTTTTAGTCTTCACCTTAAGGTCATAAATCAAAATGGTTTGCTTGGTTTCGAAAAGGATACTTTCAATGGGTTTGAAAAGGGTACTTTCAAATGTTTAAATTTTTCATCAACAAAGATTTGAGTAAAGTATATAAAACATGGCAAGGTGATTTGAGTAAAGCATAGATATATTCTCCTTGTTTAAAATATGATTTAAAGATATAAATCAATTTGAGAAGAAAAGGTTTTGAAGGAAAATTTTAAAGGGAAGATTACGCTAAGTAAAATGACTCAAAAATTATAATACCAGATGGGACTAGTATGGAGTCGCGCCCTTTACTTTAGCTAGTAGCCCCTAGCTAATATAAGTCCAAAATTCCAATGTGTAAGGCTTTGTCACAGGTAAGACTGAAATTATGTTACGCACAAAAAGGAATCTATAAAGAAGAGACAGGTTATTTGTGAGCCCGCAAAACCATTAGTATCAACTGACCCTGGAAGAGATAAGTTAGGGACAGACCATCCAGAAGATGAGTATCTAACAGATGTTAGATTATTTGTTATTTTGTCTGGTAGACCCGAGTCAGTCAAAGGTTAGTAGTTAGCCTAACAAAACTATAGTATTCGGACAAATAGTCCATTTGTTACCTGATATGTATGTATATATGACATTGCTTTACTGTTTTAACCTGTTTTGGTTGCAGGATTATGATTTGCAAAAGATATGTTTTAAAGGATATTAGTGAGAGGAAACCCGTTCTTCTAAGCGGTGTGGTCTCACTTAATTTCAAATAACCAAGATGTATAGTATTATTCACACCATCCTTTATGTCTGTTCAAAGTTTATGTTTTCCCCTTAAACTCTCAGGTGCTCAAAATTGATTTGAGTAGGCTGAGGGTTGAGGATTTTCACATTTTTAGTAGGTTGGCGAATAAAGCTTCTGAAGACGAGCAGGTGGCTGACGGATAGCTATTTAGGAGTTTCTATTTTTGTTTTTTTATTCCGCTGTGTTGTATTAAGTCATTTTTGACTATATAGTACACTGGTCAACCAAGGGGGCATCATCATATGTTGCTCTTGGCGTATTTATGTAATAATTATATTTTATCTGAACCTAGGAAAGCGATGGGATTATGTAATTAGGATATGAAACTTGTTTTACGAAATGTAATCAGAAAAGTTGTTTTGGAATTTGTCATTTTATTTCATATTCAAGTGCTTTTGATATTATGGATACCATTAGCATAGCCGAATTTTGCCGTCGGAAGCTAATACTATAGATAACTGCAGCAACTGTAGCGCTTAGCTTTAGGCCTTAAGATAGGAGATGTTACAACTTGATATCAGATCATAGATTTATGAAAAACTTTAAACTAAAATGATTTTGAAAACATGATCCTAAGGAATTGGAGATAAGATTGAGGTATGGGATAACGATATAGTAACGTACTTGTATTTGCTATATATAAGTATACGTTATATCTCTATTCTCCTATCTCTCTTAGTCTATTCTTTTGTATCTCACGAGGCATGAATACAAATATGAATGCTAGAAGTGGAAGAGTTAATCTTGGGAGAAGCACCACAACAAATGGTTACACCAGACAAGATAAGTGAAGGAACCAAGGTCAGGCACAAGTTGAAAATGTGGGTGCTAGAGTCCCGCAAGTTGACACGGGTGCTATGTATCAGTTCTTTGTCAATATGATGCAAGTGGTTGTTGCTGTTGGATTGCTTGGAGGAAATGCTGGAGTAGGGAATCAAGAAGCTCTGGTGGTCAATAATTATGCTTTTTTGAGTAGAGACTATGCTAGGCTGGGAGGAAAGCCATTTATTAGAACTGAAGATGCAATTGAAGTGGAGAACTGGTTGCTGCATTGTGAGAGGATCTTTGCAGACTTGGAGCTCAATGACGAGTAGAAGAGAAGACTTGCTTCGATATAGCTTCATGGAGCTGCTTTATACCGGTGGAATAGTGTGAAAGTTGGAGTAAACGAAGAGATGATGACATGGGCTAAGTTTAAGACGAGTTTAAGATTGTATATACTATAGAAAACCATAGGTGTGAGGTGAATGTTTTGTTGGGGTTATGGAGGTAGAAGACGAATTGAATCGAATTTTTGCATTTTGAGAATTCGCGGATGTCTTCAAACCAGTTGTATGGTTCCCACCGAAACAAGCTGTTGAGTTTCAGATAGATTTGGTGCCTAGAGCTGAACCAGTTAGTAAACCGCCAAGCAAGATGACATCTACCGAGATGAGGGAGTTGAAGGTGTAGTTGGTGGATTTGGAAGGCAAGAATATTATTAGACCTAGTAGTTCATCTTGGGGAGCAGCCGCAGTATTTTCTAAGAAGTCGGACGGATCGTTAAGGTTATGTATCGATTATCTTAAGTTGAATGAAAAGATGATAAAGAATTGATATCCATTGCCAAGGATTGACGATTAGATTGATCAGTTGAGGGGAGCCAAGGTATTTTCTTAGTTGAATTTAGCAACATGTTTCCATCAGCTTAGAGTAGCAGAGGATAGTATTCCTCTGACGGTGTTTAGAATAAGATATGGGTCGTACGAATGGTTAGTGATGCCGTTCGGACTAACTATTGGGTCGGCATTTTTTGTGGATTTGATGAACCGAGTTTCCCAAGAGCACTTGGATAGGTTTGTCTTAGTTTTCATAGATGATATTCTGGTATACTATAGAGATGAAAAAGAGCAAGAAGTTTATTTTAGAGTAGTGCTTGAGACGCCGAGGCAGCATCAACTAAAAGAGAAGTTTTCGAACTGTTATTTCTAGAAGGAAGTGAAGTTTCTTGGTCATGCAGTCTCAAAGAAAGGGTTGTCTGTAGATCCGACTAAGATTGAAGTGTTTATTAATTGGAAGAGACCCGAGACAGTGACTGAGATAAGAGTTTCCTTGGATTAGCTAGATATTATCGAAGGTTTATAAAGGAATTTCCACAGATAGCAGCATCGATGACCAAGCTAATGCGAAAGGATGTGAAGTTTGTTTGGAATGATAAGTGTGAAGAAGCATTCCAGAGCTTGAAACACTTATTAACTCATGCACCTGTATTGGTTGTTCTAGAAGGGAATCAAGATTTAGTAGTATATACAAATACGCATGGTACTGGATTAGGAGCTGTGTTAATGCAAAGAGGTAAAGTGATTGCATATGCATCTCGATAGCTTAGACCGCATGAGGTTAGATATCCAATGCATGGTTTGGAGTTAGCTGCAGTGATTTTTGCTTTGAAGGTGTGGAGGCATTACCTTTTAGGAGAGCGATTTGAGCTATATACGGATCATATGTCGTTGAAATATTTGTTCTCTCAAAAGGAGCCGAACATGAGACAACAGAGATGGTTAGAGTTTATTGCTACTTATGACTTTCGAATTGATTACACACTAGGGAAAGGTAACAAACTGGCGGACGCACTTACCAGGAAGAATCAGAATGCAGTGTTGGCAATGATAGCTGAGTGGAAAGATTTGGAAGCATTGTCGACTTATAGAGTGCAGTGGAGAATTAAGGCTGGATTTAGTGGAGTATTTGTTATGTTATCTTGTTTATAAGTTGGACCGATGATGATCAAAAAGATTGCCTATAAACAGGAGGAGGATCCAGTATTGATTGAACGGATTAAGAAGTTAAGGGATGGAACAGAAAGCGATGACTTGAAGGACTTTAGTCTTGACCAGAATTGGTGGTTAAAGAAGAAAGGAAGGTTATGTGTTCCAAAAGTGGGAGACATAAGGAAGGAGGTTCTTGAGGAATGTCATCGTTCGAAGTTTACTATTCATCCGAGAGGAACTAAGATGTATCAGGACATAAGGAGAAGTTTCTTCTGGGATGGTACGAAGAAGGATGTAGGCTTATGGGTAAAGTAGTGTCTGAACTGCTAGCATGTGAAAGCCAAGTGGGTTGATTCAGCCTTTGGATATTGTGGTATGGAAATGGAATTCTATTTATGGATTTTATAGATGGGTGGCTAAGATCAAATAGAGGTAACGAAAGTATATGGGTCATAATGGACAGACAGACCAAGAGTGCCCATTTCATTCCTGTTAAGCCAACTAGAACGGCACATGTTCTAGCTAAGTTATTTATGAAGTATATGGTTAGACTACACGGAATTCCTAGTAGCATAGTAGGCGATAGAGATTCCTTGTTTACTATGAGTTCTGGAAGAGTCAACAGGAGAATTTAGGAACCAAGCTCAAGACGAGTGCCACTTACCATCCACAAACAGATGGGTAAACGGAAAGAGTCAACAAAGTCTTAGAGGATTTGTTACGAGCTTATGTGTTAGATTTTGGGGGATTATGGGAAGACCATCTACACTTAGTCAAGTTTTCGTATAACAATATTTATCAGGCTTGTATTGGGATAGCATCATTTGAAGCTTTGTATGGAAGGCCAGGCAAATCTCATGTTTGTTGGTTAGAGACCGGGGATAGGTTGGTTCTTGGTCTAGATTTGGTTAGAGAAGTTGCAGAGAAGATTGGGTTAATTCAAGTTAGAATGAAGGAAGCTCAGTCTATGCAGAAATTTATGCAGATAGAAGACGGAAATACTTGGAGTTCTCTGTTGGAGATCACGTTTTCATTAAGGTGTCATCGATGAAAGGTGTAATCAGATTTGTAAGATCAGGGAAGTTGGCACCGAGATTCGTAGGACCATTTTCTATTATAGAGAGGATCGGTAAACTAGCTTATAGAGTAGGTTTACCGAATAGTCTGGCAGGAGTCCACGTTGTTTTTCATGTTTCTCATCTAAGGAAGTGTGTTAAAGGTCTGGAGTCTATTATAGCATCGACTGTGTTAGAGGACTTAGTAGTAGAATCAGACTTGAATATAGTTAGAAAGCCGATTCGTATAGTCATGAGAGATGAGAAGATGCTAAGGAACAAGACAGTCAGATTAGTTAAAGTCCAGTGGAGCGGCGATGAGGGAGACTGAGAGCAGGATTAGAGACGCTTATCCTAATTTGTTTGATGGTATGTTTTAACTTTTTGATTGATTTGTTGTGTATCTTATCGTAATTTCGAGGATGAAATGCTTTAAGGAGGGGAGTCTGTAACGACCTTAATTTTAGTAACATTATTTAGGATATTTAATTAGTTAAATAAAATAAAATAATGTAATGATTAGTGGATTGAGATTTGTGATCAATAAAGTTAGCCATGCCATGTTAACCAATGAACTAAAATAAGTTAAAATAAAATAGGTAAGGCAAGTAGATAAGGGGTAAAGCAGGAAAGACATGTTCTAATACCCTAAACCCTGACACTCATTCATTTCATTCATTTCATAGTCAAAAACAAAAATAGAGGTCGGCTACTATTAGCAAGAACAAGAGGAAGAAGATAAAGAAACCAAAGGAAGAAAATTTAATCAATTCAAATCTCAACTCCTTAGTCTCAAAGCTAAGATGAATAGTGACTGCATCTCATATTTTACTTGTTTTCGGTTTTTGAATAAAATCCAAACTATTTGCAAGTGTTTTGCCATGCTTTGAATGATAAATTATTTATATACGCTTGTTGATGATTTATGCTAATTCATATAGATTTTACGATATGTTTTAATGTGAGAACCCAATTAAATGACATCCAAATTCCTTGAAATTTTAGATTTAGATCAAAAATAGTATTTTAGAGATGGGTTTCAATTTTCATAATTTTCTGAATTAATGTGATTTTAATATTAATTTTCTAATGAGGAGATTAATTATTTGGGATTAAAATTATTTACGGCTAAATAATATTTGTTTTGGGTCCGAGATTAATATATGTTAGAAAACATATTTATAATGATTTATAGGAATTTTACTAAGTGTTTTAGTGAATATATAAAATTATTTAAGATATGGGACTTAAATGTTTTATATATTTATAAAAGGAGAAGAGGTATTTTGTAAATAAATTAAATTGTTTATCTCTAAAATTTTGGCAGTGCTTTTTGAAAAGAAAATTAGCAACCAATAATATTTTGATAAACAAGGCAGGTTAGTTGAAAAGAAATTCTTTTTAAAGCTAAAAACAGTTTTTACATGCTTTTAGCATGTTTTGCAACTTTCAGCACCTGGGTTCCGACCGGGTATTTCTGCCTCTATCACCATTGAAACCAATGCACATAGTATCAATGACTTGGTGCATAGTGAATTTGGTTGTAGGCGAAAAGTACTGGGTCGAAACAATAGTTTCCAATGGGGTCAAAGCCTTTCTTTGCTTTCAAATGAAAATGCGCCTGCTTTGCTTCCGAAAGGAATGCTTTCGACTTGGTTGGCTTCTGACTAGATCAAAATGATTTAAGGAATGGTTTCGTAGAGGTTGCACCTTTTGTTTTAAGTAAATGCTTTCGAATGGGTCGAAAACCTTTGCTACCGCTTTTTACCTTTCGAAGCAAATGGTTTCGAGAGGGATACTTTGTTTTTAAAACTTAGCCACTTCTCCAATGCTTTCGAAGGGTTGGTTTTGACACCATCACTCTTTACTTAGGATTTGTTTTCGAAAGAGTGATTTCGACTTAGTTGTTTTATGAGCCTTTTGTTCTGTTGAAGGTAGAACCCAATGATTTTGAAAGGTTGGCTTTGAACAAAGGTTTCCACATGTTTTACTTGAACCCAAATGCTTTCGAAAGGTTTGATGTTTGAAAAGGATTTTGATGCTTTTGAAAGGTTAAAAAGAATGTTTCGAAGGGGTGGTTCCCCAATGATTTTGAAAGGTTTAAATGGAAGGTTTCCAATGTTTTCGAAAGACAATGTTTAAGTGTTTTAAAGATAGGATGTTTAAGGTTTTAAAGCTTTCGAAAGAAAGATTTTTTAATGGTTTTGAAAGGATGATTACGAATGGTTTCGAAAGGGTTTGTTTTGGCCTTCGGCTTAAGGTTATAAATCAAAGTGGTTTACTTGGTTTCGAAAGGGATAATTTTAATGGGTTCGAAAAGGGTACTTTCAAATGTTTAAATGTTTTCATCAACAAAGATTTGAGTAAAGTATATACAACATGGAAAGGTGATTTGAGTAAAGAATAGATATATTCTCCTTGTTTACAGTATGATTTAAAGGTTTAAATCCATTTGAGAAGAAAAGGTTTTGAAGAAAAAATTTAAAGGGAAGATTACTCTATGTAAAATGACTTAGATATTAGAATACCAGATAGGACTGGTATGGGGTCGTGCCCTATACTTTAGCTTGTAGCCCCTAGTTAATATAAGTCCAAAATTCCAGTGTGTAGAGCTTTGTCACGGGTAAGACTAAAATTATGTTACATACAGAAAGGAATTTATAAAGAAGAGATAGGTTATTGGTGAGCCTGCAAAACCATTAGGATCTGTTGACCCTGGGAGAAGATAAGTTAGGGATGGTCCGTCCAAAAGAGGAGTATCTAACAGATGTTAGATTATTTGTTATTTTGTCTGGTAGGTTCGAGTCAGCCAAAGGTTAGTAGTAGCCAAATAAAACTTTAGTATTTGGACAGATAGTCCATTTGTTACTGACATGTATGTATACATGATATTGCTTTATAGTTTTAACCGGTTTTGGTTGCAGGATTATGATTTGCAAAAGATATGTTTTAAAAGGATTTTAGTGAGGGGAAACCCGTTCCGCTAATCGGCATGATATCACTTAATATCAAATAACCGAGATGTATAGTATTATTCACACTAGGCTTTATGTCTGACTTGAAGTTTATGTTTTTCCACTTAAACTCTCTGGTGCTCAAAATTGATTTGAGTAGACTGAGGGTTGAGAATTTTCTGGTTTTTAGTAGGTTAGCGCATAAAGCTTTCAGAAACGAGAAAGTGGCTGACGGGTAACTATTTAGGAGTTGCTGTTTTTGTCTGTTTTATTCTGATATGTTGTATTAAGTCATTTTTGACTATAGAGTACTCTAGTCAACCAAGGGGGCATCATCATATGTCGCTCTTGGCATATTTATGTAATAATTATATTTTATCTGAACCTGGGAAAGCGATGGGATTATATAATCCAGATATGAAACTTGTTTTATGAAATGTAATCAGAAAAGTTATTTTGAAATTTGTGATTTTGTTTCATATTCAAGTGCTTCCAATATTATGGATACCATTAACATAGTCGTATTTTGTTGTCGGAAGTTAATACTATAGATGATGCATCATATGTAGCGCTTTGCTTTGGGCTTCAAGATAGGGGATGTTACACCATCAAGGTGCATCTCTAGATAAAATAACACCAAGGACCTCGCCTGGATCCCCAGCCACCATAAGACCGTCTTACCCTTGCTGGATAGTACCGATAAGATCACCTCTCATATGGGATCAATAACCGCATCGAAGCATACATGAGTTGATAGTAGGGACTTTAGATAGGGATGATGTTACCCTAATCGGAGCGACCCTAGCCCTACTGCATCTTCCCTATTTAAGTCATTCCCAGTTGATGAGGCATGAGGCTATGTTTACCTTTACTATAGCGCTGCCACTTGGAATGTTAACATTACTTCCAGATGTTGACACAATGTCGGCATTCATCCATACAAGTCATTCAAGAGATGAACAAACCAAAGGCACTACTTCTACTATACCCATATTGGAATCACCCTCAGGGTTAGTAGCAAATAGTCCTTGTAATTCAAAGTCTTCATCTTGGACCTTTCCTTCATTATTTCCAATTCGAACGCTTAGTTGGTTCGAAGTGGTTTTCGGATAACAACTAATATCTTATCCCGGTCTCTCCAAACCAACGTTTGATAATTTTAAGGGTCTATTTGTTTTATAGGGGACCATTCCACTATCAAGGTGTAAGATTTACATATGA
The DNA here is from genome assembly GCA_030737815.1 of Allium fistulosum. Classification (NCBI taxonomy): domain Eukaryota; kingdom Viridiplantae; phylum Streptophyta; class Magnoliopsida; order Asparagales; family Amaryllidaceae; genus Allium; species Allium fistulosum. The sequence continues at coordinate 274,179,989 of CM060907.1, read as the reverse complement.
ACATACATTCTATATGCTTAGATTATCATGACCCGCTTAGCAGAATTTACCCTCTTGTATTCATCACGTTCACAAAGTGGGGTATTTGTGATAAATACAAGTCGGCCTACTTTCAATAAAATGTATCAACATTTTATTACAACTACTTTTATTCATTTGGCTACTTAATAGGATGGACAAGAGATCATTGGTTTTAAAATAATTTACTTAAACAAGAAAGTGGGTTAAAAATAAATAACCGATAGAGTTTAAAAGGGAACTTTTAAAGTAAATAAACCTTAAATTAAATCATTAGTTAAAAAGCTTAATTAAACTTTAATAAGTCCTAGTTACATCAAATCATACTTTAAACCTCAATTAATTAAAATTATTCATAATTATTAATTTAAATAACATTCATTTAAGAATTTAAACCCTAATTAAGTAGATAATTAACCCTTTATTAAATAACTAACTCTAATTAAATAATTAATTAAAGTAATTAAACTTAATTAAATAAAAAGTAATTTCTTTTTAACTTAACTAATCATTATTTAAAACTTCCTTAATTAAAAATAATTAACTTTGTTAATAATTTCTTAATCTTTAATTACTTAACCTAATTCCCTAATTAATTAATTAATAATTTCTCTAATTAATAAATTAAATAAATAAATTATTAAATAATTAAAACTTAAACTTTTGACTTGCTTAATTAGTTTGAAATGAGTTTCTAAAACAATTCAAAAGAAAACACTTTATAACTTGAAGTCATGAAATTTTCCATACTGCACCATAGCGACTAAGGCTATGAGCGCAATTCGCTAGAACTGATTTCTAGATGAAAACTCTACTTTAAATCTAGCAACTACATGTTTGAAAACACAAATGAAAAAGTTTCAAAAAAATAAAAAAGGGTGAAAAGTTAGAACATTTCCAAAATCCAAAGCTAGAAAAAGTGCTTTTATTTTTCAAATCGAGACTCAAGTCCTTTACGATTTTCAAGGTACTAACTTTAAAATGAATTCGTCACATACACTTGGTTTTGGTTTCATAATCACACTACCATCATACCATAACCAACCATTCACATCTTCATATCCAAACATTTCATTTAACAACCAAGTCATAAATCCAAGCTCAACACAAACTTAAAATCATATGTCATCATAATAACATGATAATTCAACACAACAACCACTTTATTTTCACAACATATAATTCATAAAAATCAAGTATTTTTCTTTTCCAAAAGCAAGAGTTTTACTCATCGAAACTTTTTAAATTCAAGACGAACTTTTGCCAAAACTTGAAAATGCTTTAGAAACTTTCAAAATTTGAAATTTTTGGTTATTCGAACCCTCAAAATGGGCTCAGTCAAGTGGCTTTGGGCTTGTCCTAGGCCTTATACGGCACGACCATGGGGTTGTAGGGTATTTGAGTGCTTGCTACTTGGTAGAGAAGATATAGAAGTGATTTTGTGAATTAAAAAGGAGGCTTTTTGCAAAATGAAGTGGATTTTCTCACTTTGAAAATTATGAAGTGGAAGCTATGGATGTTTGCTTAAGTTCTTAGGAATTAAGAACTAGAGAAAGAGAATGTAAAATGAGAGAAATGAAAGTTAGGGGGATATATATAGGCTTAGGAAATTAATTAAAAATTATATAAGTGTTTATATTTATTATATATGAATGCATGCCTCTCCATACTTCTTCATCAATTTCCGTCCACATCTAGTACCCCCCCCCCCTTGCACTATTGATGCCATGCACTTGTAGCATGTGTTAAAAAAAGATATATTTTATATGTTAATATTTATATACTTTTATTAAATAAAATCCTATTTTAACTTTTATGTTTATACACATAAGTATGCAAATATGTACATGCTTATATACATGTACACACCATGTTTAAAATGGTTTATATTGTGTGCATGTGTGTTTACAATAGTGTGATGACATTTTAAATAACTTTTAACAAATGAAAATCAATATTTCAGAAAATAATTTCCAAATCATATTTTCTATTTCTCTATGAACTATATATATTGGTAAACAAATTTTGAAAACAATTTTATCATCATTAATTATTATTTAAAATAGTTTATTTGTTATTTAAAATCCATCTATTAATTATTTAAAAATATAATAAAATATTCATTTAAATAGCGGTTAAATTCTGAGTCGTTACACTCTTCCCTCTTTAAAAGAATTTCGTCTTGAAATTAGCAAACAAGGAGATACTTCAAACTATGCAACAAGCTATATATTCATATCATAAAATACTACAAAGGCATACCCTAAGCATCCTAAGTAAACAAACATACACTATATATACACCCGATGACTAGCTATCCTAACAACAACTCAGGATAGGCTTCTTTCATACGTTCCATAGTCTGTCAAGTGTAGTTTCTTGGATCCTCACTCAATTGAATCTTGACTAGTCGCACCACCTTGTTACGCAACCTCTCTTCATCCTGATCCATAACACAAACTGAATGTCTAACCATGATCAGGTTCAGTTCTATTTCTTGTTCCTCTTGAACCGATGGCTCTACAATCAAAGATGGGTCATGAACATATTTTCTCAAATGAGGCATGTCGAATTCATAATGAACCACCGCCAATCTCTCTGGAGACTCAACCCTATAAGAAAGCGATCTGATCCTCTCAAGAATACGGAAAGGTCCAACATACCTTGGAGCTAAAATCCTCCTTTTCCAAATCTAACAACTTCTCTTATTGGTGAAATTTTACGAACACCAAGTCTCCAACCACAAATTCCAAATCTCTTTGCCTCTTATCAGCATAACCATTTTTGCGATTTTCGGCCTCCTTCATTCTTTTCTTAATCATTGCAACTTTCATATAGCCTCTCAGATCATGTTCGGTCCAAGAACTAATCTATCTCCTGTCTCAACCCAACATTCTGGTGACTTGCACGGTCTTTCATATAGGCCTTTATAAGGTTCCATCCCGATGCTTGCTTGGAAACTATTATTGTAGGAGAACTCAACTAAATCCAAATGTTCCTCCCATGATCCACTAAAATACAAAATACATGCTCTAAAGAGATCCTCTAAAATCTGATTCACTCAGTCACTCTATCTGTCTATTTGTAGACCTGTCAACGGATGTTTTCGGATGCGGATAGTGCCATATTTGCATCGCGTCCGAAATCATTTTCGGATATCGGATATCCACATCCGTGGATATGGGCGGATATCGGATAATTATCCTATCCGCTAACGGCTGGTAAATCAAGAATTATAAAAAGAAAATTTTAGTTTAACATAAATATTTTCAATCCCATTGATTGTAAAAGTGCTAAAAATTAACAAATATTATGATAATAAAAAGTTTCGAGCAGATAATAAGCATTAAATGCATATAATATAAACTACTAACTTAATAAAATAATAACAAATATCTTCCATTGCACTAAAATACATATAATTTATTTTATAACCTTGACAAATACCGAACGGATAATATTCAGATGCGGATGTCTTCGTATATGCATTCGCATCCGTTTATTCGGATATCGGATATTTATCCGCTTTTCGGATGCAGATGGATTTCGGATTTTTTTGGTATTCTTTGACAGCCCTATCTATTTAAGGGTGATATGCTATGCTTAAGCTCAACCTTGTTCCTAGAGTTTTTTGCAATGCCTCCCAAAGTTGACAAGTAAATATGGGGTCTTGATCACTTACGGTACTCATAAGAACTCCATGCAACCCGACTATCTCTCCTATAAAAATTTCAGCTAAAGAAGCATCAGTTCTTGTTGGTTTTACCAAAATAAATTGTGCGCTCTTCGTTAGCCGATCCACGATAGCTCATATTCCTTCATTTCCTTTCCTTGTTCTGGGTAAACCGTCGATAAAATCCAATGATATCATTTCCCATTTCCAATTAGGTATTTCTAAGGGTTGTAATAGTCTGGTTGTCTTTTGATGATCACGCTTGATTTGTTGACAGCACGAACACCTGCTAATAAAGATAGAGATATCTCTCTTCATTCCCTTTCGCCAAAACATCCGCTTCATATACCTATGCATCTTTGAGACACCTGGATGGATACTCAACTTAGAATGATGGCATTAGGACAAAACATCCCGCCTAAGACTCTTGACCTTCGATACACAGATCCATGCATTCATTGTTAAAACTCCTTGGTTATCAATCTTAATATCGGTACACTATCCCTCCTTAACCTTCCTGATGATCACCACTGAGCTTCTGTCCACTCTTTTCTTGCTCGCTATTCTTTCCAGGAGAGTTGGGTAACGTCCAAAAGAGTTAAAATGAAATTCTTTCTTAAGGCATCTGCTACCACATTAGCCTTCCTTGGCATATAAAGAATATCCAAGTCATAACCCACCAGAAACTCTAACCACCTCTGTTGCCTCAGGTTCGAATTCTTCGGAGTAAAATAATACTTTAGGGACTTATGATCTGTGAGAGCTTGAATTTTTCACCTAATTAAAGAGAGAAAATTTACTCCTGAAATCTCTAAAGATTAGAAAGAAATTGGAGGAATAAAAGAATCCTTACCCAATGTTTGCAACCAAATTGGTCGCAAACACACAAGAATAGGTTTGTGTAGAGACATAAATGAAGAAAACTAAATTAAAATAGAGGAATAAAGTAAAGTAACAAGCAAATCAAAAAAGAAATCAAGAACACCAGGATTTATAGTGGCTTGGCATCAATTGCCTACGTCCACTTTGAATATTCTCTTTATTGATTCATTGTTAACTTGATTACAGTAGCAAACAGCAAGAAGTAAGGAAGAAAGTTAATTACAATAAAGAACTATGTAACCAGTAGCATAAAGACCCTCAGAATGACCCCCTTAGGCCAGTATTTATAGGTGAAGGCGACCACCAATCTCTCTAAAGCTTCGGTTGCAGGACCGCCTTACTCATATGGGCCTACCATAGGGGTCACTAGGGCCAAATCCTAATGAATAGGGATCGGTACCGACCCCTTCATTGGTTGATAGGGGGCAGTGATCCCTATGATAGTTTCTTTATGTATAGATATGATGGATTTCCAACTATCATGTTGATTAGATATGTGGAGCTCATGCTTTTGCTTAATCTTTGGTTTAGATCCATTTGCAAGTCACTTTCTGCCAAACCCTCCTTATTAGATCATACTGATCCATGCTTATTCACGCTTATCCCTTGGACTTCATTATATAATGTCGATCCCTTTTATTCCTCAAGGCTATGCTGATCCATCTGGTGACCTAACATGTTGATCCACCTGATGACCTAATATGGCAATCCCTCTTATTCCATTACACTATCCTGATCCCTCTTGCTCCATAGGACTATGCTGATCCCTCTTTCCTATCCGCTTATACTGATCCATACACCTCAATTTGCACCGATCCCTCCTTTACACTAACCATGCATATCCCTCACATAACCAACTATACCGATCCATAGGGCTCTACCACGCCATGTTGATCCCTTGTTAATCCAAGCTATTTTCCATATTTCTAGCATCCTGCATCATCTATCTACCAACTCCGTTCAATCATGGCTTCATATACCCATTTGAACTCTACTTCCGGGTCCTATAGCCATTGCTTTGTGATCATTCTTCTCGACAACAGTCGAATCTGTCTTGCACAATCAATCCAATATAGTCGGGTCAGGATACCGGGTAACACTTGCCTCCAAAGTATGTCTCGTGAGTTACATGATGTGCTTTGAATCAAAACAAGTCTGAATTGCCAGAATCAAGTCTATCTAGCTCCTCGACTATGCTATTCTTTTGTAGAATCATTTTCCAAGGCATTGAATTCTCTATTGATCGCTACGACGCTTGGTCTACTTCCAATAATATAAGTCCAATGTTGTATTCCGTCAGCATATACAAATCAGGTCATGCTCGACTTATAAGCCTTTTATTATCTGATCCAGCCTCGAACTTGAAATTTTCTGGTTTGATTGCAATATCTGTTGATTTCAAAAAGTTAAACTTGTAAACCATTCCCGTGCATATTCATATACGCGTTTCTTTCGTTGGCTCCCGGAGGTGTTCGAACGTTCACAGGTCGTTGCCAATTTCTATAATACTTTTTATGTTTATTTTATAACCAAGATTTTACGATCATTCATCATTCATTTTTTTACACATAGGGATCAGCATTCGACATGCAGATCCATTGCTAAGGTTACGCAAATAGGGATCAAAATGTTCCAATGCCGAGCCCTCTCGATACCCTTGACTCGCTCAACCTTTGTGGCTGATTCCTCCTCCATACACACACACCTATATATATACACACACACATGAACCTTCTCCATTTCTATCTTCACTTTTTATTTTCCACTTGCCTTTGCATACATCTTCCTTTCCAAAGCCAGGATATTATAGAACTTCCTTAACGAACGAAAGCTTTCCAAACCTAGACCTTAAATCCAAACACGATATTGATGTGCACGTAAAAGTGCATATTTTTACTTCAATATTTAATCTAATTTTATTTAAATAAATGTCGTAATTGGGTTTAAAAACATGTTTAGAACCAATTTCAAAGAAATTTCAAGTCATCATTCATGCATCTACATGGGGGTAAAATGGTAATTTTGTATGATTTAATTTGAGGAAATTCACTTGCACATTTTATTTTGTTTGTAGGAATTTGGATGGAAAATGGAAGAGGCTTCATGTATATATGAATGCACAAAGGTTGGAAGACAAAGGAATGAAGAAATAAATGAATTCATGCAACATGGAGGACCCACTTACCCACTAACCATGAACTACAATTAAGAGCTAATGCACATGTTAGTGGGGATTAAAGCCACATGCAAATTTAATGGAGGAGTAATCTCATGCTAATGATTACTTGGAGGTTACATTTCCTAAACGGCATTTTGGGTAGCTTCCTAAAATATGGATTAGGGTTTTAGGCATGTATAAATAACCCTCTTATGTTCATGTATTGGAGTTTTTAGTTTTTACATTATCTTATCATATTATGCAAGTTGTAGCAACAAACTAATGAGAAATAAAATGACTTCCTAAGACTCTTCTTCTTCTTTGTTCATATATGCTTTTATTTTATTTTATGCACTTTTTAATTTACGTGCTCTCTTTCCTTTTATGTTAGTAGATTAGATTTTCATTTATGCACTTAGTTTAGTTTTACTTTTATGCAAGTAGTTAGTTCTTTCTATTTTCATTATCTTGCACTTTCCTTTTTATTATATGTTGAAATTTAGATGTGTTGAAATGATAACACAAATGGGAAGCTAAAACCCTTCAATTTAGGGGCAATGAAGCTCTCTTAAATCATGTACATTCAATATATTTTCTAGCTTATGATCTCTCTTTTTTGTGCTTAATGACATGTTGATGATTATATGGTTTTGTGTTTAATGTTGAGTTTGATAGCCTATGTTGTTCAAAACAAATGGGCTATACTTAGTCATATGAATCACTAATTACCTCTTCATCTACATATGATTATGGTAATGAAAATATGATTAGAATCAAAATTTGATGGTTTATATTACTAATTAAATAGTAAATAAGCCATGCTTAAAATAGATTCTACTTTTAATTTCATGTCATTTTCAATAAATTTAGTAAGTGGGTTAGAGGGTGCATTAGAGTTTAATGGTTTAAGTGCGTTTAGAATTAGGCCATGCTTATGATAAATGCATCAATTAATTCACAAATGAAAAAAGGAAAGAAAAGATCATAACTTATGAATATTGATTTATATGATCAAGAGAGTGGATTTGTCTCTAAATTGCCTCTTAATGTCACATTTTTATTCACTTGGTTTAGTTAGTTTTACATTTTCCTTAGCTTAAAAAAATCTCAAGATTTGGTTTGGTTTGATCGAGTAAGATTAAAAGTTAATTCAATTTCCTACAAATCGACCAGTATTCGCATACGTACTACAATTGTACGTCGTGTGCTTGCGATTTATAACGATACAATTTTTCGACGCTTTTCTAACCGATAGAAAATTCGTCGTCTAACAAGTTTTTGGTGCCTTTACCGGGGAAATATTCTGCATATTGTTTGATTTTATTGTGTGCTCATATTGTGCATTGATTTTCATTTAAAAAAAATATTTTGTGTTGTGTGTTTGTTTTGTGATTTGTGCTTCCATTTGATTTCTGTGCTTGTTGTTTTTGTATTTGCATTTGCATTTCTATTTAAAAACAATATTGTTAAGCATTGTTATGTTCAATTTGTTTTGCTTTGTTTTCATTTATTTTGACTTAAGTAGTGTTTGTTTTTTTTTTCTTCTCATTTTCACTCTCTATGTAAAATAAAGTACACACAATTTTAGAAGAAATATATTTTATTATTTTCATTACATTTACATTTTCTGTTTTGATTTTACAATTTTACATTTGCATTTACATTTTTCTACAATGATGCTTTAAACTTCAATCCTTCACTGTCTTCACATTTCCAGCCATCATTCATTTCTCTGTTTGCGAACAACATTCCCTTGCCTACCACCTCTGCCCACATACCAAAGCTTCATATCACAACCAACGACCTTCAACCTTCAAACCACCATTCAACTGCTCTTTTGCTACAACCTTACTGACCGAACCTTACTGCTATAACCTTACTGCTCTGTTGTTGCTATCACACTTCAACTTCACTGACCAAACCATCGTTCAACTACCACCATTCTCCCATAAAACAAGAAACATATCACCACTCCATATATTTCATATATTTTCTCTGTACATTTCATATATTCTCTATTTTTTCTTATTACAACTGCCATACTTCACTGCTCCTTGTTGAAACTGTACGTATCACCATATCCCTATTTTCCAATTGTGTACAAAAGCCTCCTCAAACAATCCCATTCTTATTGCCAACTCCTAACTGTTCCATTTTCAGTTCACCTACACCAAAAAATGTTAACTTCATCCACTTCTGCTGCTCTTCCTGCCATTAACCCCTGCCTTCAACTCACTAGCCACTGCCATTCCATTTGCCTCTGTCTACCACATCCCTGAACCATCGCAACATATTAATACTCCTTTGCACTAAACATACTGTCACATACATTGATCACCTCCTCAAAACTACATCACATACACATCATCCCACTTGCACCACTTCTCTGTCCATACAAAACTTCACTCAGACCACAAACTGCTGCATACTACTCCATTCATCACCATCACCCCAGCCTACCCAAAAACAACCTACAATGTTGGCCCTGCTACAAACATCAACCATCTTATATACCACCTCCTTGCTGCACTACCAAACATCATTCACTGCCTACATCAACTTTTGTGCACTAAACTGCAACATCCTCCATCACCTTAACCTTTGCAACCGCATCCCTCTTCCTTGCTTCAGCACCTAAACTGAACACTACCCTTGCCATCCATAAACATCTATTGCATCATTGTAGTTTAATCCAACAATTCATACAAACTCACCGTTCTTCATTAACTGCTCATCCACTAAACCTCTATTGCCATCCATATGCTCATCAACTAAAATCACCTTGCTTCATACAAACTCCTTCATCCAACCAACAATTCAAAAAAATGTCAACTGCTGCATTCATACAAACAAGCAGCCTCATCTCTTCACTGCCCATCTTCCACAACTCATTTTCCCAATAACACTACAACATTCCCCTTCCTCTGCTTGGACCACCATTGCCAGCACCTTCCTTACTTCTTAACTACATCACACCCCTAACTCCTACTGCTCCAGTCAAGCAACCACACTCCTACTGCAACAACCAAAACTGCACTTCATCTTCCATTACACATCACACCCAAGTTCCTCAAACCAACAACACTAAAACTTTTAACCATTCCTTCTTCACTTCACCAGCCATCCATTGTCCACCTCTACAACTTGAACATCAAAGCAATCTCCACGCAACCTCACACTCCATCAAACATCGCACTCCACAACCAATTCTAATCTTCCACCTGAAATCAACACAATCGCAACCCAACCCAATAGCCACCCAAATCTATCCAAACGTCTCAAACTCCGCTACATTTAATCGCCCTTAAATCAGCATTGCAACCTCCAATCACCTCACCTTAGCAATCACATTCGCAAAATCATGATTCCCTGAACACGATTACGAAACCATAATTCGAGCCTAAATTTGCTCTCATTTCTACGTGGGTTTTAAAAAGGAAAAAAAGAAAAAAAAAAGGAAAAGAGTGCGTTGCCAATTACAGAGAGAATGAATTAAACTTGTTTTGGTTTTGTGCTGTCCTTTGGTTCCTACAAAAAATTAATTCATTACGGGCTAGTGGGCTTTGCTTGTGGGCTGCGGGTTTGAGTTTGTAAATTCTTTTGTTTGAAAAGTTTTCATCATTTATAAAGAAAATATATATTTTCTTTAGCTTTCACTTGGAAAAACGATAAAAAAAATTAATTTATTTTCATTAAATCCGTATATAAATATATTTGTTTTTAACTTTTCAAGTTGTAAATTACAGGTTGCAAAAGCAGAAAATCGCAAGTAAAGAAATTGCTTCTATAAACTGCTTTACTCGATTGCCGAAAAATTGCTTTGCTTGGTTATAAAAAAAATATTTTGCTGCTTAAAATGAATTGCTAATAACTCTACATGCTTTGGTATCGTGCCCTTATCCCTTGTTGTTATTTTCATTGCATTATTGGTTACTTACATTTTAAAAATAATTTGAAAAAAAATCCATTCGTTGTTGCATTGTTAAAATCATGTTTAATTTCAATTTTGCATTCATCTCATCTTATTTACTTTTTTAAATGCAATACCTAAATCCACATAAGGTAGAGGATTTCATCACCCCTTCCTTAGACTACAAATTTCATTTCATACTAGAATTTGCTAATAATAACGGTTAGACTTTAGAGTTAAGGGAATCACGAGCGCACCTAGGGCTTAATTGTATCTTGATAGGTTGTCTTCTTTTGACAATTTATATTCTTGGTGCTAGGGCTAAAGTAGAGCAATAATCAGTTAAAAATATTACGTTGATTCGTAAATATTATAGTGATTGTTCCTCTGAAGGTACTTAAACCTTCGATTGCATTGCTACGGTGATTCGTGGTGCACCGATAACTCTTGTCTGTTGTCTGGCCAAGAACTATCTTGTTAGATTAAGACAAAGTGTGATTATACAATTTTGGGTTAGGAGCTACTAAGGACAGAAATTTGAAATTAAGTCCTTGCATTCATTTAGCTGCATTAGTTCATGCTTATTTTAAAAAAAATCCAAAACTAAAAAAATTATACATTTAACTTAACTTAGTTCTTTTTAAATCTTATCCTTTGAAAATTTTCAATCAAAATCAAAAATCCAAAAAAAAGGTTTTACCTGAGTTATTTTTTTTAGGAAAACAGAAATCCAAAAATATATAATCTTTTCAAAAACAAAACAAAAACTAAAAACAAGAGCAAAAATATAAAAAGGAATTTTTTTCTGAAAATCCAAAAAAACAAAACAAAACAAAAATCAATCTTCCTTTTGAAAAATAAATCCTTTTTGGTAAATATTTTCCCCTTTAAAAAAGATATAAAAAAGCATAATTTAACTTCATTTCACCTTCTAAAACTTGCTTCTTTCTCTTAAACCCAATTCTCGCTTCTTTCTCTTCTCGACTTTTTCTTGTATATGAGTACTTAGACTCGTGACACAACAACAAATAGTTGGACTCGCTACACAACAACTAATCATTTAACTTGAACAAATGATCCTACTACAATGACAAAACGAAAATTCCCCTCGATCTCTCATGGATAGAATCTTTCCCGATAGAGTTTATCTTGCATCAGGCTACCCTTCCCAACAAGTAATCATTTTGAAATTCATTCCAATCATATTCCCATGCTCCCAAAAATTTGGCAATTTTGAACATGATGACCCATCCATTTTTCGAACAAGTTTGCGCAACCATGAAACTCCAACAGCTTTCTGATGACAGAATCAAACTTTGATTAATTCCTTTCGCTCTTACTGATTACGCTGAAAAATGGTTGTATAGCTTTCCATTAAATTCGATCAAAACTTGGGAAGAATTCGTTAAAGTTTTCTTAAAAAAGTTCTACCCCTTGGAAAAAACAACAAAAATCCAAAACGAAATCATAAATTTTCATCAATTCAGGGGAGAACAATTTGGAAAATATTTTGAAAGATTTAAAGAGCTTTTGCTAAAATGTCCACACCATAATTTCAAGAAATGGACCCTTTGCCAAATCTTGTACAATGGACTTGAAAAAAGCTCACGAACCATGCTTGAATCAATGTTCCAAGGAAACTTTCTCCCCCAACATCATGATGATGCTTGGTAATTTCTTGAAAACTTGGCCGAAAGATCGTCCCAATGGGAACGTTCTAACAAAAAATCCATTTATTCGCGATAAAGTGGACACTCGATAGGATCATCTTTGGCTTTGGATGTTAAAATTGATGCGATTTTTAATAAATTCAACAACGTTTTCTCATCCAACCAAATGAACCAAGCTTCCCAACTCATGTGTTATAAATGTAACGATCCAAATCATATAGCCGATCAATGCCCTAATTCTGTCGAACAACTCAATGCTTTCAATAAGGTTAAGAATGACCCATTTTCTCAAACGTAGGATCTTGGTTGGAGAAATTATCCAAACTTTTCTTAGAACCAAAACAATTCCAACATGAATTTAGTTCATCCCAATTTTCAAGCATTTTCGAATAATGCTTCGAATTCTCTCTTTCAACCTAATCATTTTCAACAAAATTTTGCGGTTCTGTCTCAAAATCAACCGCAACAATCATTTTCTCTCCAAGATGATAAATGATTAAGTTCACTTGAGAAAAGTCTTGAAATGTTGGCTAAAGCAACCACTCAAAGCCTCCAATCAAATAACAATTTACAAAATTTGTTAACCTCATACATGTAGAATATGAGTCAATCAATTGCTAAACTTAAAATACAAATGAGTCAATTAGACACGTCTATAAGTGAACGTGAATGAGGCACATTCCCAAGTCAGCCGGTTCCAAAACCCAGAAATAAAAGCATGAATTCAAATCAAGCCCATGTTGTTCAAGATAGCAACGTAAACCAAATGAATACTATCATGACTTTACGTTCCGATAAAAAAATCTATAATCAAGTCGTTAATCAAAACGATTTACCGGAAACCTTTCTCGACACTTCAAAAACAACAAGAGACTCTGAACAAAACGGTGGAGCCAGTCATCGAATCAAATGTCAATCCAAATTCTTCTTCTACTCAAGTAGACCCACCTACTAAGTATCGTGTTCCATTTCTACATCGCCTTCGACCCAAGAAACACTCTGAACAAATGGAAAAGATGTTGGAAATTTTTTAACAAGTCAAAGTTAACATCCTGCTTCTTGACATCGTTTAACAGGTCCTAACTTACGCTAAGTTTCTCAATGACTTGTATACCAAAAAATGACACACTCATATACCCAAGAAAGTTTTCTTAGCCGCCGGACTTAGCGAAGTCATGTCCCAATCAATTCTCGTCAAATACAAAGGTCGTAGATGTCCGACGATCTCATGCACGATAGGAGACAAAACGATTAACAAGTGCTTACTCGATTTGGGTGCCAGTGTCAATTTGATTCCTTATTCAGTTTACCAAAAAATTGGCTTGGGTGAACTAAAACTGACAAAAGTAACTCTTTAATTTGTCGATCGTTCGACAAAGAAATCCATGGGAGAAACTGAGGATGTACAAATCAAAATTGGTCAATTCATATTCCTCATCGATTTCATCATTTTGGAGACTCAACTAATGAACAATATGATGAGTCAAATACCATTAGTTTTAGGCCGACCTTTCTTAGCCATTCAAATGCTCTAATCAATTATCGAAATGGTTCGATGAAAATTTCTTTTGGAAATCTGAACATCTTCAATCTAGAAAATCAATCTAATGAACCACATGACCAAATGTTGGAAGTTAGCTTCATTCAAGAAAATTTGGATAACGAAACAGTTGACTTAAACCATGAAGGCGACACCATATGAACAACTGTTTCAAAATGAGCCTAACAAAATTGAAATTGTGCTTCCATTTAAACCCCTTCCAATTGAGTCTGAATCTCAACCTAATTCTTTGATTGTGCAGCCCCCGAGGTTGGACCTTAAACCCCTTACCGATCACCTTAAGTACGCATACTTAGGTGACAATGAAAATTTTCCCGTAATAATCTCTTCAACTCTCTCTTGATCAAGAAACATCCTTACTTTTAATTCTGTCGAAAAACAAAGAAGCACTTGGATGGTCTATAACAACTCGAAAAATTAGAGTAATAATAACCAATTAACAAATTAACTGAATAATAAAATAGGGTTTGGAAATTGTTAGAATTGAGCCACGGGAGTTATTCTATTAGGTCCATGGCAATTTTTTAAGAAATTTTCTTATATAACTTGTTGAAATCCGAGCTAGTATGGAGAAGTTACGAGAGAAGAAAGAAATCAGAATTATAATTAAACAACGAAAAAAAATAAGACCTATAGGGGTCGACCCTTGCTAGGGTCGGGTCGACCTATAGGTCGACATGCAAATAGCATAGGTCAACTCGCGCCTTTCCTGGAAGATTTTTCGTCCAGGTACGAGCCGAAGAGTGTAAAATTGATTTTTTGTGAAATTCTGTGTGTTCGTACCTTCGTCCGATGGTTCTTAGTGAGCCTATGACGTGGTTGCACCAGATTAAATCTTCAAATCCAACTGCCCGAGATCCCTAAGTTGCACTATAAATAGAACCCTAGGCCTAGATATTTTTCTCATTCATATTTCTCCCAATTAGGTTCATTGCCTGAGGCTGAACCCTAAATAGAAAATTTTTCTAGGGAGGAGATCTTTTTAATACAAATATTTTACACCCTAAAAGTAGATTCAAAAAGGCCCAGGTTTAGTGCTAAGGACCACATGTGAGTGTTTTGTAATTATTTTAGATTTGTAAGCAATTTAAAATAATAGGGTTCTCAATAGTTGTCGTTTTTCTACAATTTTGAGGCATTTTTTATGTAAGTTTATTTACAATCAGTTTTTAAGTAAATTTCAGAAGTTCTTTTCAGTCTATTTTTATTCGACTATTTTATTCAGTTATTTGTAGTTATTTACAGTTATTTACAGTTATTTACATATGTTTTAAGTTGGAATTAAGCCTGTAAATGTTAGTTTTTTTATACAGATTTAATCCTTTTTTACGTGAATAAAATATTGAAAAGAGAAGAATTCACAAATATGGATTAAAATAGAAAAACACTAAATTTACAGAAATCGGATGTAAAATGAGAAAAACTTAAATAAAATAGAGACGCACTAAAATAGGCAAATTTGACATATTTGCAAGCATGATTATAACAAGTGGTTATAACTAAAAGGAGAGAAAATAGAAGAGTAACAGTTGCAAGAACAATTATAACACATATGTTATAATTAGAAAGAAAGAAATAACAGAAGGGGCTTAATTTAAAACTTAGATCTTGGATTAAGTTAGTACGCAAATATAGCAGTAGTGGCCCGTACCGGCAGCATTCCCTTTCAGGTCTAGGACTGATGGTCTCACACATGGGTGAGGCTGGGCACGTTTATGCTGATTAGGGTAAATAAGTGGCCAATAGATAGAGGCTCAAATTTGAGGATTTTGGCAAGGGGCACAAAGTTAGAAGATTTTTTTGTTAAGACCAGTACCGCCAGCAATTCCCTTTCAGGTCGAGGACTGATGGTCTCACACGTGGGTGAGGCTGGGAACGCTTATGCTGATTAGGGTAAATAAAGGGTCAAATAGGTGGCGACAGTTAGTGTGTACCGGCGATGACCGAGCATGCGACATCGATTAGAGTAAATAATTCGCTACTGCGTCCTAAGCTCTAAGAGGTGTCTTTTGCTGTAGGACCAAAAGGATTGGCTCACAGTGGCACAACAGAGATAGGAAAGGCCAATCAATGGGTAAGATTAGGATTTTAGCCTAATCAAGTTAGCAGTTGAGATAGGATTAGGGTTTCAGCTTAATCACAGTAGTTTAAGACAAGTGCAAACAATCAAAGCAAAACAGTCAAACAGAATCAAAATAGTATTTCATGCGAGTTTTATCTTTTCTGTATCTTCCTTTCATGCTAGAACTATTGCTTAGTCTATTATCTTTATCTTGCTTAGAAACACCAGTAATTACTTCCACTCACCAGACTTATTGTCTGACCCACTCCCTATCTTTCCTCTTTCCCCCAATAGGCCAGCAGAGTTGAGGATAGTTGATTTTGGTTGCTCGGATATTCATTTCCAGAGTTTCCTCATTTCAGATGTATTCTTCTGCTTTTCATCTTTTTCATTTGCCTTATGATGGATTGGCACTTGTGAGAGGAATTACTATTGTTACTTTTGTACTTTGATTATGTGAGACTGAGATGTATTTTCATGAGACATGAGAGATTTGAGTTTTTGACGTTTATGACTTATATTGAAATGAAGTTTAATTCTGAATGATAAGTTATTATTTAAATGTTTTCCGCTGTTTTTACTTATTTGTCTTATGGATCTTAGTCTCTGTGATGCTTTAGCCATACCTATAACGCACCACATACTTTGGTGTGCCCTTTTTGGTAATACTAAGCGGTGTGGGGTGTTTCATTTGGTATTAGAGCCTAAGGTCACAGGATTCCAAAAAACTTGTTTTAAAAGTAAAGTATTTTTTTAAAAGGTAATATATCTTCAAACTAGAAGTATTTTTCAGAAAGAAACTCTTATTATAGAAATAGTTTTCAAGTATAAGAGAGTTTTTATAAAAATCCCTCAAAGTCCAGTTCAACCTTCTTTCGATTTATTCGAGCCAAAATTTTCTTTTCTTTGCATAGTATGGTGGATGCCTCAACTCTTCCTGAGGGTGTCCAAGTCCCTGGCTGGTTCTGTAGATACCTCCAAGCTACGGCGCCAGAGGTGCAAGGGCAAATGCCTAATGCAGCACCGGTGGGTGGAGGTCCCGTTAATCCACCTGCAGTAGCCAATTTTTCTAAGCTATGCAAGGACTTCGCTATTCTAGGAGGCAAGACGATTTCTGGCACGGAGGATTTTGTAGAGGCATGAACTTGTTTGAGGAATACGGATCGGATATTTGGGCTGTTAGGGTTGGAGGACTGATAGAGAGTCCAGCTTGGATCTTGGCAGCTGAAGGGAGAGGCTTCTTACTAGTGGGAGATTGTAGAGATGGAGGGTAGAGACATTGGTTGGGTTGTATTTCAGGAAAGGTTTAAGAGAAAGTTCTTTTCGCAAGTCGAGGAAAGCATGCAGTTGGAGAAGTTCATTAGTCTGAAGCAGGGGAGTCTTTCGGTGAAACAGTATATAAATCAGTTTAATGAGTTATCGAGGTTCGGAATGGAGATTGTTAATACACCGCATAAGAAGGCCACCAAGTTTGCTAAGGATTTGAACTAGCCCCTCCAAGGGCTGGCATTGACACATGTACCTATGGGAGCGACATATGAGTCACTTTTGGAAATGGCTCTCATATCAGATGTTGCTAAGGAAGAAGAGGTTAAGCGGGTTCCTAAATCAGAAAACTCTAAGAAGTAGTGGTGGAAGAATAAGAAGGATAAGGACAAGAAAAAAGGAGGAGGACCTCAAAAGGGACAAATCAAGAAGGGCGAGAAATGTCATAGTTGTGGATTAGTTGGGCATTACTCAAAGGACTGTAAGAAGGACACGATGAAGGGGAGGTGTTACAGTTTTGGGCAGCCTGGACACCTTAGTAGAGCTTGTCTTCAGAGGATAGGGCAGAGAGCATGCGCACCTACGGTGCAAGTACAGGATTTGGATGCAGCACCTTCTAGTAGTAGACCGGATCGAGGTAGGAAAGTCTCTGTAGAAGGATTGATCTTTATTTCAGATTTTCCTATTTGGACTCTTTTTGACTCTGGAGCATCGCATTCTTTCATTTCTAGTTCCTTGGTTAATTGTTTGCACTTATATATTTCTCTAGTTATAGACCCTATAGTTGTTTCAAACCCCACAGGAGGATCGGCACATTTATCCATGATTTGTAGGGGTTTAAATATTTTTATACTAGGTGTATAGCTTGATTATAATGCCTATGTACTGGGATTTTCAGGATATAGGATGATTTTGGGGATGGACTGGTTATCCACTTATGGTGCGATATTGACTGCGAGAGGAGAATCGTCAAGCTAGGGACATGTAACGGACGGACTCTCGAGGTTTCTTGCGACCTGTAGGGGTCAGTCATGTTGAGCTTCCTTTATTCCCTTGATTCATCACTAGGAGAGTTAGATTCAAATCCGGTTGTTAGAGATTTCCCAGAATTTTTTGAGGTGGTTAGGGGGTTACCCCTTAAGAGAGAGATCGACTTTAGGATCTATCTGAATGACATTGCTAAGCCAGTGGAATTGCCCGTGAGACATATGGCTCATAGGGAGAGGAAGGAGTTAAGTAAGCAGATTGGTGAGCTATTGGAGAAAGGCTTTATCAAACGGAGCATATCTGAGTGGGGGGTGCCAATCGTCTTTGCTATAAAGGCGGATGGTTCCCTTCGACTTCAATAGAAAGTTGAATAAGCTCACGAAGAAGAAACGTTACCCACTTCCTAGGATAGACGATCTTTTCAATCAGTTGGTTGGCTCTTCAGTATTTTCTCATCTTGACTTAGCCATTGGATTTCATTAGCTTAGGGTCGCTGACGATAACATCGATAAGACAGCATTTAGGACACCCGATGGATTCTTTGAGTGGTTGGTTATGTCGTTTGGGCTGACCAATGCCCCAACCTATTTTGTAGATTTGATGAGCCGTGTTTTTCAAGATGTCCTAAATAAGTTCATTGTAGTGTTTGTGGATGACATTCTGGTGTTTTCCAAGAGTATGGAAGAGCATGCTATTCATCTTGAGGAGATCCTTCATACACTTCGTGTTCATCAGTTGAAAGCAAAATTTTCGAAGTGTCACTTTTGGCATGAGGAGGTGCATTTCTTGGGGTATGTAGTCTCAAGAGAGGGTCTAGCCGTGGATCCCACTAAGGTAGCAGCGGTACAGGATTGGAAGGCCCCCAAGAACGCTACCGAAGTTAGAAGCTTCCTAGGTTTGGTTGGTTATTATAGGATGTTTATCAGAGATTTTGATAAGATTTCAGCACCGCTTACTCGCCTCACTAAGAAGAATGCGGCATTCGTGTGGGACGTGGATTGTGAGGATTCCTTCACGATGCTAAAGAGGGCCCTTACTAGTGCACCCGTGTTAGTTTTACTTGACGGAGCTAAGCCTTTTACAGTATACACTGATGCATGTGGGACTGGCCTTGGGGCAGTATTGATGCAAGAGGGGAGGGTAGTATGCTATGGAAGTAGACAATTGAGAACTCATGAGAAGAACTACCCTACCCATGATTTGGAGCTGGCTGCTATTGTTTTCACGATCAAGTCTTGGAGACATTACTTGCTAGGAGGGAGGTTCGAGCTTTTCACTGACCATAAATTATTGAATTACATGTTCTCACAAAAGGATTTAAACTTGAGGTTAAGCCTACCCTCATAGATCAGATTGGCTCAAGGCAGCGAGAGGATTTAGAGCTTGTGGATATTCTGGATAGGATTAGCAGAGGAGAGGTCTCTAGACATCTTCAACGCTATTCTATCGATAGTAAAAGGTAGCTAAGGAGAGATGGAAGACTTTGTGTTCCTCGCATTGGTGATTTGATGAGTGCAGTTCTAGCAGAAGCAACAAATTCTCGGATGACTATACATCCGGGTGGTGATAAGATGTAGAGGGACATAAAGAGAGTGTTTTATTGGAGTGGCATGAAGAAGGATGTAGCAGAGTTTATGGCGCAGTGTCTTGTGTGCCAAAGGGTTATGGCGGAGCAGTAGAGGCCTGGCGGATTGCTTCAACCATTGTATGTACCCGAATGGAAGTGTGGTAGTGTTTCGATGGACTTCATAGATAGTTTACCCCGATCTATGAAGGGGAATACCAGTATTTGGGTGATTGTAGATTGTTTGACTAAGAGTGCCCACTTCATTCCAGTCAAGAGGAAGAGGACAGCACCTTATTTGGCATCCATATACATTCGTGAGATAGTCCGACTTCATGGAGTTCCCTCTGGCATATTAAGCGACAGAGACCCTATCTTTAATAGCCAATTTTGGAGGAGCTTGCAAGAGGCTTTAATGGTACAACTTAGATTGAGTACGGCCTATCACCCTCAAATGGATGGCCAAACGAAGAGAGTTAATAGAGTTCTTGAGGATTTGTCGAGGATGTGCATTCTTGATTTTGGAGGGACTTAGGAGGAGCACCTTTCTTTAGTGGAATTCGCTTATAACAATAGTTTTCAGGCTAGCATTGGGATGGCTCCTTTTGAAGCCCTTTATGGAAGACGTTGCAAGTCGCCTTCGTGTTGGTTGGAGTCTACAGAAAGATTGCTACTTGGTCCCGACATGGTTAGTGAGACTTCGGAAATGATTGATTTGATTAGAAGAAGAATGAAGATGGCCCAAGATAGACAGAAATCCTATGCAGATAAGAGGAGAAGGAATATTGAATTCGAGGTATTAGATTTGGTTTTCATTAAGGTATCTTTGCTAAGGAAGGTAGTGAGGTTTGGATCAAGTAGGAAACTTGCTCCTAGATTTGTAGGACCGTTCCGCATTATGGAAAGGGTAGGGAAGATGGCGTATCGGATAAAGCTACCAGAAAGGCTCGCGGGAGTTCATGATTTTTTTCATGTTTCGCACTTGAGAAAGTGCTTACATGATTCAACAGAGGTAGTGGAACCTAGCCAACGTGAGGAAGTTGAGGTGGAGAGAGAAGCATAGGTTCATCGCATTCCTACCAAGATCGTTGGACATGATATCAAGAAGCTTAGGAATAAGGAAGTCCCTTTGGTTAAGGTGCAGTGGGGAGATAGTATTAACGACGCTACGTGGGAGGCTGAGGAGAAAATACGTACCTCTTATCCGCACCTCTTCGATGGTACGTCTTGAAATTCCTATTTCCATCTTTAGTTTTGAATAGGTTCTTTCCTTTAGTATTCTTTGGGAAGGTAGATTTTAGGATTTAACCTATGGATGGTAGAACTGAATGTAAACATGTTACTAGAACATGTTATGTATGTTGGGCGCTAGTGGTTGCAAGTGTTTGCTAATGGATGCTAATGGATGCATATACACACACTAGGAACTATTATCTCTTAGAGATCGGCCTAACTAGGTCACTAAAGCATATGCATATGGATGTGTGTGCACTTTCATTTTTATTTCATGGTTGCTATGAATGGGTGATTATTATATGGTCGTTGCATTGGATGATTATTGTAGCATGCATATAGAACAATCAGTTGTCATTACGGAATTTGCATTCATTTGGACACATGTCATGGACATAAGCACATAAAAAGGAGGTCGACTGAATCAGTAGACCACCTAATCTTTTGCATTAGTTAGGGACATTGACACTACACTATTGCATATATCATAAATTGCATTAAAAAGCTTAAGGACAATGGATGTAATGGATGATGGTTGAATATGTGGTTGTGGAATTTAGATGAAAATATTTATTTCATTCTTCTATCCTTGGAGATTTCGGGAGGGGGGGGAATCCATTAAGGAAGAGAGAATGTAACAACCCGAAAAATTAGATTAATAATAATTAATTAAAAAATTAATTGAATAATAAAATAGGGTTAGGAAATTATCAGAATTGAGCTATGGGAGTTGCACCATTGGGTCTATGGTAATGTTCTAAGCAATTTTCATATATAACTTGTTGAAATCTGAGCTAGTATGGAGAAGTTACAAGAGAAACAAGAAATCAGAATTATAATTAAACAATGAAAAAAAAGACCCATAGGGGCCGACCCTTGCTATGGTCAGGACGACCTATTGGTCGACCCGCAAATAGCTCAGGTTGACCCGCACCTTCCCTGGACAAATTTTCGTCCAGGTACGAGCCGAAGAGTGTAAAATTGATTTTTGTGAAATCCTGTGCGTTCGCAGCTGCATCCGATGGTTCCTAGTGAGCCTATGACGTGGTTGGACCAGATTAAATCTTCAAATCTAACGGCCTGAGATCCCTAGGCCATACTATAAATAGAACCCTAGGCCAAGCTATTTTTCTCATTCAGATTTTCTCCCAATTAGGTTCATTGCCTGAGGCTGAACCCTAAATAGAAAAAATTCTAGGGAGGAGATCTTTTTAATAAAAATATTTTGCACCCTAGAAATGGATCCAAGAAGGCCTAAGATTAGAGCTAAGGACCACAGGTGAGTGTTTTGTAATTATTTTAGATTTGTAAGCAATTTAAAATAATAGGGTTCTTAATAGTTGTAGTTTTTCTACAATTTTGAACAGTTTTTATGTAAGTTATTTACAATCAGTTTTTAATTCAGAAGTTCTTTTCAGTCTATTTTTATTCAGCTATTTTATTCAGTTATTTGCAGTTATTTACATATGTTTAAGGTTGGAATTTAGCCTGTAAATTTTAGTTTCTTCTAATGGAGATTTAATCCTTTTTGACGCAAATAAAATATTGAAAAGAGAAGAATTCACAAATATGGATTAAAATAGAAAAACATTAAATTTATTGAAATTAGGTGTAAAATGAGAAAAACTGAAATAAAATAGAGATGGACTGAAATAGGAAAATTTGAGATTTGCAAGCATGATTATAACAAGTGGTTATAATTAAAAAGAGAAAATGGAGGAGTAACAGTTGCAAGAATAATTATAACACATAGGTTATAATTAGATTGAAAGAATTAACAGAAGGGGCTTATTTTAAAACTTAGATCTTGGATTAAGTTAATAATAAAATATAGTAGTAGTGGCCCATACCAGCAGCATTCCCTTTCAGGTCAAGGATTGATGGTCTCACACGTGGGTGAGGCTGGGCACGCTTATGCTTATTAGGGTAAATAAGTGGCCAATAGATAGAGGCACAAATTTGGGGATTTGGGCAAGGGGCACAAAGTTAGAAGATTTGTTTGTTAGGACCAGTACCACAGCATTCCCTTTCAGGTCGAGGACTGATGGTCTCACACATGGGTGAGGCTGGGCACGCTTATGCTGATTAGGGTAAATAAAGGGTCAAATAGGGGGCAACAGTTAGTGTGTACCGCTGATAACAAGCGTGCAGCATCGATTAGGGTAATTAATTTGCTACTGTGTTCTTAGCGCTAAGAGGTTTCTTTTGCTGTGGGACCAACATGATTGGCTCATAGTGGCACTACAGAGATAGGAAAGGCCGATCAATGGGTAGGATTAGGTTTTCAGCCTAATCAAGTTAGCAGTTGAAATAGGATTAGCGTTTCAGCCTAATCACAGCAGTTTAAGACAAGTGCAAACAATCAAAGCAAAACAGTCAAACAGAATCGAAAACAGTATTTCATGCGAGTTTTATATTTTCTATATCTTCCTTTCACGCTAGAACTATTGCTTAGTCTATTATCTTTATCTTGCTTAGAAATGCTAGTAATTACTTCCAGTCACCAGACTTATTATCTAACTCACTCCTCTATCTTTCCTCTTTCCCCCAATAGGCCAGCAGAGTTGAGGATAGTTGATTCAGGTTGCTTGGAGATTCATTTCTGCGGTTTCCTCATTTCAGATGTATTCTTCTGATTTTCATCTTTTTCATTTGCCTTATGATGGATTGGCACTTGTGAGAGGGATTACTATTGTTACTTTAGTACTCTAATTATGTGAGACTGGGATGTATTTTCATGAGACATGAGACTTTTTGAGACATGTTATGTTTTTATGACTTATTTCGAAAAGAAGTTTAATTTTGAATGATAAGCTGTTATTTAAATGTTTTCCACTGTTTTTACTTATTTGTCTTGTGAATCTTAGTCTCTGTGATGCTTTAGCCATACCTATAATGCATCACGTCCTTTGCTGTGCCGTTTTTGGGAATACTAAAGGGTGTGGGGTGTTTCATGGTCGATCACCGACATAAAGGGAACTAGTCCCGCTCTTGTTCATCATCGCATCCATCTAATTGACGATGCCAAGCCTATTCATGACACACAACGAAGGCTTTACTCGAAAATGAAGGATGCGGTTCATGAAGAAATTCTTAAACTCCTTGATAACGGAATCATCGACCCAATCTTTGATAGTTCATGGGTTAGCCCAGTTCATGTCATGTCGAAAAATTTTGGACTTACTGTTATCAAAAACGATTCTATCGAACTCATTCCAACTCGTACTCAAACAGGTTGGCATGTTTTCATTGATTATCGAAAATTAAATGCTGCAACACGTAAAGATTACTTCCCTCTTCCTTTCATTGACCAAATGCTTAAACGTTTAGATGGCTATGAATTCTGTTGCTTCCTTGATGGTTATTCCAGCTATAATCAAATAGCAATCGCTCCCCAAGGTCGGAGAAAACAACTTTCATGTGTCCGTTAGGCACTTTTGCATATCGACGTATGTTACCTTTTGGCATTTGCAACGCTACTACTATATTTCAAAGATGCATGGTTAGCATCTTTTCTGACATGATTGAACGTTTTCTTGAAGTGTTTATGGATGATATTTCCATCATTGGAAACTCTTTCTCTTAGAGCTTACACAATCTTGAGTTGGTTCTTAAAAGATGCAAGGACAAACACTTAATGCTAAATTGGAAAAAATTCCACTTTATGGTCACTCAAGGCATAGTCCTTGGACATATCATTTCAAATAAACGCATTGAGATTGACAAGGAAAAACTCGATGTCATTGCAAATTTACCCATTCTCAAATCTATTTAAGACATTCGCTCTTTCCTAGGACACACTGGTTTTTATAGACGCTTTATAAAAGATTTCAATAAAAATTGCTCGACCTCTTACGACTCTTCTTGGAAAAGATGTTCCTTTAGATTTTAACTCTAATTGTATCTTCTTTCAAACGTCTTAAAAACGAACTTGTTTCTGCTTCTGTAATTTGCTTACCGAATTGGGATCTTCCATTTGAAATAATGTGTGACGCTTTGAACTTTTAGTTGGCGCTGTCTTAGGACAACGCATCAACAAGATCCTTCACGTTATCTACTATGCTAGTATGACTCTAAACAATGCTCAACCCAATCACATGACCACTAAAAAAGAACTCTAGCAGTTGTTCTTGCTATTGAAAATTTTTGACCTTATTTGATTGGCTCACACATTATTGTTTACACTGACCACTTCGCTCTAAGATATCTTTTCGCTAAAAAGGATGCTAAGTCTCGTTTAATCCGTTGGATCCTTTTACTTTAAGAATTTGACCTTATGATCAAAGACAAAAAAAAGATCTGATAATGTCATTGCTGATCATTTGTCACGTCTTCCAAATGCACCATCCTCTTTACTGATCAACGAGAACTTTCCTGATGAACAACTCCTTCCTATTTATGTCGATCCATGGTATGCTGACATAGTGAACTATTTAGTCACTAAGGAAACTCCTTCATTTTGGTCGAAACAAGATAAATTTAAATTTCTTTCCCAAGTCAAATACTTCTATTGGGATGATCCATAATTGTTTAAATACTGTTTCAACCAAATCATTCGATGTTACATTCCCGATTATGAAATCAAAAGTGTTCTTTCACTTTGTCATGACCAAGCATGTGGTGGTAACTTCGGTCTGAAGAAAACTATGGAAAAGGCGCTTCAATGTGGTTTTTACTGGCCTACGCATTTCAAAGATGCATTTAAGTTTTATAAAACATGTGATCGCTGCCAAATGCTAGGAAAATTTTCTCGATGAAATATGACATCTTTAAACCCCATTCCTACGATCAAAATCTTTGATGTTTGGGGTATTTATTTTTTGGGACCATTTCCCAATTCTTTCAAAAATCTGTACATTCTTCTTGTTGTTGATTATGTCTCCAAATGGGTTGAGACCATTCCATGTAAAATAAATGACCATAAAGTTGTTGTGAAGTTCATAAAATAAAACATCTTTTCGAGGTTTGGAACACCTCGCACAATAATAAGCGACAATGGAACCCATTCTATAATCATTCATTTGAAACTCTAATGAAGAAATATTCGATAACCTACAAGTTATCCACTCCGTATCATCCTCAAACTTGTGCCAAGTTGAAGTTTCAAATCGTCAAATCAAACAAATCTTGGAGAAAACAGTTAATAAGAATCATAAAGATTGGTCTAAAAAATTAACAGATGCACTTTGGGCTTATCGTACTGCTTTTAAAACTAACTTTGTTATGTCCCCATCTTGTTTAGTTTATGGGAAAGCATGCCATTTACCAGTTGAAATGGAACACAAAGCGTTGTAGGTAGTGAAGAACTTAAACTTTGACCTTGAAAAGGCCAGTGAAAACAGAAAATTGCAAATCAACGAATTAGAATAAATTAGGAACGACACGTATGAAATGAGAAAATTTACAAAGAAAGAACAAAAGTTTTTCATGACAAATCAATCCTAGGAAAAACGATTCACCAAACCAAAATGTTCTTTTGTATGACTCTAGAATTCATTTATTTCCTAGGAAATTAAAATCAAGATGGACAGGACCATACATTATACGAACTTTTTTCCACATGGTGCCATTGAAATACAAAACCCCAGGGATGGAACAGTTTTCAAAGTCAATGATCATCATTTGAAACCTTACTTTGAGTTGTCGTGTGATCGAGGGAGGAGCTTATGATTCTTCATGAGCCATACTACGTCTAGTAAGAAATGTTAACACTCTTTTGTAAATATATACATATTTTTCCCCATTACACTCATTATATCATGCATTGACTATGGAGACACAGTCAAAATTAAGTGTAGGGGGAGTCTCATGTTCATTTTTTATTTTTCATGGTTTATTTTTGCATTTGCTTTCCAAAACTTAAAATTCTAAAAAAATAAAAACAAAAAAATCTCAAAATAAATTTTCTTTTTTGCATTTTGATTTATTTTTTAAGAAACACTATAGGATAAGTATAGGATCTTAGTTATTAAATTGAAATTTCTGAAAATTTATTTGTCTCAACAAAAATAAAGATAAAGTTTGATTACAAGTAACGATGGTCTAACTATTATATAGGAAGGTTCACAGGTGTTAATTATGAAGTATATCCTAATTGAAATCTTTGTTTAATAAGTGGTTGATTTAAAGTAAAGGCGATAACATTTTTGATCTTCTAAGTTAAGTGGTGCTAAGATGATGTTGCAAAACTCTCTCTCCATATATAAAACAAATAAAAAACAAAAAAAATTGTATATATGTATATATTTTATAGACACCTATAGTCGATAGGTGTACACACTTGTGTGTGTACTCGTCACGCTCTATACTCTTCTCACGTAAGCCCGTAAGACAGTGCATGGACGACATATCTGGCCTCGGTTTTCTGAGTTACGTTTATGTATATAAAATTCATTCAGTAATAGTGCCTACAGTCAATTTAGTGTACACGCTTGTGTGTACATTCGCCATCCACAGTATTTCCCTCACCTAAGCCCGCAAGGCAGTGCATGGGTGGTATATCTAGCCTTAATTTTTTGAGTTAGGAAAATGTAAATATTGTTAGTATTAATAAAACTTTCAAACAAAGAGAGAGAGAGTAAGCAATTGAAATCCAAGCACTATTTTCACTAGTTTGATTTGACTTGTTATTCAAAAAAATAAAAATACCACTTCGAAAAACTTTGATAATCAACTAAGGATCCAATTCATAGTTGGACTATGTTATCAACCGAGACAACTAGCCAAACTAGAGTCTAATTGTCATGCTAACATAATTTTTATTGGAAGTTTTGAAGAGTACAAGGACTTAAATTTCTTGATAATGACCAGGACTTATGTATAACTTATCCGTGTTAATTTAAAAGTAAAAACTTCATTTTTGTATATTTTTAAAAACTTGCATTCATATCTTTGTAAATAAATTTTGCAATAAGGAATTTTTCATGTTGCATTTGGATTTTGTGGGTAGTATCTGCTGAAAATCGTCACGAGATTATCATCTATAATCTCAAAGCTAAGGTGAATAATTTCTGCAGTCCTAATTCTTTTAGTTTTCGGTTTTATGACTAGATCCAAAATGTTTTTGCTATATTTATGCCATGTTTGATATTTAAAGATATATATATATATATATATATGTTGTTAGTGAAATTATACATGTTCACACTTGTTTTTATGATATGGTTGGCATGAAAACCCTATTTAATGACATCTGAATACCGTGAAAAATTAAATATAGATCTGGAATGATATTTTAGAGATGGGTTTTAATTTTCATAATTTTTTGATTTAATATGAATTTATATTAATTTTCTAGTGAAGGAAATTATTTATTGGGTTATAAATTATTTTCGGCTAAAATAATAATTATTTGGGTTTAAAATTTTAGTATGTTAGGCAATGTATTAATAGATCTTCTGCGATTTTTCCAGACTTTTCCTAAGTCATTTGATGAATATATAAAATTAATTAAGGTATGAGACTTAAATGTTTTATATATTTAATAAAGGAGAAAGGGAATTTTGTAAAATAAAATAATTATTTAATTTTAGTAATAGCGGCAGCACATTTCTAAAAAGTATTTATTGACCAATGAAAATTTGACAAACAAAGGCAGGTTGGTTGAAAAGTTTCCTTTTTAAGTTAAAAAAAATCACACATTTTCCATGTTTCAGCCTATACGACAATAGACCTTTCGACCCAGACCTTGCGTCATAGTCGAAAGTTTGACAATTTCCAGGTTCAATGCATAAGGTATCAAATATTTTGGCACGTAATGAATTGAATATAGTCGAAAGGTTCTAAGTCGAAAGGTTGATGGTCAAAAAGGTTGGAATATATCTGTTTTATAAATCAAAAGCTATCGCCTACTTTGCTTTCAAATTAGAGCTTTCGACTTGGTTGTTTTTGACCAGGTCAAATTTTTTAAAAGAAAGATTTTAAACCTTCCGACATATTCGATAGGTTATTGTTGCTTCCACTATTACTTTGTTTTGAAACCTTCCGACATAGCCGAAGGATTTCTACTGCTTTATATAAATGTTTTGTTTTGAACCTTCCGACTAGGTCGAAAGGTTTACTTGTTTTTAAAACTAGTTGTTTCTCCAACTAAGATTGAAGTGGTGAATAATTAGAAGAGACCCAAGAATGTGAACGAGATAAAGAGTTTTCTTGGATTGGCTAGGTATTATCGGAGATTTATAAAAGATTTTTCGCGAATAGCTACACCGATGACTAAGCTTACTCGAAATGATGTGAAGTTCGTATGGACTGATAAGTGTGAGGAAGCATTCCAGAGCTTGAAACACTTATTGACCCATAAACCGTTGTTAGTTCTTCCTGAGGGGAATCAAGAATTAGTTTTTTATACAGATGAGTGTGGAACAGGGTTACGAGCTATGTTGATGCAAAGAGGTAAAATAATAGCTTATGCTTCTAGACAGCTCAGACCACATGAAGTTAGGTATCCAACGCATGATTTGGAGTTAGCTGCCATTATATTTGCTTTAATGGTGTGGAGACATTATCTTTTGGGAGAGCGATTTGAGCTTTATACTGATCATAAGTCGTTGAAGTACTTGTTCTCTTAAAAGGAGCTGAATATGAGACAGTAGAGATGGTTGGAGTTTATTGATGCTTATGATTATGGAATGAGTACACACCCGGAAGAGGAAACAAGATAGCGGATGCACTCGGTCGGAAGCATCAGAATGCAGTATTGGTTATTATTGTTGAGTGGAAAGATTTGGAAGCATTATCAGCTTGTAGTGTGCGGTTTAGATCCGAGGTAGGTTCAAGTGCATGAAGTGATGTAATAGTCTTGTTTAGAAGTCCGACCGGTAATGATTGAGAAGATAGCTTCTAAGCAAGAGGAGGATCTAGTATTAGCTGAGTGGATCAGAAGGTTGAGGGAAGGAACGGAGAGCGATGACCTAAAGGATTTCAATCTTGACCAAAATGGATGGTTGAGAAAGAAAGAAAGGTTATGTGTTCCGAATATAGGAGACATGAGGAAGGAGGTTTTGGATGAGTGCCATCATTCGAAGTTCACTATCCCAGGAGGAACGAAGATGTATCAGGATATGAAAAGGAGTTTCTTCTGGGAAGGTATGAAACGGGACGTTGGATTGTGTGTTAAGCAGTGCTTGAATTATCAACAGGCAAAGGCTGAGCACTAGAAGCCAAGTTGATTGCTTCAACCGTTAGAAGTTCCGTTGTGGAAATGGGATTCAATCTCTATGGATTTTATTGAGGGGTTGCCAAGATCTAGTAGAGGAAACGAAAGCATATGGGTCATAGTGGATAGACCGACCAAGAGTGTCCATTTTATTCAGGCAAAATCAACTAGGACGGCACCTAATTTGGCGAAGTTATTTATGCAAAATGTAGTTAGGCTGCACGGGATTCATAATAGTATTATCAGTGATAGAGATTCTTTATTTACCAGTGAGTTCTGGAAAAGTCTACAGGAAGCATTAGGAACCAAGCACAACATGAGTACCGCTTACCATCCACGGACTGATGGGCAAACGGAAAGAGTTAACAAAATCTTGGAAGATTTGTTAAGAGCTTGTATATTGGATTTCGGGGAATCATGGGAGGACCATCTTCATCTAGTCGAGTTCTCATATAACAATAGTTATCAGACTAGTATTGGAATGGCACCGTTTGAAGCATTGTATGGAAGACCTTGCAAGTCTCTCGTATGTTGGTTGGAGAACGGGGATAGATTGGTTCTTGGTCCAGATTTAGTGAAGGAAGCTGCAGAGAAGATTGAGTTGATTTGAGCTAGGATGAAGGAAGCTCGGTCTAGGCAAAAAAGTTATGTCGATAGAAGAAGGAAAGATTTGGAATTTTCTATCGGAGATTATGTGTTCATTAAGGTTTCACCGATGAAGGGTGTAATTAGATTTGGAAAGTCAGGAAAATTAGCACCTAGATTCATTGGGCCTTTTTGTATTTTTGAGAGGATCGGGAAACTCTCTTATAGAGTAGAGTTACCGAGTAGTTTGGCTGGAGTCTATGATGTTTTCCATGTTTCTCATCTTAGGAAATGTGTTAGAGACCCAGAGACTACCGTAGCACCTACAGAGTTAGAAGACTTAGTATTAGAACTGGATTTGACCATAGTCAGAAACCCGATTCAGATTGTGGCTAGAGATGAGAAGAAATTGAGGAACAAGACAGTCAAGTTGGCAAAGGTTCAATGGAGTGATGATGCTAGAGACTGTACTTGGGAAGTGGAGAGCGGGATTAGAGACTCTTATCCTGATTTATTTGATGGTATGTTCTACCTTTGACTGTTTTGTTGTGCACCTTATCGTAATTTCGAGGACAAAATACTTTAAGGTGGGGAGTCTGTAACACCCCATATTTTTATAACATTATTTAGAATATTAGTTAAATAATAATTTAATAATGTGAAGATTGATAGGTTGAGATTTGATTAGTTAAAGGTAGCCGTGCCATTGTTAACTAAAATGAAATAACATTAGATAATGAGTTAGGATATGAGTAGGGCAATATGGGAAATAGTATGGCCTTATACCCTAAACCCTTAGGAGATAGAAACTCACGTCATTCTCACTCTCCTTTCACTCAAACTAAATTACTAAGGCCGGCCACCATTTCTACTCTCAAGAGAGGAATTAAAGCTAGGATTCAAGAAAAGAGAAGTAATCAACTAATTCAATAATCAAATCTCTCATCTATAATCTCAAAGCTAAGGTGAATAATTTCTACATCCCTAATTCTTTTAGTTTTTCGTTTTATGACTAGATCTGAAACGTTTTTGCTATATTTATGCCAAGTTTGATGTTTAAAGAGATATATATGTTGTTAGCGAAATTATACATGTTCATACTTGTTTTTATGATATGTTTGGCATGAAAACCCTATTTAGTGACATCGGAATACCTTGAAAATTTAAATATAGATCGGGAATGATATTTAGAGATCGGTTTTGATTTTTATAATTTTCTGATTTAATATGAATTTTATATTAATTTTCTAGTGGAGGAAATTGTTTATTGGGTTATAAATTATTTTCGTCTAAAATGATAATTATTTGGGTTTGAAATTTTAAAATGTTAGGCAATGTATTAAAATGAATTTTCTAGGATTTTTCCAGATTTTTCCTAAGTCATTTGATGAATATATAAAATTAATTAAGGTATGAGACTTAAATGTTTTATATATTTAATAAACGAGAAGGGGAATTTTCTAAAATAAAATGATTATTTAATTTTAGTAATAGCGGCAGCACATTTCTGAAAAGTATTTATTGACTAGTGAAAATTTGAAAAACAAAGGCAGGTTGGTTGAAAAGTTTCTTTTTTAAGTTAAAAAACAAAAATCACACATTTTCCATGTTTCAGCCTATACTGCAATAGACCTTCCGACCCAGACCTTTCGTCAAAATCGAAAGGTTGACAAGGTTCAGGTTCAATGCATAAGGTATCAAATATTTTGGTACGTAATGAATTGAATATAGCTGAAAGGTTCTAAGTCGAAAGGTTGATGGTCAAAAAGGTTGGAATATATCTGTTTTATAAATCAAAAGCTTTCACCTGCTTTGCTTTCAAATTAGAGCTTTCAACTTGGTTGCTTTCTACCAGATCAAATTATTTAAAAGATAATTTTTAAACCTTCCGACATAGTCGATAGGTTACTGCTGTTTTCACTATTACTTTGTTTTGAAACCTTCCGACATAGTCGATGGGTTTCTACTGCTTTATATAAATGTTTTGTTTTGAACCTTCCGACCAGGTTGAAAGGTTTATTTGTTTTTAAAACTAGTCCTTTCTCCAACGCTTTCGAAAGGAAGCTTTCGACTTAGGTGATTTACCCTTGTTTTAGAAAGTATAACCCAAAGATTTCGAAAGGATGTTTCCAAGGTAGTCGAAAGGTTTTTAAAAAAGGTTCCAAATTGTTTTGAATTGAACCCAGTGTGCCTTCGGAGGGTTTATGTTTTTATAAGGTTTTATGCCTTCAAAGGGTTTTTTATTGAATAGTACCGAAAGGTTTATTTTATGATTTCAAAAGGGTTATGAAGGAAGGTTTTCCAAAGGTTTTTCCAAGGCAATGTTTTAAAGTGGTTTTAAAGAAGGATGTCCAAAGTTTATCGCTTTCGTAAGGTTTGCTTTTAAGTGAGTTCGAAAGGTTTGAGAAATGATTCCGAAAGGTTTGAGAAATGATTCGAAAGGTTTAATGTTCGATTTTGAAAGAGATAATTTCAAAATTAAAGATAGAGGTTCTTCTAAATGGTTAAATGTTTTCATCAACTAAATTTTGAGTAAAGGATATATATCTAACATGGTGATATGATTTTGAGTAAAAGTATAAAGATTATATACTTTTCCCTATTTAAGTTTGATTTAAAGGTTTAAATCATTTTGAAAATGTTTTCAAGGAAAATTACAAGAGGGAATCCTTAAAGGTAAATGACTCAGATATAAGAAAACCAGATGGGACTAGTATGGGGTCGTGCACTATACATTAGCTAATAGCCCCAGCTAATTGTTGTCCAAAATTCCAGTGTGTAGGGCTTTGTCACAGGTAGACTAAAGTTATGATTACATGCCAAAAGGAATATATGTTTGTAAATAGATAGGTTATTGTTGAGTCCGAAAAACTATTAGGATCGAGAAGACCTGGGGAACGATTAAGTTAGGTACAGACCGTCCAAAAGTGAGGTATTTACCAGATAGTTTAGGACAGACCGTCCTGATAGGAAATTTTTAACATATAGTTTTGTATAGAAAATCCAAAAGATGAATATTTAACAGGTGTTAGGTTAATTTTGATTATATTATCTGGTAGGCCCGAGTCAGCCAAAAGTTAAAAGTTATCCAAATAAAACTTGTGTGGTTGAACAGGTAGTTCATTATTACCTGACATTTATGTATGTTTACTTTATAGTATTTAACCATTGTGGATGCAGGGGTACACTATATGGTTTTATGAAAGGTTTTGCAAAGATATGTTTTCAAAGGATGTTAGTGAGGGGAAACCCGTTCCGCTAAGCGGCGTGGTCTCATTTAACATAATTAAACTAGGATGTATAGTATTATTCATACCAGGTTTTATGTCCGACTTGATGTTTTTGTTTTACCCTTAAACTCTCGGGTGCTCGAAATTGATTTGAGTAAGCTGAGGTGTTAAGGATCTTTTTAGGTTTTAGAATGATTGACGAATAAGCTATTGGAGGCATGCAAAGGCAACGGATAGCTACTTAGGATTCACTGTTTTTGTTATGTTATGATGGATTTTCCACTGTGTTGTTGTGTATTAGGTCTAATATGACTATGTGACTCTGATCAACTGAGGGGGTATCTTCATATACCGCTCTCGGCGTAATTTGTAATGGCTGTATTTAATCTGTGCTTGGGAAATGATTTGGATTATGTGATGTGAAGGTGAAACAATTTGATTTGGAAATGTAATGAAGTAATTTGTGGTTTTGAAATCTGTGTTTGTTTCATATTCAAGTGCTTCTGATATTATTGATACCATTAACATGGCCGTATTTAATCGCCGGAAGCTAATACTACAGATGACTACAGCATCTGTACCGCTTAGTTTTAGACCTCTAGATAGGGGATGTTACATGAGATAACCCTCAAGAGACAACACTCGTCCTACTAGGGACCTAGAGGTTTAACGGCTCGTTGCATACACTCAATGCAATCGTATTTCCTACGAAAACGGATTTATCTTATATTTAGTTTATTCGAGGACGAATAAAAAGACAAGTGTGGGGGTATTTGATGTGCACGTAAAAGTGCATATTTTTACTTTCATATTTAATTTACTTTTGTTTAAATAAATTTCATAATTGGATCTTTTTACATGTTTAAAACCAAATTTCAGAAATGCTTTCAAGTAATCATTGATGCATCTACATGGGGGTAATACAGTAATTTTGTATG
The DNA here is from genome assembly GCA_030737815.1 of Allium fistulosum. Lineage (NCBI taxonomy): Eukaryota > Viridiplantae > Streptophyta > Magnoliopsida > Asparagales > Amaryllidaceae > Allium > Allium fistulosum. The sequence continues at coordinate 274,145,095 of CM060907.1, read as the reverse complement.
ATTTAATTTGTGAAAATTCACTTGCATATTTTATTTTTATTTGTAGGAATTTGGATGGAAAATGGAAGAAGCTTCATGTATGTATGCATGCACAAAGATTGGAAGACAAAGGAATGAAGAAATAAATGAATTCGTGCAACATGGAGGACCCACCTACCACTAACCATGAACTACAATTAAGAGCTAATGCACATGTTAGTGGGGATTAAAGTCACATGCAAGTTTAATGGAGGATTAATTTCATGCTAATGGCTACTTGGAGGTTACATTTCCTAAAGGGCATTTTGGGTGGCTTCCTAAAATAGGGATTAGGGGTTTAGGCATGTATAAATTACTCTCTTATGTTCATGTAATGGATTTTTTAGTATTTACATTATCTTATCATATTATGCAAGTTGTAGCCACAAACTAATGGGAAATAATATGGCTTCATAAGCCTCTTCTTCTTTGTTCTTACATGCTTTATTTTATTTTATGCTCTTTTTGATTTACAAGCTCTCTTTCCTTTTTTGTCAGTAGATTAGATTTCCATTTATGCACTTAGTTTAGTTTTACTTTTATGCAAGTAGTTAGTTCTTTCTGTTTTCAATCAGCTTGCACTTTCCTTTTTGTTCCATGTTGAAATTTACATGTGTTGAAATGATAACACAAATGAGAAGCTAAACCCATTCAATTTAGGGTTGATGAATCTCTCTTAAATCATGTACATTCAACATATTTGTTAGCTTATGATCTCTCTTGTTTGTGCTTAATGACATGTTGATGATTACGTGGTTTTGTGTTTAATGTTGAGTTTGATAGCCTATGTTTTTTAAAAATAAATAGGTTATGCTTAGTCATATGAATCACTAATTACCTCTTCATCTCTATATGATTATGATAATGAAAATACGATTCGAATCAAAATTTGATGGTTTCTGTTACAAATTAAATAGTAAATAATGCATGCTTAAAGTAGATTCTAGTTTTAATTTCATGTCATTTTCATTAAAGTTAGTAAATGGGTTAGAGGGTGCATTAGAGTTTGATGGTTTAAGTGTGTTAATTAATAACACAGATAGGCCATGCTTATGATAAATGCATCAATTAATTCACAAATGCCAAAAGGAAAGAAAAGGTCATAACTTCATGAATGTTGATTTATATGATAAAAAGAGTTGGTTTGCCTCTAAATTGTCTCTTAATCTCTTATTTTTGTTCACTTGCTTTACTTAGTTTTTACATTTTTCTTAGGTTAAAATAATCTCAAGCTTTGGTTTAATTTGATTGAGTAGGATTAAAAATTAATTCATTTCCCTGTGGATTAACCCGTACTCGCATACATACTACAATTGTACGTCGTGTGCTTTCACTTTATAACGATGTAATTTTTTGGCGATTTTCTAACCGATAGAAAATTCATCATCTAGCAGATATCAACTAATCCCCAAAACTCGTTCTTCCTTCATCTTAGATTTAACAATCCTCGAGCACTCGTTTCTGATTTAATTCGATATTCTACATTTTAAAATAGGCATGGATTTGTAATATTTCTCTCAATTACACGATTAAGTTATCGGTTTTGAGTTGCTGGTGCGAGCATATGGTGGCGATGGTGAGCGTTTGGATATGAGAGAGAGAAAGAAGAAGGAGATGGTTTCGGGTGCAGGTCTTGATGGAGAAGGAGTTAGGAATGGAGAATGGTAGGTTTCGGTAGAGAAGGAGTTAGGAATGGAGAAAGGTAGGGTTCAGTCTATAGTGAAATGGCGATGGCAGGGGTTCGGTATAGGATGAGGATCAGTAGAGGTGATGTTCTTTAGTTAATGGGAGGAGGGAAAGTAGAGGCCTGGGATCGGAAAGGAGAGATTTATAGAGGGGTGAGTATAGGATAGGGATCAGTGTACCTTAGATGTGGATCGCGATCGGTGAGGAGGATTTAGAGAAAGGGATCGGTATTGGATAGTGATGTAGGGATCGGTAGGAAGTGTCATAAGATACGGATCGGTATGAAGTCTTAGGAAAGGGATCGGCAACCAAATCAAGCGATTGGCATTTACATTAAAGACTAATCCAATCCAAATCATTCGAGCATTCAATGCTAATTTGCCTTGCTGACATTAAACATAAGATGATAATGAACAGTATAACATGCATACTTGAACTGTTGAACTTGAGACTGAACGATCAAACTTCCGGAATTCTGAATATGGACTAAGTAATAGACTTGCTAATGAACTTAGGTATCAGACTTCATAACTCAATATGTTGATATTCGATCACAAAGCCTTCATTGTCGATCAATTTTCATGCCAATTGAGACGGTCGGTGAAGATGGACTCTCTGAATAAAACTCCAAAGTCTTGTCATTTTATCATTTTATTTTGCCTTTCTGATTTCGAACTATTTATGCCTGTTACATACTGCACTACACTAGTTCACACTTAACACGGGGGGAATAGGTTATTAATTCTAATCTCGATTATCTACTGTGTACAGATGATATAGATTCCAGATGCATGAAGCATTCAATTGACATGTCTTCCGATTCGATGACACGACATATTGGTTTTGAAGCGAAGTCAAGTTCTGCAACTATATTTGGAAGGCCTTCTCCAAGACATCATGTAGAATGAACATAAACTTATAATTCAAGAGCCTACGACATTCCAGTCCTTCCGACGGAAGATATTAGCCCTTCTCCTGATGCGGTTGAGGGCGCCATTCTCTTTGATAATCCAGTGGATTAACAGGATTTTTGAATTGGCGATGCCGCTCTTCGTCAGTTATGCTCAATCCATGGAATTCCATTTGAGATGTCTTAGTTCCTATGAAGCAAGATAGACCTCACTTGCCCACAACCAGGTATACAGCATGCAATAAGTTTATGTGCTGGGTTAGATGCGTTCGGCCTTTCAATTCCTTTGTCCGGGAGATGTTGAGATATCTCGGGGTCACCTCTACAAAACTGCATCCCAACAGTTATGCTTTTATTCTTGGGACTTTCTTGCTGTTCATGAATGTTCTATTCCGTCCTCCCTCTCTTGAAGACATCAGATTTATTTATAATTTCAAAAGAATATCGGGAAGCCCTTAATACGTCTTCATCCAACCTTCAATGAATTACCTAGTCTTGACGGGTGCCTCGAACAAACTTTCACTATTCAAACATGAATGGTTCTACATGCGATACCCCACTGGATTCATAAGAATATGGTTAGAAGGACGTAAGTATTACTTTCACTTTTCTCTCAAGTTAACTGATCCAAGTCATAACTTTTCCTTCAAATTTACTAACATCTGGAGTTTTTTCAGGTGTTCGTCCTCGTCCCAAAGGCGCTGATTTTTCTAGAGTCATTGTTGCCATCTGTGCCACCGCCGTTAAGGACCGGGACATCAAACTCCACGTAACCGATGAATTTCTATCTTTGCTTGGGCTGTTGGAAGACGGCCGCAGGATCGGACTTCCTAGAAGCGTGGCATTACCGAGGAATATTGCAGAAGAAAGAAGGGACACAGTTAACCCCATCGTGTCCTCTACTGAAGGGACTTGAGACAATACTGCGGAGGGAGAAATCAAAGATTCTCAAGTTGAAAAACCGAGAGGTGATGATGTCGGACTCGGAAAAGCGCCAAGGGTTGAACCGTTGCAAGTTGGACAATCCTAAACACCTACAAAGAGAAAAAAGTGGTTGGCGTACAAGCTACGCAAAAGAGAGACCGCACAGACACGGAGTTTATTTTTACTCCTCACGAAGAGGAATCATCATCTTACCATTTGGAAAGTTCATTAAAAGGTTCTCCAATCTTAAAATTCTAGACGACATCATGTCTTACGACTTTCGAATATTAACATCAAAGGACTTAACTCTCCTACGAGAAGTGGCGAAGGCATCCAACATTCTACTAAAGGGAAGAACACACCTATGAGCAAAGCTACCGTTACCGGCCTGTTGTGGGAACACTAGGACACTCACACTCACAATCACTTGCACTCCACTATACACTTATTATTGATCTCTTGTATGACAATTTGTATTACGCTCTTATTTGGTCTTTACAGGTTTAATGTCTCAATCGCGAGCCTTTGATTGTTTTCGAAGATCCTTAGTATACCATCGTCCAAGCTGAGATTCCGAGTCCACTCGCGTAGAGAAAAGGACGACGGACGGGACAAAGATTATCATTCGATGGAGTCTTCTTCCTCTTCTAAGAGAAAATCTCAATCTCACATGTCTCGTTAGGGCGAACATTCTGATCTTCTGGTTCAAAGTTGAGAAAAACATTCTTATCATGGCCCTCACGTCGCTGCGTCACATGAGCAACACTTCGACTCTTCAAGTCCAAGACAATCTCGTGAGTGCCGATCAGGCAAACACCAATCGCTACTTCTGAACCACCCCTACTGGCTACTGCTCCAGATACTTCTATCGTAGAAAAGTTGGCTAAGCTTAAAGCCACTTTCCCGAAGATTTTCTTCGATGGTCTTAAATTCCTCTCTTCTATTCATATTATCCCAGGGCATGCCCAGGAAAGCTCTCTAGTGTGTGTGAACGACATATTAGTTCAACATGAATCATTCATACACTTGGCAGAAAAGGTTTTTGAAGTTTCTATCGAGTGTCAACATGAAATAGATGTTCTCAAGTTGGAAGTAATTCATGATAAGGATATAATCAAGCACTGGGATGCTAAGTCGCTAGAATTCAAAACCCAACTTGCTAAGGTGAAAATGAATGCCAAAGAGATGGTAAAGGTGCTAAGCGGTTTGGAAACTTCTCACAAAGAAGAACTCAACGTGGCGCTTCAACGCAGCGGGACTCCAGCTATAGAGAAGGACTCCTTGAAAAAGGAGAACGACGCTTTAGGTCACCACATTAAGGAGCTCAAAGAATTGTTAAGTAAGGAAAGGGAGGGAAATGTTGAGGCCTAGGAGGAGTCATAGAAATACTACAAAGAAGTCGTTAATGCAAGGAGCTTGAAGGAAAAACTTGACGAGCAATTTGCTAAGTTTGAACAATACCCCCACACTTTTAATTCATTCTTGAATAAAGAAAAACTAAGACAAATCAGTTTTCATAGGGAGCACAATTGCATTGAGTGTATGCAACAAGCCGTTAAACCTCTAGGTGTCCCTAGTAGGACAAGTGTTGTCTCGTGAGGGTTTTCAGCGGATACTACCCACAAAATCCAAATGCGAAATGAGAAATTTCCTAAATGCAAATTTATTTACAAAGACATGAATGCAAGTTTTTCGAAAATGTTTACAAATGAAGATTTACTTTTTAAATCGACACGAGTGAGTTAGAAATAAGTTTCGATCATCATCATGAAATTTCAGCCATTTACTCATCATAAACTTCAAACAAAAGCTCGGTTTACATTACATTCGATTCTAGCTTAACCAGTTGTTTCGGTTGAAAACATAGTGCAATTATGAAATGAATTCTTTAATTGATTGTCCGAGTTTGCAAAGTAGTATCTTCATTTCTTTTTGTATAACAAGTCAAATCCATAAAGTTAAGATGATGCTTGGGTTTCAATTGCTTACTCTCTCTTTATTTGAAAGAAATATTAACATTATTATTATTTATACACCTAACTCAGGTAAACTGAGGCCAGATATACCACCCATGCACTGCCTTTTGGGCTTACGTGAGGGGAATATAGAGCATGGCGAGTGCACACACTTACATGAATACACCTATCGACTGTAGTTGATTTTTATTAAGTTTTATTTTATTCACACCAAACTCAGGTAAACTGAGGCCAGATATACCTCTCATGCACTGCCTTTCGGGCTTACGTGAGGGGAATACAGAGCATGGCGAGTGCACACACTTACGTCCATAGACCTATCAACTGTAGGTGGTTATTATTATTATTCTTCTTTTTTTCCTCTTTTTTTTCTTCTTTTTTTTGAAAGAGAGAGAGTTTTGCAAAATCAACTTAGCACCACCTAACTTTAGAGATTAAAAATGTTATCGCAAATACTTTAAATCAACCACTCTTTTAAACATGGACTTCAATTTAGAATAAATTTCATAACCATCACCTATGAATCGTCTTATATACTAGTTACACCAAAGATTCTTGTAATTTAAACTTTACTTTTTTTTTATTCGTTAAGACGGGTAACATTCCAAAAATTTCAATTTAATGACCAAAACGGAAAGCCTACTCCGTCATGCCTATTCAAAAGTAAATTAAAATGCAATATATTTTTAAAAAAATTTGATATTTTTTTGAGATTAAGGTAGGAAAAACAAAGAAATTGCAAAACTAAACCACGCAAAGTAAAAATGAAAATGAGACTCTCCCCCCGCACTTGATTTTTACTGTGTCCTCACAGTCAATGCATGAATATAAGGAGTGAATGGGAGAAAAATATTTACATATTTACAAGAGAGGGTTAAAATTTCTTACTAGACGTATTGTGGCTCATGAAGAATCATGAGCTTCTCCTCTCGATCGCTTGGCAATTCCAAGTACGGCTTCAAACGATGACCATTGAATATGAAAATCGATTCATCCCTAGGGTTTTCTATATTAATAGCACCATGCGGATTGATAGTTCGTACCACACATGGTCCAATCCATCTTGATTTTAGTTTCCCAGGGAATAAATAAAGTCGAGAGTCATATAAAAGAACTTTCTGATTTGACAAAAATGTTTTTCTTAGGATTGACTTGTCATGAAAAACTTTGGTTTTTTCCTTGTATATTTTCCAATTTTCATACGCGTCGTTCCTAATCTCTTCTAAATCGTTGAGTTGCAATTTTCTGTTTTTGCCAGCCCTTTCAAGATCGAAGATTAAGTTCTTTATTGCCTAAAGCGCTTTATGTTCAAGTTCAACGGGTAAGTAACATGCTTTGCTGCTATACTAACAGAAAAGGTGACATTCCAAGATTAGTTTTAAAAAGAGTACGGTAAGCCCAAAGCTCATCAATCAATTTCTAAGACCAATCTTTTTGATTCCTGTTAACAGTTTTCTCCAAAATGTGTTTTATTTGTCGATTCGAAACTTCAACTTGACCACAAGTTTGAGGATGATAAGGACTGGACAACTTGTGGGTTACCGAGTATTTCTTCATTAAAGCTTTAAATGATCAATTACAAAAGTGTGTTCCGTTATCACTGATTATTGTGCGAGGTGTGTCGAACCTCGAAAAGATGTTTTCTTTTATGAATTTCACAATAATTTTATGGTCATTTGTTCTACATGGAACGGCTTCAACCCATTTGGAAACATAATTGACAACAAGAAGAATGTAAAGATTTCCGATAGAATTTAGGAATGGTCCCATAAAGTCAATTCCCCAAACGTCCAAAATTTTGATCGTAAGGATGGGGGTCAAAGACATCATGTTCGTCGAGAGATTTTTCCTAACATTTGGCATCGATCGCACGTTTTACAAAACTCGAATACATCTTTGAAAAGCATGGGCCAATAAAAACCACATTGAAGCACCTTTTCTGCAGTTTTCTTAGGCCCGAAATGACCGCCACAAGCTTGGTCATGACAAAATGAAAGAACACTCTTAATTTCGCTATCCGGGACGCATCGTCGAATGACTTGGTCGGAACAATACTTAAACAAGTAAGGATCGTCCAATAGAAGTATTTCAATTAGGAAAGAAATTTGTATTTATCTTGTTTGGACCAAAAAGAAGGAGTTTCCTTAATGACTAAGTAGTTCACTATATCGGCAAACCAAGGATCGACAGAAATTGAAAGGAGTTGTTCATCAGGAAAGTTCTCGTTGATGGGTAAAAAAGATGGTGCGTATGGAAGACGAGACAAGTGATCAGCTATGACATTATCAGATCCTTTATTATCTTTGATTATAAGGTCAAATTCTTGAAGTAAAAGGATCCAACAAATCAAATGAGATTTAGCATCCTTTTTGGCGAAATGGTATTGAAGAGCAGTATGGTCAGTGTAGACCATGATATGTAAACCTATCAAGTAAGGTCGAAACCTTTCGAGCGCAAAAACGACGGCTAGAAGCTCTTTTTCGATTGTTGTGTAATTGAGTTAAGCGTCATTCAAAGTCATACTTGCGTAGTAAATGACATGAAGGATTTTGTTAATGCATTGTCCTAAGACAGCACCAACCGCAAAGTTAGAAGCATCACACATTATTTCGAAAGGAAGATCCCAACTGGGTGCGTAAATGATTGGAGCAGAAATGAGTTCATTTTTAAGACGTTCAAAAGAAGAGACACAATCAAAATTGAAATCGAAAGGAACGTCTTTTCCTAGAAGAGTAGTCAAAGGAGTAACGATTTTGCTAAAGTCTTTCATAAAGCATCGGTAAAAACCAGCATGTCCTAGAAATGATCGAATTTCCTTAACAAATTTGGGAACGGATAGGTTTGCAATTACATCAACTTTCGCTTTATCTACCTCAATGCCTTTATTTGAGATGATATGTCCAGGGACTATGCCTTGTTTGACCATAAAGTGGCATTTTTCCCAATTCAAAGTCAAATGTTTTTCTTCACATCGATTTAGAACCAACTCAAGATGATGTAAACATTTGGAAAAAGAATCACTAAAGATAGAGAAATCATCCATAAAAACTTCTAGAAACCATTCAATCATGTCAGAAAAGATGCTAACCATGCATCGTTGGAAAGTAGAAGGAGCGTTACAAAGTCTGAATGGCATACGTCGCTAAGCAGAGGTACCAAATGGACACGTGAAAGTCGTTTTCTCTTGATCTTCGGGAGCGATTGGAATTTGGTTACAGCTGGAATAACCATCAAGGAAGCAGTAGAATTTATGGCCAGCTAAATGTTCGAGCATTTGGTAAATAGAAGGAAGAGGGTAGTGGTCTTTACGTGTTGCAGCATTTAATTTTCGATAATCAATGCAAACACACCAACCAGTTTGAGTCCGAGTAGGCATGTGTTTGTTAGCATCGTTTGTTATAACGGTGAGTCCGTAATTTTTAGGAACGACATGAATTGGGCTAACGCATAAGCTATCGGATATGGGATATATGATACCATTATTGAGGAGCTTAAGAATTTCATCATGAACCACATCTTTCATTTTTGAGTTAAGCCTCCGTTGCGCATCACGAGTGGGTTTGGCTTCGTCAATTAAGTGAATGCGATGTTGAACAATAGCAGGGCTAATTCTCTTAATATCGGTAATGGACCACCCAATTGCTTCTCTGTTTTTTGAAATAATAGAGAGAAGCGAAGCTTTTTGATCAATAGAAAGATCGTTAGAAATTATGACAGGATAAGTTTCGTTTTCTCTTAAGTGTACGTACTTAAGGTGAGAAGGAAGAGGTTTGAGCTCTAGCTTAGGAGGTGGCTCAATCAAAGAAATCGGTTGAGATTCGGACTCAACCGTGAGAGGCTCGAAAGGAAGCGTGTTTTCGATCTCATTAGGAACATCTTGAAACAATTTCTCGTACTTGGCCTCACATTATCATTAAGATTCATCGATTCATTTTCAAAATTTTCTTGAATGGTACTAACTTCCAATGTGCTGTCAAATGGTTCATTCAATTGATTTTCTAAATTAAACATGTTAAGATCGATGGTCATGTTACCAAAAGAAATTTTCATCGAACCGTTTTGACAATTAATTAAAGCATTTGAAGTGGCTAAGAAAGGCCATCCTAGAATCAAAGGAATTTGGCTCGTCAGATTGTTTATAGGTTGAGTTTCAAGGACAATGAAATCGACGGGGAATATGAATTCCTCCACTCTAATGAGTATGTCTTCGATTTCTCTTATCGGTTTCTTTACAGAACGATCGACCAGTTAAAGGGTGACCTTAGTCGGTTTAAGTTCAACTAGACCTTGTTGTTGGTAAACTAAATATGGGAGCAAGTTTATGCTAGCACCTATGTCTAACAAACATTTGTTGATTCTCTTGTCTCATATTGTACATGAGATCGTGGGGCCACCGGAATCTTTGTATTTAATTGGAATGGATTAAGACAAGACTTCGCTTAGACCAGCAGCTAAAAAGACTTTCTTTGGCACTTGACTGTGTCGTTTTTGAGTACACAAGTCCTTTAAAAATTTGGCATAAGTCGGTCGGACAGTCTTCTTGAGTTAAAAAAGAATTAGACTCAGAATTTGGATCGGGGTTCGACCCGATGTTTTTATTGGAATCGTTTGTGGTTTTCAAAGTGTCGAGTGGAACATTCGGTAAGTTGTTTGGATTGACCTTACCGGATCGCAAAGTGGTGATAGCATTCATTTGATTCAAATTGCTATCTTGAACGACATGAGCCTGGCTCAAGTTAGCATTTTGATTCCTAGGGTTTGTAATTGGTTGGCTCAGGAATGTACCTCTTTCTCGTTCACTCAGAGGTTGGCTAATTGACAAATTTTCATTTCGAGTTTAGAGATTGATTGGCTCGTATTTTGCATATATGAATTTAACAAATTTTGCGATTGCGTTGTCACGTTAGTCAAGGCTTCAATACTCTTTTCAAGGGAGGTCATTCGTTTGTCGTCTTGAGGAACAAAAGACTGTTGTGCTTGGTTCTGAGAAGGAGGCAAAAAAATTTGTTGAAATTGTTTCGGTTGGAAAGGAGGATTCGAATTTGAAACGTTGTTCGAAAATGATTGAAAAGATGGTCGAATCGAACTCGTGTTCGAATTGTTTTGATTCCAAGCGCAGTTAGGGTGATTTCTCCAGCCAAGATTGTACGTTGGAGAAAACAGATCATTCCTAACTTTATTAAAAGCATTGATTTGTTCTAACGAATACGGACACTGATCGGCGATGTGATTTGGATCGTTGCATTTATAACATAGGACTTGAGAAGCTTGGTTCATTTGATTTGAGGAAAGGACATTATCAAATTTGGTTATCATTGCATCGATTTTCACTTCTAAGGCTAAAGAGGATCCTATTGAAAGAGCGCTTGATCGAGAATAGATCGATTTCTCATTAGATTGTTCCCATTGTGATGATTTTTCGGACAAGTTTTCAAGAAATTGCCAAGCGTCATCGTGATGTTGGGTTCCTTGGCACATCGATTCTAGCATTATTCGAGAATTGTTATCAAGTCCATCATATAGAATTTGGCAAAGAGTCCGTTTTTCAAAGTTATGGTGTGGACATTTGGTTGAAAGTTCTTTAAATCTTTCAAAGTATTTTGCAAATGATTCACCCCCGAATTGATGAAAATTTACAATTTCATTTCGAACTTTTGTTGTTTTTTCCAAGGGGTGAAACTTCTTTAAGAAGGTTCTATTAAATTCTTCCCAAGTTTTGATCAAATTCGAAGGAAAACTATACAACCATTTTTCAAAGTAATCGGTAAGTGTGAATGGAATTAACCTAAGTTTGATTCCATCGTCACATAGTTATTGGAGTTTAATGGTTGCACAAACTTGTTCAAATTTGGTTAAAAGATATAAGGATCATCATGTTCAAGATTGCCGAATTTCGAAAGCGTGTTAATGTGATTCGAATGAATCTCAAAGTGATTGCCCATCGGGGCGGGCAAGGTGATGCAAGAAGGGATAGAAACTCGATTGGGGAAGATTCTATCCATAAGAGTTCGAGGGGCATTCTCGTCCGCCATTTCACGAGGATCGTTTGTTTGGGTTAAACGATTTGTAGAAAGGTCTCGAATCTAAGTATTCGTAGAAGTGTCACGAGACCAAATACTCAAGCACTAGTGAAAATTGAGAAGAAAACGAATTTAGAATCGAATTTAGAGAATGAAACAAGATTTGGAAAATGAAGTGAAAAATTGTTTTTTAAAAGGAAAAAGAAAGAAAAAATATTTACCAAGTGAAATTTATTTTTCAAAAGAGAATTTTGATTTATTTTTTTGCTTTTTAAATTTTTAATATGTTTTTGATTTTGTAAATTTTTTTGTTTTTGAATTTTCAAATTTTCAAATATTTACCAAAAATAAAGTTTTTTTTTGCTTTTTTAGAAAATGGGAATTTGATTTTTGTTTTTTGAATTTTCAAAAAAAAATTATTTTGAAAAGATTTTCCTTTTTTTTATTGAAAATTTTCAAAGGAAAGAAAAAGGATTTTTTTGGATTAAAAACTATGTTAAGTAAAATTTACGATTTTTTTTTTTGGGATTTTGGATTTTTTTCCCTTTTTTTAAAATATGCATGAACTAGTGCAACTAAATGAATGCAAAGGACTTAATTACAATTTTCTGTCCTTAGTAGCTCCTAACCCAAAATTGTATAATTACACTTTGTCTTAAATCAACAAAAATATTTCTTAGCCAGGTAACGAGCAGTGGTTATCGGTGCACGACAAGTCACCGTAGCAATGCAACCGAAGGTTTAAGTACCTTTAGAGGAACAACCACTATAATATTTACAAATCACCGTAATATTTATAAATGGTTATTACTCTACCGTAGCCTAGACACCAAGAAATAAACTTGTTCAAAGAAGACAATTGTCAAGATACAATCAAGCCCTAGGTGAGCTCGCGACACCCTTAAGTCGAATGTCTAACATTTATTATTAGTCAAATTCTACGATGAAATACGATTTGTGGGCTAACGAAAGGGTGATGAAATCCCCCACCTTATGTGAATTGGGGTATTGCCCTTAGAAAATAAAAATAAGATGATATGAATGCAAAAAAAATTAAATGTGAATTTGCAATGCAACTAAAATGAAGTTTGTTTTTGTTTTTGGATTTTTGAAAACTTTTTTTTAAATGCAAATGCAAGCATCCAACAATTGAATTCAAATAAAACTAGAGATGAAAGCACGATACCAGGGCATGCAAATTATTAGCAATTTATTTATTTTAGTGGCAATTTTTTAGCAAGGAAGTAGAGCATTTCTTTTCCTTGCGATTTTCTGCTTTGGCAACCTGAAATTAAAAACAATATATATACGGTTATGTTTTTTTTCGATTTCTTTTTTTGTTTTTGATTGAAAAGTTTCAAAGTAAAGGAAAAAAGATTTTTTTTTATTATATATCAAAAGGAAGAAGCTTAAAGCAAAGGAAAAACAACACAAAACAAAACGAAAATAAAATTTATATCAAAAGATGAGACTTTTTTATATAAAGAGTTGATGGAAAAACCCAAAAGGAAAATGACTTAAAATTTAAAAAAAAATTGAAACAAAACACTTCCTAAACCACCCGGCGCAATAAGGCAATCACCATTTAGCTCACAAATTAATATTCCACTTCAAAGTACAAACTCGAATTAATATACCACTTCAAACTCATTTTATATCAGGGAGGAGTGACTGTTTGATGTAGAGGAAGGTTATGGTGGATGCTGCTGTAAATGAAGAGGTTGAGTGACAAGGTTGCACTGCTGTTTGCGAGGCAAATGTTGTTTTCACAGCAAGTCAGTGTGGTTGAGCTTGTTTGTACATTGATGTGGTGTGTTCTATGATGAAAATTGGAGCACTGGGTGAATGTTATATGGTGGCAGAGGTTTTGCAGGTAGATTGTTGAAGTCTGTAGGCAAAAGTTTGTAGGGGATGGTTGTATTGAACAGTGAGGTTGTTGTTGTGGCAAAGGCAAGTTGATGGAGTGTGGTAACAGCAAGTATCGGGAAGATGTCAGTGGATGTCAGTGGTTTATATGGAGGTAGTAAGTACTGATGTGTAATATAGGCAGAGGATGCTATGCTGCTGTGGTAGGTGGGGATTGGTAAAGGCAGTTGATGTGGTGTTTGTTTGGGACAGTAAGGTTGTCAAGTGGAGAGTATTTGATGGTATAAAGAGATATCAGTTGGTGATGAATAGGAAGACAAGGTTGGTTGATGGCACTGTTGTGTCTAGTGGCTCTGGTGTGATGAATGTTAGGTCAGGAATTGCTGTTGATTGATTGTGCAGGGAAGTCAGGGGGAAAATGTTGGTTGAACAAGTCAGTGGTAGTAAATGAGTGTAAGTGATGATCTGTTGGTCTATAGGGAAGATGTCCAGAGAGTATGAAGATGTATGATTGTGGTAGTGTGCACAGTTGAAGATGATGTTTATGAGAGTGGAACAGTTGAGAGGTTTGAGGAAGAGCAGTTTGAATGATTTGTGCTGCGGGTTGAAACAGTGGGTAGTTAGTTGAAGTGGGATGGAGGAGGAAGTGCTGATGGATGTTTATGGAGGAGGAATGTTGTGGGTTGAAATGTTAGTGAACTATAGTTGTCAGTGGTATGTTGTGGTCGGGGGTGTTTGTGATGTTTGGAGATGTATTGAACTGTTGCAGGGCTGTGCACAGTGCATAAATGTACACCTTTTTGTTTTTTTCTGTAAATTGTAAAATCAGAACTTGTAAATGAAATAGAAAACCGAATGGAATAATAATTTTTTTTAGAAATTGTGTATGCTCTTTTTTTTAAATAATGAAAATGCAAATGGAAAAGGATACTAGCAATCAACAAAAAACAAAATCAAAATGCACACAAAAACATTCAACACAACAATAAACTTTTTTTTAATGCAAACACACACAAAATGTAAACACACAAAAATAATTCAAAGACTAGAAAATTAAAATCAAAACAAATTCTCCGGCAACGGCGCTAAAAACTTGTTTAACGACGGTTTTTCTATTAGTTTAGAAAATCGCCGAAAATTTTATAATAAAATTAACCGCAAGCGCATGGTGTACTATTTTAGTACGTGGCGAGTACGGGTCGATCCGCGAGGAATTTTTTAGATTTTAAAATTTTCTATTCAATCAAATTAGATCAAAGTGGAGAAAATATTATTAACTACAAATTGTAAACAAAAGGAAACTAAAACTAGAATGAAAATAAGATTAAAAACTATGTGATTAAAAATCAATTTAGAGGCAAATCCACTTTTCTATTCTCATGAAAATCAACACAAAATAAATTATGACTTCTTTTTATCCAAGTAAGGTTAGTGATGTATTTATCATAAGTATGGTCTATGTGTGTTATTAATTAACACAACTTAAACTATCAAACTATAATACACATCTAATCCTACTTTTTTAAACTCTCATGAAAAATGACATAAAGATTGAAACTAAAATCTATTTTAAGCATGATCTATTTACTATCAATTAGTAACATAGATCATCAAATTTTGATTATAATTTCACTTCATTGCCATAATAATATTTAGATGAAAAGGCAATTTGTGAACAATGTGATAAGCATAGCCTATTTGTTATGAACAAAATAGGCTATCAAATTCAACATAAAACACAACATCGGATAAACATCCATTTTCTCATGAAGCACAAAAGAGATCATAAAATAGAAAATTATATTGAATCTACATGATTAAGAGAAAGCTTCATTACCCCTAAATTGTAGGGATTTAGCCTCTCATTTGTGTTATCATTTCAACACATAGAGATTTCAACATTGAAAATAAAAAAGAAGTAGAAAATAAACAAAGGAAGAAAAGGAGATTAACTACTAAACTACTTGCATAAAAATAAAACTACACTACTTGCATAAATGTAATCTAATCTACTAACAATTAAAATAAGAGAGCAAAGAAATAAACATGAACATAAAAGTAAATCAAAGCATGTAGAAAAGAGAAGGCTTTGGAAGCCATTTTTATTTCATGAAACTTTGAGTTTACAACTTGCATTCTAATTAAAAGAGATCTAAAAGATAATTTATACGTACAAAAGAGGGCTATTTATACATGCACGAAACCCTAATTCAATTTTTAGGGAGATTCCCAAAATGCCCTTTAGGAAGTGTGGCTACCAAGTAATCATTAGTCTCTAATTAATCCATCATCAAGTATGTATGAAGTATTAACCTCCACTTAGTTGTCCATTAGCTCCTAATTGTAGATTTAGGTAAGTGGGTAGGTGGGGTCCTCCATGATCATGAGTTTGAATTATTTCCATCTTCATTTCTTTGTATTCTCTTGTGCATGCATATATTCGATGAAAACCTCTTTCATTTGAATCCAAATTCCTATAAAAAATCATAAAAAATGTCCAAGTAAAAATAATCAAATTAACACATGCACAAAAATGACCATTTTGCCCCTGTATGAAGATGAATATATAATGATTTGAAAATAATTGAATTTTGGTGTAACATGTTAAAACACCAAATTATGACATTTATTTAAATAAAAATATATAAAGTATGGATGTAAATATATGCAGATTTACGTGCACATCAGATCTCAAGGAAGAGGCCCGGGAAGAAGGCAGAAAAGAGATGCTCGAACAAGTCAACTCCCAGGTGGAAGCCGCCATAGAGTCTGGTAGGAACGAGATCAAGGACTTATTCGATTCGCTGATTATTGAATATAATGCGAAAGTCCTGCTCCACCACGACTTACTTTTTCTTGGCGAGGGTTACCTCGAAATGCTTGCTGATGCATGGGAGCATATTATTAAGATAAAGAAAGAAGAGCTAGGCGAAGCTGAATTCAATGAGGAAGAACTAACGAAGGAGGTTCTTTGAGGAAACAACACTCCGGATCTATCCGCTGCAAAACTTCAATTTTTCAAGGCTCCTGCACCTACTAAAGATGGAGAGGATATTGTCGAGTCTTTGGAAATTGATCTTAAGGGTTCCTCTCCAACCCAAGTAGCCGGACCATCAGCTTCTACAGACATGAAGCATAATCTCGGCAATAATCCGAATAAACCTGGCTTTGAACCACAAATGCTATCTCCTATCCTTGAAGGAGGCACCCCGACGACTACAGAAAGTCAACTTGACACTGGTATCATACTATACTTCTCGGTACATAACAATTTTTTGTTCTTCATGTGCAATGGTCTTTAACTAATATCTGTGTTTTAACAAATTTTATAGGTCTTCCAAGCTCCGATCAGACTCCCAAAGTGGTGCCACCGTAGATCAGAATGAGAAGACGGCCGAAAACCCGGCCACTGTTGATGTTCCGGGGCATGATGCCCAAGTCATCGATGCTCTTAAGGAAGACAAAATTGAAGATCAGCTCCCAACCGATGACTCGGATGATGTAGTAATTACAGATGCTTCTGAGCATACTGATAATATCAGCATGAGGGAGAGAATCGAGAAGTAGGAGATGTCGAAACGAAAAGTTAAAAAATGAGCCCACCGAGGTGGAAGTTGATGATCCTGATCTTGTACCATTGCAATTTATTCCACCGGGCAGGTCGATTCCGGGTGAAATCCCTTCCACTTCCATATGCTCTCCAGCCAAAGGCGGTAAAGGGTCTCGGAAAAGAAGCTCGAGCAGCTCCACCCCTGAAAAATCCGAAAGGGATAAAATCGAAAAGAAGTAGTTGTTACTTCATATCATTGTATATAGTTTGCATAATTATTTCTTTCCCTAGTAGTATTTGTACGGGTATGAATCCCGATTTCTCGAAATGACTTGTAATGGAATTTTGGCATTTGTGAATAAAAGTTTTTGTTTTCGATTAAGCATCGTGTGAATTGTTATTTAAAATGCTAAACGTTTACTTTCCATTCAATGTACTTGTAATTTGTTCTTTGAAAATTCTGTTAACAATTTACAATCTTCATCTCAAGGCCTCCATGTGGTCGTTGGCTTAAGTCATAAAGAACACTAAGCCGGAGCTATAGTGAGATGTTGTATTTAGCTTTTAGTAGTTTGTATTCCTCCTATCGATTTCCTCTTGGAGTTTTCGGAATAGAGAACGATCAAAATCCACTCATCTGTTCATGGAGTTTGCGGAATAGAGAATCGTCGAAATCCACTAATCTATTTATTTGTGTTTATACTCTAGTGTGCACTCTGGGGACTTAGAGTTATTTTGTGGAATAGGGAACAGTCGAAATCCGCTGATCTATTCTTTTGTGTTTATACACCAGTCCGCACTCTGGGGACTTACAGTTTTTTGCAAGTGGTTGATTCACGCTCGATTTATGTTCATACTCCAGTCCACACTCTGGGGACTTATAGTTATTTTGTGGGTGGTTGGTTCACACCCAATTTATGTTTATACTCCAGTCCGCACTATAGGGACTTAGAGTTATTTTGCGAGTGGTCGGTTCACACCCGATTCATGTTTATACTCCAGTCCACACTCTAGGGACTTAAGAGTTATTTTGTAGGGTGGCCGCTTCACATCCAATTCATGTTTATACTCCAGTCTGCACTCTGGGGACTTAGAGTTATTTTGCGAATAGTCTGTTCACACCCGATTTATGTTTATACTCCAGTCCGCACTCTGGGGACTTAGAGTTATTTCACGAGCGGTCGACCCACGCTTGATTTATGCTCATATATAAATCCATACCCTGGGGACTTAGAGTTATTTCGGAGGCAATTAAGTCGTACTCCTTTTGGTAGCCTTGATCTGTTTCAGTCTCACAGTCAGGGCAGGAATTTTTCAATCTCCGGATTGTCTGCCATATTTGTTCCTTATTGTGTGTTCCATTCTTTGGATCATTTATGTGAATTGTTAAGCTAATTAATGGATCTCATCTTGTTTGAACCCATCGGGGATTAGTATGATTGATCGATTTAAAACTCTAGGAGCCTATTCACACATATCGATATCAATTAGTTTCGTTATGTATTTAGCATATAATGCAATAACAATCATATATACAAAGGAAGTTTGGGACTTTATTCATTAAATGGAGAGGATAAAACTAATATGTCTTATTACATATTCGAAAAATCAAGTGCTAAAGCAAAACTCTGAAAGTAAATAGAGCTGAAAATGAAAAGAAAATAATCTAAGCAAAATAACATCGTAAATGCTCGCTATTCCACGCTCTCGGAAGTGTAATGCCATCGATAATCTCTAACTTGAAAGTTCCTTCTCCAAGCCTTTGTTCAATGACATACAGTCCTTCCCAAATCGGATTCATGTGTGACGGGGTAGGAAAAACCCATTTTAGGACGAGATCGCCAACTTCGAAGGTTCTTGATCGCACTTTAGTGTTGTGATATCGGGTGACTCAGTGTTTGTGTGCAGCTGCTCTCAAATCAGCTTCTTCGCGCTTCTTATCTATAAATTCCAAAGATTCTAAGAGAAGATCTTTGTTTGTTTTGGAATCGTAGTCAGTCACTCGATGAGAAAGGACTTAAAGTTCTATCGAAATAACAGCTTCGAAACCGTAAGCAAGGGCGAATGGGGTGTGGCCACTCATGGACTTGTGAGTGGTTCTGTAGGCTTAAAGCGCCGTAGGATGTTCATCCACCCACTTGCCTCTAGTCTTCTCCAAACGCTTTTTCATGATAGACATGATAATTTTATTTATAGCTCCAACCTGTCCATTTTGCAGAGGGTGAGCGGACGTTGTAAACCTCTTTTTAATATGATTTCTTTGACAAAAGTCTTTAAATTCAGCACTATCGAATTGAGTCCCATTGTCTGTTACAATAATTCGCAGAAGATCGAAGCGACATATGATATTTTGAACAACAAAGTTGATTACTTTCTTAGTTGTGATCGTAGCTAATGGTTCCGCCTTGGCCCATTAGGTGAAGTAATCAACCGTAACAATAGCATACTTTGCACAACCTTTAGAGATTGGTAAGAGCCAATGATGTCAATTCCCCACATAGCAAACGGCCATGGGTTGACCATTTGCGTGATTTTAGTTGGCGCTTGCGATTTTCGCATATATTTGGCATTTGTCACATTGCCTTACATAATCAGCAACGTCCCGGTCTATAATTCGCCATCTATAATTCGCCAATAATATCCATAGTGGAGTGTTTTATTCATCGGAATTTGCCCTCCAGTGTGATCGCCACATTCTCCCTCATAAACTTCTTTTAGAACACGCTTTATCTCATCGTGAGCGATACACCGAATTAGGTGAACTGATAAGCATTTCCTATACATAGTTCCCTCCTACATAATATATCGTGAAGCTTTATGAAGGATTTGTCGCTTTTCATTTCTTCTTTCAGGCAAGATTCCATGCAGTAAATAATCTTTAAATGGAGTCATCCACGATTCCCTTTTGGATTTCGATTCCAACACTTGATCGACTTCCATCATATTTAAACTTAGGGTATCTAATATCTCGACCGGAACCAAGCCCATCAGTTGTGCATCGCCGGTACTAGCGAATTTTTCCAATGAATCAGCCTCTCTATTTTGCCCGCGTATGATATATGAAATGTCATGGTATTCAAATTCTACCAACAACTCCTGAACTTGGGTAAGATACGGGGCAAGTCATTGTCCCTTAGCTTGATAGTCTCCACTGACTTGATACACCAACTACTGCGAATTGCAAAAGATTTCAAGAGACTTAACTCCAAGTTCTCTAGCGAGTTTAAGTCTAGCAATCAACGCTTCATACTCAGGCTCGTTGTTTGTAGCAGAAAAATAAAGCTTCAAAGCATAACAAAATGACAGGTTTTCAAGGGTTACAAGCACAACCCAAGTTCGAAACAATGATCATTAGATGATCCATCGCTGTACAATTTGCATCTCACGATAGGGATTTCGCTACCTTCTGGAAGATCATCTTGTATGGTAATTTTGCTATAAATTTCGCCAAGCTTGACCTTGGATAGCTCTTCAAGGAAGATAAATAATGTCGAACTGGCTGAGCTCAATGTTTCATTTAAGTAACCTCCCAGACGTCTCAGATTGCTATAGGACCTGTCGTAATGGATGGTCCGTGTAAATATTGATTGGATGTGCCTGGAAGTACGAACGAAGCCTCTGTGATGCAATTAGCAAGCAGTATACCAATTTCTCTCTCTTTGGATAATTCCTTTATGCCCCTTTTAATCATTTACTGGCATAGTACACTGGCCTCTGAATCTGGCTCTCCTCGCGAATCAAGGCAACACTTATAGCGTGTGCCAATATAGCTAAATAAATGTACAACTTCTCATGGTCTACTGGCTTTGAGAAGGCAGGGGGTCTCTCCAAATGATTCACCAGAGCTCGAAACACATCTCCGCAATCCCTCGTCCATTCGATATATCCCTTTCCCTTCTTGATCAAATCAAACAAAGGAATACATTTTTTTAGTTTCTCTGGGGAGAAATTGACTTAAGGCAACAATCTTCCCATTCTAATTTTACACTTTATAATGGTTCTCGACGCTTGGATATCTCGAATAGCCTGAATCTTCTTGGGTTTTAGCTTCTATTCCACGAGCATTGATAATAAAACCCAAGAACTTCCCAGACGCAACCCAAAACGAACATTTCAAAGGATTGATTTTCATGTTGTAATGTCGGAGGATGTTGAAAATCTCTACCAAGTCCCTAATGTGGTTGTTCGATTGTCATGACTTCACGAGCATATCATCCACATAAACTACCATAGTCTTCCTAATTTAATCTTTAAACATCCAATTAACTCAACGTTGATAGGTTGCCTCGGTGTTCTTCAATCCAAACAGCATCACCACATAACAGTAAAAACCAACATCCGTAACAAAGCTAGTGTTGGGCGCATTCTCACCCAGAAGACCTTGAGACCGAGGAGCATGACTCATCCATCCAGGCTCGCCTAAGCCAATCCGGTATTCTCGTCCTCCAAGGCCCATTCGGCAGGAGCCCATTCGGTAGTCTTGGGCAAACACCGAACCAATATTCATCCATCCCACCGGACCAGCTGCCACCAGTCCAACCTACTGCCACCGAACCAATATACTTCCATCCCACCACCGGTCCAACCTACTGCCACCGAACCAATATTCTTCCATCCCACCACCGGTCCAACCTACTTCCATCCCACTACCGGTCCACTCTACACTCCAACCACCTCCAAACCAAGCAATGCCGAACCAAGATATACCAGGCCAGATCACATCGGCCCAGGACCATCAACGACTATACATATCCTGGACCCCTACCCCTAGCCTCACTCTATAAATAGAGGGGCAGGGGTACAGCAATGGGGACAAGTTTGAGAGCTCAAGCACGGAAGGAACTTTCAAACAACTTTCTTTTACTTGTATCAAAGCTTTGTACTTGTAATCAAAAGAGGAGAAGAGAAATAACATATAAAGTGGACGTAGGCACATTCTGGCTGAACCACTATAAATTTGCGTGTCTTTTTATAGTTTAGCCCCTGCTTTTCATATATTTGCATAAATCTCCAAAATCACTAAGAACAACATAAGATCTACAAAATCATACGACTTTGAGGTGTTTGTCCATTTTTTGTGCAAACATTTTTGGTGCTTTCATTGAGAGCTAGAAGCTCGAAGCTTCAGCTTCATCTACTTAACAAGTTTTCCTAACAGCATCGTCCGCCACTTGGAAAACATGCCTCCCAAACAGAGAAAAGATGTTAACAAAGGAAAAAACATCGCATCCAGCAGTCTTCCAGATCCAGCTGTCACGAATCAAGTAAATCGTCCTCCTCCAGCAACGGTAACAAATGAAGGACAGGCTAACCCAACCACTCCTGCCACAGAACAGCCTGCAGCAATTACTAGGGCAGATTTGGACAGAGTTGTTGTTGAAGTAACTAACCGCTTCACGTCCCAGCAGGAAGCCTTGGTGGACCATCTCATGTCACGCTTGAGGGACGCTGAAGAATTCAACCGCAACACTGAATCATGGGGAGAGTCTCAGTCTGGAGGATCTCAGAGACAGCAAAGATCTTCCTTCTTCGAAGGAGCTAACGGCAGAAGTAGCCGTGGTAGGAGCCGAGACCGAGCACAGCCCGAAGTTAGGCCTGAGGAAACGTTTGGTACCGAACCCAACGGGGAAGGTACCGGGCAAAGGTCAACTGTAGCTGAGCCTGTCATGCTGCCTAACCACAGAAACACCAGTGAACGGGGCCGAGCTAGAGTTCAGCCCGAAGTTGGACCCGAGGAAGTGCTTAGATCAGAACCCAACAGGGGGAGATCAAGGCAAGGGCCAACTGTAGCTGACCCAAGCGTGCTCCCAGAAGATCAAAGGCAGCCACTGGAAAATATGAGGAATGATAGACGATACCATCCCTACAGGTCGTCTGGACGGAATCAATCCCACAGAACAGAACCAAACTCATTTCTATCTGCTCCAAGTTCTGATGAAAGGATGGCACGCTTATTCAGAGAGTGTGTCCAACGGGAGCAAAGAGATCGAGGGATAGGCGCTAGGGTAACCAGCCATTTCGCCCGCAATATCGAAATTGCTATCACCCCCCGAGAATGGAAGATGCCAACAATGGAACCCTACAAAGGAACCTCTGATCCCGTTGTACACTTACAGAGGTACACGCAGCATATGCTCATGAGTGGAGCAACAGAGGGAGTACTGTGCAAATGCTTTCCGCTCTTCTTAGCAGATCTTGCTACCTCCTGGTTCTGTCATCTACCCCAAGGATCCATCAGATCATGGGAAATGTTGAAAGAAAAATTTATCAGTCAGTTCCGCATTCATGTGGAGCAACCTAAGGACGCTTATTCCTTATCCAGCGTCAAACAGAAACCTGGAGAAAAGCTACAGCAATACCTAACCAGATTCAACGCCGCAGCAGCCGCAGTTCAAGATGCCGATGAGAAGCTTATCCTAATGGCCCTCTGCAGCGGAGTGCATCCGGACACTAAATTTGCTAGAAGATTGACAAAAGAAAAACCAGCTACTTTACCCGATTTCTTCCATGAAGCCGGGAAATACATGAGGCTTGAGGATGCTGCCGTTGAGGGGCAGTCAGGACAGCAAAATAAGACGACCCATGGCAACGCCCCTGCTGTGGCGAGGGACGTTCGAAGAAATGATTCCAGAGACAATGCTGGGGGCAAGAAGGTAGAAAAGCGCCTATATCGGCCAGGACCAAGATTCGACACTTACACCCCTTTGAACGAGACCGTCGAAAATATCTTCCTTGCCACCCAAGGCGAAGTTAGATACAAACACCCACCATACAAGAAGGAATCAGATAACGCACAGAAGTCTGGAAAATTCTGCCGCTTCCACGAATCTCACGGACATGATACCAACGAATGCCATCATCTCCAAGATCTGATTGAGGAACACATCAGAAGGAAAAAACTGGAACGTTATGTAAAAAGTCAAGACAGGACTCCAGCTCCTGCCAATGAAAACCCAAGGCTACCCTCACCAGGGACCGACAGGGGAAACCACAACGCTAGCAGCTCTAGTCAAGAGAAGATAGTGGTCCATACCATCTCAGGAGGTCCGCACATCGCAGACAGAAGTTGGAGAGAGATGGAAAGATATGGGAAGTCGCTTAGAGACAATAAATACTGTGTCAATACGGTTATAGAAGAGCGCCACCCAAAGCGGAAAGAAAGTGATGACATCACATTCAGTAAACGTGACCTAGAAGGAAGACAGTACCCTCACATGGATCCCATGGTTATCTCTGCCCGACTCGGTCCCGCCGAAGTTTACCGAATCCTGGTAGACACTGGAAGCTCTGTAAATATCCTGTTCAAACACGCATTCGACAAAATGAAGCTATCAATGAAGGATGTATCTCCCTGCAATAAACCACTACACAGTTTCACTGGAGATGCGAAGATGCCCCTCGGGCAGCTGGACCTCTTTGTTGAGATTGGAAGCCATCCCCGCTCCGTTGTAAGGAAACAGACGTTTGTGCTGATAGAGAACCATTCGGCCTACAACGCCTTCTTAGGAAGACCAGCCTTGTCTGACTTCCAGATTGTCCTAGCCCCATGGTGCCTGAAATTGAAATTTCCAACAGACAATGGGGTAGGGGAAGTGGAAGGAGACCAGGATATTGCACGAGACTGCTATGTAACCGAACTTCGCAACAACCACAGGAAAGATAAAGGGAAAGGTGTAGAGATTGCCCTCTGCACAAAAAGCCTTGAAGCATAGCAACTAAAGAAAGCCCCTCCTCTTCGATACACCAGCGACCCTTTCAATGAATTAGACCCTAGGGACAAAGAGGAGGAGGCCACCGCCGAGCCTGCAGAGGCTATGGAGTTTATATCTGTAGAGAAGCACGACTCAAGTAAGCTACTGAAAATTGGGTCCCAGCTGAAAGCTGAATTGAAGGAACAACTCATTGATTTTCTCCGCCACAACTTGGATGTATTCGCTTGGTCACACGCTGACATGACCGGAATCTCCCCCGACATAGCATGCCACGTATTAAACATTGATCCTACCAAGGCGCCTGTAAAACAAAAAAAGAGAAGTATGGGGGCAGAGCGATCAGCAGCCCTCGATGAAGAAGTAAAGAATCTACTCGCCAATGACTTCATACGAGAAGCTGTTTACCCAGAATGGATCGCCAACCCGTTACTAGTAAAGAAGGCTAATGGGAAGTGGCGGACCTGCATTGACTTCTCCAACCTAAACGACGCCTGCCCAAAGGATTGCTTCCCGCTTCCCAGAATCGACCAACTTGTAGACAGCACAGCCGGGCACGAACTCCTATCTTTTATGGATGCATACTCAGGATATAACCAAATTCCTATGCATGCTCCCGACCAAGACCACACTAGTTTCATCACCGACCGGGGTTTATACTGCTACAAAGTGATGCCCTTCGGACTTAAAAATGCAGGAGCCACCTACCAGCGCCTCGTCAACAAGATGTTTGCAGGGCTAATAGGACAAACTATGGAAGTATATGTGGATGACATGCTGGTAAAATCACGAAAAGCCAAAGATCACGTAAGCCACCTAGGCGAAATGTTCCAGGTACTTCGACAGTATGGAATGAAGTTGAATCCACTAAAGTGCTCCTTCGGAGTGTCATCGGGAAAATTCTTAGGGTTCATCGTCCATGCCCGAGGGATTGAAGCAAACCCTGAACAAGTCTGAGCATTAAGGGACATCAAGATACCTTCCACCCGAAAGGAAATGCAAAGCCTAAATGGAAAAGTGGCCGCCCTAAGCCGATTCATCTCCAAGGCAACGGACAAGTGCGTCCCCTTTTTCGAAGCTCTAAAGAAAGATAAAGGAAAGTTCGAATGGACGGACGAATGCTTAACCGCTTTCCTTAACCTAATCGAACACCTCCAGAAACCACCGGTACTCTCGACCCCAAGCGAAGGCGAAGAATTATACCTATACCTTGCTGTGTCATCTCACGCTTTAAGCGCTGCCTTGGTAAGGGAAGACAACCGCACGCAACGACCAGTTTACTTCGTCAGTAAAAGGTTTACTGGGGCAGAAGTCAGATATCCGAAACTTGAAAAGTTAGCATACTGTTTACTAATCACTTCACGAAAACTACGTCACTACTTCCAATCCCATTCCATCAAAGTTCTGACCGATCAACCACTGAGGCAGGTACTCCATCGTCCCGACACTTCCGGGCGACTACTTAAATGGTGTATCGAGCTAAGTCAATATGATATCACCTATCACCCTCGCATCGCCATCAAGGGACAAGCCATGGCTGATTTCATTGCAGAGTTCACTACCAACGAGGATAAGGAGCAACTGGAAATAACAGAAGATATCAAGTGGAATCTCTTTGTGGACGGTGCATCTAACGAACAAGGCTCGGGGGCAGGTGTGGTAATAATCACTCCCAGGGGAAATAACTGCACTATGCTATAAGGTTGGAGTTCGCTTCCACCAACAATGATGCAGAATATGAAGCAGTGATAGCTGGACTAGAAATTGCCATAGAAATCGGAGCCAATTCTTTGTGTCTTCACAGCGATTCTCAACTTATTGTTAATCAAATACTAGGAGAATTCCAAGCTCGAGAGGAACGACTCATAGCATATCTAAAGAAGACCAAGTTGCTTCTTAGCCGATTGGATCAGTACTTAGTCAAACACATCCCTCGGGAAGAGAACCAAGAGGCCGACGAATTGGCAAAGCAAGCGAGTATGAGAGACATCGCCATCTACGGGGCAGTAACCATCTCAAAGCAAACGGTCCCAAGTTTTGAGCAAGTGAATCTGATAACTGCAGCCGAAGAAGCAACTTGGATGACTCCCATCCGAAACTACCTACAAAGTGGCACACTAACCGACGGGCGTAATGAAGTCAAGAAAATCTTGAGGAAAGCGTCCCGCTATACAATACAAGAAGACATCCTCTATCGGCGCGGTTTCTCTAACCCATTATTAAGGTGTGTCGCTGGAAGGGAAGCCAAGGAAATCTTATCCAACATCCATCAGGGGAGCTGTGGAGATCACACCGGGGGGCAAACATTAGCGAAAAAGATACTCCGATACGGATATTTCTGGCCCACCTTAAGCAAGGACGCCCTAGATTTCGTCAAGAGATGTGACAGATGCCAAAAATTTGCTAAGATTCCACGGCTACCAACAACTGAGATTACTCAAATGACCAGCCCTTGGCCCTTCGCAATATGGGGAATTGACTTAATCGGCGAGCTACCGATGGGCCGAGGCGGGGCCAAATATGCTATAGTGGCAGTTGATTATTTCACCAAATGGGTGGAAGCAGAACCTCTGAATAAAGTATCTTCAGCAAAAGTTATTAACTTCTTGATCAAAAATGTTCTGTGCAGGTATGGAGTCCCACTCAAAATCATATCAGACAATGGACTTCAGTTTGACAGCGAGGAATTCGCCAACTGGTGCCGAGAACACGGAATTCATAAAAGCTTCTCATCCGTAGCGTATCCCCAGGCAAACGGACAAGTCGAAGCAGTCAACAAAATTCTGAAAACTCTGATAAAAAAGAAGCTCGAAAAGTCAAAAGGCGCTTGGGTGGACGAACTCCCTACGGCACTGTGGGCTTACCGCACATCTTTCAGAACATCAACAGGGCACACTCCTTTCTCTTTGGCATACGAATCGGAGGCTATGCTCCCAGTTGAAACCATCGTGCCTTCCCACCGTAGGATCCACTATAACCCAGAAGAGAATGAAGAACTCCTCCACATGTCTTTGGATCTAGTTGAGGAGAGAAGGAATAATGCAGTCCTTAAAGCGGCGGCCCACAAGCAGAAAGTGGCAGCACAATACAACTCCAAAGTCAAGCATCGTACCTTACAAGAGGGGGATCTTGTCCTCAAGCGAATCTTCCCTCGCCCCGGAGCACTAGACCCGATCTGGGATGGACCATATGTAATCCATAAAGATCTCCACAACAGAGCCTATATTTTGTCAACAGTGGACGGAGAGGTGTTCCAGAGGGCATGGAACATCCAACACCTCCGTCGATACTTTTCTTAACTTGTATTGCCCATATGAACTGAATTAACAAAGAGAATCAGTGGACGTAGGCCTTTTCGTGCCGAACCACTTTAAAAAACCTTGTCTCTTTTTTAACTTGTTCCTTTATATCTTGGCTACTTGTTAACTTTATCCTTTTCTGTTGAACGAAATCCTACGCGTATAGCATCTCCACTCAAAGCACCTCACGGCGCGACTTCACCTGGGCAAAACCCAACAGGTACTATGCGAATCTATGCCCTCGCCTATGAGACACTTTTGCCCCAGCATCCCTCTGCTGCGGGTTAACTCATTGCTCACGACGGCCCTTAAAGCCAATTGTAATGAGCCGATTATAAGCCACCGAGAAGGCCGACTATAGCCGAGGCAGCTCATTACGGCGTTAGGCTCGTCGGCAACTGTAAACCGACTATAAGCCCCAACATAAGGTGTGGCCAGCCAGGGGCAGTTCACAGTTGACGATCGGCACCCACGCTAGCCGGCCACAGTAAATCGAATAATACCCACGATTACGGGCCATAATGGCCCGGGTAGTTACTGTGCGCGATCTCGGCTCCGATGTATCTTAAGTACGGCTGTGGTAAAAAAGAATTAACTCCCCGCGGAGGCGTAAGATGGGTGACAAATGTCTCCAAGACCCACAGCTAGGGAAAGTGACTACAAAACCCGTTTGCCACGAACTTAAGCACATCGAAGGCCTTCCGTGATTGGAAGTTTTACTATTTCACATATTTCAATTTTACTTAAAAAGCTTTCCTCCTATCCTCTATAACAATCCATAAAGTACAGGATACGGAGTAGAAGACACTCGCCAATGGATGCGTGGATCCACAATCAGATGGCAGGGCATTCAACTACTTTCCATGCTCAGTCATACAAGATATTCGAAACTGCCATTTACAAACAGAACATGAAAGGCGGTATTTTCTTCCTTTATGTACAGATGCATGACTATAATTTGTTCACACCACACACTAATATTACAAGTCATGAAATTATGTTTTAAAACCAAAACCCGACATCAAACACAACTCAATTTCAAGAATACGCATAGCTATATTTCTCATACGACATGTCGAAAAAGCAACAAACATTCAAGAAAATCAGCCCAAGTTAAAGAATTACACGTCAAAAATAAGACTATTTATTACAAGTGGCAAAATATTATAACCCAAAGGCTACTTTACTATTTTTCGACTAACATATACAACCCTGTCAAACCCACAAAAAGAGTTTTTTCAGATATAATCATGGGGCCGGCTGCAGTGGAGCTTTATCCTTGTCCTGTTGACCCCCTGTCCAGTCAAAGAAAGGACTCATTAGCGATAAGCAACCAAGTTGATGGAGAAACTAAAAAGAGAGACTTACCCGCGCCTGCTTCCTGACTATCCTGATCGTCATCCTCTACATGCACGCCTACCTCCTCAACGGCAAGCAACCGCATACCTTCCTTCACCGCCACCTTCTCCTCCTTGGCAAACTGGGCAGTGACCGCATCCATGCTGAAGGCCACACCACCATCTTTATCCGCATCGGCCTTGGCCTCCTCCAGAGCCCGAAGATAGATCTTAGCCATGATCCTGGGATAATCATCCATCCAGGATAGGTTGCCCTGCTTCCAAGTTCGGAAGTACATATCCTGAAGCATTTCGTCCATCATCCCCTCATTCTCCTCAAATTCCCTCGTCCGGGCCTCGGAAGCCAACAACCTCCCAACGGCAGCATCTCTCTCCGATCGGTATCTCGAGCAGTCGGCTAAAAGGGATCCCCGCATTGCCTCCATCTCCTCCCTCAACTTAGCTTGAGCAAGCTCTGCAGCCTCAAGTTTCCCGGACAATTCCTCCACCTGCTCAAGATCCGCTTTCCGAACCTCGTCCACCGTGGCAATAGCCATGTCAATCCGTTCTTTGCAAGTAGCTTCCATTTTTCGCAATTCGGCCCGACTGGCCTCTTCCATGGTTTTCCTTAATCATCCAGTAGCAGCCTCATGCTGAGAAATCTGAATAGCATGATCCGCAAGCTGTTTGGCCTGATCCGAAACCACCAATCGAAGTCGGATATTGGCGCTCCCAATCTCCTCTCCGGCCTTAACCAGCCGGGCATGATGCCCCATCATCTTCTTGGTCTCCTCCGCCACCCGATCAATATTAGCCTTGGCCTCGTCTCCCATAGTGATTATACGAGTAGTGAGTAAATCGAGATCTAAGGACTTAGCTTCATCAAGTACTCGTACCATGGGGTTACGGGGGAGAAGGTGTTCACCAGTGACTTCGTCAAAAGTAATATCATGAGAGCTTGGATCCAGATCAGGATGACCCGCAAATGGATTACGAGCCAAGTCAGGACGGTCGATATGAATAACAGAAGGGTTTCCGGACGGGTGCGGAGAAGGTGCAAACTCGCTACCCTCCTCAGTGATATCATGAAGAGGCTGAGTCGGAAGCTGAGGACTGGGCAAAGGTTCGGATAAAGGATGACTCCTCTTCCTCTGCTGAATACCCTCTTCGATGACCCCAAGAAGAGGACGGTAGCCGACTACATCCCCGGAGCGTTGGGTCGAGGGCTTCGGCTTAGCAGAAGTTTTGGAAAGCTTATATTGCTCAAGCCTGTGTCGAAGGTCTGAGGCCTTGGACGTCTTGCCTGCTCCTGATATAAAGAACAAGTGTCACAAACTTACATCACTATATGATTCGAGAAATGCGGTAAATTACAAGTTAAAAAAGGAAAAAGAAACACAGCTGTGGTTGAACAAACCTTGGGGAGGAGTAGGATACTGCAATAAGTCCTGGATTTCATTCCAGGACGGGAGCGGGTCATAAAATATTCCTAAGTCCCTATCATTAATGAAGCATGCAGGAGTCAAGAATTCACCTTGAGTCGTCGGAGCCACCTTGGCTGGAATGATCTGAGAAGACTCACTTGCACCAGTACCGGCCCTGTCCACTTTCCCGGTTTTCTCTACCAAAGTCGGATCTTCATCCAGCCCCTCGAAAGCCTAATGGAACGCATCATCCGTCCACTCCTGAATCTCGCCCGCTTGCCCAAGGAGTAAGGCCCCGATGCCATCGCCACCTTTATCACCTTCCCGACCATCTCCACCCTCGCCTCTTTCCTCCTCTATGTCTTCCTCCTCCCGGGTAAGTGGACAATTGCTGGGGGAGGGACCGTCCGACTTCTTGAGTTTCTTACCTCCGACAGCTGGAGGTTTTGTGAAAGGTTTCCTCTTGCTACTCTCCACAGAAACACCTTCTTTGGTCTGAGCAGTCGCCCTCTCCTCCGCCGTCTCCCTCAGCTTAACTACTGACTGTTGTGGGAGGATTAAGTTGTACTCCAGAAGGATCGCATTTCTGATCAGGAAGGCAGATGATCTATATTTCCCAAGAATAGCTTCTATCTCAGCCGCCGTCTGAACCAGGCGGTCAGTCTCCACAACCGCAAAGCCACCTGTCGCTAGCAAAAATGGGAGAGTATGAGAAGAAGCATCGCAACCGGAATAGAAATTATAAGTGAAAACTCAACTTACATCCAGAGGTGAAACGCCTAAAAGAAACTGAGTCGTCCTTGACGAAGAACCACTCCTTCTTGAACATGCTGAATTTAGAGTACAGATCCAAAACCGGCTTGAAGGTCACAGCCGACTCCAAGCTAATGTATGGGGACCCTTTCTTATAGCCCCTCAGATTATATAGATACCGGATCTCCCGATTGGAAGGAGCGCGACCATACTTCCTCTGGAAGATGACAAAGAGGCTCACCAGTATAGCGTAAGAGTTGGGTTGAAGTTGGAATGGGGCCACCTTTAGATATGTGAGGAAGCTGGCTATCCAAGCGTTGAGAGGAGGAATGGCACCACACATGCAGTGGTATCTACTGTAGGCGAAATACCCTTCAGGAGGATCGTACGGCATAACTTCTCTCCCTGGCAACAGCAAATGCGCCCTATCAATTCCGAAAGACCGGGAAATGACGTCGAGCTGCTCCTCCTTAAGGGAGCTAGGAAAGCAATCGGGCGGGGAGTTCAGAAGTTCCTGAGGGCCGTACCCGTCCACTAGTGATCTCGGGATTGGACTGTGACGTTCGGGATTCGGCTGAGCTGGGGTCACGGCGGAGGAACTTCCTTCACCCCCAGATTTCTTCTTGTCTGATCGAGTCTCTGCTTTGCGAGACATTATCTACAACACCGGGAAAACATGTTGTTAGAATAGAGGATGGAAAAAAAAGGGTAAGTATATAATATGGAATTCTACTCATAAAGTCAAAATGCTTAAAACTCCCATTATCATTCGGTAAAACTGAATATAAGATTCCATCCGGCATTCTCGTTCGGCATTCTCATCTGAAAATTTCATTCGGCACGTATGGCACACGCACTTCATTCGGTGGGCACAGACAAAAAACCATTCGGCTAAGAGAAATTGAGTACCTGGTTCGGCAAGTGAAATGGTTCGGCAAGCTGGGATGGTTCGGCGGAGGATCAGAATTTGATTCGGCTATGTGACTAACTTGGCTTGGCTGTTCGTTCGGTAGAAGGTAATAGAGGCCCTGGACCCTTACTTATAGGCAACTGTAGACGACCGGACCGGCTGATTCGGCGAAAGCATCCAAGACTGACGTCATCATCTTTTAAACAAAGCGCGGCACATTCCGGCATATGCCCCACTTTGGGGGGCAAATGTTGGGCGCATTCTCACCCAGAAGACCTTGAGACCGAGGAGCATGACTCATCCATCCAGGCTTGCCTAAGCCAATCCGGTATTCTCGTCCTCCAAGGCCCATTCGGTAGGAGCCCATTCGGTAGTCTTGGGCAAACACCGAACCAATATTCATCCATCCCACCGGACCAGCTGCCACCGGTCCAACCTACTGCCACCGAACCAATATACTTCCATCCCACCACCGGTCCAACCTACTGCCACCGCACCAATATTCTTCCATCCCACCACCGGTCCAACCTACTGCCAACGAACCAATATTCTTCCATCCCGCCGGACCAACTGCCACGGGTCCAACCTACTTCCATCCCACCACCGGTCCAACCTACTTCCATCCCACCACCGGTCCAACCTACTGCCACCGAACCAATATTCTTCCATCCCGCCGGACCAACTGCCACCGGTCCAACCTACTTCCATCCCACCACCGGTCCAACCTACTTCCATCCCACTACCGGTCCACTCTACACTCCAACCACCTCCAAACCAAGCAATGCCGAACCAAGATATACCAGGCCAGATCACATCGGCCCAGGCCCATCAGCGACTATACATATCCTGGACCCCTACCCCTAGCCTCACTCTATAAATAGAGGGGCAGGGGTACAGCAATGGGGACAAGTTTGAGAGCTCAAGCACGGAAGGAACTTTCAAACAACTTTCTTTTACTTGTATCAAAGCTTTGTACTTGTAATCAAAAGAGGAGAAGAGAAATAACATATAAAGTGGACGTAGGCACATTCTGGCTGAACCACTATAAATTTGCGTGTATTTTTATAGTTTAGCCCCTGCTTTTCATATATTTGCATAAATCTCCAAAATCACTAAGAACAACATAAGATCTAAAAAATCATACGACTTTGAGGTGTTTGTCCATTTTTTGTGCAAAAAGCTAGTATGTTTCTGATGAGGGATATGCATTGGGATTTTGTTATACCCCGAGTACGCATCCATAAAAGATAATAATTCATGTCCTATAGTCGTATCAACTAATCGATCAATCCTTGGAAAGGGAAAACTGTCCTTAGGACACGCCTTGTTCAAATCTGAATAGTCGATGCACATTATAACACCCCACCTCAATACCCATACCATTCAAGAGCATTACAGAGTAACACTATCAGATAATACGAAGAATGAGGCTATATGAGGTACACACGTGAATATTCCCTAGACTAACACTTGAACGTATTAAAAACAATCTGATAAATAACTAATATATACGTACACAGTATCGGTACAAATCAATAGATAAGTGTGTCTATAGGAAAGAACAATACATAATATACAGTAAAATAACAGAGAACATAGTCAACCACAGCGATAATATATAATATATAAAATACAATAATGTTATAAGAATACAATACAACTCAAGGTCAATTATATATGTACATACAATGAATCTGATATCGTATACAATCCTATTATTGTACTCCTCTAAGCCCAGTAAAACACAAGCGGGTCATGTCATCCCTATACCTAAAATATCTCAGACTGACCTGAGTAATATATAAATAATAAACGGAGCAGGCTATATCTAAATCCAATGTTAATGAACATATGGTATTCAGTATATACAAGGTAATAGCATAATATTGTTATCTCATAAAAACTCAAATATCATAAAACGTAAAACATCACAAAACCAAGTATAAAATGTCGTCACCCATACAAATAATTCAATATAAATCAAGAATACTATATCTAATGGCTGAATAATCCATACAATAAAACATCATCTAGAAACTTAAATCATCAAGTGAATCGAGCAAACACATAGCAATGCTCTAATACAATATCAAATAATCTTATAATCAATGGATAATGTAAGATAGCACATCGAATCACCCAAACGATATCCAATATCATAAAAATCACAAAGATAATCAAATACAATCCAAATCATTATCAACAACAAAGGCTATCTCAAAAAATCAAATCATCAATTAGTGTGGATATAACGGGGACAGACTACACTTTAGACTCAACCAGTCTCTAGTCTAGTCAACTCATAATAGGAAAGGGACATATATGCCAATCCACTACACACATATACCTTGAATCTGACGAGAGAGTGACAGCCGCCTGCCGCAAGCCCGCTCTAGGAACATAGATTTACTCGCAAACCGTAGAGTAACCATCTATTCCTATAGTCTTTAACTTATATGCAAATCTACTACACTCAAATACGATGAACTAGACAGGAAGACTGACAGCCTCTTACCGCAAGCTTGCTCCAGGAACCCAGGTCTACTCGCCTACCACAAAGTACCGTTTATTCCTACAGTCTTTAGTTATCTCAATGGACATCATGACTCCATCCATCAATGGCTCGTATACGCATAGCCCCGATCATGACCCTGCTTTGCCCCTAATGGTAACAAACTACTGACCAAAGTGACACAAAGGGCTAGGGCCAACAACCCATATACTACTACTAATATTGTAATGCACATCAAAGGGACATATAACTACGGTGTTGTGGATCTGGGGCTCGACGCCACGATCAGGCCACTAGGGTGGATGCTGGCCAATCTCGTTCACTCCCAAAAAATAAAGGAAGGTGGACAATAAGTGGATAGGCATATAATTTGAACAATCTATGTAGCTAACAAGTAGCCTTCATACGTGCTCACCGCAGTGAGTCACACATATATCAGATACCTCCATATGATTTTCATCCATGAGAAAAGAATAACTAAATAAATAGCACAACGACGTCCCTTACCACAGTGTGTTACTAGTCCATTTATTCAGTGCTCATATATCACACTCACCCTTCATTATTATGTATAACGAGTCCAAAGAATAATTGGGAATGTGTTATCAAAAGTCCTATACCATACGGTATCACAAACCCATTTACTTAGATTTCTCGTCACACAAAACAATCACAATAAAATCAAAGCAAGGATGTCATCGCCGTATCATGATAAAACTCTAATCAAATCAATATCAACGGTGAATCATTCATATTATTGAAATCACTATAAAGAAAATAATAAATCATAAATTAGAAACTAATATAAAAATATCTTATTCAAATGAATATTAATGGATGAATTGATATTTAATAATAAAATATTCAATACATATAATTTCATATAATGGAAACAAATAATAATACATGAATAATAAATTCATATTCCCAATATCAATTAAATAATTACCTAAAATCAAATAGTTAATATTACAATGAATTACTAATCTCTTAGATGTTTTGAATAAATAATTATTATTAAATAAAACTTTAACAGATAACATTTGATATTCAATCCTTTTCAATTTAGAACTCCAAAACAGATAGTAAGTGTAATATTACTTATAAAGAAAATTTATAAATTATCATAATCAGTTACTAATTTAAATGATTATAAACCATCCAAATAATATATTGAAATTTATTATAATTTCAATATAAATTTTATAACTTGCATCATATTTAAGACTTCATAAATATACTTTAAAGTAAACTAAAGAATACCAATTAAGAAGCATTATATAGAAATTCATGCCTATAGTAGGAATGAAAACATGATAAATAAACCTTTTCCACTTATCAACTCCACAAGATTGAACACAAAAATAAAGTAATGATAGATTGCAACAATAAACTAACTAATATTCATGACTAAAAACATAATAATACAAGTATACTAAAGAGTATTCTTGCAAACATACATGCTGCTCACAGGCATGATCCCAAATAAAACATTATAGCCATATTCAAGAATCTGATACTTTATATATAACACATATCGACTTACTATTCGCACATATATATAAACTGAAACACATTCACTCGCACCTTTCTGGAATACAAGCATGCAAATTGAAATTCAACAATTATTCCATTATAATGTTTTAACACGTTCATAATAGCAAGATCTACAAATATATATATATATATATATGGTTAAGGCATGGAGTACTTCATAGTCATACAAGATAAACTACTTGTATTAAGAAAACCAATAGTGAAAGGAATATGCTTACTTATTCCCATATAAACAAACTAACGTATAAAGAAGATGCATAGCAAGTTCAAAGGTATATTAAAGATCAAATACTCTCACACTTGTACCATATTGCAATGCACTCACCCTCAAAAATGGGTACCGCACTTATGAAAGATTAAAAAATAGAAATGGAATATTAAAAAACGAACAGAGCCCAACTAGTCGACGTCACAGGTCGACTGGTGATGGTTGTTCAGCGCGATGGGGATCGGCTGTAGGCGATGGCTCCATATCTGCTTCAATGAGTGCAAACTAAACCTAATAGTCAACAGCATGGCAATGTATATATATATATATATGAGATTGTGGTGAGATTTGATCGATATAGATGCGTGAGTTGGATTTAATTCACCTATATTCGCTTATACCCTTCTTCCCCTTTCAGTTTGCACACTCGCACCCATTATTCTCAGTGTCGCTTCTAATTGAATGCATGCAACGGTAATGAAGTTTAACATCCCCTATTTAGAGGCCTAAAATTAAGCGCTACAGATGCTGCAGTCATGCATAGTATTAGCTTCTAGCGACTAAATACGGCAATGTTAATGGTATTTATAATATCAGAAGCACTTGAATATGAAACAAATCATAGATTTCGAAACAACATTTTTTCCATTACATTTCAAAAACAGATGTTCCATATTCATATTACATAATCCCAATCTTTTTCCCAAGCAATGATAAAGTATGATTATTACAAAATACGCTAGGAGTGATATATGAAGATACCCCCTTGGATGATCAGAGTAATATAGTCATAATTGACTTAATACATACACAACGAAAATAAGAACAAAACAAAGAACTGCAACTCCTAAATAGCTATCTGTTAGCCTCCTTCTTGCCACTGGTAGCTTTATTCGTCATCCTACTAAAAACCTGAAAAGCCTTAATCCCTTAGCCTACTCAAATCAATTTTGCGCACCAGAGAGTTTAAGAGGAAAACATAAACTTCAAGTCAGACATAAAGTGTGGTGTGAATAATATTATACTTCCCGGTTATTAATGTTAAGTGAGACTATGCTGCTTAGCGGAACGGGTTTCCCCACACTAACATCCTTTTAAAACATGTCTTTTGCAAAACTTTTCCGACAACAAAAACTAGTTAAATACTGTAAAGTATCATTATGTAAACATACATATCAGGTAATAATAGAACTATCTATTCAAACACTTTAATTTTGTTTGGCTAATTATTAACGTTTAGCTGACTCGAGCCTACCAGACAATATAAATAAATTCAATCTAACATCTGTTAGACACTCATCTTCTGGACGGTCTATCCCTAACTATCTGTTAAATACTTCTCTTCTGGACGATCTGTCTCTAACCTAATCATTTTCCAGGGTTACCTGATCCTAATGGTTTTGCGAGCTCACCAATAACCTATATGTATACAAATATATATTCCTTTCTGTGTGTAATCATTATTTTAGTCTTACCTGTGACAAAGCCTTACATAATGTATAGGGCGCAACCCTATGCTAGACCCATCTGGTTTTCTAATACCTGGGACATTTTCACTTTGGGATCCCTTCCCATGATTTTCCTTGAAAACCTTTTCAAAATGATTTAAACCTTTAAATCAACTTACATAGGGAAAATAGGTAAACTCTATGCTTTACTCAAAATCACCTTGCAATGTTACATGTTTATACTTTACTCGAACATAGTTGATGAAAAAGTTTAAACACTTGAAAGTCCCCCACTCAAACCCATTGAAAGTACCCCTTTCTAGAACTTTGAAAGCATCTCTTTCGAAACCAAGTAAAACCCTTTATTCATCTAGGTCGAAAGGCCAAAGCTTCCCTTTCGAAACCATATTTAACCCTTTCGAAACCTTTAAAAACCTACCTTTCAAAAGCATTAAAACCTTATACATCATATCCTAAAACATTTCAAACATTGCCTTTAGAAAACCTTAGACAAACCATCCATTTCAACCCTTTCGAAACAATCAAAAATACTACCTTTCAATTCCTTCAAAACAGCAGAGATAATAGAAAAGGCTTATTTTAAAGACTTAGATTAAGTTAATAAGCAAATAGAGCAGAAATAACATAAGAGGCTGATTTTAAGAACTTACACTAAGTTATAAGCAAGAATAGAAATAGGGCTTGCACCAACAGCATTCCCTTTCAGACTAGGACTGATGGTCTCACAACAGATTAGGTGAGGCTGGGCAGGACCCTTTCAAACTAGGACTGATGGTCTCATAATAGTTAGGTGAGGCTGGGACACTGGGTAAATAAGTGGCCAATGGACAGAGGCTCAAATCTGGGGATTTGGGCAAGGGGCGCGACTAGACTTTGTTTGTTATAACCCATACCAACAGCATTCCCCTTCAGACTAGGACTGATGGTCTCACAAAACACTTAGGTGAGGCTGCGCAGGACCATTTCAGACTAGGACTGATAGTCTCACAACAGATTAGGTGAGGATGGGCATGCTTATGCTGATTAGGGGAAGTAAGAGGTCACAAGAGGGGGCGACAGTTAGCGTGTACCAGCGATGACCAAGCATGCAGCATTGATTAGGGTAGATAAGTCGCTACTGCATTCCAAGCGCTAAACATGTGTCTTTTGTTGTGGGACCAACAGGATTGGACTAGCTCGCAGTGGCACAACAAAGATAGAAGGCCGATCAATGGGTAGAATTAGGATTTCAGCCTAAATAAAATAGGATTAGGGATTCAGCCTAATCAAAGCAGTTTAAGACAAGTGCAAACAATCCAAGCAAACAGTTAAACAGTATTTTATCCCAGTTTTATCTTTTCTTCATTTCCTTTTATACTAGAACTGTTGCTATGTCTATTATCTTTATCTTTCTTAAAAATACTAGTAGTTATTTTCACTCACCAGACTTATAGTCTGACCCACTCCTCTATTTTCCCCTTTTCCCCCCATAGGCCAGCAGAGGCAAGGACAGTAGATTTGGATTTCTTCGAGACCCATTTGCAGAGCTTTCTCATTCTTCATGTATTCTTCTTCTTTTCATTTGACTTTGGATGTAATGGTACTTTATGAGAGGGATGATTTATATTATGTACTCTAATGATGTGACTGAGATTATATTTTTCATAAGACATGTGTATTTGGTATTTGAGACATACTTTGTTTTATGACATTATTTTATGAAGTTTAATTTTGAATATCAAGTCATTATTTAAATGTTTAAGCTATTATTATTTATTTGTCTTGTGAATCTTAGTCTCTATGATGCTTTAGCTATACCTATAACACACCATATCCACTAGTGTGTCCTTTTTGGGTATACTAAGGGGTGTGAGTTGTTTCACTTAGTATCAGAGCCTAAGATTACAGGATTCCTAAAAATATTGTTTTAAAAGTAAATTATTTTTCAAAAATAAGATATCATCAAACTAGAAGTATTTTTCAGAAAGAAACTCTTATTATAGAAATGGTTTTCAAGTATAAGAGATTTTTATAAAAATCCCCTCAAAGTCCAGTTCAACCTTCTTTCGATTCTTTCGAGCCTAAAATCTCTTTTTCTTTGCATAGTATGGCGGATGCCCCAAATCTTCCAGAGGGTGTCCAAGCCATTGCCTGGTTCCGTAGATACCACCAAGCTACGACACCAAAGGTGTAAGGGCAAGCGCCCAATGCAGCATCGATGGGTGGAGATCCCATTAGTCTACCTGCAGCAGCCAGTTTTTCTAAGCTATGAAAGGACTTCACTAATCTAGGAGGCAAGACATTTTCTGGCATAAAGGATTTCGTGGAGGCATGAGCTTGGTTGAGGAATACAGAGCGGGTATTTGGGCTGTTAGGATTGGAGGACCGACAGAGAGTTCAGCTTACATCTTGGCAGCTAAAGGAAGAGCTTAAGGAGGTTCCTAAATCATAAAACACTAAGAAGCAGTGGTGGAGGAATAAGAATGATAAGGACAAGAGGAAAGAAGGAGGACCTTAAAAGCACATCAGGAAAGGCGAGAAATGTTATAATTGTGGATTGGTTGTGCATTTCGCAAAGGACTGTAAGAAGGACACGATGAAGGGGAGGTGTTACAATTGTAGTTAGTCTTGTCACCTTAGTAGAGATTGTCCTCAGAGGATGGGGCAGAGAGCAGGCGCACCTACAACGCAAGTACAGGCTTTGGATGCAGCATCTTCTAGTAGTGGACCAGATCGAGGTAGGAAAGTCTCTGTAGAAGGTTTGATCTCTATTTCAGATTTTCCTATTCAAAATCTTTTTGACTCCGGAGCATCGCATTCTTTCATTTCTAGTTCCTTGATTGATTGTTTGTACTTAGATATTTCTATAGTAATAAACCCTATAGTTGTTTCAAAACCCCATAAGAGGATCGGCACATTTATCCATGATTTGAAGGGGTTTGAAAATTTTTATACTAGGCGTAGAGTTGGATTGTGGCACCTATGTACTGGGATTTTGGGGATATGGGATGATTTTGTGGATGGATTATCCACTTATGGAGCGATATTGGACTGCGAGAGGAGAGTCATCAGACTAGAGACATGCAGTGGTAGGACTTTCGAGGTTTCTTGCGACTGACAGGGGTCAGTCATGTTGAGCTTCCTTTATTCCATTGATTCATCACTAGGAGAGTTAGATTTCGTTCCAATCGTTAGAGATTTCCCAGACGTTTTTGAGGAGGTTAGGGGACTACCCCCTAAGAGAGAGACCGACTTCAAGATCTATCTAAATGACAATGCTAAGCCAGTAGCATTACCCGTGAGACATATGGCTCCTAGGGAGAGGAAAGAGTTAAGCAAGCAGATTGGTGAGCTATTGGAGAAAGGCTTCATCAGACGGAGAATTTCTGAGTGGGGAGCGCCAGGCGTCTTCGCTACAAAGGAGGATGGTTCCCTTCGACTTTGCGTAGACTACAGAGAATTGAATAAGCTCCTGAAAAAGAACCGTTACCCACTTCCTAGGATATACGATCTTTTCGATCAGTTGGTTGGCTCTTCAGTATTTTCTCAGCTTGATTTAGCTACTGGATTTCATCAGCTTAGGGTCGCTGAAGATAGCACAGATAAGATAGCATTTCGGACACCCGATGGATTCTTTGAGTGATTGGTTATGTCGTTTGGGCTGACTAATGCCCTAGCCTATTTCGTAGATTTGATGAGCAGTGTTTTTCGAGATATCCTAAATAAGTTCGTTGTAGTATTTGTGGAAGACATTTTGGTGTTTTCCAAGAGTATGGAAGAGCATGCAATTCATTTGTAGGAGGTTCTTCATACACTTCGTGTTCATCAGTTAGAAGAAAAATTCTCGAAGTGTCACTTTTGGTATAAGGAGGTGCGTTTCTTGGGGCATGTAGTCTCAAGTGAGGGTCTAGCTGTTGATCCCACTAAGGTAGTAGTAGTACAAGATTGGAAGGCCCGCAAGAACGCTACCAAAGTTAGAAACTTCCTATGTTTGGTTGGTTATTATACGAAGTTTATTAGAGATTTCGCTAAAATTTCAGCACCGCTTACTCGCCTCACTAAGAAGAATACGGCATTCTTGTGGGACGTGGATTGTGAGGATTCCTTTACAATGCTAAAAAGGGCCCTTACTAGTGCACCGGTGTTAGTTTTACTCAACGAAGCTAAGCCTTTTATAGTATACACGGATGCATGTGGGACGGGTCATGGAGCAGTATTGATGCAAGAAGGGAGGGTAGTATGTTATGGGAGTGGACAGTTGAGAACTCATGAGAAGAACTACCCTACCCATGATTTGTAGTTAGCTGATATTGTTTTTGCACTCAAGTCTTGGAGACATTACTTGGTAAGAGAGAGGATCGAGCTTTTCACTGACCGTAAATCATTGAAGTACCAATTCTCATAAAAGGATTTAAAATTGAGGCAGCAGCGATGGATCGGGTTTTTGGCATCATATGACTTTGAGAAAGCTTACACCCTTGGTAATGGGAACATGGTTGCAGATGCGTTAAGTAGGAAGAGAGCAACCTTAGTCCAATGTTCGTGCAGTGGAAAAGCCTAGAGTTTATTTCCACCTTTGATTTTAAACCCTCTATGGACATTACTCCTGGATTGTTGGCAGCACTTGAAGTTAAGCCTACCCCCATAGATCAGATTGGCTCGAGGCGGCGAGAGGATTCAGAACATATGGATAATCTAGAGAGAATTAGCAGAGGAGAAGTCTCTAGTCATCTCCAACACTATTCCATTGATAGTAGAGGGTGGCTAAGGAGAGATGGAAGACTTTATGTCCCCCGCACTAGTGATTTGATGAGAGCTGTTCTAGAAGAAGCACAACATTCTCGAATGACTATTCATCCGGGTGGTAATAAGATATATAGATACATGAAGAGAGTGTTTTATTGGAGCGGCATGAAGAAGGATGAGTTTGTAGCCAAGTTTCTTATTTGCCAAAGAGTTAAGGGGGAGCAGCAAAAGCCCGACGGATTGTTTCAACCATTGGATTTACCCGAATGGAAATGGGATAGTGTTTCGATGGACTTCATAGATGGTTTACCCCGATCTAGGAAGGGGAATACCAGTATTTGGGTGATTGTAGATCGTTTGACTATGAGTGCCCACTTCATTCTGGTCAAGAGTAAGAGGACAGCACCTTATTTGGCATCCTTATATGTTTGTGAGATAGTCCGACTTCATGGAGTTCCCTCTAACATAGTGAGCGACAGAGACCCTATCTTTACTAGCGAGTTTTGGAGAAGCTTGCAAGTGACTCTAGGTACACAGCTTAGATCGAGCACGGCTTATCACCCTCAGACGGAAGGCCAAATCGAGAGTTAATAGAGTTCTTGAGGATTTGTTGAGGATGTGCATTCTTGATTTTGGAGGAACTTGGGAGGAGCATCTTCCTTTAGTGGAATTCTCTTATAATAATAGTTTTCAAGCTAGCATTGGGATGGAACCTTTTGAAGCTCTTTATGGAAGACCTTGCAAGTCGCCTTCGTGTTGGTTAGAGTCTACAAAGAGATTGCTACATGGTCCCGACATGGTTAGTGAGACTTCGGAAAAGATTGATTTGATTCGAAGGAGAATGAACATTGCCCAAGATAGATAGAAATCCTATGCAGATAAGTGGAGAAGGAATATCGAATTCGAGGTAGGAGATTTGGTTTTCATTAAGGTATCTCCGCAAAGAAAGGTAGTGTGGTTTGGATCAAGTGGGAAACTTGCTCCCAGATTCGTAGGACCGTTCCCCATTGTGGAAAGGGTAGGGAAGGTGGCGTATCGGATAAATCTACCGGAGAGGCTCGCAGGAGTTCATGATGTTTTCCATGTTTCGCACTTGAGAAAGTGCTTACATGATTCAGCAGAGGTAGTGGAACCTAGCCAACTTGAGGAAGTTAAAGTGGAGTGAGAAGCATCGGTTCGTCGTATTCCTACCAAGATCGTTGGGCATGATATCAAGAAGCTTAGGAATAAGGAAGTCCCTTTGGTTATGGTGCAGTGGGGAGATAGTATTGAAGACACTACGTGGGAGGCTAAAGAGGAAATACGTACCTCTTATCTGTATCTTTTCGATAGTATGTTTTGAACTTCCCATTTCCATCTTTAGTTTTAAATAGGTTCTTTCCTTTAGTATCCTATGGGAGGGTAGATCTTAGGATTTAACTTATGGATGGTAGGGCTGAATGTATACATGTTACTAGAACATGTTATGTATGATGGACGCTAGTGGTTGCAAGTGTTTGTTGGTGGATGCTAATGGATGCATATATATACAGTATGCACTATTATCTCTTAAGGATCCGCCTTACTAGGTCACTAAAGCATATGCATATGGATGTGTGCGCATTTGCATTTTTATTTTATTACCATGGTTGCTAATAATTGATGATTATCATATGATTGTTGTATTTGGATGATGATTGTAGCACACATATAGAACTATCAATTATCATTAGGGAATTTGCATTCATTTGGGTACATGGCACGGACATGATTGCATAAAAGGAGGTCGACTGAATTAGTAGACCGCTTAATCTTTTGCATTAGTTAGGGACATTGACACTACACTATTGCA
This sequence comes from Allium fistulosum, assembly GCA_030737815.1. Classification (NCBI taxonomy): domain Eukaryota; kingdom Viridiplantae; phylum Streptophyta; class Magnoliopsida; order Asparagales; family Amaryllidaceae; genus Allium; species Allium fistulosum. The sequence goes on along the minus strand of CM060907.1, from coordinate 274,100,411 downwards.
TATATCATAAATTGCATTAGAAAGCTTAAGGACAATGGATGTAATGGATGATTGTTGAATATTTGGTTGTAGAATTTGGATGAAAATATTTATTTCATTCTTCTATCCTTGGAGATTTCGGGGACAAAATCCTTTAAGGAGGGGAGAATGTAACAACCTAAAATTTAAACTATAATAATTACTTAATGAATTAATTAAATAATAAAATAAGTGTGAAATTATCAGAATTGAGGCACGAGAGTTGCACCATTGTGTCCGTGGTAATTTTCTGGTCAATTTCTATATATAGTTTGTTAGAATCCGAGCTAAAACGAAGAAGATACGAAATAAACAAGAAATGAATATATATATATATATATAGAAGGTCAGGTCGACCTTAGGGTCGACCCCTAGTATGCATAGGTCGACCCCCAGCATATATGGGTCGACACCCAGGTCGACCCGCCCTTATATTTGGACATTGTTACATCCAGATTCAAGTGTGACGTGTTTTTCCAATTTTCATCAATCCTGTGCGTTCGTGCTTCCATCCAACGGTTCCCAGTGAACCTATGACATGGTTGCACCAGATTTAATCTTCAAATCCAATGGCCTGAGATTCCTAGGTGACACTATAAATAAGAACCTAGACCTAGCTATTTTTCTCATTCAGATTATCTCTCAATTGGGTTCATTGCTTGAGGCTGGACCCAAAAAAGAAAAAATTTCTTGGGAGGAGATCTTTTTAATTAAAATATTTTACACCCTAGAAGTGGATCCAGGAAGGCCAAGGACTCGAGCTAAGGACCACAAGTGAGTGTTTAGTAATTAATTTTGATTTTTAAGTAATTTCAAATAATAGGGTTCCCAATAGTTGTAGTTTTTCTGCGATTTTGAGACAACTTTTATATAAGTTATTTATAACTATTATTTAAAGTTCTTTTCAGTCTTTTTTATTCATTTATTTTTATTCAGCTATTTTATGCGGTTATTTATAGTTATTTACAGTTATTTACATTCTATTTACATCTGTTCTACGTTAGAATTTAGTATGTAAATGTTAGTTTCTTTTTATTCCTTTTACGCGAATAGAATATTAAAAAGAAAATAATTCGCGAATATGGATTAAAATAAAAATCACTAAATTTACAAAAATTAGATGTAAAATAAGAAGAACTATAATAAAAAGAAGATAGACTGAAATAGGAAAATTTGAGACATTTGCAAGCATTAGTATAACAAGTGGTTATAACTAAAAAGAGAAAATAAAAGATACTTATTTTTAAACTTAGACTAAGTTAATAAGAAAATTATAACATAGGTTATAATTAGAGATAACAGAAGAGGCTTACTTTAAGACTTATAATTAAGTTAATAAGCAAATATAGCAGAGATAACAGAAAAGGCTAATTTTAAAGACTTATAATTAAGTTGAGAAGCAAATATAGCAGAGATAACAAAAAAGGCTTATTTTAATGACTTAGATTAAGATAATAAGCAAATAGAGCAGAAATAACAGAAGAGGCTTATTTTAAGAACTTACATTAAGTTGATAAGCAAGAACAGAAATAGGACCCGTACCAACAGCATTCCATTTAAGACTAGGACTGATGGTCTCACAACAGATTAGGTGAGGCTGGGCAGGACCCTTTCAGACTAGGACTGATGGTATCACAATAGTTAGGTGAGGTTGGGACACAGGGTAAATAACTGGCCAATAGATAGAGGCTCAAATCTGGGGATTTGGGCAAGGGGCGCGACTAGATTTTGTTTGTTAGGACTCTTACCAATAGAATTCCCTTTCAGACTAGGACTGATGGTCTCACAAAACACTTAGGTGAGGCTGGGCAGGACTCTTTCAGACTAGGGCCGATGGTCTCACAACAGATTAGGTGAGGCTGGGAATGCTTATGCTGATTAGGGTAAGTAAGAGGTCAAAAGAGGGGGGCGACAGTTAGCGTCTACCGGCAATGACCGAGCGTGTAGCATTGATTAGGGTAGATAAGTCGCTACTGTGTTCCAAGAGCTAAACAAGTGTCTTTTGTTGTGGGACTAACAGGATTGGACTAGCTCACAGTGGCACAACAGAGATAGAAGGACGATCAACAGGTAGAATTAGGATTTCAGCTTAATTAAAATAGGATTAGGAATTCAGCCTAATCAAAGCAGTTTAAGACAAGTGAAAAAAATCCAAGCAAACAGTTAAACAGTATTTTATCCCAGATTTATCTTTTTTATTTCCTTTTATACTAGAACTGTTGCTGAGTCTAGTATCTTTATCTTGCTTAAAAATACTAGTAGTTACTTTCACTCACCAGACTTATGGTCTGACCCACTCCTCTATTTTCCCTGTTTCCCTCCATAGGTCAGCAGAGGCAAGGACGATAGATTTGGATTTCTTGGAGACCCATTTGCAGAGCTTTCTCATTCTTCATGTATTCTTCTTCTTTTCAGTTTCCTTTTCATTTGACTTTGGATGTACTGGTACTTTATGAGAGGGATGATTTTTATTATGTACTCTGATGATGTGACTGAGATTATATTTTTCAAAAGACATGTGCATTTGGTATTTGAGACATACTATGTTTTATGACATTATTTTATGAAGTTTAATTTTGAATATCAAGTTATTATTTAAATGTTTCCGCTGTTATTATTTATTTGTCTTGTGAGTCTTAGTCTCTGTGATGCTTTAGCTATACCTATAACACACCATATCCTTTAGTGTGTCCTTTTTGGTTATACTAAGGGGTGTGGGTTGTTTCAAATTCTGTAACACCCCTAAGTTTTAATAACATTATTCAGGAGATTTAATTAGATAAATTAAATAGAATAATGTAAATATTAGAGTGATAAGGGGATTGAGATTTGAAAATTTAATTAGAGGCCATGCTAATTAAAACCAGAAGAATGGGTTTATTTAAATGATTTTCTATGATAACTAATAAGAGAATAACGCAAAGGGCATTATTGGAATAGCCTTCCACCATATCTCTTAACCCCTGAATCCTTATCCCTATTCACATTTCACACGTTCAAAAACAAAAAACATGAACAAAGAAGAGCTCAAGCCGGCCATTACATAGGAGAAGAAAATTCAAGTAAAAAGCTAAGGGATCAAGCTAGAAGAATTTAGCAATAACAAATCTCAAGTCCTTATCCAAATCAAAGGTGAATAATAATAAAACCATCTCTATTTTTGTTTTAAAGATCATTTGATTTCAGGTTTATGTTTAAAACCTTGTTCGATGATTTTGATGACGATATGCATGGATTTTATGATATGTTTGATTCAAACAAGATTGGTTGATAAATGCTTAATTCGATTTTAGATAAAAAAATTCGTATTTTCTGGATTTCGAATGCCATGAGGAATTTATATGTTATATAAAGCTTTATTTTGGAGATGGGTTTTGATTTTTGTACATGCTATGGAAAATTTATTATGAAATTTTGAAGGAAGAAATGAATAAATTGGGTTTAAAATTATTTCAGCTATTATATGAAGGAATTCGAGTCTGAAATTTCTACATGTTAGATAACATATTAAAAGTGAATTTCTATGATTTATGGGGAATTTTCACAAGTGATTTCGTATGGAAATTAAATTAATTTCATTGGAGGATTAAATGTTTTATTTGTTTTGCTTAAGGATGGTCTTATTTGCTAAATTATTTTAATTAAATCTGAAATGAATGCGGTAGTTTTATTCTGGAAAGAATTTGAAAAGTTTATGGCAAACAATTGAATTTTTACAAATAGGCAGGTTAGTTAAAAAGCAAATACTTGAAAAGGTAATAAAATAGTTTTTGTAAATAAATACGGTTTAGCCACTTTCGGTAGTACCCTTTCGAAACTATAATTCAGCCTCAACCAATTCGAAACAAATACACAAGGTATCAAAGTATTGGTACGTAGAGGATTGAAAAAAAGCAGCAGGTATGGAGTCGAAACCTAGCTTTCGAAGGGCTCAAAGCCTTTGTTTTACTATCCAAAGAAATGTGCTTGCCTTGTTTCCAAAAGAATGCTTTCGAAAGGGTTTGCTATAGCTTTCGAAGAAGTCGCCGCCTTTTTGTTTCGAAAAGATAGCTTTTGAATGAGTTGCCTTGTTTTTAAATCAATGCTTTCGAAAGGGTAGTTTGAACCCAGTCGAAACCATGCTGCCGACCTTATGCCTTTCAAATGGATTGAAGTCATTAATGCTTTCGAATGGTAGCTATTCTTTTATAAATATAATAAGCCACTTCCTAAAGCTTTCGAAAGGGTTTAATGGTTTCGAAGGCAATGGCTTCGAAAGGGGTTTCGAAGCTATCGTTCCAAATGTTTTGTTTAAATGATTAATGCTTTCGAAAGGATGGTTCCGAAGCCATCAATTTTCCCCAAACTCTTTTATAGGAAGGTTAATGGTTTCGAAAAAGGTACTTTCATTTAAATTCACTTTGACCCAAAAGATATTTTTAAGAATAAACCCAGTGGTTTCGAAAGAGGAACTTTCAAATGGTTTCAAAGCTATGCTTCTATGTATACTTTAATACTTTCGAAAGGATTGTTTTGATGGTTTCGAAAGGAAGGTTTTGATGCTTTTGAAAGTTTTCGAAAGTCATATGTTTTGAGTGTTTTGAAAAGAAGATTGAATGCTTTCAAAGGAGATTTTCCAATGGTTTCAAAAGTAAAAGTCCAAGGTTTCGAAAGCCTCAGTTTTCAAAACAAAGAACCCAATCTCATTTTTGAAGGAAAAACCATAGCAAAAGTAAAGGATTTTAAAATGGCTTTTAAGTATAAAGTTTTTGAAGAAGCTTTCCTAGATAAAGTAATAGGTTAAATGGATTAACCATATTTCATATGAAAATGATTTCAAGGATAATAAACCATAGATGTTGGTGTTATTATGTTATTATGTTTGCTTGTTCTAATATACATATTCACTGTAAAATGGACCCATAACTGTATTTTGGGGAGAAATGGCAGAATAACCAGTAGGTTGAATCAGTAGTGAATATAAATTGAGTTAACTCCTGAAGGAGTAGAATTGCATCTAGGAGGTCAAGAAGACCAGAATATAGGATGCCTAAATACTAATTAAAGAAGTTGTCAAATATACAGGTTCATAGTAAAATCATATAAACTATGTTTAGAAATGGTTACTGGCAGGGACCTATAGGTTTCTAGTGAACCCATGAAAACTATATCCAGATAAAGTTATTGAAAGAGGTCAATAGGTTCTTAGTCAACCCATGAAAACTATGATATGAAAGAAGTTATTAGAGATACCAATAGGTTCGTGAAGAACCCATGAATTAATGAAGTTATTGGCGAGGCCAATAGGTTCTTAGTGATCCCAGGAAAACCATGAAATCGGACAGATAGTTCATAAGCTTTAAATAGGTTATTAGTCAGCCCATGAAAACTAATATGTTAATAGTAACCCTAGAAACTATAACTATGACAAATAGTCAAATTAACAGGGATGGAAAATCCAGAATGATTTACTTGTTTGCGTATCATCATAATATTTTAAATTGCTATGTTTTTAACCATTGTGGATGCAGGAGCACAGTATATGGTTATCATAAGTTTTTGATAAGATACTAGTGAGGGGAAAACCCGTTCCGCTAAGCGGCATGGTCTCATTAGATATCTAAATGGTTTGAGATGGTTGGTTATTATTCATACCAGGCTTTATGTCTGACTCGAAGTTTATGTTTTCCATTTAAACTCTCAGGTGCTCAATTAACTTTGGGTAGTTTGAGAGTTGATGTTTTCAGGTACCTCATTAGAGAATAAGCTTCCCGAGGCGTACAAGAGCCAAGCTAGCTGGTAGGAGTTCTTTTCTATTTTGATTCTGCCGTGTTTTGTTGTAAAGGAAAAGTTGCTTAATTGCCTATGTTTAGACTCTAATCATCCAAGGGGGCATCTTCATATGTCGCTCTTGGCGTATGTTGTAATAATTATATTTTGTTTGAACATGGTTCTCGAATGTGGGATTATGTAATGAATTTGAAATGATTTGAAATGGAATTGGAAAGTTGTTTAATGATTTTAAAAAAAAATCCATATCCATGTGTTTCTGTTATATCAATGTATCTAACATTACTATATTTGGTCGTCGAGGATTAATAACTATGGATGACTACAGCATGCGTAGCCGATAGTTTTAGGCCTCCAAGTGGGGAATGTTACAAGTTGGTATTAGAGCATAGGTTTATGAAAACTTCAAAGAAATTTAAGCCTAAAAGATTTTTCAAAACATAATCCAATGAATCAGAAAATAAGATCGAGGTTTGGGTTAACGCTATAGTAACGTGCTTGTATTTGATATATATATATATATATATATATATATATATATATATATATATATATATATATAAGTATGTATAGCCCTCTCTCTTTGACCGTTCTTTTGTATCTTACTAAGGATCGTATGCAGATTTACGAGAAAGGAAGATATGGAGGCAAGAAACGGAAGAGGAAATCTCGGTGGAGGAAGCACCTCAACAAATGAAAATGTTCAACCCACTAGAAGGAACCCGAGTCGACAGAAAAATGCTAATCAAAATGCAGATTCCAATGTAGGTGCTGGAAATCCGCCAGTGGATATGGGGATGATGCATCAGTTCTTCGTCAATCTGATCAGGCTGGAGTAGCTGCAGGAGTGGCTGGTAATGTCGGAGGAGCTAACCCTATTTCTCTAATTGGGAATAATTATGCTAAGTTGAGCAGAGATTACACCAGTCTTGGTGGAAAGCCGTTTGTGGGAACAGAGGATCCATAGAAATTGAGAATTGATTGTTGCATTGTGAGAGAATCTTAGCTAACTTTGGTTTGAATGATAAGCAAAAGAGGAGACTAGCCAATTGCATGGAGCAGCGCTTCATTAGTGGAATAGTGTTACTGTCGGAAATCCTGAGGAATAGTTAACTTGGGTAGAATTTTGAAGGAGATTCGAGCAGAGGTTTTTGTCTGAAGTTGCTAAGTCGGCATTGTTGAGAAAGTCCATGGATTTGGTGTAGGGAGAAATGTCGGTAATTGAGTAACTAAGTTTGATGAGTTATCCCGATATGGGTATGTTATATTGACACCGTCATCAAGTGGAATGAGAAATTTGTTCGGGGATTGAGACCCGAGATTGCTAGGGCTACACTGCCACATCTTCATGATCCTTGTAATGTTTTGTGGAAATGGCAATCCGACATGAGGAAATGATTGCTATTTGTGGAAAGGTAAAGCCAGTTGAAACCCAGGGTTCTCAGGGGAAGAACATGAAGTTCTTTAAGAAGAAGGGAGAGGCTACCAAGAAGGCAAAAGCTGATCTAGTCTGTTTCAAGTGTGATAAAAAAAGGTCATCATGCTCATGAATGTCGGACAGGCAAGGGTGAGAAGGCTGTAGAAAAGAAGGGCGTGAAGTGCTTTAACTATGACCAGGTTGGGCATTATAAGAATTAGTGTCCAGAACCAGTCAGGGCGGACAAGGGAAAAGTTTTAGATGTTGGACTATCATCTGCTAGGCCAATTGCTGCTGAGAAAGGAAAGACTGTGATGGAAGGTACGCTTTTGATTCAAAGTATACCAGTTAGGATACTATTTGATACCGGTGCATCGCATTCATTTATATCTCAGTGTTTAGTTGATAGGTTATGTTTAGTACCCACATACCTTGCTACTTCCTTAAGGGTTGCAAATCCAATAGGAGGGTATGCAACTCTAGGGATGAGATGTGACTAGTTGGAACTTGATTTGTTAGATCATAAGTTTTCATGCAACCTGTATGTTTTTGATTTTGTATATTTCGAAATTATTTTGGGTAAGGATTGGTTGGGTAAATATGAGGCTAGGATATTTTGCTAGGATAGGGAAATATCGTTGAGACACCCTGATAGTCATAACCGAATCATATTCTTAGTGGATAATTCTGACCGAAGTGCTTGTGCTTCATTGAGAAATATGGAAGTAGAAGAAGAGCTAAGTCAGGTTCGAGTAGCAAGAGAATTTGAAGATGTGTTTGAGCCGGTTACAGGACTACCACCGAAACGATCTGTTGAGTTTCAGATAGACCTTGTGCCAGGAGCTGAACTTATAAGTAGATCACCTAGCAGAATGACACCGACCGAGAGGAAGGAATTGAAGGTGCGGCTAGTGGATATAGAAGGAAGAAATTTCATTAGACCAAGCAGTTCACCTTGGGGAGCGGCCGCGGTGTTCATGAAGAAACCGGACGGGTCGTTAAGGATGTGTATCGACTATCGTAGGTTGAACGAGAAGACGATTAAGAATAAGTATCCTTTGCCGAGAATTAATGATCTAGTTGATCAGTTGTGTGGAGCCATAGTATTTTCCTAATTGGATTTGGCGACAGGTTTCCATCAGTTAAGAGTGGAAGAGGACAGTATTCCATTGACAGCATTTCGAACTAGGTATGGTTCGTATGAGTGGTTAGTGATACCATTCGGGAATGCACCTGCTTTCTTCGTGGATTTGATGAATCGAGTTTTTCGAGAGTACATGGATAGGTTTGTGTTGGTGTTCATAGATGACATTTTAGTATACTCCAAGGATAAAAGAGAGCATGAAAATCATCTTAGAGTGGTGTTTGACGCTGAGGCAGCATCAATTGAAAGCGAAGTTTTCCAAGTGTCATTTTTGAAAGAAAGAGGTTAAGTTTCTTGGTCACGTAGTTTCAAAGAAAGGCTTGTCAGCCGCTCCAGAAAAGATCGAAGTTGTTAATAATTGGAAGAGAGCAAAGACGGTGACTGAGATTAGAAGTTTTCTTGGAATTGCTGGTTATTACCGGAGATTAATTAAGGATTTCTTGCAGATAGCAATGCGTTGGACTAACTTAACCAGGATAGAAGTGAAGTTTTTCTTGTCCGACAAATTTGAGGAAGCATTCCTTAAGTTAAAGCATTTGTTGACCAATGCACCTATGTTAGTAGTTCTAGATGGAAATCAAGGGTTGGTGGTGTATACCGATGCATGTGGGATTGGATTAGGAGCTGTGTTGATGCAGAAGGGTAAAGTCATTGCCTATGCTTCATGACAGCTTAGACCGCATGAAGTGAGATATCCTACTCATGATTTGGATTTGGCTGCGGTGATCTTCAAGTTGAAAATATGAAGACATTATCTCTTAGGGGAGAGATTTGAGCTATACACAGATCATCAGTCCTTAAGGTATTTATTCTCTCAAAAGGAGTTGAATATGAGACAGCAGAGGTGGCTGGAGTTTTTAGCAGCTTATGACTTTGGTATAGAGTATACACCTGGGAAAGGAAATAAGGTAGCGGATGCTCTTAGCAGAAGACATCAAAATGTGGTATGTTGGCAGAATGGAAAGATTTAGAAGCTTTGACCACTTATAGTGTGCAGTTAAGATTGATTGCTAGTTCTAGTCAGAGCACCACCATGTTATCCTGTTTGGAAGTTCGACCGGTGTTGATCGAAAGGATTGCTTCTAAGTAGAAGGAGGATCCACTATTAGACAAGAAGATTAGAAGGCTTGAGGTTGGAACTGAGTGTTGGATCTTCAATTTTGACTTTTGACAAATATTTCAAGCGACACAACGATTCATGAATCTGCGACTACTACGACGACCGGACTCAACGACTCGATGTATGGTTCATATATTCTATATATTTAAACTAGAGTCATGTATTATGTATATAGAGTCAAGTTTATGTAGGATCGATTTCACCTTAGAGGGGCGTGAATAGGGTGTTACTATTAATTATAAAAATTATTACGGAAGTTTATATAAAATAATTTCAAAACAGATCACAGCAGAATAATATCAGCACGGATAATAGCAGAATAGTAAATGCAGAAAATAGAACACACTGATTTACCCAGCTTCGACAAAACCCTGCCTACGTGCCGCCCCCAAGGTTTCTACTAGAAATTAGATAGTCACACGCTTACACACGTAAACTTGCGATACCCGCTACTGACTAATCCTAACTCTACGCTCAAAACCCTGCCACAACTCAGCCACTGAGTTGCGAATTCTCAAACTACGCCACATAGTTTGTCCCCTAGTCACGCGACTAGAAATTACACAGAAGATTAAAAGAAAAATAAAATTTAAAAACAATTTAAAAATCAAAAACCCTAATTTAAAAATAAAAGGCCTTAATAATTAAAATCCAAAGCAAATAAGGAAGGCCGGCCCAATTAATATTAAAAAGAAATCCCTTTTCGTTTCTCTTATGTCTTCGGCCCGATCTTTCCTTTTTGCCTCTGTAAAAATGGCGGCCTCATTTTTCCTCTTCGCTCTGTAATAAGGGCTTTGATAATTGGAGCGCCGATCAATTGCTAGTCATTCCCAATTCTTCGATTGCTTCTACAAATTGCCTTGTGGTCGCTTCCAGTTAGTCAAGTTCGAATCGAAACTATGGGATGTAATTTACTCCTTTTGCTTTTCTGGTTTTTGGCTCACTTGAACTCGATGATTAAAACTGCCGATGATGTTAGTGTTTATATAGGGTTCGATCCCCTGTATTTTCGTTCATCTGGAGTTATTTTAATTTGTCAATTGATCTTGCTTGGTCGGTCGATGTTGCTTGGATGCTTGAGATTGATTATGACTTGTTCCAATTCGTATATATTTTGCTTGGTTGACATGGTGTTGAATTCTCTGTTTCTTGGCCACCACGGTTTCGATTCTGGTTTGACGATGTTGATTTTTCTTTGTGCTCGACTCTGGCCATTTGTATTCATCCCTGTAGCATTGATTCTAAAACTGCTGCTTTGATAAAACTTGTTAATTTACCTTTGGTTTTGATAAGACTGTTAATTGTTGTTCCATGATTTCGTATGGTATGGTTCCTGTATACTTGAATCATGTTGATGTTGGTCTAGTTTATGTTGGTCTGATTCATGTATATGCAGTCTTCATTTGGTCTTCATGTACATGCTAAGCTTGTGTTGTCACTGCTGATACATGACTTGTACCTTGTATATGTGACTTGTTTGCATTTTTCACTTGTTTGTACTCATTGTGTAGCTTGACTTGTTCCTTCGAGTTTGAGTTTGCATTGAGTCACTTGTGCAGTTTCAAACTGTTGTGTTGATGTTCATATTGGTTTGTTGTGTGACATTAGTCTGGGTTTCTCTGATGTGCTTTTGAAACTTGCATTCGTATCATTGTTATCTTCTTGCTTCACTTTGGTATTTGCAATTTCGAATTGCATCAGTCTTTTTTAGTCTGGACATCTGATTTAGTTGAGCTTGCACCAGTCTTTGATGATGTTGTGTTCATTAGCTCATGTGGTCTTCACTTTTGTATAGTCTGCACTTGTATTGTTTGATCATTCGTAGTTGCCGTAGTGTTGCAGTCTTTAACTTGAAACTGTATGTAGCTTGCATGGTCTTTGTTTCACTCGAGAATTATTTTCATTTTGAATTGCACCTGTGTTGAATCCAGCTAACAGCTCGGGTTTGACCTTGTGCTCGTGTCGTGACTTGAGTTGAACCCGATTTTTAATTGGGTTTGAACTTGTGCTCACCTGTCCCTGTTCATTTATCAAGTGTATATCGGTGTGCACGGCCTTGTGGCATGTACAGCGATACACTGTGCATGTCACAAGCTGTTCGTGTATGATGAATTCAAATTTAAATGATGACAAACAACCCAAATAACTGAGGCAAATAAAATTTTCAAAATCATATTTTATTTTATACTGCAAAAATATTTTATTTTCAATTTTACCGCGTCAGTGTATATTTTTGCAGATTTGCTCAGATGCTGGATTCAATTTGGAATGAAGTTGAAGATAAAATACGGGTTGAGTGAACGAGTGATATGTAGTGAGGTCAAATGTAAATGTGAATCGTGATGTAGTCAAATTTGTATTGTAGTCAAAACTGTGTATTATATAGTGAGAGCTTGAACTTGTACTATTCAAAATTGTAATAAATATTTGTTTGAATAAAATATCTGTTTGAATAAAATATCTGTTTGAATTTAAATTCTGTGTTATTTATTTTATTCGGCAAATATTTATTTAATCTGTGAAAATAAAATAGTACAATAACAAATACATTTAAATGAATATATATATATATGATTATTATCATCAAACAAAAATCATATATACGCATATTCAACAATCTCCCCCTTTTGATGATAACAAACATATATTTAAGATTTTGAATATATTAAATGTATTTGATTATTCAGTTTGCTCCCCCTATTTGAATGCTCCCTCTCTACACAATACTCCCCCTTCATATATGCATGAGAATAGAAATATTCAAATGAACCTTGATGCAATTAGATAATGTTTGACCTTCATTTACCAAATGTTTGACCTTCATTTACCAAAATCTTAACATTTCTCGCCCCCTTTTGTTATCAGCAAAAGAATAATAGTGTTAGCAAAATAGAGATAAAGTGATAGAGATTAATACAATATTAATGCTCAGTCGAGTATAAATATTAAATTTCAATATTAAAATCAAACAAAAATCATAAATACTCTGATTGACGCATATTCCACTTTAGAGTGAAGGAATGATATCATCATATAAACCTTATAGTTGTGTCTATTTGTGGTATATTTATTTCAGGAAATTTGAATATCTACTAACCATGCATAACCGCTAGGACTTTTAAATGAGATTAGTAGTATTCCAATTTTTTTAAAATGAATTCAAGTATCTTCTAACCACGCATAACCATGAGGACTTTTAAATGGGATTAGTATCAACGTGTTTATTTAATCAATCAATTTTGATATGCATTCTATACATGCATAACCGCTAGGACTTTTAAATGAGTATGGAAGCACATAGTCAAAAATTCCGAGTAATTCACCCATGCATAACCGTGAGGACTTTTAAATGAGAGTGAATACTTTGAATATATTTATTTGCTAAAAATATAATAAAATGAAAAATGAATGATTCCTGTTTAAAATACCATATATTGACATACTATATTGGATTTTGATGAGTGATGGTCGATAGAAATATGATAGAAATAGAAATGGTCATGGAATATTTATCAATAAAAAGTTTTTATAACTCTTGTTTAAATTTCTAAAGAAATTTACTAAATATACTGTCTCGAGTTATAATATATGATTAATATCAACACTCATCACTTTTTCAATCACTATTTACTTTTTCGATAATTAGTAGAGAGAAAAAAATTGTTAAATAAGTAGAAGATCAAATTTCTAAAACACCTAAGCTGAGACGTAGTTTACAAAAACTATTTTCTGGTAGGGGTTTTATAAAAATGTCTGCCAATTGAGAATCTGTTGAAATGAAATTTATGCAGATATTTTCCTTGGAAATATGATCTCTAATAAAATGATGTCTAACATCTATATGTTTTGTTCGTGAGTGATGTACAGGATTATTTGTGAGATCAATTGCGCTTTTGCTATCACACATTAGTGGTACACGCTTAAAATTTAGACCATAGTCTTGCAAAGTTTGTATCATCCATAAGATTTGAGCAGAGCAACCACTTAGAGCAATATACTCTACCTCTGTGATGGATAACGCAATACAATTCTGTTTTCTACTTAACCATGCAACTAATGAATGTCCTAACATAAAGCATGCTCCACTAGTACTTTTTCTATCAACTAGACTTCCAGCATAATCCGCATCTGAAAATCCTTTTAATTCAAAATTATCTTTTGTTGGATACCAAAGACCAAACCGTGGGGTGTGCAACAAATATTTTATAATTCTTTTAACAGCTTTTAAATGAGATTCTTTTGGGTTAGATTGAAATCGTGCAAACAAGCAGACATAAAACATGATGTCAGGTCTAGAAGCGGTAAGATAAAGGAGTGATCCAATCATACCTCTATATTGCTTTTGATCAACTGCCTTACCTTTTTCATCATTGTCAAGTTTTATTGGTGTGCTCATGGGGGTTCTTGCTGGTTTAGCATCCTTTAATTCAAATTTGTTGACAAGTTCGCTAATATATTTTGTTTGAGAAATGAATGTACCTTTGTCGCTTTGTTTGACTTGAAATCCTAAAAAGAATTTTAACTCTCCAACCAAGCTCATTTCAAACTTTTCCTGCATAACTTTTTCAAATTTCTCATACAACAAATTGTTAGTAGCACCATAAATGATGTCATCAACATATATTTGAACAATCAAAAGATCATCGTTTTCATGCAACAGAAATAGTGTGATGTCTGCACAGCCATTTTTGAACCCATTTTCAAGAAGATAAGTACTAAGGCATTCATACCAAGCTCTAGGAGCTTGTTTTAATCCATATAATGCCTTTTTAAGCTTATATACATGGTTAGGATATTCATGGCTTTCAAAACCTTCTGGTTGTTCAACAAAAACATCTTCTTTTAAAATTCCATTAAGAAAAGCAATTTTAATATCCATTTGTCTTAGTTTAAATCCTTTGTAGCAAGCAAAAGCTAACAGTATCCTAATTGATTCTAGTCTAGCTACTGGTGCAAAGGTTTCATCAAAGTCAACTCCTTCAATTTGATTATATCCTTTAGCGACTAGTCTAGCTTTATTTCTAATCACATTTCCAGATTCATCATATTTATTTTTAAAATCCATTTTGTTCCAATGACTGGATAATCCTTAGGTCTAGGTGCTAGACTCCAAACATCATGTCGCTCAAATTGATTTAGCTCTTCTTGTATAGCCATAAACCAGTTTTCATCATTAAGAGCTGTATCTATGTCTTTGGGTTCTATTTCTGAAATCCACTATATAGACATAGATCACACAAATTTCTAAAGGAGGAACGAGTTTGAATACCTGCAATAGGATTTCCAATTACCAACTCTGGAGGATGATCTGCTTTGAATTTTAATTTTTCTAGATCTAGATTTCTTTCGACTTCTTTTATGGTTGTGGTTTCTTTTGGTTTTTCATTTTCATCTTTTTCGTTCTCCTCTTCTACATTGCTTTTGATTGTTTCCTTGTTTTGATCATCAATTCCTTCATTGAATTTCACATTGATTGACTCCACGATTGTTCTTGTCCTTTTGTTGTATACTCTATAGGCTTTGCTTCTAGATGAGTATCCCATGAACATCCCTTCGTCAGCTTTTGCCTCAAATTTTCCCAGTTGATCACCTGTATTAAGAATGAAACACGGACAACCAAAAACCTTGAAATATGCAATGTTTGGCTTTTTGCCGAACCATAGTTCATACGGTGTTTTCTTAAGAATTGGCCTAATCATGACTTTATTCATTACGTAACAAGCTGTATTTACTGCCTCTGCCCAAAAAGTCAAGGGTAGTTCATATTCGTTTATCATAGATCTAACCAACTCTTGTAAGGTTCGATTTTTTATTTCGACTACTCCATTTTGCTGTGGAGTACGTGGGGCAGAGAATTCATGTCTAAATCCATTTTCATCACAAAAATTTTCAAATTCATAATTTTCAAATTCTCCTCCATGATCACTTCTTAGTGAAGTAATAGAAACTCCTTTTTCATTTTGAACTAATTTTGTGAATTTGGTGAAGTAAGAAAAAGTTTCTGATTTTTTAACTAAGAAATATACCCATGTATATCTTGAGTAATCATCAACTAACACAAAACAATATTTCTTACCACCTAAGCTAGCAATGTCGTTAGGTCCAAACAGATCCATATGAACTAGTTCAATAACTCTAGAAGTGCTTACATTGTTATTGGCATGAAACGATGATTTTTTAAGTTTTCCCAAGGTACATGCTTTACATAAAATTTTTGTTTCGAAATCATGTGATGGCAACCCTCTTACCAAATCTTTTCTTTTCAATTTGTTTAACAAATTCATGCTAGCATGCCCTAATCGTCTATGCCATAAATTTACTTCTATATCCTTAGCTACCAAACATTTTGTCAAGGTGAGATCATCAAAAGATAGAGAATATATATTACCTTTCCTCTTACCGGAAAATAAGATTTCTTTTAATGATTGGTTAACAATTTTGCACAAGTCAGAGTCAAAAATAACATTCATACCTTTATCACATAGCTGGTTGATTGATATCAAATTGTGGTGCAGATTTTCAACATATAGTACGTCATTTAAGGTAAGTGTATTGTTACCTACTTTACATTTACCGACAATTCTACACTTGTCATTGTTACCCATTGTGACTCTGCCACCTCTGTACTTTTCTAGGCTAAGGAACTTTGATTTGTCGCCTGTCATGTGCCTGGAACAGCCAGAATCCAAGTACCATTGTTGTTGTTCCTTAGCCTGCCAGTATACCTACACAAGAAGAGAGTTTAGTGACCTATTTGTTTTTATAGGTCCATGATTGTTAGTGGCAACAGATTTTGAAAAATATGTTTGTGGAGACCCAAAACTGTTTATATATGTTCCTTTCGGCACCCAGATTTGTTTAACTTTAAGGTATTTTATATTTGTGCCTTTTGGAACCCAAATTGGTATTGTTTTCACGTGTTTGGGTCTATGCCAACAAATATTGTGATTGTGTCCAGTTTTTCCACAAATTGTGCACTTAGAATTTACTTGATTAAATTTTCCATTAATACGTTCAGGGTGAATATACGCAAGTCCTTGTCTATCAATGTTAACTGTTTGTTTTCCAAATAGCATATTTAATGATTTTTCGCTTTTTGAAATTTTTTCCAAAGTTGTAGTCAATTGTTGGACTTGCGTTTTGAGAGATTCATTTTCATTTAATAATTGAGTGCACCTTTCAATAGAATTTTCTCTTCTTGTGTTTTCACTCTCTTTTAAAGTCATAATTTCATTTTCAAGTGATTTTATAATAATTTCCGATTTTTTAATTTCTTCTTCAAACAATGGACACTTGTCACACTTAGGGCACTTGTTTTGATAGTTTTTAACTAATTGTTCAAGCTGTTCATTTGCTTCTATCAAACTATCTCTTTGTGATTCAATTTTAGCATATTTCTCCCTAAGACGTTCAAAGCACCCATTTACCTCGTGAAAATATATAAGTAATTCTGAATGAGTAAGTTTTGATACCTCACTTGGCTCGTCATCATCACTGTCAGTTATTTCACCATGAAGACACAAATTTTCTTTTCACTCTCACTGGCAGTGCTATCACTTCCATCTTCATCGCTTTCATCCCAAGTAGCTGCAAAACTTCTCCTTTTCAGTTTCTTTCCCTGGCTGAGTCGATTTTGAGGACAATTTGGCTTGATATGACCGGGTTTATTGCACTTGTGACAAATGACTTTCTACTCTTCCGGGTTGTCTAGTGCTTTGTTTATTCTGCTCCTTACTTGATGATTTTTGGCCGGATTGCCATATTTGCGATTCCACTTTTTGAATCTTCTTATTAATAGTGCTAGTTCTGCTTCACCATCATCATCATCTTCACTTTCAGTTGTCCCTTTAAGAGCTATTGATTTCTTTCGAGTGTCTCCTCCTTCACGCTCTTCCTTGAATTTCATCTCTAGCTCGTAAGTGGTGAGATTTCCGATGAGTTCTTCAACCTTGAGTTGTTTCAAATCTTTTGACTCTTGAATAGCTGTGACTTTTGCTTCAAAACTCCATGGAAGGACTCTGAGGATTTTTCGGACTATCTCCAACTCTGTGTATGATTTTCCAAGAGCTTTTAATTTGTATACGATATTGGAAAGTCGTCCGTACATCTCTTTGACATTTTCTTCCTTTGCCATTGTGAAGTTCTCATATTCGCTGCTTAGCATGGCAAGGCGAGATTCTTTGACTTGAGACGTTCCTTCGTGAGTTACTTCGAGTGTGTGCCATATTTCCTGCGCAGTAGAACAATGTGAGACACGATTAAATTCAAGTTGATCTAATGAACAGATAATAGAATTCATAGCTTTAGCGTTAGCATTTCGTAATTTATTTTCTAGCTCTTTCCATTGGTCCTTCGGTTTATTTATTTCCTGATTATTTACAATTATAGTTGGTGCTTTATACCCTGTCTCAACAATATCCCAAGCGTCGATGGTTTTCAGAAAAATTTCCATCTTATTTTTCCAGTAAGCGTATTCACCATTGAACATTGGTCTAACTATGGACTGACCCTCTGCAAAAGCATTATTAAAAGAAGCCATTTTAAAAATTCAAATTTTTAAACAAAAATTGATTTTTTGGAAAATCAAATTTTTA
This sequence comes from Allium fistulosum, assembly GCA_030737815.1. NCBI lineage: Eukaryota > Viridiplantae > Streptophyta > Magnoliopsida > Asparagales > Amaryllidaceae > Allium > Allium fistulosum. Next base: position 274,082,349 of record CM060907.1, on the reverse strand, counting down.
AACAAAAATTGACTTATATTCCTAGCTCTGATACCACTTGTAGGATCGATTTCACCTTAGAGGGGGGGTGAATAGGGTGATACTATTAATTATAAAATTATTACGGAAATTATATAAAATAATTTCAAAACAGATCACAGTAGAATAATATCAGCACAGATAATAGCAGAGTAGTAAATGTAAAAAATAGAACACAAAGATTTAGCCAGCTTCGGCAAAACCCTGCCTACGTGCTGCGCCCCAAGGTTTCTACTAGAAATTAGATAGTCACATGCTTACACACGTAAACTCGCGATACCCGCTACTGACTAATCCTAACTCTACGCTCAAAACCCTGCCACAACTCAGCCACTGAGTTGCGAGTTCTCAAACTACGCCACATAGTTTGTCCCCTAGTCACGCGACTAGAAATTACACAGAAGATTAAAAGAAAAATACAATTTAAAAACAATTTAAAAATCAAAAACCCTAATTTAAAAATAAAAGGCCTTAATAATTAAAATTCCAAAGCAAATAAGGAAGGCCGGCCCAATTAATATTAAAAAGAAATCCCTTTTCTTTTCTCTTATGTCTTCGGCCCGATCTTTCCTCTTTGCCTCTGTAAAAATGGCGGCCTCATTTTTCCTCTTCGCTCTGTAATAAGGGCTTTGATAATTGGAGCGCCGATTAATTCTAGTCATTCCCAATTCTTCGATTGCTTCTACAAATTGCCTCGTGGTCACTTCCAGTTAGTCGAGTTCGAATAGAAACTATGGTATGTAATTTACTCCTTTTGCTTTTCTAGTTTTTGGCTCACTTGAACTCGATGATTAAAACTGCCGATGATGTTAGTGTTTATATAGGGTTCGATCCCCTGTATTTTCGTTCGTCTGGAGTTATTTGAATTTGTCAATTGATCTTGCTTGGCCGGTCGATGTTGCTTGGATGCTTGAGATTGATTCTGACTTGTTCCAATTCGTATATATTTTGCTTGGTTGACACGGTGTTGAATTCTCTGTTTCTTGGCCACCACAGTTTCGATTCTGGTTTGACGATGTTGATTTTTCTTTGTGCTCGACTCTGGCCATTTGTATTCATCCCTATAGCATTGATTCTAAAACTACTGCTTTGATAAAACTTGTTAATTTACCTTTGGTTTTGATAAGACTGTTAATTGTTGTTCCATGATTTCGTATGGTCTGGTTACTGTATACTTGAATCATGTTGATGTTGGTCTATTTTATGTTGGTCTGATTCATGTATATGCAGTCTTCATTTGGTCTTCATGTACATGCTAAGCTTGTGTTGTCACTGTTGCTACATGACTTGTACCTTGTATATGTGACTTGTTTGCATTTTTCACTTGTTTGTACTCATTGTGTAGCTTGACTTGTTCCTTCGAGTTTGAGTTTGCATTGAGTCACTTATGCAGTTTCAAACTGTTGTGTTGATGTTCATATTGGTTTGCTGTGTGACATTAGTCTGGGTTTCTCTGATGTGCTTTTGAAACTTGCATTCGTATCATTGTTATCTTCTTGCTTCACTTTGGTATTTGCAGTTTCGAATTGCACCAGTCTTTTTTAGTTTGGACATCTGATTTAGTTGAGCTTGCACCAGTCTTTGATGATGTTGTGTTCATTAGCTCATGTGGTCTTCACTTTTGTATAGTCTGCACTTATATTGTTTGATCATTCGTAGTTGCCGTAGTGTTGCAGTCTTTAACTTGAAACTGTATGTAGCTTGCGTGGTCTTTGTTTCACTCGAGAATTATTTTCATATTGAATTGCACCTGTGTTGAATCCAGCTAACAGCTTGGGTTTGACCTTGTGCTCGTGTCGTGACTTGAGTTGAACCCGATTTTTAATTGGGTTTGACCTTGTGCTCACCTGTCCCTGTTCATTTATCAAGTGTATATCGGTGTGCACGGCCTTGTGGCATGTACAGCGATACACTGTGCATGTCACAAGCTGTTCGTGTATGATGAATTCAAATTTAAATGATGACGAACAACCCAAATAACTGAGGCAAATAAAATTTTCAAAATCACATTTTATTTTATACTGCAAAAATATTTTATTTTCAATTTTACTACGTCAGTGTATATTTTTGCAGATTTGCTTAGATGCTGGATTCAATTTGGAATGAAGTTGAAGATAAAATATGAGTTGAGTGAACGAGTGATATGTAGTGAGATCAAATGTAAATGTGAATCGTGATGTAGTCAAATTTGTATTGTAGTCAAAATTGTGTATTTATATAGTGAGAGCTTGAATTTGTACTATTCAAAATTGTAATAAATATTTTTTTGAATAAAATATCTGTTTGAATAAAATGTCTGTTTGAATAAAATATCTGTTTTAATTTAAATTCTGTGTTATTTATTTTATTTGGCAAATATTTATTTAATCTGTGAAAATAAAATAGTACAATAACAAATACATTTAAATGAATATATATATATATATGTTTATTATCATCAAACAAAAATCATATATATGCATATTCAACAGTTTAGTCAAGTCTAGTTGCTTTGTTAAGATCTTTCCTTAAGAATCATCACTATCATTCATATATTCACAAACATTTGCACTCGATTTGAAATTTGTCATTTTCTAACTCACATGCACTCAGGCTTCAGGAAATACGTAGTTCAGTCGACTGAACTGATGCCCTCAGTCGACTGAGCTATGCATAAATTTTTTAAAAGTTTTACACGGACCAGTCAACTGAGTGCATCATTCAGTCGACTAAATCTGTGCATTTTCAAATACTTGTGCACCTTTGCAATTCAGTTGACTGAACCCACCTAGTTAGTTGACTGAACACTGTATAACTATCATCTTTTTGAAAAGAAACTTCCTATTTTGAATGGCCTTCTCCTTCGCGAAGAGTTGCAGCCATATCCATTCGCTGAAATCACTTCACCAGGAGTTGCAAATCCTTATCGACTATATATATACTTTAGTTTCATTGATCAAATAACTGAATTTACTTCTCTCTCTTGATCTAACCTGAATAGCATTCTTCGAATGTATTTCTTACTTGATATCATACATTCATTGCTTATAATCTCACTTCTATACCTTTCAAGAAATTCTAAACTTCCTATTACTCATACACGCACAATCATACACATCATTCTTAAGGAAAAGATTCTAGGAAGGGTGTACTACAAGTGACAAATTCGTGTTATTAGAACACACAAGGTCAAGACAATCTACTTTTTAATCAAGTCCTGTTCGGTTGCTCAGACGGTCAAGTCCTGTTTTGTTGCTCAGGCGATCAAGTCCTGTACGGTTGCTTAGGCGGTGTAAACTTATTCCTCCGGGTTAATGAGGGTTGCTAGTTTAAATTCCAGAAGGAGTCTGGACTGGACGTAGAATGGGAGTTCGAACCAGTATAAAAATTCCTAGTGTCGTTTTACTTCATTGCTATTTTTATTTTTTAATTACTTTCCACACTAGTTAATAAGTTTAGAATATATTCCATATTACACGATCCTATAGCACAGACACTTTCATTTGGTATCAGAGCAATGTCATCTTATAACCGTAACATAGTTATCGGATATTTTAATATGGAAAACAACACAAGCACTACAACTAATACTAGCTTTCTTAAAGGTCAATCCACTGCACGACCACCTCTATTTAATGGGATGAACTATAACTATTGCGCTACTAGGATGAGAATTTATATACAAGCAAATAGTTATGAAACCTGGAATATTACTCAAACTGAATATAACATACCTAGTATAGATTATTCACAATGGTCTAACACACAAAAACCGGATGCTACTGCAAATGCTAAAGCCATGAACATGTTATACTGTGCATTAGACAAAAATGAATTTAATATAGTAAGCATGTGTAAAACGGCTTCTGAAATTTGGCGTACACTTAAAGTTACACATGAAGGTACTAACAAAGTAAAGCAGAGTAAAATCTCAATGCTCAAAAATCAATTCCAGAATTTCAAAATGAAGCAAGATGAAACTATAAACGAAATGTACTCTAAATTTCAAGATATATATATATATATATCATTCTCTTTTAGCTTTAGGAGAAACATATACAGACTTTGATATTATTTCAAAAATCCTCAACTCTCTAACGGATGAGTGGGAACGAAAGATCTTAGCAATCGAAAAAGCTAACAACATTTCAACCATTAAACCAGAAGAGTTGATAGGAAATCTAATGTCTTATGAAGTTAATCTCCAAGCAAAACGAGTACAGGCTCAAGATAAGAAGAATATAGCATTCCAAGCAGAAAAGGATGAGTCAGATTCAGATGAAGAAGATATGGCGTTCTTTGCTCAAAATTTCAAAAAGTTTTTGAAATTCAAAAAGAGCAACAAATTTAAAAACAACAAGAACAGCTCCAGCAACAATAACAACAACAACAAACCATCATCTTCTGCTCTAGAATGTTATGAATGTCACAAGAAAGGCCACATCAAGAAAGACTGCCCTGATCAAAAGAAAGACAAATATAAGCACAAGAAAGACAGATTCAAAAAGAAAGCTTTCTTTGTCACTTGGGGCGATTCGGAATCATCTTCATCATCAGATAGTGACTCAGACAGTAATATGGAACAAGCCAACATATGTTTTATGGCCACAAATGACGAGGTGGGTAATCTAACTTTTGATGATTTATTGGAAATAAACTCTGAATTACTTGACAAACAAAGAGACATTAAAAGTAAGTATAAAGAAACCCTTGAAAAATTAAATTGGACTGAAATTATGGTAGATATTTTAAGAGATGAGAAACAAATTTTAGAAGAAGAACTTGAAATTACTCAAGAATCTTATTCTAATACGACATATCAACTTTCTATGTTAAGTCAAGAAATGGAAACTCAGAAAGAAAAGAATGATGCTCTTTTGGTTGAAAATCATGATCTTAAAGCTAATATTAAAAGATTGGAATTAGATAATTCTAGTCTTAAAACAAAATTAGATGATATTACTAAAAATGTCTCTAATTTTAACAAAGGTAGAAAAAATATTTCTAAAATTATAGAAAATTCTTAAACTATTTCAAATAAAAGTGGACTAGGATATAAGCAAGTTTCAATATATAGTTACTCCAAAGAAAAAGAAATCATTATATAGCAATTTTAAAAGGAATAAAATTGAAAAACCAATTTCAAAAGCTACAAAATTTTCTAAATCAATTAAGATTTGGGTTCCTAAAACAAATAATTCTTTGATTAGAAATAAATATATAATATCTTTTATAAAAACTGGTCATAAAAACAAAGATTTTATTTTTAAAAGGAATTATGAACCCTCGTGGGTTTGGCTTCCTAAGACCTAACTCTTAGGACCCAAATAAAATAGTGGGTACCAATGTTAATTCTATATTTTGCAAGTACCACCTAAAAAGAGAGGAAAATGAATATTAGATAGTGGTTGCTCGAAACACATGGCAGGAAACAAAGAGATGCTAACGAATATTACCTACTCAGATGGAGGATCTGTCACTTTTGGAGACAATTCCAAAGGATGTATCATTGGCAAAGGCGATGTATTATTTTTATTTTGACTATGTAATATTTGTCTAACAATGGTAATGTGGTTATGACTTGAACTTTGATTTTCTGTGATTTTTGAATGCATATTGTTGGGCTATTTTCTCACCACCGAATCAGCTAGTGCCGGTCCAAACTTCGTCTCCAACCACTGAATCAGCTAGTGCCGGTCCAAACTTCGTCTCCAACCACCGAATCAGCTAGTGCCGGTCCAGGCTCCATCTCCAACCACCGAATCAACTCGTGCCGGTCCAGGCTCCATCTCCAACCACCGAATCAAAGCCCTACCGAGCCCGAGCACTGCCAGGCCAGATTGTAGCAGCCCAGGCCCACCAGCTGCTATTTACCTCCAAGACCCCTACCCCCAGCCTCACTCTATAAATAGAGGGGCAGGGGTACAACAATGGGGGACAAGTTTGAGAGCTCAAGCACGGAGAGAACTTTCAAACAACTTTCTTTTACTTGTATCAAAGCTTTGTACTTGTAATCAAAACAAGAGAAGAGAAATAACATATAAAGTGGACGTAGGCACATTCTGGCTGAACCACTATAAATCTGCGTGTCTTTTTACAGTTTAGCCCCTGCTTTTCATATATTAGCATAAATCACCCAAATCACTAAGAACAACATAAAATCTACTAAATCATACAACTTTGAGGTGTTTGTCCATTTTTTGTGCAAACATTTTTGGTGCTTTCACTGAGAAAATAGAAGCTCGAAGCTTCAACTTCATCCACTTAACAGTTTTCCTAACAACCATCGTCCACCACTTGGAAAACATGCCTCCCAAACAGAGAAAAGATGTTAGCAAAGGAAAAAACATCGCATCCAGCAGTCTTCCAGATCCAGCTGTCACGAATCAAGTAAATCGTCCTCCTCCAGCAACAGTAACAAATGAAGAACAGGCTAACCCGACTACTCCTGCCACAGAACAGCCTGCAGCAATTACTAGAGCAGATCTGGACAGAGTTGTGGTTGAAGTAACTAACCGCTTCACGTCCCAGCAGGAAGCCTTGGTGGACCATCTCATGTCACGCTTAAGGGACGCTGAAGAATCCAACCGCAACACTGAATCATCGGGCGAGTCCCAGTCTGGAGGATCTCAGACAGCAAAGATCTTCCTTCTTCGAAGGAGCTAACAGCAGAAGTAGCCGTGGTAGGAGCCGAGATCGAGCACAGCCCGAAGTTAGGCCTGAGGAAACGTTTGGTACCGAACCCAACGGGGAAGGTACCGGGCGAAGGTCAACTGTAGATGAGCCTGTCATGCTGCCTAACCACAGAAACACCAGTGAACGGGGCCGAGCTAGAGTTCAGCCCGAAGTTGGACCCGAGGAAGTGCTTAGATCAGAACCCAACAGGGGGAGATCAAGGCAAGGGCCAACTGTAGCTGACCCAAGCGTGCTCCCAGAAGATCAAAGGCAGCCACTGGAAAATATGAGGAATGATAGACGATACCATCCCTACAGGTTGTCTGGACGGAATCAATCCCACAGAACAGAACCAAACTCATTTCTATCTGCTCCAAGTTCTGATGAAAGGATGGCACGCTTATTCAGAGAGTGTGTCCAACGGGAGCAAAGAGATCGAGGGATATGCGCTAGGGTAACCAGCCCTTTCGCCCGTAATATCGAAATTGCTATCACCCCCCGAGAATGGAAGATGCCAACAATGGAACCCTACAAAGGAACCTCCGATCCCGTTGTACACTTACAGAGGTACACGCAGCATATGCTCATGAGTGGAGCAACAGAGGGAGTACTGTGCAAGTGCTTTCCGCTCTTCTTAGCAGATCTTGCTACCTCCTGGTTCTGTCATCTACCCCAAGGATCCATCAGCTCATGGGAAATGTTGAAAGAAAAATTTATCAGTCAGTTCCGCATTCATGTGGAGCAACCTAAGGACGCTTATTCCTTATCCAGCGTCAAACAGAAACCTGGAGAAAAGCTGCAGCAATACCTAACCAGATTCAACGCCGCAGCAGCCGCAGTTCAAGATGCCGATGAGAAGCTTATCCTAATGGCCCTCTGCAGTGGAGTGCATCCGGACACTAAATTTGCTAGAAGATTGACAAAAGAAAAACCAGCTACTTTACCCGATTTCTTCCATGAAGCCGGGAAATACATGAGGCTTGAGGATGCTGCCGTTGAGGGGCAGTCAGGACAGCAAAATAAGACGACCCATGGCAACGCCCCTGCTGTGGCGAGGGACGTTCGAAGAAATGATTCCAGAGACAATGCTGGGGGCAAGAAGGTAGAAAAGCGCCTATATCGGCCAGGACCAAGATTCGACACTTACACCCCTTTGAACGAGACCGTCGAAAATATCTTCCTTGCCACCCAAGGCGAAGTTAGATACAAACGCCCACCATACAAGAAAGAATCAGATAACGCACAGAAGTCTGGAAAATTCTGCCGCTTCCACGAATCTCACGGACATGATACCAACGAATGCCATCATCTCCGAGATCTGATTGAGGAACACATCAGAAGGAAGAAACTGGAACGTTATGTAAAAAGTCAAGACAGGACTCCAGCTCCTGCCAATGAAAACCTAAGGCTACCCTCACCAGGGACCGACAGAGGAAACCGCAACGCTAGCAGCTCTAGTCAAGAGAAGATAGTGGTCCATACCATCTCAGGAGGTCCGCACATCGCAGACAGAAGTTGGAGAGAGATGGAAAGATATGGGAAGTCGCTTAGAGACAATAAAGACTGTGTCAATACGGTTATAGAAGAGCGCCACCCAAAGCGGAAAGAAAGTGATGACATCACATTAAGTAAACGTGACCTAGAAGGAAGACAGTACCCTCACATGGATCCCATGGTTATCTCTGCCCGACTCGGTCCCGCCGAAGTTTACCGAATCCTGGTAGACATTGGAAGCTCTGTAAATATCCTGTTCAAACACGCATTCGACAAAATGAAGCTATCAATGAAGGATGTATCTCCCTGTGATAAACCACTACACGGTTTCACTGGAGATGCGAAGATGCCCCTCGGGCAGCTGGACCTCTTTGTTGAGATTGGAAGCCATCCCCGCTCCGTTGTGAGGAAACAGACGTTTGTGCTGATAGAAAACCATTCGGCCTACAACGCCTTCTTAGGAAGACCAGCCTTGTCTGACTTCCAGATTGTCCTAGCCCCATGGTGCCTGAAAATGAAATTTCCAACAGACAATGGGGTAGGGGAAGTGGAAGGAGACCAGGATATTGCACGAGACTGCTATGTAACCGAACTTCGCAACAACCACAGGAAAGATAAAGGGAAAGGTGTAGAGATTGCCCTCTGCACAAAAAGCCTTGAAGCATAGCAACTAAAGAAAGCCCCTCCTCTTCGATACACCAGCGACCCTTTCAATGAATTAGACCCTAGGGACAAAGAGGAGGAGGCCACCGCCGAGCCTGCAGAGGCTATGGAGTTTATATCTGTAGACAAGCACGACTCAAGTAGGCTACTGAAAATTGGGTCCCAGCTGAAAGCTGAATTGAAGGAACAACTCATTGATTTTCTCCGCCACAACTTGGATGTATTCACTTGGTCACACGCTGACATGACCGGAATCTCCCCCGACATAGCATGCCACGTATTAAACATTGATCCTACCAAGGCGCCTGTAAAACAAAAAAAGAGAAGTATGGGGGCAGAGCGATCAGCAGCCCTCGATGAAGAAGTAAAGAATCTACTCGCCAATGTATTCATACGAGAAGCTGTTTACCCAGAATGGATCGCCAACCCGGTACTAGTAAAGAAGGCTAATGGGAAGTGGTGGACCTGCATTGACTTCTCCAACCTAAACGACGCCTGTCCAAAGGATTGCTTCCCACTTCCCAGAATCGACCAACTTGTCGACAGCACAGCCGGGCACGAACTCCTGTCTTTTATGGATGCATACTCAGGATATAACCAAATTCCTATGCATGCTCCCGACCAAGACCACACTAGTTTCATCACCGACCGGGGTTTATACTGCTACAAAGTGATGCCTTTCGGACTTAAAAATGCAGGAGCCACCTACCAGCGCCTCGTCAACAAGATGTTTGCAGGGCTAATAGGAAAAACTATGGAAGTATATGTGGATGACATGCTGGTAAAGTCAAGGAAGGCCAAAGATCACGTAAGCCACCTAGGCGAGATGTTTCAAGTACTTCGGCAATATGGAATGAAGTTGAATCCACTAAAATGCTCCTTCGGTGTGTCGTCAGGGAAGTTCTTAGGATTCATCGTTCATGCCAGAGGGATAGAAGCAAACCCTGAACAAGTCCGAGCGCTAAGGGATATCAAGATACCTTCCACCCGAAAGGAAATGCAAAGCCTAAATGGAAAAGTGGCCGCCCTAAGCCGATTCATCTCCAAGGCAACGGACAAGTGCGTCCCCTTTTTCGAAGCCCTAAAGAAAGATAAAGGAAAGTTCGAGTGGACTGACGAGTGCCTGACCGCTTTCCTTCACTTAATCGAACACCTCCAGAAACCACCGGTGCTCTCAACTCCAAGCGAAGGAGAAGAATTATACCTATACCTCGCTGTGTCATCCCACGCCCTGAGCGCTGCCTTGGTAAGGGAAGACAACCGCACGCAACGACCAGTTTACTTCGTCAGCAAAAGGTTTACTGGGGCAGAAGTTAGATATCCTAAGCTTGAGAAGTTAGCATACTGTTTACTAATCACATCGCGAAAACTGTGTCACTACTTCCAGTCCCATTCCATCAAAGTTCTGACCGATCAACCATTGAGGCAAGTACTCCATCGTCCTGACACTTCTGGGCGACTACTTAAATGGTGCATCGAGCTAAGTCAGTATGATATCACCTATCACCCTCGCACCGCCATCAAGGGACAAGCCATGGCTGATTTCATTGCATAATTCACTACCAACGAGGATAGGGAGCAATTGGAAATAACAGAAAATATCAAGTGGAATCTCTTTGTGGACGGTGCATCTAACGAACAAGGCTCGGGGGCAGGTGTGGTAATAATCACTCCCAGGGGAAATAAACTGCACTATGCTATAAGGCTGGAGTTCGCTGCCACCAACAACGATGCAGAATATGAAGCAGTGATAGCTGGACTAGAAATTGCCATAGAAATCGGAGCCAATTCTTTGTGTCTTCACAGCGATTCTCAGCTTATTGTTAATCAAATACTAGGAGAATTCCAAGCTCGAGAAGAATGACTCATAGCATATCTAAGGAAGACCAAGTTACTTCTCAGCCAATTGGACCACTACTTAGTCAAACACATCCCTCGGGAGGAGAACCGAGAGGCCGACGAATTAGCAAAGCAAGCAAGTGTGAGAGACATCACCATCTTCGGGGCAGTAATCATCTCAAAGCAACTGGCTCCGAGTTTTGAGCAAGTGAATCTGATAGCTGCAATCGAAGAAGCAACTTGGATGACTCCCATCCGAGACTACCTACAAAGTGGCACTCTACCCTACGGGCGTAACGAAGTCAAGAAAATCTTGAGGAGAGCATCCTGCTACACAATACAAGAAGACATCCTCTATCGGCGTGGATTCTCTAACCCGTTATTAAGGTGTGTCGCTGGGAGAGAAGCCAAGGAGATCTTATCCAACATCTATCAGGGGAGCTGTGGAGATCACACCGGAGGGCAAACGCTAGCAAAAAAGATACTCCGATGCGGATATTTCTGGCCCACCTTAAGCAAGGACGCCTTAGATTTCGTCAAGAAGTGTGACAGATGCCAAAAATTTGCTAAGATCCCTCGGCTACCAACAACCGAGATTACTCAGATGACCAGCCCTTGGCCCTTCGCGATATGGGGAATTGACTTAATCGGCGAGCTACCAATGGGCCGAGGCGGGGCCAAATATGCTATAGTGGCAGTTGATTATTTCACCAAATGGGTGGAAGCGGAACCTCTAAACAAAGTATCTTCAGCAAAAGTTATTAACTTCTTGATCAAAAATGTTCTATGCAGGTACGGAGTCCCACTCAAAATCATATCAGACAATGGACTTCAATTTGACAGCGAGGAATTCGCCAACTGGTGCCAAGAACACAGAATTCATAAAAGCTTCTCATCCGTAGCATATCCCCAGGCAAACGGACAAGTCGAAGCAGTCAACAAAATTCTGAAAACTCTAATCAAAAAGAAGCTCGAAAAGTCAAAGGGCGCTTGGGTGGATGAACTTCCTACGGCACTATGGGCCTATCGCACATCTTTCAGAACATCGACAGGGCACACTCCTTTCTCTTTGGCATACGGATCGGAGGCTATGCTCCCAGTTGAAACTATTGTGCCCTCCCATCGTCGGATCCACTATAACCCAGAAGAGAACGAAGAACTCCTTCACATGTCTTTGGATCTAATCGAGGAGAGAAGAAACGATGCAGTCCTCAAAACAGCAGCCCACAAGCAAAAAGTGGCAGCACAATACAACTCCAAAGTCAAGCATCATACCTTACAGGAAGGGGATCTTGTCCTCAAGCGAATCTTCCCTCGCCCCGGAGCACTAGACCCAATCTGGGATGGACCATATGTAATTCATAAAGATCTCCACAACGGAGCCTATATTTTGTCAACAGTGGACGGAGAGGTGTTCCAGAGGGCATGGAACATCCAACACCTCCGTCGATACTTTTCTTAACTTGTATTGCCCATATGAAGTGAATTAACAAAGAGAATCAGTGGACGTAGGCATTTTCGTGCCGAACCACTTTAAAAAACCTTGTCTCTTTTTTAACTTGTTCCTTTGTATCTTGGCTGCTTGTTAACTTTATCCTTTTCTGTTGAACAAAATCCTGAGTATATAGCATTTCTATTCAAAGCACTCCACAATGCAACTTCACGTGGACAAGACCCAACAGGTACTATGCGAATCTATGCCCTCGCCAATGAGACACTTTCGCTCCAGCATCCCTCTGCTGCGGGTTAACTCATTGCTCGCGACGGCCCTTAAAGCCAACTGTAATGAGCCGATTATAAGCCACCGAGAAGGCCGACTATAGCCGAGGCAGCTCATTACGGCGTTAGGCTCGCCGGCAACTGTGAACCGACTATAAGCCCCAACATAAGGTGTGGCCAGCCAGGGGCAGTTCACAGTTGACGATCGGCACCCACGCTAGCCGGCCATAGTAAATCGAATAATACCCACGATTACGGGCCATAATGGCCCGGGTAGTTACTGTGCGCGATCTCGGCTCCGATGTGTCTTAAGTGCGGCTGTGGTAAAAAAGAATTAACTCCCCGCGGAGGCGTAAGATGGGTGACAAATGTCTCCAAGACCCACAGCTAGGGAAAGTGACTACAAAACCCGTTTGCCACGAACTTAAGCACATCGAAGGCCTTCCGTGATTGCAAGTTTTACTATTTCACATATTTCAATTTTACTTAAAAAGCTTTCCTCCTATCCTCTATAACAGTCCATAAAGTATAGAATACGGAGCAGAAGACACTCGCCAATGGATGCGTGGATCCACAATCAGATGGCAGGGCATCCAACTACTTTCCATGCTCAGTCATACAAGATATTCGAAACTGCCATCTACAAACAGAACATGAAAGGCGGTATTTTCTTCCTTTATGTACAGATGCATAACTATATTTTGTTCACACCACACACTAATATTACAAGTCATGAAATTATGTTTTAAAACCAAAACCTGACATCAAACACGACTCAATTGCAAGAATACGCATAGCTATATTTCCCATACAACATGTCGAAAAAGCAACGAACATTCAAGAAAATCAGCCCAAGTTAAAGAATTACACGTCAAAAATAAGACTATTTATTACATGTGGCAAACAACCAAAGGTTTTGAATGACCATAACAAAGATAAGACTATTTATTACAAGTGGCAAAATATTATAACCCAAAGGCTACTTTACTATTTTTTCGACTAACATATACAACCCTGTCAAACCCACAAAAAGAGTTTTTTCAGATATAATCAAGGGGCTGGCTGCAGTGGAGCTTTATCCTTGTCCTGTTGACCCCCTGTCCAGTCAAAGAAAGGACTCATTAGCAATAAGCAACCAAGTTGATGGAGAAACTAAAAAGAGAGACTTACCAGCGCCTGCTTCCTGACTATCCTGATCGTCATCCTCTACCTGCACGCCAACCTCCTCAGCAGCAAGCAACCGCATACCTTCCTTCACCGCCACCTTCTCCTCCTTGGCAAACTGGGCGGTGACCGCATCCATGCTGAAGGCCACACCACCATCTTTATCCGCATCGGCCTTGGCCTCCTCCAGAGCCCGAAGATAGATCTTAGCCATGATCCTGGGATAATCATCCATCTAGGATAGGTTGCCCTGCTTCCAGGTTCGGAAGTACATATCCTGAAGCATTTCGTCCATCATCCCCTCATTCTCCTCAAACTCCCTCGTCCAGGCCTCGGAACCCAACAACCTCCTAACGGCAGCATCTCTCTCCGATCGGTATCTCGATTAGTCGGCTAGAAGGGATCCCCGCATTGCCTCCATCTCCTCCCTCAACTTAGCTTGAGCAAGCTCTGCAGCCTCAAGTTTCCCGGACAATTCCTCCACCTGCTCAAGATCCGCTTTCCGAACCTCGTCCACCGTGGCAATAGCCATGTTAATCCGTTCTTTGCAAGTAGCTTCCATTTTTCGTAATTCGGCCCGACTGGCCTCTTCCATGGTTTTCCTTAATCGTCCAGTAGCAGCCTCATGCTGAGAAATCTGAATAGCCTGATCCGCAAGCTGTTTGGCCTGATCCGAAACCACCAATCGAAGTCGGATATTGGCGCTCCCAATCTCCTCTCCGGCCTTAACCAGCCGGGCATGATGCCCCATCAGCTTCTTGGTCTCCTCCGCCACCCGATCAATATTAGCCTTGGCCTCGTCTCCCATAGTGACTATACGATTAGTGAGTAAATCGAGATCTAAGGACTTAGCTTCATCAAGCACCCGTACCATGGGATTGCGGGGAAGAAGGTGCTCACCAGTAACCTCATCAAAGGTAATGTCGTGGGAACTTGGATCCAGATCAGGATGACCCGCAAATGGATTACGAGCCAAGTCAGGATGGTCGATATGAGTAACGGAAGGGTTTCTGGACGGGTGCGGAGAGGGTGCAAACTCGCTACCCTCTTCAGTGATATCATGAAGAGGCTGAGCCGGAAGCTGAGGACCGGGCGAAGGTTCGGATAAAGGATGACTCCTCTTCCTCTGCTGAATACCCTCTTCGATGACCCCAAGAAGAGGACGGTAGCCGACTACATCCCCGGAGCGTTGGGTCGAGGGCTTCGGCTTAGCAGAAGTTTTGGAAAGCTTATATTGCTCAAGCCTGTGTCGAAGGTCTGACGTCTTGCCTGCTCCTGATATAAAGAACAGGCGTCACAAACTTACATCACTATATGATTCGAGAAACGCGGTAAATTACAAGTTAAAAAAGGAAAAGAAACACAGCTGTGGTTGTACAAACCCTGGGGAGGAGTAGGATACTGCAATAAGTCCTGGATTTCATTCCAGGATGGGAGCGGGTCATAAAATATTCCTAAGTCCCTATCATTAATGAAGCATGCAGGAGTCAAGAGTTCACCTTGAGTCGTCGGAGCCACCTTGGCTGGAATGGTCGGAGAAGACTCACTTGCACCAGTCCCGGCCTTGTCCGCCTTCCCGGTTTTCTCTACCAAAGCCGGATCTTCATCCAGCCCCTCGAAAGCCTGGTGGAACGCATCATCCGTCCACTCCTGAATCTCGCCCGCTTGCCCAGGAAGTAGGGCCCCGATTCCATCGCCACCTTTGTCACCATCCCGACCATCTCCACCCTCGCCTTTTTCCTCCTCTATATCTTCCTCCTCCCGGGTAAGTGGACAATTGCTAGGGGAGGGACCGTCCGACTTCTTGAGTTTCTTACCTCCGACAGCTGGAGGTCTTGTGAAAGGTTTCCTCTTGCTACTCTCCACCGAAACACCTTCTTTGGTCTGAGCAGCCTCCCTCTCCTCCGCCGTCTCCCTCAGCTTAACTACTGACTGCTGTGGGAGGATTAAGTTGTACTCCAGAAGGATCGCATTTCTGATCAGGAAGGCAGATGATCTAAATTTCCCAAGAATAGCTTCTATCTCAGCCGCCGTCTGAACTAGGCGGTCAGTCTCCACAATCGCAAAGCCACTTGTCGCTAGCAAAAATGAGAGAGTATGAGAAGAAGCATCGCAATCAGAATGGAAATTATAAGTAAAAGCATCAACTTACATCCAGAAGTAAAGCGCCGAATTGAAACGGAGTCGTCCCTGACAAAGAACCACTCTTTCTTGAACATGCTGAATTTAGAATACAAATCCAAGACCGGTTTGAAGGTCACGGCTGACTCCAAGCTAATGTATGGAGACCCCTTCTTATAACCCCTCAGATTATACAAGTACCGGATCTCCCGGTTGGAAGGGGCACGACCATACTTCCTCTGGAAAATAACGAAGAGGCTCACCAGTATAGCATAGGAGTTGGGTTGAAGCTGGAATGGGGCCACCTTGAGATATGTGAGGAAGCTGGTTACCCAGGCGTTAAGAGGCGGAATGGCACCACACATGCAGTGGTATCTGCTGTAAGCAAAGAACCCTTCAGGAGGGTCGTATGGCATAACATCTTTCCCTGACAACAGCATTCGCGCCCTGTCAATTCCGAAAGAGCGAGAGATGACATCAAGCTGCTCTTCCTTAAGGGAGCTAGGAAAACAATCGGGCGGGGAGTTTAGAAGTTCCTGAGGGCCGTACCCGTCCACTAGTGATCTCGGGGCAGGTCCGTGACGTTCTGGATTCGGCTGAGCTGGGGGCACGGCAGAGGAACTTCTTTCGCCCCCGGATTTCTTCTTGTCTGATCGAGTTTCCGCTTTACGAGACATTATCTGCAGACACAAAGAAGAATGTCGTTAGACTAAAGGAAGTAAAGAAGCGAGTGTGTGCGTTCTAGAGTTGCACTCATAAATGCTCAAATTTCCATTATCATTCGGTAGAAGTCCCATCCGGTATCATTTTCATTCGGATATAGACAAGTATATAACTTCATTCGGTAGAAGTCCCATCCGGTATCATTTTCATTCGGATATAGACAAGTGTATGACTTCATTCGGTAGAAGTCCCATCCGGTATCAGTTTCATTCGAAAATAAACAAGTACGTGAATTCATTCGGCACTCAGAGCCCCCAAGTCCATTCGGTGAATAACATATTCGGCAGGAAAGTATAAGATCGATACCTGATTCGGTGAAAAGAAGTTCTTTGGTTCTGCTAAACACTTTGATTCGGCAAGAGGAGTTGGCTCGGCTGTCGTGTTTGGTAGGAAATATCGGAAGCCCTAATCCCCTACTTATAGTCGAAGGCGAACTGCCGGACCAACAGACTCGGCATAAGGACCGGATAAGAATGACCGAACCAAAACAAAGCGAGACATACGCTGGCATATGCCCCGCTTTGGGGGGCAAATGTTGGGCTATTTTCTCACCACCGAATCAGCTAGTGCCGGTCCAAACTCCATCTCCAACCACCGAATCAGCTAGTGCCGGTCCAAACTTCGTCTCCAACCACCGAATCAGCTAGTGCCGGTCCAAACTTCGTCTCCAACCACCGAATCAGGTAGTGCCGGTCCAGGCTCCATCTCCAACCACCGAATCAACTCGTGCCGGTCCAGGATCCATCTCCAACCACCGAATCAAAGCCCTACCGAGCCCGAGCACTGCCAGGCCAGATTGTAGCAGCCCAGGCCCACCAGCTGCTATTTACCTCCAAGACCCCTACCCCCAGCCTCACTCTATAAATAGAGGGGCAGGGGTACAACAATGGGGGACAAGTTTGAGAGCTCAAGCACGGAGAGAACTTTCAAACAACTTTCTTTTACTTGTATCAAAGCTTTGTACTTGTAATCAAAACAAGAGAAGAGAAATAACATATAAAGTGGACGTAGGCACATTCTGGCTGAACCACTATAAATCTGCGTGTCTTTTTACAGTTTAGCCCCTGCTTTTCATATATTAGCATAAATCACCCAAATCACTAAGAACAACATAAAATCTACTAAATCATACAACTTTGAGGTGTTTGTCCATTTTTTGTGCAAACACATATATCATTGTCCATGTCATTTATATGCTCATAGATTATAAATATTATCAGTTTGGAAACTCTCCTTTTTGTCGATGATAAAGGCGAAGAAAGATATTGCTCAATTACTATTTACAAGGAAATATAAGCATAGATTTAGGGGGAGAAACAACCAACATAGTTGCTAGCCTATATTCAGGGGGAGATATAGATCAACAAGGCTTATCAAGATTCATTCATATCAAATGAAGTTGTCATCATCAAAAAGGGGGAGAATGTTGGATCTTCAGTTTTGATTGCTGACAAGTATTTCAAGCGACACAACGATTCATGAATCTGCGACTACTACGATGACCAGACTCAACGACTTGATGTATGGTTCGTATATTCTATATATTTAAACGAGAGTCATGTATTATGTATATAGAGTCAAGTCTAGTTGCTTTGTTAAGAACTTTCCTCAAGAATCATCACTATCATTCATATATTCACAAACATTTGCACTTGATTTGAAATTTATCATTTTCTAACTCACATGCACTCAGGCTTCAGGAAATACATAGTTCAGTCGACTGAACTGATGCCCTCAGTCGACTGAACCTGTGCATAAATTTTTTTTAAAATTTACAAGGACCAGTCGACTGAGTGCATCATTCAGTCGACTGAATCTGTGTATTTTCAAATACTTATGAACCTTTTAAATTCTTCAGTCGATTGAACACTGTATAACTGTCATCTTTTTGAAAAAACACTTCCTATTTTGAATGGCCTTCTCCTTCGTGAAGAGTTGCAGCCATTGTCATTCACTGAGATCTCTTCACCAACAGTTGCAACTCCTTATCTACTATATATATACTTGAGTTTCATTGATCAAATAATTGAATTTACTTATCTCTCTTGATCTAACTTGAATAGCATTCTTCGAATCTATTGCTTACTTGATTTCATACATTCATTTCTTATAACCTCACTTCCATATCTTTCAAGCAATTCTAAACTTCCTATTACTCATACATGCACAATCATACGCATCATTCTTGAGGAAAAGATTATAGGAATGGTGTACTACAAGTGACAAATTTGTGTTATTAGAACACACAAGGTCAAGACAATCTACTTTGTAATCAAGTCATGTTCGGTTGCTCAAGTGGTCAAGTCCTATTCTGTTGCTCAGGCGGTCAAGTCCTGTTCGGTTGCTCAAGCGGTGTAAACCTATTCCTCCGGGTTAATGAGGGCTGTTAGTTTAAATTCCAGAAGGAGTCTGGGACTGGACGTAGAACGGGAGTTCGAACCAGTATAAAAATTCCTAGTGTCAGTTTACTTTACTGCTATTTTTATTTTTTAATTACTTTCCACACTAGTTAATAAGTTTAGTATATATTCCATATTACACGATCCTATAGCACAGACACTTTCACTGAGATCGATATACCAAAGGATTTTATTCTTGACCAGAGAGGATGGTTGAGAAAGAAGGGACGGGTGTGTGTTTCGAATGTTAAGGACTTAAGGAAAGAAGTTATTAAGGAATGTCATAGGTCCAAATTTATGATTCATCTTGGAGGGACCAAGATGTATCAAGATATGAAGAGGAGCTTGTATTGGGAAGGTATGAAGAAGGATGTTGGCTTGTTGGTTAGATAGTGTGTAAACTATTAACAAGTGAAGGCCGAACATCAGAAGCCGAGTGGGTTGCTTCAACTTTTGGAGATACCAATTTGGAAATGGGATTCGATATCCATGGATTTTATAGATGGGTGGCCAAGGTCGAATCGAGAAGACGACGGTATATGGTCATAGTGGACAGGTTGACCAAGAGTGCCCATTTCATTCCAGTTAAGTCAACCAGGATGACACCTGTTTTAGCTAAGTTGTTCATGAAGAACATAGTTAGACTACATAGAATTCCTAGTAGTATAGTTAGTGAAAGAGATGCTTTGTTTACCAGTGAATTCTGAAAGAGTCTACAGGATGTATTAGGTACCAAGCTTAAGATGAGTACTGCGTATCACCCTCAGACAGATGGGCAGATAGAGAGTCAATAAGGTACTCGATGATTTGTTAAGAGCTTGTATACTAGACTTTGGTGGATCTTGGGAAGATCACCTACACTTAATGGAGTTTTCCTATAATAATAGTTATCAAACTAGTATAGGAGTGGTGCCTTTTAAATCTTTGTATGAAAGACCATGCAAATTACCAGCATGTTGGTTGGAGACTGGAGATAGATTAGTCTTAGGTCCAGATCTAGTCAGAGAGGCGACAGAGAGGATTGAGTTAATCCGAGAAAGGACGAAGGAAGCTTAGTCTAGAAAGAAGAGTTATGCAGATAAGAGGCGTAAAGATCTAGAATTCTTAGTTGGAGATAAAGTTTTCATTAAGGTATCACCAATGAAGGGTGTGGTATGATTTGAAAAGTCAAGGAAACTGGCACCGAGATATGTTGGTCCGTTCCTACTTATAGAGAGGATCGGAAAGCTCACATATAAAGTAGAGTTGTCGAGCAGTATGGCAGGTGTCCATAACGTGTTTCATGTGTCTCATCTTTGCAAGTATTTGCATGATCCAAAGACTACTATTCCTCCGGCAGGGTTGGAAAATTTAATAGTAGAACCGAATTTGACTTTTGTTAAATAACCAGTTTGAGTTGCAGTGAGAGATGAGAAAAGATTAAGAAACAAGATAGTCAAGTTGATGAAAGTTCAGTGGAGTGACAACGAGAAGGACTGTACTTAGTAGACGGAAGACATGATTAGTGATACTTATCCTGATCCACTGTGAGGGTATGTTCTATATTTGTTTTATATAGACTATTGCTAGTCAAGTAGGCTAGTATGGTAGCTAGGAGCTGTTACAGATGATTGCTATGTTTAGTATTTAGCCCTTACTGAATTTCGAGGATGAAATTCTTTAAGGAGGAGAGCATGTAACACCCCCAATTTTTAATAACATTATTTGAGAGATTTAATTAGATAAATTAAATAGAATAATGTAAATGTTAGAGTGATAAAGGGATTGATATTTGAAAATTTAATTAGAGCCGTGCTAATTAAACTAAAAAGAATGGGTTTATGTAAATGATTTTCTATGACAACTAATAAGAGAATAAGGCAAAGGGCATTATGGGGAATAGCCATCCACCATATCCCTTAACCCATAAAACTTTATTCCTATTCTCATTTCACAAGTTCAAAATCATAAAACATAAAAAAAAAGAGCTTAAGCCGACCATTACTTAGGAGAAGAAAATTCAAGTGAAAAGCTAAGGGATCAAGCTAGAAGAATTTAGCAACATCAAATCTCAAGTCCTTATCCAAATCAAAGGTGAATAATAATCAAAACCATCTCTATTTTTGTTTTTAAAGATCATTTAATTTCGGGTTTATGTTTAAAACCTTGTGTGATAATTTTGATGATGATTGAAACACACCACACCCCTTAATATACCCAAAAGGACACATTAAAAGGCATGGTGCGTTGTAGGTATAACTAAAGCTAACAGAGACTAAGATTCACAAGACAAATATAGAAAAAAAACAGCGGAAACTTAAAATAATAACTTAATTAAAACAAAGCTTCATAATTGCATCATAAATAAGTCAAATACCAAATACCACATACATGTCTAAAAATCCAATATGCCTCATGAAACAAAAACTCATAGTCTCAAAATCAGAGTACATAATATCCCTCAAAATAAGCCAGTACATAGAAAGAACTAAAGCTGAAATAAAAGAAATACATAGAAGAAATCTCCTCCAAGAAACTCCAAGCCGCAGTAATCTACTGACTTCTCCATTGATTGCCTAAGGGGGGAAAAGGGGAAAATAGAGGAGTGGGTCAGACTAAAAGTCCGATGAATGATAGTAATTACTAGAGTCTTTAAGCAAGATAAAAGTAATAGACTCTACAACAGTTCTAGCATAAATAAGGATAATAAAGGAAATAGAAAAGAGATAAACTGGAAATAAGTACGATTAAATATTGCTCAATTTATAAGATAGGTTAACTTGGATTGCTTGCACTTGTCCTTGACTTACGCTTTGATTAGGCTAAATTCCTAATCCTATAATTAGGATGTAACCCTAATTCTACCCTTTTTGATTGGCCTGCTACTCCATAGACCTTACTGCGGACCAGCCGCTATATAACTCCTTACACAGCAGCCAATGGTACCTACGGAAGATGCATAGAGCAACTATTGTGGATCCGGACGACATATATAGCTCCCTACACAGAAGGCAATGGTTTCTACGGAAGACACTCATACTAAGCGCTTGGAACTCATAGCTATTACTGAGCACCCGCAATGGAAGTCACACACGTACTGCCACCATGCCCATGCTACCTTTTGCTCCACCTATTGGGTCTTCTTATTACCTCCAACTTCCAGCATAAGCGTGCCCCTCATCTCACTTCAGGCTAATGTGAGATCACCGCGTGTCCATATAATCTATAGGGGAAATGCTGTTGGTACTGGCCCTTCATCCAAACAATATCTAGTTGTGCTCCTTACCCAAATCCCCCGTGATTTGGACTTCTATTTGACCAATTACTACCATTCTTAGCATAAGCGTGCCCTAGGCTCACCGTTTTGTCTAATAGGGAATGCTATTTGGTACAGGTCCTACTTTCATCTTTGCTTATTAACTTAGGTAATTTATTTAAATAAGCCTTTCCATTTTTCTCTACTATTTGAGCTTATTAATTTATCCTAAGTCTTAAAATAAGCCTTATTCTATTCTTTTTCTTATTATAACCTATGTTATAATCATGCTTATTACTTAATCCAAGGTCTAAATATGAAAATAAGCTTCTTTCAACTTTTATTCTTTTTAGTTATAATTCTAAGTTATAACTAGGCCAATCTTTTTAATTTAGTCTAATTAACGTCATAATTAGGATTAATTTCAGTCCAATTCCATTTATATTACAGTCTTTGAAATTTACATCTTATATTCCGTTATTTCAGTTTTCTTACAATTTAATCCATATTCGCGTTAATCCTATTCTAATCCATACGCGAAGGAGGAATAAAAGAAAACTGAAAATAGAAGAAAATCCGAAGCGTAAAAATAAGATATAAATAACGTATAAATAATAGTAAATAAACTAAAATACTGTAAATAACGGTAAATAAATGGAAAAGCTATAATTAATAGTAATAAATTAAAATTACCGAAAAGAATAGCTGAAAGGAAATAGACTGAAAATAATTCTAAAAACGGTAAATAAACTACTGAAAAGGCTATTTCAAAAATCGTAGTAAAACTACAACTATTGGAAACACTATTATTTTAAATTACTTAAAGAAATCTTAAAATAATTACAATCACTCACCTCCGGTCCTAAGCTCTTCCTTTGGTCTTCCCGGATCCACTTAGAGTTGTAAAATAATTTAATTTATAACGATTTTCTCCTTTGGAAAAATTATTCCGTTTAGGGTCCTTCCTAGAAAGGTGAACCCAAATGGAGAAAACCCAGAATGAGAAAAAGTGTTAGGTCTAGGGGTCTATTTATAGGTGTAGAAGTGGATCTCGGACCATTGGATTTGGAGATTAAATAGGATGCAACCACGTCATAGGCTGAGTAGAAGCCATCGGATGCAAAACTGGAAGGACCAGATTGAAATAAAGGATGCAAATGACGTGTTCAATCGCTGCTGATTCGTTCAAACGAACGAACGATCGTTCTCTTGCCAAAATGCAAGGCGGGTCGACCGAGCGGTCGACCGCCCCTTGCCCAGGTTGACCTGTGTGTGTGTATATATATATATATATATATATATTCTTTTTATTTCTGCTTATTTTGTTTATTTTGTAATTTGGTCATATTAGCTCGGTTTCTGACGTTCTATATAAAGAAATTGACTAGAAAATTACCACAGACACAATGGTGCTACTACCGTGGCTCAATTCTGATAATTTCACAAAGTTATTTTATTATTTAGTTAATTACCAAATTAATTATTACGGGTTAAATTTTGGGTTGTTATAATGATATGCATGGATTTTATGATATGTTTGATTCAAACAAGATTGTTTGATAAATGATTAATTCGATTTTAGGTATAAAAACGTATTTTTTGGATTTTGAATGCCATGAGGAATTTATATGTTATGTAAAGCATTATTTTGGAGATGGGTTTTAATTTCTGTAATTTTCCAAGCTATGGAAAATTTATTATGAATTTTTGAAGGAAGAAATGAATAAAGTGCGTTTAAATTATTTCGGCTATTATATGAAGGAATTTGGGTCTGAAATTTCTATATATTAGATAACATATTAAAAGTGAATTTCTATGATTTATGGGGATTTTTCCTAAGTAATTTCTTATGGAAATTAAATTAATTAGGTTGGAGGACTTAAATGTTTTATTTGTTTTGCCTAAGGAAGGGCTTATTTGCTAAATTATTTTAGTTAGATCCAAAATGAATGCGGCAATTTTATTTTGAAAAGAATTTGAAAAGTATATGGAAACCAATTAAATTTATACAAATAGGCACGTTAGTTAAAAGGAAAATACTTGAAAAGGTAATAAAACAGTTTTTGTACATAAATATGGTTTTGGCACTTTTGGTAGTATCCTTTCGACACTAACTCAACCAAGTCGAAACCAATATACAAGGTATCAAAGCATTGGTACGTAGTGGATTGAAAAATAGTGGCAGGTATGGAGTCGAAACTTAGCTTCCGAAGGGGTCAAAGCCTTTGTTTTACTATCCAAAGAAATGCGCTTGCCTTGTTTCCAAAAGAATGCTTTCGAAAGGGTTTACTATAGCTTTTGAAGAAGTCGCCGCCTTTTTGTTTCGAAAAGATAGCTTTCGAATGAGTTGCCTTGTTTTTAAATCAATGCTTTCGAAAGGGTAGTTTTTACCCAGTCGAAACCTTGCTGCCGACCTTATGCCTTTCGAATGGATTGAAGTCATCAATGCTTTTGAAAGGTAGCTTTCGTTTTATAAATATAATAAGCCACTTCCTAAAACTTTCGAAAGGGTTTGATGGTTTCGAACGCAATAACTTCGAAAGGGGTTTCGAAGCTATCCTTCCAAATGTTTTGTTTAAATGATCAATGCTTTCGAAAGGATGGTTCCGAAGCTATCAATTTTGCCCAAACTCTTTTATAGGAAGGTTAATGGTTTCGAAAGGGGTACTTTCGTTTATATTCACTTTGACACAAAAGATATTTTTAAGAATAAATACAATGGTTTCGAAAGAGGAATTTTCAAATGGTTTCGAAGCTATGCTTCTATGTATATTTTAATACTTTCGAAAGGGTTGTTTTGATGGTTTCAAAAGGAAGGTTTTGATGCTTTTGAAAGGTTTCAAAAGTCATATGTTTTTAGTGTTTTGAAAAGAAGATTTGAATGCTTTCGAAGGAGGTTTATCAATGGTTTTGAAAGTAAAAGTCTAAGATTTCGAAAGCCTTAGTTTTCAAAATAAAGAACCCAATCTCATTTTTAAAGGAAAAACCATGGCAAAAGTAAAGGAGTTTTGAAATGGATTTTAAGTATAAAGTTTTTAAAGAAGCTTTCCTTGATAAAGTAATAGGTTAAAGGGATTAATCATGTTTCATATGAAAATGATTTCAAGGATATTAAACCATAGATGTTAGTGTTATTATGTTTTCTTCTTCTAATACGCATATTCACAGTAAAATGGACCCATAACTATATTTTGGGGAAAAAGGGAAGAATAACTAGTAGGTTGACCCAGTAGTGAATATAAATTGAGTTAACTCATGAATGAGTAGAATTGCATTTAGGAGGTCGGGAAGATCAGAATATAGGGTGCCTAAATACTAATTAAAAAAGTTTTCAGATAGACAGATTCATAGTAAACACATGAAATCTATGTTTAGAAAGGGTTATTAGCATGGGCCAATAGGTTTGTAGTGAACCCATGAAAACTATATCCAGATAAAGTTATTGACAGAAGTCGATAGGTTCTTAGTCAGTCCATGAAAACTATGATATGAAAGAAGTTATTGGAGATGCCAATTGGTTCAATGAGAACCCATGAATTAATGAAGTTATTGGTAGGGTCCAATAGGTTCTTAGTGATCCCATGAAAACCATGAAATCGGACAGATAGTTCATAAGCTTTAAATAGGTTATTAGTCAGCCCATGAAAACTAATAGGTTAATAGTAACCCTAGAAACTATAACTATGACAGATAGTCAAATGAACGGGGATGGAAAATCCAGAATGATTTACTTGTTTGCATATCATCGTAATATTTTAAATTGCTATGTTTTTAGCCATTGTGGATGCAGGAGCACAGTATATGGTTATCATAAGTTTTTGATAAGATACTAGTGAGGGATAAACCCATTCCGCTAAGCGACGTGGCCTCACTAGATATCTAAATGGTTTGAAATGGTAGGTTATTATTCATACCAGGCTTTATGTCTGACTCGAAGTTTATGTTTTCCTCTAAAAATTCTCGGGTGCTCAATTAACTTTGAGTAGTTTGAGAATTGAGGTTTTCGGGTACCTCTTTAGACGAATAAGCTTCCAGAGGTGTGCAGGATGCAAGCTAGCTAGTAGAAGTTCTTTTCTATTTTAATTCCACTGTGTTTTTTTGTAAAAGGAAAGTTGCTTAATTGCCTATGTTTAGACTCTGATCATCCAAGGGGGCATCTTCATATGTCGCTCTTGGCGTATGTTGTAATAATTATATTTTCTCTTAACGTGGTTCTCGAATGTGGGATTATGTAATGAATTTGAAATGATTTGAAATGGAATGTGAAAGTTGTTTAATGATTTTAAAAAATTTCCATATCCATGTGTTTCTGTTATATCAATGTATCTAACATTACCGTATTTGGTCGTCGAGGATTAATAACTATGGATGACTGCAGCATCCGTAGACGTTAGTTTTGGGCCTTCAAGTGGAGGATGTTACAAACTCAACTCTCTACCGCTACGGATGAAGATGCTACTTCGTTCTTTGCCTTCTCCTTGTCCAGACACTCATTCTTCCAATGACCGAGCTTCTTACAAATATAGCACTTGCCCTTTCTTTCCTTCGACTTTCCTCTCCAACCGAGGTTTCTTGATTTAGAATGCCCCCGGTTCTCCTTCTTCATATATCTCTCCTTCTTCACAAATAAACCATGACCACTACTAGCACCACTACTTCCATCACCTAACTTCTTCATTTGATCCCGCAACTTCTCGCTAAGAAGTCCCATTTTGACATCATCAAGAGTCAAAGTATCCCGACTATAGATCAAACTATTTGAGAAACTCGTATGACGATCCGGCAACGAACAATATCATTACCTTTTGCTCTTCCTCAATCTTCAAATCTACCTCCTTCATCTTAATTATCAAATCATCAAGGTATTCAAGTGCGCCTTTAGCGAAGTACCTTCCTTCATCTTATAGGTGAAGAACGTTCACAACAAGATCAAACGATTAGTTAGTGACTTCTTCATATACAACTCCTCCAACTTGACCCAAATACCCTTAGTGGTAGTCTCACCACTAATTTCGGAGATAACATTCTCCCACATAGCAAGTTGAAGTGCAGTGAATGCTCACTCTTCCATTTCCTCTCTCTCAACATCCGAGATGTCCGCTAGCAACAAATGTGTATCAAACACTAATCGATGCACTTGATTCCGCCTAAGAACCGCTTTCATCTTCCATTGCCATTTTTCAAAATCATTATCATAATTCCACTTGTCTATAACCAATTGTGATCCCAAAGCCGCGTACGATCCACGTACATATGGCGCTACACCACTTGGACTAACCGTTGAGGGACTACCTGAAGTTTTATCTGATTCTAGCATTTCTACAACCACCTACCAACACCAAAGCTCTGATACCAAATGTTATGGGAATTTCTAACTCAGGACCACTTAAATCAAAACCTCAAAGCACAGCGGAAAATGAGATCGTGGTAAGAAGTGCAAAAACAACCAATCAATATCTCAATCCAAATCTTAATCCCAATCCAAAACCAATCACAATTTCCAAACAAGCAACAGAAAATCAAAGCAATAACGATAAAATAAATCACACACCAATTTACAGTGGTTCCACTAACGTATTGCTAGTGTATTCACTTTGAGAGAGAGCGACTTTATTAATACCAATGAGAAGAGTACAAGAGATTGATTACAATGATCAAATTCTAATAGAATTGATTTGTGGAGAAGAGAATTGAAGATAATTAGGTTTAGAAAAACCCTAATTAATGGAGGCTAAAACCCTTGGTTAAACCCTTAATCTTCTTGTCGTCGTCTATCTTAATCTGAATCATGAAAATAGCTTATATAAGAGAGTAGAAAACCTAGGCAAAATTCCAAAATTACCCCTTCAAATATCACAAATCATCACACCAAGCCCGAGCTTAAAAATAGGCAGAGAATCGCCACAGACGTCTATCATTTTATGATAGACGTCTGTCATATGTTTCGGGTTCCAAACCCTAAAGTCACAAATGCCTGTCACTTATGACAGATGTCTGTCACCTGATGTTGGCCACAGCACTCCACCTTCATTGCCATATCTTCCTCCTCCGAGCTCCGATTTGCGAACCGTCTTCTCCATCACCAAGCTACTTCCGACCATTTCAATTTCTCAATATAGTGTCGCCAAAATTCAACACATATGAGGTATTATAGATATTCTTAAGGAAGAGATGTATGTAAGATGTTTCACTTTAGATAATTATGTTGAAATTTTGTCTTAGTTTTTTATGACAAAAATATAATTTATCTTCGAGTAAATTATAGTTTCTACAAATCTTCACAATAAAACTAATTAATAGTGGCTACTTTTGGAATTTTCTAGAATAATTAATTTATTGCCGAATGCTCCTTTTATTTCAATTGTTTGTTTTATGCAAATATAGGCACATATTCGTTTAACTCTAAAGTATTCCTATCCAAAATAAATTCATTCCATTTATAATAAACTATTTCTTATAGTTCCTTTTGTTAATTGTTTTTATGCCATTTATCTTGTTTCTATTTTCTGTAATGAAATGTCGTCCAATGTTCTTTTTACCTATATTCACAAGTATTTAATTATGTTAATTGTTGTACTGTTTCAGTTATTGTGCTTGCATGAATATCTATTAAATAATAGTAAAGCAGAAGAATTTTAAAGCATGACATTAATTCTATTAATTTTCTCTTCTCTCCTTAAAACTCTCTAGATATTTCATATTAAAAAATTAATTTTATACTCTCCTATTTAGAAAAAAAATACAAAATGACGTGTTGCTATTAAGCCTACCATCAATTTGAAAATCAAGCATATCCATACTGTTAAAATTGCTTACTTTAAGCCCATATCAATATTTTATTCAAAATTAACAAGTTAATACTCAAACATAAATATACTCGGCAAATAGTACATGCAACTTGCTGCTAATATTAATTTCAAAACACAGCAGTACTTTCTAAAATTGGTCAACACTAAACACATTACAACATAATATTAAATTAACATCTTTCTAAGATTGTTTAAGATGACCACATTACAACATTAAAATAAACCTAAATCTTTAATAAGACTTCAGTCCAAATCTTTGCTGGCACACCCTCCTCTCAAAATTCAGTCCTTCCAATCTATAGTCATAAAAAACAATGTAAAAAATGTTATACCTGTAGTCCTATAAGAAACCAAATTAAAAAGAATTTGTATATACTAACTAAACGAACACACATAGGTGTCATAAAAAACAATGCAAAAAAATTTATAACTGTATTTACATAAGAAACTAAATTAAAAACTGTATATAATAAACAAAAGGAACATACACTGATTCAACTCGGTCTATTTCATCTAAATTCAAAAAAAAATCTTCTAATATATGACAAAGTCTTCTTCTTTTTACTCAGTTAATACAATTATCTAATTTTGAAAGTATCCTAGCCTAACCATATTTCCTATATAAATAGAAAATTGTAAACAATGATTAACACAGACATTCAGATTACTTATTTTATTATTGCTCAACTTAGGTATTTCTTTATATCTCAATTTCTTAATCCCGCTATGTTATTTCCATACTTTTATGCATAATGAAATAAATACCATTTTTATACATTGAAAGTATAATAGCTTTCTTATTATGTATTTGATTTAGTTAAATTATCCTGATAATACAGTATAGTTTATAAACATTATATATATATATATGCATATATAAACTTATGATTCTCATCAAAAAAGTAACTATAGTTTGAAAAATAACAAATCTCCAAAAGTTCAACGTGTCTTTCCTTTATTTACTGTTTTTGTTAGTTTAAAAAAATACTAATGGTTTCTGCTTACAGGTAACAAAAAACTGAACTTTGACTATTGCAATTTACAATCTCTAGACAAATTTATAAAGGACTGTAAAATCAAAGTGAGGGCTTCTAGAATATGAAAGTCGATAAACTTGAAGAACAATGAAACTTTCGTGATTAACATGTTGCTTATTGATGAAGAGGTAGGTAAGCACTGAAATTTTGCAACTATTATTCAAGGTTATCTTAAGCATACCAAAAAACATCGACTTTTGTTTATTAGGGATATCAATTGATGGCGGTCGTATCAAAATTTTTAATGAGCAAGTTTCAATCTAAAGTTGCGGAGGGGTCAATAATTGAAATAAGCAAGTATAGTGTCAAAACCAAAAGCAAACTTATCAGGCCGTTGAAAAGGCATATAAAATTGAATTTCATGCTAACACGTGCATAATAAAGGTGTTTGACGATAAAGCACATATTCCTAAATACAAATTTTAGTTTTTTCCATTGGATGAAATGGAATCTCATTACACGTATCTACTAGGTATAATCGTAAAAATATGCATATATAGAACGAAGCAATAGAATCATATTTAGTTAACAATGTATTAATAACTTTCCAGATGTGATTGGCAAACTATCTTCAAATATTGAAGAAGTAACCAAGTTCGACGAGCTAAAAAGAAAATGTTTGAAGAGAAATTTCATCATTGCAAATTCCAGGTAATGATTTTAATTTTCATTTTCAATATCTTCGTAGAAAAATGTAGCTATATTTTTTTCCTCTATAGTGGTAAAAATTTGGTATTACCTTATAGGGACACTTAGCTGAACAATTCAATGAAGAAGATATATCAAAAATTAAAGAAACCATTGTGATAATAGTTACCTACTTTACTGTCAGAAGCTATGGATGTAAAAAGAAAATTACCCCATCAAATAACATTGTGCATCATTAGATAATTATTGAAATACTATTATCTTCTATAAACACAGGCACATTTCTTGCAGCCAACTTATATTTGAAAGCTTAAAAATTAAATATTTGCATGATACATTTCCAAATATTTGAAATACTTACACAAGACAATAGTTACTGCATATTCAGTTCATAAATCTGTATATACAAACTAAGGCAATGTATATGTTCATATATGTTGGTTTTTGGGAATATGTGGGAATCATAGTGCAAAAATAGAACATATAATTGTTGTGGTGAACTAATAGGAAAAGATAAATATGTGGATAATATCTTTACCAATTAGAGTCAAAGTTGAAATATGCCGAGCTATCCCTTTTAATGTCTTTGGCTTTTTTGTAAGGATAAATGTTGAAAATTTGCATAATCACCTTTGGGAGTAACAAATGAAACAGGTCAATAATTGTTGATAGTGAATTGCATGCATCTAAGTTTAAAAGAGGGTGCAAAAATACCTGTTTGAAATTCTGGAGTATTGAACTAAAATGGTTTGTTACCATTTAGATTTTTTTCCAAACGTAGATAACCAATAAAATGAAACAATTTAATTAGTTAGTTATTGAACAATTTGAAGTGGTATAAATGACAACTCAAAAGAATGAACTAAATTAATAAGCATAATATCGCTATGTTCATTATCCATGGTTAATGTATCTTTGCTTTCTTACTTTTATATCCATTCATAAATTCATTTAACTCCATAATTTCATTATGTAGCCCATTAATAAATTATGTTTTTACTTAAATTGCGTACATTTTAAAATTCCTATAGCCATCTACACCCCCTCCCCTGCTTATATTTTACATCGAAGTCTATATAAAAGAATGAATTACAAAATTTTAAAACTATTTATATAAATTCAACAAACTATTTGTGTAAAAAATTATACAAAAAATGAAAATTTTAATTAGCAACATATTCATATTGCAGTATAAAATAGTCATTCAAATATATAAAACATCAATCACATAACATAAATCATCATCATCATATATATAAAAATAATAATATATTTAATTCATAATTCATTCATATCAATATATTAACCATGTTTTGCATTATAAGATTCTTATTTTAACATAAAGTGCCTACATTTTGAAATTTCCTCGGTTATTTTAAAAGCCCTCAACAGTATCACCAAATATTGTGTAGCATCTACTAACCAAAGATTATATCATATAACCCAATTAGTTTTAAGTAAAATCAAAATTCACAAACCTACCGAATTATATAAGGCACTTAGTAGTGTAATTTTGAAGATTGAATGGCGTGATATATGTCTCATAATCTGTGTCCTCTATGGGATATCAAAATCATTACCTTAAAGTGATCAAATTTAAAATTTATTATTAAAAAATGGGAAAAAAATCTACGGTGGTCAAGATAAAATAAAAATTATTCATTTCTACCAAAATTTCAAAATCTAAGGTGATCAGCAAACAAATGATATACAAACAAACAAATCCAATCAAAAGAGAATAAAAGAAAAAAATGTAGTTTTCTGATGAAATTGTTAATTCTGAACAGAATTGATGGAAATGAAAAGTACTGTAACCGAAAATGATTCAGTGAGAATAAGAAATTTTCTTTTGTTTTACTTTTCTTTTGAGAGTAAGAACAGTTAATTCAAAAATTATTTACTTGGTACATAGATAACAAATTCCTAATTTATGAAAACAACTACCCTGTATAAATTTAGTTTCAAAACATTAGCGAAAATATTCTTTTCAAACTAAACAAATTAAAGTTATTGCTCATGGATAATAATTATACACAACAAATAATCTCAGAGAGCATATTAAACATATTTTTAATCCTACCCACGTAACATGAAACAACAACATTCAATACCTTTGAGATAAGAAAAAAAATCAATGAAATATACCTTATTTTTTTAACAATCAAATGTTTTCTTAGAAGTAATTCCAAAAGCAAACAGGCCAGAAAATGTAAATCAAAATGAACAACAATAACAATGATGATGATAACAATCAAGAATAGTTCAGCAAACATCACACCTTATGATGGTACATATCATCGTATTATGGAGCAAATTTAAATATTTGACCACTTTTTCCAAATGATAAAACGGCGTGAAATTTACTGATTGACATCAAGCCCAATGCACAATTAAATATCTAAACCATATATAGCACTAACCTGTGCTGATAAATTACTAATTTATCATAGTAGTTAAGTAATTATGTATACAGTGAAAACTGATAGAAAATTGAAAATAAGTATTAATGTGGAAGTCTAAGAAGAAGACAGAAGACGGTACCTTCAATCAAAGGATTTTATGCTTCTAGAGCAGATTTGCATGAATCTGAACCTACTCCCTCAGTTTGATTAAAGGTTCACAAAATTATCCTTGATTTCTGATGAAACTTCGCTATGTTTTTCTGCATGTTTGGGATAAGAGTGATAGAGGGTGTACTGGTTGAGACGAGAGAGATAGGCGGCGTACGTTGAGATATTATTGTTTTCAATTGCGAAATTCTTGTTTTAACCTTAGGGTTTCCATCCAGATTATATCTCAACGCCTCAAAATTTGACACTGCTCTAATTAAGTACCCTTACTTACTTTGTTGGTTCAATTATGGGCTAGGCTGTGCAATTGATTTCATGTTAACTATTTAATGAATTTTAAATAAGATTGACCTTCAGACTATTTTCTCCATTCTATTTCATTTGAATTTCAAGCTATGTTAATTAACCTTCTTTCTATACTATTAAATTTATGGTAATTCATTAGCATTAATTAAGAATAGAATCAATAAAGAAATCAATTATGAACTTCAATTTCAAAACCTATGGTAACTCATTTACGAGTTCCATTTAATGTACCATTAAATTATGGTATTTCATTAATATTAATCAAGTTCCTATTTGATAAATGACATTACTTTTAAATTTTAAATTTTTATAAATGCATATAGTTTATAAAGGTAGCTTATTTTTTCTTTATGAAAACTAAAACAATATTAATTTTGTAAAAATAAAAGATTGCGGTAACTCAATTTATGGCAAAATAACTAATACACAAATTCATAAAGCATGTTATGATATATTTTTGTAAAAAATAGAAGGTTAACACTAATAAATGTATTTTATTTCGATGGAGCACCACCTCTAAACCCCACACCCTCACCTAGATTAACAATGTTCTCCTCAATTCACTTCATTGTTTTACATTTAGATCCATATATCTAAATTAACTATAAATTGTTAAATTTAAGATATTCAAATAAACTTAGTTAACTAATATTAATTTATTCGCCAAATAATTTCAAACATAACAATTTCGATATGCATACCACTTTCATATTAACCACAATGGTAAAATTAAATTTTAGGTCAATTATAAAAATATATTAAACACATAACAAAATTATAAACATAACCGATAATAACAAATTCAATTAAATTCATTTATCTCAATAATTTCATCATATAGTCCATTACAAAATTATGTTTGTACTTCAAACACGTACATTTTAAAATTTCTATAATCATCTACACCACCCTCCATTTTTCATACTTTAAATTAAAGTCCATATATTACGATGAATTGCATAATCTTAAGACTATTTAAATAAATTCTGCAAACTATTTGTCTAATAAATTATATAAAAAAAGAAACTTTCAATGTTAAACATATTCATAATGCAGTATTAAAAAGTTATTCTGATATATAAATACATCAATCACATAACATAAATCATATATATATAATACTAAATTTAATTAACGGTTCATTTATACCAATATATTAACCATGTATTGCATTATAAAATTCTTTTTTTAACGCAAATAACTACATTTCGAAATTTCCATAATTATTTTAAAAACAATATAACCAAATATTATACATCTAAATTAATTTTTTTTAGTTAATTATGTAATTTGGAATTTGAAACTATTCGAATAATTTCAATTAACAAATATTTGTTAATTCATATAACAAGGCATAAAATATGACAGTTTCAATATGTATAAAATATTTTTATCAGCAAAATTGGTAAAAAAAATTCATTATTCAAATGTAAGGTTTATAAATCATATACATAAATAATATTAACAAATTTAATTTATTGTTAATTTATCAAAATAAAATTATCATACATTGCATTTGCAAAATTCTGTTTTTAGCACTTCTATGACTATTAACAAAACCCCCTCAATTTTTTCCTAATATTGTATATTTAACTCATATTTTTACGTTACTTATGGAATCTCAAACTTAGACTATTTAAATAATTTATGTAATTAATAGTTAGTATATTCTTTTGATAAATCCTAAATATATAAGTATGCCAATTTTAATATATATATATATATATATTTCATAAAAACAGTAAAAATTTATTGTTCATTCAACTAAAATTTTATATGCGTGTGTGTACAAGGAGCGTTCAATTGCACATCTATTTTGCAGCACCTCTCTAGCCTCTTGATTTCCACCACATTGGTCACATAACATAAATTATGTACATATTGACAAAGTTAATTCAAAAATAAATCCTGATTCATTTATCTCACGAATTTAT
The DNA here is from genome assembly GCA_030737815.1 of Allium fistulosum. Taxonomy (NCBI): domain Eukaryota; kingdom Viridiplantae; phylum Streptophyta; class Magnoliopsida; order Asparagales; family Amaryllidaceae; genus Allium; species Allium fistulosum. The sequence continues at coordinate 274,047,016 of CM060907.1, read as the reverse complement.
CATATAATGCATTAAAAAAATTACGCTTTTGACTTCAAATAACTTCAGAATAAAATATCGACAATTTTCTATAAATCCCTTCTTGGATCTTCTTTACTATCTACCTTTAAATCCATTTAAACTGATTAAGTAACTATAAATTTAACCTACTTAAAAATAATTAGTTAAATAGTATTTGCTAATTCACCCAATAAATCATTAAAATATGTCAGTTTCAACATGTATACGATATCTATATTAACAAAAATGACAAAATTATTTTCTTTACTCAAACACAAAGATATGTAAGCTATATATCACAAATCTATATATAATTATTAATTTTTTAGTTCATATTTCATTTATTTTATTAAATTTATGGTACGATGCATAATAAACATTTAATTTTACCACTAGTAGTATAACATTAAATTTTATAATTTTTCCGTGTGCAACGCACGGGTTACACACTAGTTTGAAATAATGAGAAAATATTATTTGGTTGTTCCAAAAAATTTAATGTATAATATTTATACTTTACATATATTTCTCATGTCATGGTGTGCTATATGTATTAATAAATATGATTTGAACTTTAATATTTTTCTAACTCACTTAATAATGGATAAAAATCTCAAAACGTGTACTTGTTTGAATTTAAAACGTTATTAATTTGAAACAAAAATTTAACACTAGTTTAATTTAAAAATTATTTTTTATGTTTGGTTGAAACACTATCAACCAAATTGTGTACATAAATATGTACGTTTTAGTAAAAACCTATATTGGATATATGTCGTTTGCATTTGAAAATTAAGAATAATTGACGATTAATGTTATTGTTTGTCGTATGAAGTCGCTATGTTCTAATAAATGTTATAACTTAGTGCTTCAAGGTTACTTAAATAGATTTATTAACAGATGCATGTCAATGATGATTAGGAAGATATAATCTAAAAAAGTTCAATCCATAAACATAAGCAAAGCAAAAAGCATATGACAGTATTTGGCAGAGTAGCGTTCAAGCTTGATGCACACTTCTTCCAAGTCAACAGTCGTGTGGGACTGCATGAAGAAATAGTCCTTAAGTCGTCTGTATAATTAGTTCTACTTTAAATAACATATATAAAACAAATCCACTTCAGCCATACGTCGTATTGTTATAAGACCAGGCAGAATCTTAAGAAATACATTGAAGTCTTCATTTAAGCCATGACAATTAAACCAATTCCATTGGTGCTGCTGTTACTTACTTTTCTGTTGGAATTAGGCAGGGGAGTAACAATTTCAGGTTGCATAGCAAATGAGAGGAATGCTCTTCTCAATTTCAAGAAAAGTCTTAAAGATAAAAACAACAGGCTTGTATCATGGAACGGTGAAGACTGCTGTAACTGGAAAGGTGTTTCTTGCAACAACTTAACTGGTCATGTGGTCAGGTTAGATCTACGCAATCCATACCTCTTCTCTGACCGGGATAATGTTCTTTACAATGAGTGGTCATTAAGAGGCCAGCTCAGCCCATCATTGCTTTTTCTAAAGCAACTAAATTACCTTGACCTGAGCATGAACCATTTTGATGGTCCTATTCCTAAGTTCCTTGGTTCCCTTCGTAATCTCAGGTATCTGAACTTGTCTTTAGCTGGTTTTCATGGCTTGATTCCTCATCATCTTGGAAATTTATCAAGACTTGAATATCTTGATCTTAACAATGGCTGGAATGGTTACGGCAGTGAAGCTATTGTTGATGACTCTCGTTGGATATCATGTCTTACTTCGTTAAAACATCTCACTATGAAAAACACGTTTTTTAAAAGCTTTCAGAATTCGATGGAAGCACTGAACAAGTTACCTAACATTGCCGAGTTATGTATAAGCTCTTGTAATATCAGTGATTTTCCGGTCTCTCTTCCATATGTAAACTTTACAAATCTTTCATATCTTGATCTATCTGAAAATTTTATACGTCAAGGAACTATCCCTTTATGGTTATTTAACATAAAAAGCCTCACACACGTTGATCTACACTTAAACTTTTTCAGCTCAATTCCAGATGCACTAAAAAATTCAACTTCCCTTCAGTATATAGATTTTTCAGAAAATGATTTCAGTGGGGCTTTGCCACAAGCATTAAAAAATCTATGCAAGTTGCACACATTGCGTTTTAGGGGAGCCTTCCACGGAAGGAATATGCATGAATTTAGAGAAATGTTTTCCGGATGTCTTAAAGACAATATTGAGAATCTGGATTTAAGTTTCAATGAATTCAATGGCTATCTACCCGATTGGTTTGGGGAAATGCACAAGCTGAAAACTTTAGATTTGTCGTATAACTTATTGTTTGGTTCCATTCCTGAGTCCCTAGGAGACCTTGTAGCTTTACAAGAACTACTACTCTCATAAAATAAATTGAATGGAACCGTTCCAAAAAGCATTGGACAACTTTCAAATCTTGTTCTTTTGTATCTTGATGAAAATTCCCTTGAGGGTGTCATGTCTGAGGTCCATTTTACTAGACTAGCAAAGCTTAAACAGTTAAACTTACAGTCAAACAGCCTAATTTTGAATGTAAGTCGTGATTGGATCCCTCCATTCAAGCTCAATGTCATGGGTATGGGTTCTTGCAAGATTGGACCACATTTTCCACAATGGTTAGAAACACAAGTAAATTTATCATTCTTAAACTTGTCTAGTTCTGATATCGTGGATATCTTACCTAATTGGTTTTGGGATGTTTTTGTCACACATGACATAAGTACTGTAATGTTAGATCTTTCTAATAATGGAATTACTGGAAATTTGCCTCCTCTTTCTAAGTTAAGTTTTTATCATTTTGATTTGAGCTCTAACTTTTTTGTGGGTCCTTTACCTCCATCCTTAAATGTGAGTGCATCATTGTTTGATGTATCAAACAATTCATTCTCCGGATCAATTCAACCTATATTAGGTAATAGAACACTATCGTACCTCTATCTTTCAAGGAACAACTTTAGTGGTGAAATCCCATTGTCTATATGTTTAGCTGATGTGCTGTGGATTGATCTCTCTTGGAATCTTTTAACGGGTGAGTTGCCAAACTGTTGGAATCCCCTTGCGTATCGTCAAGATCAGATAATACCAAGGCCGGTACTTTTTGATTTTTCCAGAAACAATCTATATGGAAACATTCCTCTCTCCCTTGGCACTTTAATCAATCTCAGATCATTGCACTTGTCCTATAACAATCTTAGCGGTAGTCTTCCAATGACCCTAAGAAATTGTGTACGTCTCAGAACTCTTGATCTCAGTGAGAACAACTTGACAGGCATAATCCCCACATGGGTTGGTGAAGATCTTGTACATTTGAAAGTCCTCATTCTTAGATCAAACAACTTCATGGGGATTGTTCCTTCGAATTTGTCCAAGTTGAAAGAACTTCGGATCGTTGACCTTGCTAATAATAAACTGACTGGAAGAATACCATGGAGCTTTGGAAATTTCAGAGTCATGATGGACATGCACCCAGATGATCAAGATATGGGGCTTTTAGAATTTTATGATGGTTCGTTACCCTATCTCACGGAGTATGTACAACTAACCGTTAAAAAACGAGAATGGAATTATGATAGGTTGTTGACTCAAATAGCCATCATTGATCTCTCTTCCAACAATCTATCCGAGCAGATACCTAAAGAACTTGGAAATCTTCATAGGTTAGTTTGTCTGAATCTATCCGGAAATCATTTAGTTGGAACAATACCCGATGCAATTAGTTTAATGCACTCCCTTGAGTCTCTTGACTTGTCAAGAAATGAGCTTTCAGGCAACATTCCTTCAACCATGTCTACCATGGCTGCATTGGATTCTCTAAATTTATCATATAACAATCTATTTGGAAAGATTCCATCAGGAAACCAACTTCAGACTTTCGCCAATGAATCATATATTGGCAATCCCAAACTTTGTGGTTTTCCACTCACTCAATCGTGTGATAGCAACAAGACATCTAATGTTGAAGTTTCTGTAGATGAAGTTACCGAATCAGATTATTGGTATGTGAGCATTGCACCTGGTTTTGTTTTAGGTCTTTGGATTGTTTGGGGTACATTTTTCGTTAAAAAAAAGTGGAAGAAGGCTTATTTTAGATATGTTGATCATGTATATGATGCAATATATGTCGTTACCACAGTGAACGCAAATAGGTTCAAAAGAAAAATAGGCAATGAAACTACGTTATATTGATATATAAGTATTGTCAAAGTTTAATTTGTAATAATTCAATGAAAATTTCGGTATCCTCAGTGGGTATTAATCTGGACATCAAGCTGCTTGTATCGTTCCCATTGTTTGTTGTTTTATATAGTTTGCTTTATGATAAATAAACACCAAACAAATGTATTGATTACTTATAATTCCTTTTTTCTACTAATACACATGAGGCAGTGGTTATCTGTATATAATATATATATGTAGTAACGGATCTGGCTTAATGATTATAAACTGGAACGTTTGAAAGATGGACGCCCCAAACAGCACCATGATTGCAGAGTGATGAAATCACATGGTTAACCACTATGAGATCTGAGTTAATTTTTTGAAATACTCCGAAGATTGTTATATCTACTTGTGGGAATGACTGTATTTGAGTGTACGTATGAGGACGATTAAGTATTATAGATAGGGTGTAGTGAGATTATAATTTGTTCTTTCGGGCATGGTCATTAATAGATCTCTGCTAAAATTTGGGAAAGAAAAACTCTACACTTCTGGTTAATACTTTTCACATGTTCATGTTCAGTCATGATTATCGTGATCATTGGCTTAATTTGTGTTAAAACGTTGATAAAATAATTCTCAACATTGTTTTATCCAACCGGATTATTATTTTTTGATCTTTCAGAGTAAAGTGTATATAGAATATGGAATATACATATTATTAAAGGTATTGGATTTCACCCATATTCGTTATTCATTGAATAATACAGTGGTATTTGCAAATTGCAGGCTTTTTTTCTCATAAAAAAACAATACCTTAACATATTTTTCTAGTAAACAGAGTATTTTCCAAAGGAAGAGGTATGTTGAGTAATTACAGACATGAGAAATTACAGAATTTAAAAAAGAAATACATGATCTGTCAATACTAAAAAGGCATTAAAATGAGTGGAATTTTAATGTATTTTCGAAATTACAGACATGAGATGCGCTACTGCTGTTGACAGCAAAACATTGAAATTTACACCACATAAATACATTCATTCAGTACAAAAAAAATTAAAACAAAATTTAGAGTCAAAATAGAAACAAAAATAATATAACTGCAATTGATATTAAGCATGTAGAGTATCTGCCTAGATATGCTTAGGTTCAAACAATTTTTGTTTTACCTACATCTCAACTACTAATAATGATAATTCCATGAACTGATTACCCTTCAGCTCCTGTTCCTTTCGCTCCCTCTTCGTCCCGCATCTTATTCTTTTCGCATCGTTCTCCTCTAAAATTAAAAAACCTAAAAAGCCGCAGCTCTCATATCTCCCGGTAGATCTGATTCCACGTCCAACCCAATTCGGCATCAATCATCTTCCCCAATGTCTTCCCCCACGACCTACCGATGGCGATTCCACAGCGATTCCACATCCGCTCACGATAATCGACCATGTTCTTCCTCAAAACGGTTTTACCCTTATAACAATTAATTTCATTCCACATTTTTACGCAAGAAAAAAATTTCTCCTTGCAATTTTAATCATGATTGTTCCAAATGATCCTCGACTAAATTTCTAATATTTCCCTAATTTAATCTTACCTCTGCCACAAAGACAATCGAATTGGTTGCCAACTTCAACTCTGCTGCAACATAATCGAATTTGATTTCGATTTCCCAGTCATACTAAACAAATTCATAGGTTGGAGTTTATAATCTAAACAAATGTCGTCGATTTTTGGATCGTTAAAGCCGGAGCTATCAAAACATCTATTCTATGTTTCTTTTTAGGTATTCCCCGATTTTACCCAATGCAATTGGAATCAATTTTATTTTGTTAATTATTAATATAGTTTACTTTGTTAATTGACTGTATTAAAAAATATCACATATTTCAATTTTAGGTGAACATTTATGATAGTTGTATATGCATTGCTCATTACTTTGCATTATTTTCATGTGTTACAATATAGGATATAATATCGGTAATCTTTGTTACATGCATTCATAAAAACATAATGGTCAGATCATCTATGACTAAGATACATAAATGGGTTATCAATATGTTTTCATGTATACAAACTGCAGTCATTTTTCTCTGATATTTCCAACTAATTATTTTAGTTTTCCATAATCGGATTGTTTAGGAGGTTCAGTCGTAATACCTTTGTGGTTGCATGCTTATTATTATTTTAGTTCAAATTCATTTTGATAATAAATAATGCATCTATACAGGCGTTGTAGCAAATGTGATAGTTAATTCTATTAACTGATATTATTGCTATTTTTAGCCAATATCAGAAACAACAGCAAGAGAACACCGAACTTTGTTAAATCTCTTTGGCCTTGATTGTTGAGTGCCCATTCTCATTCAAAGTGGTCATAACAATTTGAAGTACTGAAAGGAGTGCAGTGCCTAATTAAGGTTTAAAATATTCTGAGGTATATATTGTATAGCCATTTATAGTGGCACCTATTCTTACTTTTAAAAATTAGCAATTAATCTTTAGCATCGACGAAATAACATGTAAAAATGGTTGTATTTTCTATTTTGTACCATTTTCGTATACACTTTCAAGTTAACCAAATTTTAATGTCAAATCATGTTTACTTTTTAATAACTTCTACATTTATTTACTTACGAAATGAACAAATGTAGGTTTCTTCTTGAGACATTAACGAAGTGTTTAATTACTTGCTCCTTACAGGTAGATAAATAGGCGTATAACTTGATTTCAATGACAACAGTATAGTAAAATTTAGGTGTACAACTAAATAAACACATAGAAATATCCATGATGTACTTCCACTCTGGACTTGAATAATAGAGTTCAAGCAAGTTATGATTATGTTGTTTCTATCATATTGCTTTTATGATTCTAGGAAATACATCGCCTAAACCGAGAGTTTTTATGTTTCTTTTCTAAATTGAGACTAATATCTATTTTAGATTCGTGAATTAATATTGTGTGCTTTGTTCCTTTAAAGAAAGTTAAAAGGACATGTTTGCAGGGTATCCCCAAAAAAAGAATAACAATATGTTTGCATGATATAAGTCATGTTTTCACATAATTTGCATTTGTTTACTTATATATGAAAATGAAAATGATGTAAAGACCTAACTTTATGTTGATTTCCTTTTGCTCTTTGTCTTATGTGCTGTAGAATTTAATTTCAAATCAAATTTGAAGGATTCCACTTCCTTAGGCTATGTTTATGGCATTGAAAATGAAATCCAATTATGCCAAGGATGCAGATGCTCCACTTATACTAGATGGTTAAATAATTAAAAGCAAGGTATGCCCAAACTTAAGCTGCTCTTTTAAAAGTTTAATTTAATTTGTTTCCCAAATTTGTTAAAATTGAGCTATATGAAAATAATTAAAAAAAATACTTAATTTATCAAAGAAACATCAAGATAACTTTTATTAGCATAATTTTGAATTTCCATTTCAAAGTGGAATTATTTGTAGTTTTTTTTAATTACCATGGAGAAATAAAGGTGGTTTCTTTACTTATTTTGGTCATTTAGCTTTTCAAATATTTTTTAATTTTTTGTTCTTCATACATCACTCCTAGACACTTAAAATTTGCACAAAGATTTTGCCTCTAACTCTTAGGCAATTGCCTCGGATCTGAAACGAGGCTCAAAATTGATAAAGAAACGATTACGTAACTTAATATAAATAGTGTATAGAAATGAGCCACTTATAGTCTTATTGTTAACTTTAATTTGAACATGAAAAGAATAGGCAGAGTTGAGTTAAGTACGTCAGTAGGATACAAGTTACCCTTAATTGCTCCATCTTATATTGTGTAATCAAATACGAGCACTTACACCCTGTAAGTAGTCATTATAAATCGTTGAGTTCTTCTTCTTAATTTACTAAGGTTATAGTCATTGTAAATCGTTAAGTTAGTTTTCAGTATTTTATATACCCATCACTCATGTCAACTTTGAAACTTCCTATTGATTGTATTTACAATTATAAACGTACACATCAAAAGAATAGAGAAATTAGCAAAGCTTACTTTACATAAACATTGATCAGTCAATTTAGGTATGTATTACAATTAGTATAGGTCGACAAATATACAGCTATGTTTCAATAGTTCATATATGTAAAAGCAAGGTATCTAGCAGCAAAATAGGCATAATTTAAGTTTATAACTAATCTTACCTAACTATAAGATAAATACTGTTCTAAATAGTTAGGCTTTTGTTGTCTATTCAATTTCAATATACAGTCTCAGCTTTGTCCTATAAAATAGCAAACTTTTTGCTCAAGGATCAAGTATTTTCATTGAAATACTTAAATTCATGACTAGACCATTTTCATGACTAGACCATTTTTTATTGCATATTCAGGAACCAGTACTTTTCTCAGTATCAATGAGTTGAAAACATTGCATATGGGTTACCAGATGAAGATGTTTCTAAAGAAGATATAATAGAAGCAGCTAAAGCTGCAAATGTTCATGAATTCATTATCTCTTTTCCTCAGGTTCACAAAATATTCATTCCCGGAGTTATAAAGTCTGCGGTTCTTTTATTTTATTTTTTTGTTTCCTTTCACTGAAGTACATGTCATTTATGATGAAGGGTTATGATACTCAAGTTGGTGAACATGGAAGCCTCTTTAGCGGTGGGCAGAGACAACTAATAATGGACTCTGTTATAATATCAAACCTCTTCTGGGTACTTTATTGTTTGATTACTTCAGAGTGATTACATGTTTTTCCTTTAAATATTATGAGAACAAAATTTATGGAGACTATATGATTTCGTTTTGGATAGTTTATTGTTTGATTTGTGGACTCAATAGATTTCAATACTTCTCATATCTTTTCTACACTAATAAGGAGAATTCAATGAATAGAAAATTCACGGTGTCTTTTTGAAATACCCATAATACCCTTCCTACGATTTGTTCCTCCGTAACCTGCTTCCACCAACCTTATAAAAAATCCTTTTCTTCTTGCCTCGTCAGCTTCAATAAAATGTAAATCGCTTTTCTTTTGTTGAGAGAAATCTTTAATATGTAGTATGAATTACAAATGGTTTTTAATTTTTGGTACAAATGTTAAGATTAGAAAATGTCATACTTTCCTTTTCAATTTTGCCCTTTAGCGTTTGTTTCCTGCTACCTTAAGGCCATCTCCAACCAACTCAAAAATGAATCATGCCCTTAAAAACTTTGCTGCCTTAAGGTTCACCATCCACACCTTCACTTTGTAGATTTTGAGTTAGGTCTTACGTATGTACATGTTGAAGGACATAGAGATTGATTTATGGAACCACGTTTTTATGACTTTCCATGACACATTGGAGAAGACATCAGTTTATGCTCAGCTTCTATAAAACTTTGATGAGGATAATATCGACGGTGGGACTGTCAAGCTCACATACCTGCAACAGCATATTGCCAATAGATGTATCGTTGAGAGAGCGTCCATGTTCGACCACTTGCCCCTAATTGGGTTCAAGATGAGCATATGGAGACCCGTCGGCAATAGAGTGTCAGTGCCCCATAGCACATTTGATTCGCAACCTTCATAGCACACCCAGGATCGCCCACAGCATAACCAGAGCCATGTTTTGGGACTTCCCATGCCTATGGATCATTGATCGACTGCTCTTTAAACCATCCACCTGATACTGATGTACAAGACGTTCCTTTCTTCATCAATATGATTCACAAGGTAATTAATTTGTCATCGAAGTACTTTAAACATCTTATGCAAAAATATTATGTGAATCTTAGAATATTTTCGTTTGTATGTTATTCAGCTCTCCTTGACGAGAGCTACATGAGATCTAGCTGCTTATTCACGTACGTTATCTCAGTGCCACACCGCCTATATGATTTTTGAAATGCATGTTTGACGGTAGTAAGATGTTCATCAGTGATAGCAGAGTCGTGGTTGTAATTGTGTTTGATAATGGTATGATAAATTTTAGTCGATTAGGGTTTGCTAAAGCTTAACGTTTTTATGGACCGATCGGATGATAAAATTTAAGTATTATTTCCATTTCCAACAATATAAGGAAAATAAACTAGAAAAAAAAGAGGAGTGATAAAACTTGAGTATTATAAAAAAAATTAGTTTTATGACTATTCTTCAATTTTCTTAGGCTGCTTTAGGTTTAGTTTACTGGTAATAGCACATTCAAATCTACTTTAAAGTGTACAACTATAAATGCATGTACATTGCGATTAAATGCAGACTCATCTAAACGTGCATATGTACTTATGTATAAAATTTCTTTTGCATGTCTAGGTGTTAGGCTTAGTGAGATTGCATCAGCTGAATTTTCGCATTCTTTTTCCTTTATTGAATTGTTTTGTGATTATAGCCCATTATCAAATTAACCGAATCTCTTTTGTTGATTTTTCTTAAAATGCTTTGTAATGGGAAGAAAACAAAGGTTAGGAATCAAGAATACCAATAACTGCATCAATCTATGCATTATACATCACCTGCTCATGTTGAAACTTGAAATAACATCACAAATTTTTTAACAATTCTTTATAGTAAACAAAAATACATAATATCTGTAATATAAATGTATTTTCTGGTAAGTGATATATTGTTTTGATAAGATGGTTTTTCTTGATAAAATATTTGTGAAATAAAACTGCATTATACATTTATGTAATTGGTTATTATTGACCTCTCTTAGTACTACTAAAAAATCTATGTAATACAAAATACAGAATATTCATACGGTGATTTATAATCTATTAGCCAGCATATGCATCTGAGTTAACTGCGCGTGGACTTTAAATGTTTAACTGCAGAATAAAATTATATACATAAATTAACATAAAATCAAAATACACGGAGAAAGCATTGATAAAATAGTTTGACATAAGCTCATGTACAAAATAGTTTGACAAAATAATTGGTTTAAACTAAAAGGGGTACATAGAAAATAATTGGTTTAAATCAATTCAAAGGGCAATTGGCTATATTTGAATGTGTTGATATGGCAAGCGATCATTGCACCAATTTTTTTTTGTCGTTTTTAATAGTTACTAAATGATGTTGAAGCACGGTTTGGTAATTATATGTCAAATCAAAATGAATTAGAATGATGAGATTTTGTAAGATTCCTTTTTAAACTACATGGACTAAGGTCTTCATGCAATTTTGACTCACAAAACTATATTTCTATCATATAAGGATATCGTATATTTTGACAAAGCAACATTTAGACAGATAACAGGTCTCAGATGTGAGATTTAAAAATTCGGTGCAAGGAATTAAGGCCAAGCGGTTTGAACATCGATTCTGGCTATATTTTTATGTACAAGTATAGAGGAAAGGCCTGAGCATATTAATCGGCAAAAATCCATTTGTCTGATCTTATTGTTTATGTGCACTAAACAAATTCATGAGGCAAATGACTATATTTGAATGTGTTGATATGGCAGGCGATCATTGCATTGATTTTATTTCCACATTTTTAATAGCCATGCTATAAAAATATGGCTCATCGATTAAATGCAGGTCCAACTGGACGTGCGTATATACTCGTATACATAAACACATATTGATTCACAGCTGTAGCTATAAGTATACTGTATACATAGAGTTATATGTTTTTTTAACCAGATATGCACAAACGGTCACACAGAAAATGTACACATGTACAGCTTACATACACACTATTTGTCGACAATAATTTGTTATCTGATATTAATATACATAAGAGGAACAAAGTCGGCAGTTATCAATATGTCCAAGTTAACTTGAGCTTGTTAAACTTTCAGTTTCACATTTCAATGGTTTTTTAGCCTACTTAGTAATTTATGTACCAAATAACATAATTCTGAATCTGATCAACTGCAGTAATGAGTTTAAGCACAAAATTATGAAATTATGGTTAGCATAGACAAAATGCTAACATCATTTATGACAACATATAAATAAAATGATGATATTAAACTATATAGCAATATAAGTCCAGTAAAACGAACAGGATACAAAAAAACTGGTAAAAGATATATACTCTTAGCAGCTTCATATAGTATATTCACATGATTAGTGGATGAGATATCCTCTTGTCAAGTACAATATAACTACAAATGTGTTATCAATCCTAACTAATTCAGCTTCATGCTATTTTATTAAATACTTCTGGTCTTATCCAACAATGTGACAATTTTGCTGCTTGAAATCCGTTATTGATATTCCTATTTGTCAAATTGGCTGCAAACCTTGGTTGGAGTAGATGTAAATGATATTAAATATCACCTACTTTTAACTTGTCATAGAGACTCGAATGACAATGCCAATGAGTATGAGTATCTCATAGTTGTGAAGAGGCCAAAATATTTTATTTCTACCAACAGACCAATTGCGACACCACAAAGATGATGGATATTGCCTAAAATTTGGATTCCTTTCAAGCTAACCTCGATTAGATCATTCATCTTCATATTTTGAATTGAAATTGATTATTAGTAATAAATTATTCCTAGTATATAAGTGTATATGTATGCAAGTATCATTTCATTAGCTAAACAACTAGAGAGAAAAAAAAATTGATCTTTGGAGCTTGACAACATCATTCTTTGTACAGAGTAGAAATGGTATTATTCACATATAAGATCCATTGTGTCGTCATCATGATTGCTTAAACCGGCAGCCTAAACAGTATGCAAAAAAATACTCCGTTACATGAAGATCAATGTGCAAAGGAGTTAATTGCACAGTGCACACGATAAGTTTATGAGAGCACCACAGGTACATAGAAGTTCATATGGTTATTTAATAGTATGTCATATTATTCCTAAATGGCTTAGCCATGGATTGGCTTAACACTGAAAGAAAATATATATATGATGATCATAATTGTTTCCATAACATAGAATTATAATAATTTTCTTAAGCAAAACCAGCAATATTAAGGGAAAAGTTGCCTAACACTGATAATGGTATTTAGGAAATAAAAAACTTTTTATTGTCAATGAGCAGCAAATATGGGTAGTTGTGCAATGGTTTGAAAAGTACAACAATATAATATGTAGACTTACTACAAACGCTTTTATTTTTTACTGAACCAAAGAGGACATTCCAATCTGTCATAAGTCCTCACTGATATAGAGTATCACCAGCAATATATCCACATGCACTTCCAATTGTATCCTTTGAGTTCTGTTGAAACTGCGATAGTAAATCAAAATTTTAAACTGCACATCTACAACAAACATCTAAGAAAGAAGCACAAAACTACCAATGATATACAAAAGTGCAATTGTTCGTGCACTCTTGATTTTAGTTTTTTACATTTCTTTTTTGCTCAATTGAGCTCTACTAAAGCCTTGGTTGTTGAGACTATATTGAGATTTACATTTTTTAGCTACATTGGTATTTATTTGTACAATTTCTTCTAGGTCTGCTATAATTTTTTGTAATTCATGGGTTTTGATTAATGCATACAAGGAAGCGTGAGTGATTTCGTTTCTAGTGATCTATCAATGGAGCCAGATCCCTCCCCTAGTAGGGGATCTACATTAATTTAAAAATAATGACCATAAGTAGTATTGTAATGTTTGTAAAGGATTAAATTTCGCAAAACCAACATTAGTCAAGCAGCACACTATAATATGTCTTCCCATAACATTTTTACAGGAAGATACAATTTCTGTTCCATATAGGTGCACATAGATATCACTTTTATTTGAAAGCTAATAGCTCATAATAGAGCATGTTTTAATATCAGTTCAAATAAGTAGAAGCGCAAGACCTATCTAACATGCTTTAGTTTACGGTAGTATCATGCAACCAAAACTTTTCTATACAATTATAGTAATATGAAGCTAATATGTGTAGGCAACTTAGCAAGGTTCATGATGACTGTCATTCAAAACTAATTTGGAGTAAAATAATGGGTTAATAAGAAAGACCCATTGTGCGAAAAAGAATGAAACGTAGTAATAAAAACATTAGTAAGTCAAATTGTAGATAAAATGGATAAAAATTGATTCGTGGAATGAGACTTCATAGTTGGAAATATAAATAGATGACCATGTGGTCCTATATATTTTTTTAAGCATGAGAAGTGTAGTATTACATGGAAAACATAATTACCGAGTTCGAAAAGCCAAACAATGAACAAATTTCATCTCAAACAATGATTATTGGAACAAATTAATTATTTGTGTACTTCTGAATTTCCAATCAATATTTATTTCAAGATTAAACAATAAGAACTTAATAGAATAAAAGTATAATAATTTTTTGTTAAGAATCCAAACTATGTTCTGTATCCAACCATGAAAACAACGGTCAACACAGTGAAGTATTTAAGGAAAAATGGGTAATAATACTTCATAATCACTTGGGTCATGAAACACACAACATGGTTCGCATATTTTAATGAGCAAATATTTTATTGAAACACACAAGATGGTTCGCATATTTTAACACAGTGAAATATTTAAAGAAAAAAGTTGTTACGAAACCTATTCAAAGAGACATGTTGAGAATAAAATGATTTCACTACAAGAAAAGTAATTATTTGTTGCAAAAAATGGTGGCGTTTAGTGCTAAGTGCTATCGTTATTCAATAAAAAAGTAAAGTTAATAAATAAACGTTGCCAAACGCCAAAAATTTACTAGGCGGGGAATTTTTTTACCTTTCCCGCTTCAACGCTTCAACTCTTTTTTTCTCAGGTCCAAAACATAGTATCCGTATTTTTCAAAAAGAAATTGAAATCCCATAAATTCAAGTCGAACTCCGACATCGACGTTGAGGCCAAAAGAGAAGGGTGCAGGATCTTCGACGTTGACCCTTGTTTCGAGATCACCGATTAACCTTAAGGTGACGATGGAGTCGTTGATGCCTACAAGATCCGCTTCTCCTAATAGGCCGAAGCTAGGTTTCAATGGCCATCTCTAACGGAAAGTGGTGGAAATATTAGTGATGTTGACATGGATTAGTCATGGTCTTTTGACCGAGCAGCAAAGTATGTTAATTTCTCATTTTAATTTACAATTAGATTAATTATATAAACTAATTATATGCCAAATCTTTGTATTGGCGAGTTGGATGTAGTTATTAATTATGATATCAGTGATGAATTCTACTTCCGGATTAGACGAAATTAGTTATTAATAGACTAGTGCTGACGCCTGGACTGGATCGATGATCTAATTTTACATCATATCCTACATTGAGCAATCCGTCTAATTTCGATTAGTCAGAGTAATAAACATAGTAATTATCCTCAAGCTTGTGACTAGATCTTTCTCCGCCCTCTCTCACCATTATATTTGTTTTCTTGATACGAAGAGTCCATTCAATTTTCCTTCTTATATCTATATATTCTAAGATTTATTCTTTCTGGGCTTGTAATTATTTTAATAAGCAAATCATTCGATCAATGACTGAAGTTAATCAAGAGAAGTTGATGAAGGTGAGTGTTATTGGAAGTGGGAATTGGGGTAGTGTTGCTGCCAAGCTTATTGCCTCAAACACCATTAAATATGCTAATTTTCATGGTCATTTCTCGAGCTTATGTTTTATTATTGCATGATTTGATGCACATTTTGTATTGTTGTAATTTTGCATGTTAGTAATGGAAATAGAATTTGTTTTATAATTATTTAATGTATGTTAAGAACAAATTATAGCGTGATATAGCCCCAAAGTGAGCGGAACTAGAAAAGAATCCTAATAGATGAAAATAAGTAAATTATAATATCAGATCAAGTTGTTCATCACTCATCAGCAATCAATGCTTACATTGTAGTTGCCTAATTTTTTTGAATTAAACTGTTTTAAAGATGAGGTGAGAATGTGGGTGTTTGAGGAAATGCTGCCTAATGGTCAGAAACTCACTGATACCATTAATACAACCAATGTGAGTTGCTATCGTTTCAATATATCTGCTTTGAAGGTAAATATTTGTAATATAATTCCTAACTGCATGCTGCATGTACTTACTTATCAAGGAAAATGTCAAATATTTGCCTTGAATTAAGCTTGGCAAAAATGTAGTTGCACATCCCAGTCTTGAAAATGCAGGTATTATCCGTCGTAATATATGAAATAATTTCTTTATTTTGTTTGTTATGAAGTCAAGCAGAATTTTATTTATTCTACTCAAGATAAAAGAAAAAGATTATATATTCTTTTCCCATACAAATCACAGTAAAAGAAGCAAACATGCTAGTTTTTGTGACGCCCCATCAATTCATGAAAGGCATTTGCAAAAGAATGGTAGGTAAAATAAGAGAGGATGCAGAGGCAATATCGCTAATAAAAGGTATGGAAGTGAAAAAAGAAGGCCCATGTATGATTTCAAAGCTTATTACAGAGATGCTTGGGGTAAACTGTTGTGTGCTTATGGGCGCTAATATTGCTAATGAGGCAAGCATTTGCATACTATCTTTTTTATAAATTTCAGGGAATAAAGATTGTGTTTGTAAACACTTAAGGTATTGTGCAATGAACTCCTACAAATACTCCAGAACAATCATGAGATGAGTAACAACAAATGTCAGTTACGAAGCTCAAACATGTGATGTTTCATCAGCTCACAATGTTACAAATCAACTGGGCAACCACATGGAATTTCATTTGCATTTAATTTGTCTATTTACTATGGAAACTTGCCTATTAAAATTGATGTCAAGGAATTCGTATCACCAATTCAGTTCCTGGACATCAATTACCAATTTGGAACTGATCAGTGATACTAGACAGTGAATTCATGAACATCTGTTGCCAATTTTAAAACCCTGAAATTCACTTTTAAGACCTTCAAATCCACACTTCCTCCTCTGCAGCATTTGCATGATATGGACAGATAGTTGTATAGTTTTGTTATTAGTGATGTAATAAGAGCTTTTAAATCGCAGATAGCTTTGGAGAAATTTAGCGAGGCAACTGTTGGGTATAGACATAGCAAGGAAGTAGCACAGATGTGGGCTCGTCTCTTTACCACCTCATATTTTCTAGTGTCACCCGTGAGTTTATTCATTTTTGATCATTTGGATAATATGCTGTATTTTTATTTTTGTTTTCAATGTATGCACAAAATATTTCAGGTACAAGATGTGGAAGGAGTAGAATTATGTGGCACACTAAAAAATGTGGTTGCTATAGCTGCGGGTATTCGGACATTCTTTCATTTATAGTTTTACAAGAAGTTTTATGTAGGGTGCAAAATTTTTGAAAATTATGTTTGTGAAATACAGGCCTTGTTGATGGTTTGGAAATGGGAAATAACACAAAGGTTTGCAAACATGAATGCAATATATCATGTATTGACATGAATTTTACTTCTGTTTTTCTTTTTCTAAATAAAAAGAAAGAGAGAAAAAATAGAAAAGTGAAAACCCATTGATATAACATATCGCTAGATAAACTAGAGGATATCTGGTAATATATTAGTATTTGCATGTGTGATGGTCACAGTCCCGCTGGTAGATTCTTATCTTGTAACAAAAGATCATACCTCATAACTCGTAGGTATAAGATCAGTTGGTGCATTCTGAATTGATATATATCCTGCATTTGGAAACAAAAAATATATGTTAAAAATGCATTAGTATGTGCTAGAAAGCCCGAAAATAAGAAGGGCAAAATGTGCGAATTTGTAATCAGACGGTGGAATTCAGGGGGCCATAATTATTTATGTGGCCAAGATCATTTCGCACCATTTTCTGGCCTTTATTTCCGGGCCATTTAGCATTACTGTATCTGGACAACTAGACAGTTTCTAATCTAGTGGTTCGGTTCTACAGATGAACCTCTGCTTTGGTTTTCAATCGGCTGAAATCATTGAATTGCTTACACTGATATCTAACCTTGAACAATGTCAAAAAATTTGTTAGGCAGCGATAATGAGAATTGGACTGAGGGAAATGCGAGCATTTTCAAAGCGTCTATTTTCTTCGATTAGCGACAACACTTTCTTCGAGAGCTGTGGAGTTGCAGATCTTATTACAACATGCCGTATGTGATAATACTTAGCCTGAATTATTACTGCATATAATTTTATTTCCTGTGAAGTAATACTGTTGCTGCGTTCATTACAGTTGGGGGAAGAAACAGAAAAGTAGCGGAGGCTTTTGCGCGGAACGGTGGCAAAAGGTTTGTAGTTTTTTTTTGGTTTTTTTCCTTCTTCTTCTTCTCCTTCTAAATCTATTGATGTTCAATACATCTGACTTTATATTCAATGGCAGATCATTTGATGAGCTAGAGGCAGAGTTGCTGCAGGGTCAAAAGCTACAGGTAAAATGGTTTATGATATAGAGAATTTGTTGCGGTAACTTTTAGTTTCAATGTGGATAATTTTACATAATAGACTAGTGCTGACGCCTGGACTGGACAGTGCAGCTAGAGGCACACTTCACATAATTTTACACTTACAGTGGATAATTTTTCTATTCCATAAAAATACATTTTTCATGAAATTTAAATAACTTTAGTTCCTATCTATAAGGTAGTTCATAGTCTCTAGGTTATACTTAAATAATAGGACTTCCAAAGATGCAAGAAAGTGTGCAAGGATGAATACACACTGAGTTGCTGTTATTGCAAAGCTAACTGATTTGAGGACAAATTAAAAGTGCTGCAAAATGGAATTGAACATGATAGACTAGTGCTGACGCCTGGACTGGATCGATGATCTGATGTGCTTAGCTACTGAAGTGATGGCTGCTGCTACAGGTGAATATGCATGTATGATGTAGTGCTTACTTTCTGATGTCTGGAGTTATGATGATGATAATGGCAAGTAGCGATCTGAGGAGTGTTGATGGACTATCCAATAGAACAACAATCATGGGTGGTGCAACAAGGACAGTGTGCAAAGTGAAAGGCAAGTTTGATAGAAGTGGGAAGTGCAGATGTAGAAAAAAAGGAGATACATGCATAGGGTTCGCAAGCTGAATGACCAGGAATAGAGCGGCTTGCAAGACCAGGCAAATAAATGCAGTGCATAGCCAACATGCGTAACTTAGACTTTTCCGACAAATGAAAGAAATGGAACAATATCGAAGAAGACAAGGCAATAGAACAGATAAGAGTTATAGCCATAGAGAAAGGAAGAAGTTGCTTGTCTATTGAATCGACATAGAAGATGTAAGCTTTTCTTATGTATTTGTTCATTTTAATTATCATTAGCATATTATACTTAGTTATAACCTTTTCTATCAGCAAGGAAAGTGATATAATAATGTAGTCAAAACTTAGAAATGCAGAAAAGGGAAGGGACTGAGATACAGAAGAACATAAGAGAGAGGAGAACGATTTCAAAATGATTGGCCAAATGATCATTTTTGCCATCTTGAATCATTCTATCAAAGGAGGGTTCGTAAGTGTGCAAAATTGATTCCTACTATTTAAGCTCAAGAAATGACTTTATTTCATTTTTTATAACTTTGATAATTTATATGACATCATTTATAGTAGGATATACTTGTATAATGTTGTAGATGTTTGATCTCATATTTGAAGTCCTACGAGTTAACGTAATTGTTTGACTATCTGTTGTGCTTTCACTTGTGTAGGCATTGGACTTTTGAAGAGAGCAAATTTGGACTTGATGATGCTAGTTTTCACTTGTGTATGCAACAAAGAATTATGGGTAATCAAACGTTTTGTTAGCACTAGTTAGATATAACATTTATTAGTACCCGATGTGTAAATTTGTATACAAAAGGTTATTGTATGTGAGTTAGGTCATTTTGTCGAAAAACTATTGTATTGAAATGGATATAGATATTTTATTTGATTATATGGTTAATGTGTTTTTTAACTTATTTGAATATGATGATTATGTGAGTGATTATTGATTGATATAATAGAACCAAAATAGACCATTAACATGAAATAATAGCATGAAAAAATGGTGTAAAATAATAAACAACTTTTAGTAGCGTTTCAAAAACGCTAACGAAATATATATATTGGCGTTGAGTAAATGCAACCGTAAAACAAGGGTAAAGTTGAAAATTCTATTAGTAGCGCCAAAAAATCTTTTGGTGGCGTTTTTTAAACGCTACATTATGGTGGCGTTTGAAAAACGCTGCCAAAAATGCTTTTATAGTGGCGTTAAAATAAATGCAATAAAAAATCATGGATTTTTAGTCGCATGTTTTCTCGCGGCGTTTATCAAAACGCCATCAAAAGTTTTTGTAGCGTTTTTTGAGAGCCACAAAAAATAAAATTTCTTGTAATGTTTATAACCAACAATAGGTTATGGAATTAATGAGCAAATATGTATTGAAATAATTGGTGCTAAGATACAATACAACCATCACAAATCCATAGGCTGGCTGATTAGGGGCAAGATCTTAATTCTATAGTCATCATTTTTTTTAATGTCCCACCATTTTAAGTATAAGTAAATTATATGGGTCATCAAATCAATCGTAAAAATATATTAGACTCCAAATTCCATTACCGGTCACGGCAAACTTTGGTATTCTTGTTAGAAATCTGCTATTAGAAACTGCAATCGTTTCATTTACTTTTAACGTTATGCAGTTTCTAATTTTAATGTGACTCTATTAATTAGATCATAAATAGAACGTTTCATTTACCTTTAAAGTTATGCAGTTTCTAATCTTAATGTGACCTGATTAATTAAGTCATAAATAGACCGTTTTATAATTAGAACATTAAGTCTGTGACTAATCTTAAGCATTGAATTGGTATATGATCAACGTACCAGATTTACAGTTAAATGTTATATAAAGGATTGGGTCCGCTCTCTCCTATCAAACATATGTATTCTTCTCCATCAAGAAACACATAAAGAAATAGGGTTAGAGAGAGAAACCGAATTCTGAGAAGAAGAGTAATTATTAGAAGTCAGAAGAAGAAGATGACAGCCATTACATCTTCCGCTGTTAATCAAGGTACGTCATCTTAAACAAAAATCAAATTAAGTTTTGTTTGTGAAATATTTGGTATTGGTGATCCTTGGGCTATTACTTGAATTGTTCATCATTAATCATGAAAGATCGAACAGTAAAGAATTTATGACATTTGGTATTAGAGCCACCAATCAATAACTGAATATTTGCTATGATTGCAATTGATCTGTTCTATACTTTACTCATGATGTTTAATCAAGTATGTGTTATAAGTCATTTATGCACATGAGATTTATGATTTTGTTAATCACCAAAGTGGTAAAAATCAGAATAATCATTTAGTGCATAGATGACATAATGATTATTGATAGAAATTGTCAGTTATAATAATACCAATTAAAAACTGGCGTCACTAATGATAGAACCTGAGAACTTACCCAAAGGAAAGTCTTGTTCTATAACTAGTTGACATGATGAGGTTTAATAGATATCTTAATTAAATAAATATTGATCATCCAATGATGTCAATTCTATTTAATTGAATTTATTTATTACTTACTTATGTTTTGGTATTTAATTATGTTAAGTATAAGATAGTATCTACCCAAAGGAGTGCTATATTATACTATTATGTACATATCTGAATCGCGTTAGCTATGAGCTTATAGTTATTTCAATTTTTTTTATTTAATTTGCAGTAGTTCCCATGAATACACATGCTTCATCTATTACATTGTTCACTGGTGCTAATTTTTCTGAATGGAGAGAACAAGTCAATTTCCATTTAGGTGTTCAACATCTTGACTTGGCACTCCTTGAGGATAAACTTGTTGCTCTTACAACAGCTAGTACTGAGACAGAAAAATAACACTATAAAGCATGGGAACACAGTAACAGATTGAGCCTTATGTTTATTAAGATGACTGTTGCTAACAACATCAAGTCAACAATTCCGCAAACAGAAAGTGCTAAGGAATATATGCAGTTTGTGGAAGAGCGTTTTTGTTCAGCTAATAAGTCACTCGCTGGTACTCTTATGGCAGAACTCACGACCATGAAGTTTGATGGGTTGCGAACTATGCAAGAGCACATTATAGAGATGATTAATCTTGCAGCAAGGTCAAACTCCCTTGGACTTACAGTAGAGGATTCTTTTCTTGTCCAGTTTATCCTGAACTCGCTACCTTCTGAATATGGACCTTTTCAAATTAACTATAACACTATAAAGGATAAGTGGAATGTTAATGAATTGGCCAGTAGACTTGTTCAGGAAGAAGGACGCTTGAAAAATCAAGTGAATCACTCAGTAAGTTTTGTGAGTAATAAAGCTGGTAAAGAAAAGAATGGAAAATCAAGTCATTTCAAGAAGAAAAAGACACCTGCTAAGAATGGGCAGGATATGGAAAAGAAGGAACTAAAGGATGTTCGATGTCATTTCTGTAAAAGGAAAGGACATTATCAAAATGACTGTCCGAAAAGGATAGCTTGGTTCGAAAAGAAAGGTAATCATCTATCTTTCGTATGTTTTGAATCAAATTTAGTTGAAGTTCCTATTAATACATAATGGCTTGATACTGGTGCTACAACTCATGTCTCCAATAATATGCAGGGATTTCTTATGATCCGAACAATAAATCCAAATGAAGATCGTTTTCTCTTTATGGGAAACGAAATGAAATCCACAATTGAAGGCATTGGGACTTATCGTCTAATTCTAGAAAGTGGATATGTATTAGACTTATATAGTACCCTTTATGTACCTTCATTATCTAGAAACCTTATTTCCGTAAGTAAGTTGGATATTTCTGGTTTTAGATGTACGTTTGGATCTGGTTGTTTTGATTTATATAAGAATACTGATAATGTTGGTTCTGATATTCTAATTGATGGTTTATATAAATTTAAACTGAATGACACTTATGCGAATTCCTTGCTGAATGTAATAAATAATGTTGGATGCAAACGTAGCATGTTGAATGAAAATTCTGCTTTCTTATGGCATAAAAGACTAGGTCACATATCCAAAGAAAGAATGATGAGATTAGTAAGTAATGAAATTTTGTCAAATTTGAACTTTAGTGATCTAGAATTATGTGTGGATTGTATTAAAGGTAAACAAACCAAACATAATAAGAAAGGAGCCACTAGAAGCAGTCAGCTTCTTGAAATAATACACACTGATATTTGCGGACCTATGGACACTCCAGCCTTTAATGGAGAAAAGTATTTCATCACTTTTATTGACGATTTTTCCCGCTATGGTTATGTCTATTTGCTTCATGAAAAATCTCAATCTGTGAATGTCCTTGATACGTTTGTAAAGGAAGTTGAGAGGCAATTAGATAAAAAGGTGAAAATCATAAGGTCTGATAGAGGTGGTGAATATTATGACAAATATAATGAGTCAGGCCAGTGTCCAGGTCCATTTGCAAAATTCCTCGAAAGTCATGGCATATGTGCGCAATACACAATGCAGGTACACCACAACAAAATGGTGTAGCAGAAAGGCGCAATAGGACGTTAATAGATATGATTAGGAGTATGATGTCAGATTCTACACTATCTAAGAATTTGTGGTCGTATGCTCTCAAAACCCCTAATTATTTGTTGAATAGGGTTCCTAGTAAAGCTGTTCAAAAGACTCCTTTTGAATTATGGACAACATGAAACCTAGCTTAAGACACCTGCATGTTTTGGGTTGTCCAGCGGAAGCGAGAATTTATAATCCACATGAAAAGAAATTAGATTCTCGAACGATTAGTGGGTATTTTTTAGGTTACCCTAAAAAATCTAAAGGATATGTGTTTTACTGTCCTAATCATAGTCCAAGAATTGTAGAAACTGGTAATGCAAGATTCATTGAGATTGGTGAAGTCAGTGGGAGTACTAGAAGAGAAATAGTGGAAATAAAGGAAACAAGGGTAAATGTAACATTGCCTAGAATAGTTCCTCCATCTACTATTACTTCAAATGTTGTTCCAACTGTTGGAGAACAGCATGATGATGAACAACATATAAATGAAGAAGTACTTCCTGAAGGAAATGACTTACATAATGCTGATATGCATGAACCACAACAAGTAGCATTAAGAAGATCTCAAAGAGATCGTAGGTCAGCTATTTCTAATGATCATATGGTTTATATGCAAGAGTCAGATTATGATATAGGAATCAATAAGGACCCAGTTTCGTTTTCACATGCTGTAGAAAGTAAAGAGTCAAAGGAATGGATTAATGCCATGAAATAAGAACTAAAATCCAAGCAACAGAATGAAGTTTGGGATCTCATTGAGTTACCACATGGCTGTAAAAGAGTCGGATGCAAATGGATTTTTAAAACCAAACACGACTCTAGTGGTAATATCGAACGGTATAAAGCTAGACTTGTTGCTAAGGGTTACACTCAGAAAGATGGTGTTGATTACAAGAAGACATTTTCTCCTGTTTCGAAAAAGGACTCACTCAGAATAATAATGGCATTAGTAGCACATTATGATTTGGAATTGCATCAAATAGATGTGAAAACAGCTTTTCTGAATGGAGATCTTGATGAGGATGTTTATATGGATCAACCTGAGGGTTTTTCTGTAAAAGGTAAAGAACAATTGGTGTGTAAACTTAAGAAGTCAATATATGGGCTTAAACAAGCATCCCGGCAATGGTATATTAAGTTCAATACCATTATTACATCTTTTGGTTTTAAGGAAAATACGGTTGATCACTGTTTATACCAAAAGATCAGTGTGAGCAAGTTTATTTATCTAGTCCTTTATGTTGATGACATCTTGCTTGCTGCAAATAATTTAAGCATATTGCATGAGACTAAGGAATTTCTCTCAACGAACTTTGAAATGAAAGATATGGAAGAGCCATCCTATGTGATTGGAATAGAAATATTTCGTAATCGATCACAAGGAATATTGGGATTGTCTCAGAAAGGATATATCGAAAGGATTCTAGAGAGATTTGGAATGAGTAAGTGTTCACCTGGGAAAGTTCCTGTACAGAAAGGTGATAAATTCAATCTCATGCAATGTCCTAAGAATGATGTTGAACGAAAGGAAATGGAATCAATTACATATGCATCTGTAGTTGGTAGCCTAATGTATGCTCAAACCTGTACTAGACCGGATATCAGTTTTGCGATCGGTATGTTAGGGAGGTATCAAAGTAATCCAGGAAAGAACATTGGCAGGCTGCAAAGAACGTGTTGAGGTACTTACAAGGCACGAAAGATTACATGCTCATGTATAGTAGATTCAATGAATTGGAGGTGATTGGATATAGCGATTCAGATTTTGCTGGATGCATCGATACTAGAAAATCGACTTTTGGTTACCTGTTTATGTTTGCTCAAGGAGCCATATCATGGAAAAGTACGAAACAAACTATCGTTGCTTCATCTACTATGGAGGCAGAATTTGTGGCATGTTATGAAGCCACAATTCATCATTATGGTTGCGGAAATTTATTTCAGGACTAGCGGTTGTCGACACCATTAGCAAGCCGTTGAAAATTTATTGTGATAACTTTGCAGCAGTGTTTTTCTCAAAAAACGACAAGTACTCTAAATGTGTTAAACATATGAAACTGAAGTATCTTGTTGTGAAAGATGAGGTTCAGAAATAAAGAGTGTCAATCATGTACATCAGGACAGAACTTATGATTGCAGACCCTTTGACGAAAGGGTTACAGTCAAGACAATTTAAGGAACATGTTCAAAGAATGAGTCTTGGTTGTATTAATAATAATTAACGTGTGATGACAAGCACCTTTGTCCAAGTGGTTAATTGATTCGGCTTTGGTGCAGGATGTCACAAGTTCGAAACTTGCTTTCGAACGTTTATTTGACATGGGATATGTTGTCCCCATGATTTGTTGTATATAAAGTACCAGTTCAAAAAAAAATAATAATAATAATAATTGACGTGTGACATTCTGAACTTCTTTGTGTGTTTCTGATATACAATCATGTGTCTCTTGTTTTAATGTGGTAGTACGTACTTTATGTAATTTTAAACAAGAAAGAGTTTTATAAAGATGTTATGTTTAATCATTATGATATAATACATTATGTGGACCATTATGCTGTTTTATATAAATTATGAGTATAAAATGATGGATTGCTCGTATTGTAGTATATGGAAGGAAATGCATTGAATTAATAATGCACAATCGCCATAACTCTCAGCAATTTATCATAGTATGATGTTCAATACTTAATATTATGAATAATCGGGTCAAGTGGGAGAATGTTAGAAATCTGCTATTAGAAACTGCAATCGTTTTATTTACTTTTAACGTTAGGCAGTTTATAATCTTAATGTGACCTTATTAATTAGGTCATAATAGAACGTTTCATTTACCTTTAACGTTATACAGTTTCTAATCTTAATGTGACCCGATTAATTAAGTCATAAATAGACCGTTCTATAATTAGAACATTAGGTCTGTGACTAATCTTAAACGTTGAATTGGTATATGATGGACGTACCAGATTTACAGTTAAATGTTATATAAAGGATTGGGTCCTCTCTCTCCCAGCAAACAGATGTATTCTTCTCCATCAAGAAACACATAAAGAAATAGGGTTAGAGAAAGAAACCGAATTCTGAAAAGAAGAGTAATTATTAGAAGTCAGAAGAATAAGATGACAGCCATTACATCTTCCGCTGTTAATCAAGGTACGCCATCTTAAACAAAAATCATATTAAATTTTGTTTGTGAAATATTCAGTATTGGTGATCCTTGGGCTATTACTTGAATTGTTCATCATTAATCATGAAAGATCGAACAGTAAAGAATTTCTGACAATTTTGACCTCTACTCCTCTACCAATAAATTCATATACTTGAGGTAGAAGGTATGGAACGATTATTATGATAGTGTGATGTAGATAAACTCAAATCTAAGCACAATCAACAAGTTTACAGATTTTTCTACTAAAAATAAATGATAGACTAAATATGCTAACAAAGAAGAGTTATTCATCATTATCCGTTGATGACAATTACAACAATCATGGACAGTTCCGTGGTACAAGCTGAACCATAAATGTTATGTATACGAAAGAATAAATACAATTGTTTTGATACATCATAAGAGACCAAATAAACTGACATCAACAGGAACATTTTATTAGGTAAGTAATCATCATGGCCATTGCTACTATGATTGGTTTTCCCAGCTTGAAAAACAAAATAATTAAAATAGGGAACGGTTGATTTAGCATAACAAATATGTGCACATAAAAATAAAAATAAAAATCATACCTGTAATTGTTAACCATGCTCTTTACTGAACTCCTTCACCATCCACCCATGATTAGTTTGATTCAAACACGGGTAGAACAAAATTTTGCTTCTCAATACCAGTTGTACCACAGATACCAGCTTTGAACTAGTAATGGTTGTACAAAGTAGCAAATCGTCAAAACTGAAATGTAAATAGAATAAACGATCAGTCAGGAATAATAAGGCTTTTCAAATGACTGAAATTTTGAATTCCTATGGAGACTATAAACATGCGATGCACTATTATCGTTGACAACAATAAACAGAAATTTATACAAAATGAAAAAAAAACACTATGAAAAAAGAGTTAAAAAAATATAGTCAAAACTGAAACAAAAAAAATATAACAACATTTAAAATATAGGCATGTATTTATCTACCTAAAATATGGTTAGGTTTGAAAAATTATGTTTATTCTTGCTTAAAACACAATTTTTTACAAAATAGTAACCCAAAAAATTTGAGTACTACATCAATTACTCCACCACTTGTTCTTCCCAAATTCTTATCTTGATAGCATAAAATTTAATCTTAATTTTCGAACAATGCAGATTCATCGTCTGTTTATCAGCCAGTCGGCGCACATAAACTGTAACTGTAACACAGAAGTAAGTGCTAAGGAGAAAAGGTAACCAATCTATCACTCATATGCTTCCTCTAGTGGTGTAAAGATGAAAATTAATTAACGGGCAGAAAAAAAACTGGAAAAAAAAAAATCAAAATCAGAAGACGTGAACACAGAACTACCTTAAACTGTAAACACTGATCAATACTTATATTAGCTGCAATATTTAGTAATGGTTGTCATCCACAATTACCTAATTAAAACCAACAATCTATCATCTTTCACAGTCATTATTGATAAGTTCTAAAATAACTAACAAATGAAACCAAAATATAACGTAAATATATGAACAAGTAAACAAATTTGAATTCATGAACTCCACATTTATATAGCAACAATCTATTTTCCAAAGTTCCGATATTTGTGGATATAAAATTAAGTTAATATAGCTTCAGACGATTAAGTTTTGTATTTTGTTGATCTTATTTCATCTTCTTCATTTTAGAAAATGATAGCTTAGTAAGACCACTTATATAAATGCAAAGTTTTCATTTGAAATTCAGTTTACAACTAATAGCAGAACATGTTTCCAAATGAGCAAGCAAGGGGACAAAAATTCAACACTAAGGTTTTATGAGTTGAGGAGAAAAAATCTTAAATGTACAACTCATTGGACTTGTACAATTTATCAAACAACACTATGACCTAATAATTTAATCTTCCCAAAATAGATATCGGTCATTGCAACCTAATGTTAATCCTTGCTTTAGCATGAATTGGTTGTAACAACAATGTATCTTGTGACAATCAAGATGTAGAGATGAATAGAAATGTAATGAGCAATTATAAAATTTGTCTGAAGAGGCAAATAGATATTTTAAGAGTGGTGCTAAATACTGTTAGAAATATATTTATATTGTCCTAGTCTTTAGGTAGTGGGAACGGTTAGAGCTAGTTTTCAACATGTTTTGTTTGTTTGTTTTACTGAGTCTGCACTCTTTTTGTGGTTAGTTCTTGCGTAAGTACATGCCTATATATAGACTGTTTGTTCAATGAATAAGATAGAC
Organism: Allium fistulosum; assembly: GCA_030737815.1. NCBI lineage: Eukaryota > Viridiplantae > Streptophyta > Magnoliopsida > Asparagales > Amaryllidaceae > Allium > Allium fistulosum. Next base: position 274,018,084 of record CM060907.1, on the reverse strand, counting down.
AATTTTGCTTTCCCTTTCTACACAAAATATTTTTCTTTACTGCTTCAATTCTTAACAAGTGGTATCAGAGCCTTGCACTCGAATCTTGGATTTTCCGCTTACCGGCGGCGGTAGTTTTCGTGCTGCTGTCCGCCGGGCATTGTTTTAGTATAGAAGGATATTGTATGGTATTGCGGAGTGGCAGTTTAGTCGATGTGGCAGTGGGATTATGGAGGCAGCGAAGGGAGAATATGGTGATGATGCAGTTTGGGTTTGGGATTTGAGGTGATTAGAGAATCGTGGTTTGTTCGGATGTGAGGTCGGTCGTGTCGGATGAAGACGCGATTTGATGTTCGGTTGTTTAGGTCGCGGCTGGTGATTGGGTTAAGGGAGGAGGACGATTGAGATGAATTGCATGAAGGTGCAGGTTGTCAGATGGTGGGTTATGGTGATTGAATGGAGTGGAATTGGTTGTTTCTGGTTATGGATGGATGTTGATGAATTCAGGTTGATGAGGTAGCGGGTATGTTGTTTGCAATTTGTTCGGGTTTGTTGATGTAGCAAAGTGGTATCAGGTGATGGGGTATGGGTGCTTCTGTTTGTTGAGGATGTGCTGTTGAAGTTTTTGTTTGGCGCGGTTCAGGCAGCGATTCAGGTAGTTGTGAGTGGAGTTCTGATGTGAGATTTTGTAGGAAGTGCACTTGTTAGTGGCAGTTTTGAAGAAGTGCAGTTTGGAGATGATGCTGTTAGAGTTCAAGTGTAGTGAGGATGGGAAGTTGGTGATTAAAATGGAGTAAGCGGAGTTTGGCAGCGGTGGTTGTAGTTTGGGATTGATGCAAGTGAATGGATGCAGAGGCCGTGGGAAGCAGAAGCAGGTTTGTTGAACTTGATGAACGTGGACTGTTTTGGGTTGTACTGCAGTAGGTTTTGAGTGTGAAATGTATGCAATGCTTTGTTGAGTGTACGATGCAGCGAGTTGTTTGTGGAGTATTTGTGTAGTGCAAGTGGAGTGTTGTGGTAATGGCAGACTGTAGAAGAAGGTGAGAAGGGTGATGAAATGAATTGATGGTGTAGTTCTGGTTAGTTGGTTGGAGAATTGTGGAGTTTCAGGTGATGGCACTTTTTAGTGATGGACGGTTAGAGAAACGATGGTGAGGCAAATATGCTGAAGGCAGTGGGCATGTGTTACAGTAATGGGTGTAGGCAATGGATGAATGTACAGTTTGTATGAAGAGGAAAAATATTGTTGACTGTTTGTGATGTGGTTTCTGTGATTGAAGAGGTGGTTTCAGTTTGAGGGATTGTTTCAGGTGAAAAGGCAAAAGTGTTATTGAAATGCAGCTGTGATGTGAGTATTCGATTGTTGTATTGGAGTTTGTGAGACGAAGGCGTTTGGTAAAACGTTGTGTGAATGTTGGTAGCGAAGACGACGAAGGGTAGAACGTCAATCATTGGGTTGGACATTTGTAGAGTGCTCATGAACTGTTTGATGATATGCCTATATGAAGATAGGCATGCCTACAAGTGAAGTAGGTAGAACCGCGAGTGAAGCGGACTTGGTTTTATGTCATCCAACAAGAAAAGGAAGAAGAATCGCAACTCTAGCTTGTTGGGGGATGACAGATACAGCAGTATCAAGAGACGACCCGAGTGGAGAGGTCGATGAAGAAACCAAGAGTAGTTATTGATGGTTAAAGTACAAATCAATGCAAAACAGTTGAGCATGTCCAACCAGGTAGAGATGGAAGTTGTGATGGAGTTCGTCTATGCAAGACGATGGAGAAATTGAGAATCGTAGTTGTAAACTGAATATTAGCACATTCAGTTTAAGGGAGGATGTTAGAAATATATTTATATTGTCCTAGTCTTTAGGTAGTGGGAACGGTTAGAGCTAGTTTTCAGCATGTTTTGTTTGTTTGTTTTACTGAGTCTGCACTCTTTTTGTGGTTAGTTCTTGTGTAAGTACATGCCTATATATAGGCTGTTTGTTCAATGAATAAGATAGACAATTTTGCTTTTCCTTTCTACACAAAATATTTTTCTTTACTACTTCAATTCTTAACAAATACCCCCGCAATGGATACTTCATTTTACCCAGCTTCACTCGCTGCCGAATGAATTGTGTAAAAAAAAAATTTACTTCATTTGGCAGTATAACACCGAGCTCCTTCACAGTCGCTCGGCAGTATACTGCTGAATGAAAATTCTGGGTAAAACGAAGCACCCAAGCGGGGTATTTAGCACCGCTCTATTTTAAACACCTTTCAAACATAAGACTATTCTTAATATTTACTGTGAATCAATGAAGACTGGAAGTAATCTTCCTCTCAATCATAGCAAGGCCTAAGATATTTTTGCAATGCACGAAAGACCAATTGAACAACAAAACTATAAAAGAAGTGTAGCAAATATGAATCAAGTAGGGTGTGAAAATCCAACATATATCAAATATAATAAGGGCATTTGGAACTTAAATAAACCTAACCGGTGGCGGTGATGATCTGATAGGCCCACTTGTCATTCATATGGAATTTGGATATCATTTTCACGGAAATGGTGTGAGATAGGGAGAAAGAACAACAGGTAGTAGGAGAGATTGCAGGCTAGATGTAGGCAAGAACTGACAGGGAGAGAGATTAGCTAGAATTTGTAGAAGAAGAAGGTGGAGAGAATATCAGGGAGGTTGACAGTAAGAAAAATACAAGAAATAAGCAGAATAATTTAAAAGAAATTGCGAGAAGAAGAAGAACAGAAAAACAAACTAAAGTTTTATTTCATGCATGCAACATTGCATCCCAGGGGTTCATATTTATAATACATTAACATCATCACATATTAGCCCAAATACAACCCGAGTTACATAAATGTTTCGGCCTAGATTTCATGAGTTCAGCCTGCACCAATTCAATGTGCACGTATGCATGTGTGCATCATGCACACTCTGATACAAGCCTTCAAGTTGTCTTTCTCCATCAATTCCTCCATGTTGCCGCCCCTCCTGATTTTGATCATCTTCCAGCATGTTTTCTAGTAAACTTAGGACAGAAATTGAAAACCTGCATTTTCCTTTCTCTTTTGAAGCTGACATCAAATTCTGGGCATAACATCTCCCTTCTCCTTCAAAACCGACCTTGTCCTCAAGATCGAACACAAAAGCTGCATGGTGACTTTTAAAACAAGCCCCAACATCGTTATAACAATAGCTTTCAAGCAATCTACTAGGATTGATCTTTTAAAGCCACCAGGATCAAACACAAACACAATTCTCTCACCAAATTTGGTCATGCTAAACTGGTCCTCAAGCATTGTAGGATCTTGTAATAGTTTCAATCTAGATGTTAGCACAATGTTTTCTTGGGATACATAAAATGGTTTTACAGTAATGACTGCCTGAAATGACAACATAGATGTGAAAGGAACCCATGACATTTCAGTAGATTGCCAAACTTTGACTTGAACATAGAATCCATCTAATTGAAATTCTGTCTCAATCATTTTTGCAGGTGCCTTATGTATGTTTTCATATGTGTTGCTTCCTGACAGTAAGACTTCATCAAAGTGGACATTTCCTATTTCTACAATATCATTCTTTTCAAACCGGCCTTTCTTATCAGAACAAGTTGAAACCATGATTGATTTTTTTCTTAATATCACTTGGGCTTCACCATCAATTGTTATCTCAGGCTTCTCCCAGGAATAATCATCTGTTAAAGGAGACATTGCAGCTGAAATGTCTCTTTCCTTCTCTACAGATTCATGTAAATCTTGATCTGCATGATCTTTCTCTTTTTCTACAACATGCTCGTTCCTTAGTGAAGTAAGATCTTGAACTTCTGGTGTACCTTCTGGTTCCAAGCCAGTTTTAATTTTAGCAAGAATTGGTTCTTCAAGTGATGCTGACATTCCAGTTGACTTTGAATCCTTTTTATTCTCTTCATCGTTAGTTTCATGATTCATCTTCACATCAACATTGGCTTCTCCTCTTGGCAACACATTATGTTCTTTTGTTCCTTCTCGCTTATTATCCTTTATAGCCTCTTCTAATTTCTTGATGGTGGTGCAGTGATGAGGGTTGGCATTGGATGGCGAGCTTGCTTCCTTTTGAACTGTTGCTTTTTGAGGGCTTTTAGTTGGAGATCTTCGATATTGTGGTATGCATGGAGCTGCTCTTAAATCTGCAGGTAGGGTTTGGTCAAAATTATGGAGTATTTTAGTGGAATTTCTAATAGGGGATCTCTGAAAAGGTGGGATATAAGCTTATACTGAATTAGTATCGGGTTAAAAGATTAACATTAAAACTCTTCACAGAAACTATTTACCGAATCGATATTTCAACTAAAAGTAACTTGTACTAAATTAGTATTATTAGGTTAACGTCAAATTTTTCTAAATTCAAAGGTATAAATTAATATCTTTAGAGTCGAATTTGAAGTCGTGTGTTGATTTGAGTTGATGAACAAGATGAAGAAGAAAACCTAATTTCTTGAGTAGTAATGAGAGGACGCGAAGAAACCATGAAACAAGGCGGCAATAACCTGATTTTAATTTGTTTTTCCACAGGCCTGGAAACTTAGTCTGTTGGGCTGCGAGGCCCTTCACACTAAAAAACCTCGTTAAGTTGTATTTGTTTACATTTTATTTGCTTTTTTACTTGTTCTATCGTCATACCACTTATTTTGCCTAATATTCTGGATCTAGCTAATTTATAAACGCGGAAAGGAACGATATTCGTCAAGCATCGTCTATTGTTGACTTGTAGCTTCCATCATCTTCAAGCATCATTTTGGTTAAATCAAGGTGTTACTGACAACTTCAAGCACGGGTACGTCTATTTTAATTCTATATGGTTCATGCAAAGTTAAATCAAGGTGTTATTCATAACATCAAGTATCTATTTGCTTAAATCAATTTCTATTTTCCTATTCATGCGATCGGCAGCATGCGAAATTTCTTTTAATTTGGTTTAAGAAATTTACTGACCCATAGATTCAAATATGCATAAACTGTTAATCAAAATTAGAAAGGAAAAAAAAACCTTTTTATTTTATTTTATTTATTTATTTTTACAGGAATTTGTTTTCAAGTTTGAGTATAGGATTAGTTGAATAAAAACAAAGTGTAGTGATTTTGTTTTATCAGTGTTTTTCTAATGCAATAATTTGTAATATGTAATTGATTCAAGTTCTGCTGTTTTTTGTGTTGCAAAAACAAAATGATTTTTTTTTTTGTTGCAAAAACAGAAGAGTGTTGCTAAGCACACCAAATTAGGAACTTGTTAATACCCAAAAATGTTGCCATTTACTTTTTTTTTTTTCTTTTTTCTTTTTCCCTACACTTGAAAATACCACAATCCCTTGCAACCTAAACCCATTACATCTTCCTTTTCTCCCATCAATAAAAAAATATATAATTCACTCAATCAAATTCACAAAGTCAAATTTAATAAACGCGGACAAAATTTTAATTAACAATGGATTTCACTCTTTCCAATGAATTTCAAGTGTATTGCATAATTTTGTTTCTCTTTTCTTCTAAATTTCATCATTATTTAAAAACTGATCATGGTTTGATTTTTCAAAATTTTAAATATTTTGTGTTGTTTTCACACAAATTCAACCATATGGTTAATTTCTTCATGTAAGTATTCTTAATACAAAAAGTAAACAACAAAAAATTGAATGATTTTATTATGGAGAATTTAATTTTTTTGATAAGTTGAAAGTCGTGACACGTTTAGACACATGTTTATGGTGTAGGATAGACAAGTGTAGGATAGACACATGTTTATCGAGAATTTAATATTTTTTTTCCTTTTTCGAATTAGAGTTAATAAGGATTGTGGTGTATATAGGGTATGAATAAGGAGATATTCAAAAAGATGTGGTATTTTTAAGATAGGGTAAAATCAAGTGTATTTTTGGTGTTTTTAGCATGAGTCAAACAAATTGATTAGATGAATTAGGAATTAAGGACGAAAAGAACAACCAATTGGAACATTGTTCCATTCTTTATTTTAAGTCGAAATCATTCTCATCTTTCAATCATCAAGTTTGATCTCATGAAAGGCATTTTGTATTTCATGATTAGTGTTGAACTAAACCCGTGTTTAGCAAAACATCGGATTGTACTCTTATAGAGCAGTCTTTTCAATTACTTATAAAAGACAAGGAGAATAAATTTGGCGAAGGGGATGTTTTTTATTTTTATTTTTGGTAAAAAAAATTAACAATATTTGTTAACGGAAGAATATAAAATTATTGCTTTCCCTCCAAAATCCCTCCATATGTTTGTTTCCAAATCCTAAACCCTAATTCTTTATTTCAAACTTAACTATTCATTTTTAAAATCATAGAGGAAAACCATCTTAGCCTCCATCTTAGTCTTCATTTTCTCAATCAACATATACATTCTAACAAAACTAGGTTATATGGATGTTAATTTCTTTACTTCATTCAAGACTCCTGTGCTATCAAGGTTGTATACGATCTTTTGTTTTGATTGAGTTTCAAAACAAGGTATGAAATTATCTTTTCAATTATTATTATTCTATTTTTTTTTCAAACAAATTTAAAATTAATTTTTTGTACACACTCATTTTGAAATGATATAACTGAGTTTTCAGCTAATTATAGAAACAGATAAATTTCCCTATTCAAACATACATTAATTTGATGGATTTGAAATTGAGGAGGGTTTATTTGTAGAAAAAGCAATGATTTTATATTCATTACCAAGTCCCTGAAAGGAGACGTTCTCCATTTAAAGTTTTGATTTTTCCGAACTTTTCCCTTTAACTTGTTTTCACTTTAGTCAAATTAATTCTCCTTTTAACAATTCCCATAAATAGCGAATGCAACCACATATATTATGGCATCTAAATATAATTTATACTATATTTATTATCGTCAATTGACTAATTTTTCCTTCTAGTGTTATTTGTTAAATTTTGACTGTGCACAAATAGGTTTAGGTCTTCTGTTCAACAATTATGTTGTCTTCGTCCTGATGCAATCAATTTGTAGCAAACACCACCTTAATTAAGAACGATGTTCATACAATCCATTAATGTATGTATGTATATATGGTCATTTTAGGTTTGTGCCACATAATAAGGTCATTTTTCCTTATCCCATTTTGAAAAAGACTCACTAATATCTTTCCTCAAACAATAAGGTAGTGTTTGGTTTAAAAATGATTTTTGAGTTTTCCGTTTTTAAATATGTATCTCAAATATAAGAGGAGTGAAGTAATGATGGAGGTGATGGAAGGAAAATGAAGGGACGACGGAGTGGATGAAAAGACGATGGAATGATGAATTGTTCCTCGTGCTCCTATCATTTTTCAAAACACGGAAAATAAAAAAAAAATTGTTTTTTATTTTGTATGTTAATTTCATTTTCTAAATTGGTCGTTTTCGATAATATACATGCGTCTTGCGTATATTTTGTACGGACGAAAACCTAAAACTAAAAATGACAAACTAAACACAGCCTAAGCTTTTACATAGTCTTTATTCACTTAATAACAAATTTTATTAACATAGTTGTTTTGAGGATTGTTGAAGAAAAAACAAGTAAAATAAGGTCATGATTTGCTTTTGGAAAAAATTGAAAATGCAGATTGTAGATAATAAAGTAATATACAAGACTAGAAAATGCTAACATGTGTACTAGCGGCACATCTTACCAAAATAGACATTAGTTATTCTTAAATTTACGAAAGATACCCTCTTACGACTTGATAACAAAATTTTGATATGGTAGATGCTATATAACACCTTAAGACCTTAAGGTGCATATTGTTAGGCCCTTTGAACAGAGAAAGTTAGGGAAAACGAGAATTGAGAACACATTCTATAGTAAAGCATGAAAATATGTTTCAACCTATTAGGTATATAAGTTAGAAATTTAAAGCCGCTTTGTAAATCAACTTTGTAGTATAGATACCGCAGTTTAAGGATTGACGGATTCATTATGATCTAAATTTTATTTTATTTGATTATACATGTTTCATTATGTGTCACAAGTCAAAATAGATAAAAATCAATGCTATGTTTAAATTCTCTATATGAGTATGTAATACTACACTTCTTGTTGATAGAAGAATTTGTGGAACCTTTAAAATAAACATTCATGTAAAACACGGCTTCATATTTATTTTCACCTATATTTTATAACTGTTATGATCCGTTCTATATACCTAACCATATTGCATCTCTTATTATATTCAAATAGGAATCTGGGAAGAAATAAATATGTGGTCGGAACTTCCATTTGATTTACTTGCTATAATTTCCAAAGACTTGCCACTACCTGATTACGTATCATTTTCTTCAGTTTGTCGTTCATGGCGTAATGTTTGTGCCTTCACCAAATATAACCGTTTTGAAGCACCATGGTTAATGTATTCTGGAGGTGAACATGAACCAAAAACTGCAAATTTCTACATGGTTTCCGATAGAAAACAGCTGAAGATTCAAAATCAACCTGGTTTGTCTCTCCACAATAGACTATATATAGGATCGTCTCATGGTTGGTTGATTACGGCCGATGAAAAATCTGAGCTTTCACTTGTAAATCCATTAACAAAACAACAAATTGATCTTCCTCCGACCTCAACCTTTGGTTATTTTCTTCCAATCCGATTTGACTTGGATGGCCACATCTCAAGTTATATTTTTAAAGATGAGAATGGACCTGACTACATTTATACATCAGAAGAGCTTCGACGTCATTTTTTTGTGAAGGCAACTTTGACGCATTCTCCTAGCTTAAGAGATGATTACGCTGTTGTCATCATTCTTTGTCAACTTGATTATATAGCATTTGCAAGACATGGGGATAAAAAATGGACAACACTCGCACATATAAATTTGAGATCACACATTTCATGTCATAATGGTGTAGTCTACACCATTATTTGGTCAGGAGTGGTTGAATCATGGGACTTCAACCAAAAATTTTATTTACCGGAACCTGTAACATATGTCCCAGAAGATAAAAAAATTGTTGACATGCACATTCCTTATTTCTTCTACCTTGTACCAACACCATGGGGCGACATGTTGCACATAAGAAGAAGGAGAGAAGGGGATGGTCATTACCTGACTAGAAGGATAAGGATCTTCAAGGTAGATCCCGAAACAAAAAAGTTAATTCAAGTAAGGAGTATAGGAGATTATGCTATTTTCATAGGATACAATCAACCAATTTGCATATCTTGCAAACAATATCCGAATCTTAAGAGAAATTCGGTATACTTTACCGATGATGCCCCTGAAATGATTTATGAACACAAGGAGCGTACAAGAGATATTGGCATTTATTATTTAAAGGATGGAAGCATCGAACGTATTTTTGAACATTCATTATTGAAGTGGCCTCCACCTGTCTGGTTTCAGCCTAGTCTTATTTGATTTATTTTAGTTCAAGTTCCATTAATGTAGTATAATTTATATACTTCAGCATATGATTATTGTCCACTTCTTATGTTATGATTTTAAACCTTTTTAAGTTGAAAAATGGGAACTTGCAGAAATAGATATGGATGTCCCTGTAGGGATAGTGTTAGGTTTTGGATTGTTGATTCAAATATTTTTTTGGGGATCAAATCATGTTGGTATCAATTAACCAATGTTGGAAAAAAAAGCATCTAGCGCAGGGATTTTGTTTTTTATGTTAAAGGTTCGGAGTGAGTTACATTTAATCCATTAACTAGTTTTTAGTTTTTGAGTATCACTGTCGTTGTTATCCTTGTACACTTTTATTTTATTTTCAAATTTGTCAAAAAGAATCTCTTTTGGGAACAGTTGGTATGTTGTATCCATTTTATGAATACTTCAGTGAGCAGATATTCTCAACAAGAAGCTTTCATTTTTTGGAAAGGAGGATGTATTGATCTTTGCACAGGTATTGTAAAAACGTATCTTCTTCATATAATTTTTTCATCTACAATTGTATATACAGAATATGATATGAGATTGATTCCCAAATTAATGAAATTATGGGAACGTTACATATCCCAAATGAAATTATTGGAACGTTACATATTTTTCATTCACTTTGCTGGTTTAGAATTGCTCTAAGGTTTTAAATGAAAACAAATAAAAACTCGTACTCTCACTATACCCTACGATACCAAATTTAGCTGAGGTATTACTGTACCCATTTATCCTATTATTGATCATGATTCTATTGTAATTCATGGTCACGTTAGACTAAGAAAATTGCATTTTCAATTTATGGCGTGACTTTGTTTGAGTGCACCTATTATTAGCATTGTGTTTAATAAACGTTGATTAGAATAGTTCAAGTTGTAATTATATACATTGATTTGATATCCCTATGTACGGAAATTTATTTGTATTCATCACTTATTATTAGCAGGTTAAGCTCGGTTGAACTTTGAAGTTCTCATTGTACAATGAACAGAGTCATCATTCTAAAGGATCATGCTTTAGCTATTTAGGACATATTATTTCCATTTTGTATGAAAATATATTCCGATTTTCTCTCGATCTCATCCCATATGCTTTGCACACCTGATGGATTGCAAAAAACCAAAATAGTTACAAATAATGTTCTCAAAGAAATTGGCATCTTTGTGATAGAAGCTTCGACTAAACATGCTTTTATACTATCATCATTTTCCAAAAATCATGGTTTTTCAGCAACTTCTTTAGATGTTTGATTCCTAACTTCGTCAACCGTAAGAAAATCATCAAAGGAAGTAGGTCCTTTAATATGATTTAAAAGTATTCTCAAGAAAAAACGTTCTCCTTCTGTAGGTTGGACTGTATATATTCTACCAATCACTGTAATATTTAGTTCTCTTCTTTTTCATTTCTTGGTACCTTTAAGCCAACGGTAGCGTTCAGGAAATTCACGATATAGAAGCTGTCTTGCTTGTTCATCAATTGAATTTGTATAGAAGAACTCGGTAAGCATTGTATGTTGATTACTTTCATCGGCTAAAACTTCACTGATCGTTTGATGGTTGTAAAACATAACACTTTGTTTACTTGGAAGATGTATTTGAAGGGGCTCAGCTGGTGGATATATCTTACTAAGAGAAAATCTAAAGATTCTCCACAATACTTCTGGAGCAGAAATCCATCTTGCATCAATGAAATGTTGTATCTCAACATAGTATGGTCCGGGTCGAATTTGCATTTGAACACGACCAGGACCTTTGTAAACATATTTGTAAAGATATTTAATACTTTTTATACTACTACATATCTCTACGTTGATATGACAATTATATTTACGTAGTAACCAAGGATTGTAGGGTACAACCCATCTATTATCTACCATCAACTTTCCGCTTCTATCGATAGGAATAGATATGCATGTGTCACGCCTTTTATAAATTGGATATGAATTTGTGCCTTGTACAGTTGTAGCTGAAAATTATTTTAGATACTGTCTTTTGCAACTGCCATTTTTCATGCTAGGAGAATTACGATTTTGATTGCCACATGGTACATGAATCATCCTTGTTCATTACCATTATATATAATTCTGGTTCTTCATTAATATCTGGTATTTCTGCTCTAACAATTTCATCATATTTGTCTGGATTAGTCAATTTGTCTTCTTCTTTGAAAATTATTAGCATATGAACATGTGGTAAACCTCTTTTTTTAAATTCAATTACATGGACATGAGCAGCTACTTTTCCAAGTGCCCCTTTCGTGAAAATATCTTTTTTCAATTCCTCTTATTTTGCACGAAAATCCCTTGTTGTTAAATCTGGTCTGTCTTGTGGGTCTTGACCAGGTAATAATTCACTAACGATTTCATCCCAAAATGGATTGCATGTCATCGTAATGAATAAATCAGGCTTACCAAATTTATGTACTAAAGCCACTGCATCATGATATCGTTGATACATATCACGTGGACGTCCAGTGTACGAAGAAGGTAGTATTGTTCGTGTACCAATATTTCCTACATAAGAGAATTTATCGACAACTTAGTAATATGAAGTTCAATTGTGTTTATATGCATATGTACTAATTATAAAAGGTAATTGTGTATTCAAAAAATACATACTTGCACCATTTTCTCCTGCATCCAGAGCATCTTCTAATCCTTGATACATTTCAGCTCTAATGGTGTTTTGATTACTCCTATGCCATCTTAGCTTGTTGGTATCTATCTTGACATAATTATCAACAACGTATTGTTGAAACAATCGACCACCTCGAAGGAAAAGTGATTTATCATTTTCTCGAATCTATAAAAAAAATTAACAGTATAAATTTACCAAGAAGTAAAATGTTTATATATAAAATATAGTTTTATATACTTGTAGGGTATTAGCGTAATACCCGCGACATAAAAATTTGTAACCATTTTCATCTTGACTATTTATATCCCATCCATAACTTCCATATGGTAGTAAAATTGGGTATTGTAATGGGTCATAATAACCAGCTGTTTCGGGAACAGTTATGAGTTGTCCAGATTTTGTCTCAACTACAATATCTCTTTCATGTATTTCCTCATTTTCGGCTCCCCTATCCAAATTACAAAAACTTGTGAAGCAGTTGGAAGAGCGTATTGTTTTTGGTTTGAAGATGGTTCTTTTATAACTAATTTGCAATGTTGGATATTTGACTTTTGTCCAAGTTATCGAAATACAGCTATAAATCTATTATATTTATTAAGAGCTTTTTGCAACTTCTCCACAATTTCTCGAATCAGAGTATTATTTTCAAACAGTCGATTTTCGATTTTGTGCTCTGTATCATATATGTAAAGTTGTAGGAATCTTGGACGATCACTGGATGTAGGTACCAAACTACCTATTTTATGATATATACTGCCTTGAGCACGAAATGTATATACTCCATCTCTTCCATTAGCCAAATTCTCATCAACATGTATTCCCATTGATGTAAATGCAAACATATGGTTATAAGCTCGTATGTTTTTTTGAAGTGTTTCCCTCATCTGATTTGTCAGTGTACAATTCAAATATCTCATCTAGTGATGAAATTGACTGTAAAATTATTTTTTCATTTAAGCAGCAAAAACTGTTTGATTCTCGATAGAAGAGTTTTGTTTGGCAATATGTACATATCCTTGACTGTGGCAAATAGAACTTTTGAAAACCGGAATGATCTGTAAAGCTTCTTGCACAATTATGTCTTGCGGTAGAACTTTGACATGGTTAACCAACTCTGTTTGTTCTTATGTTTCTATTCAAGTCATCTCTATGTTCAAAATGTAATGTACTAATGTCTTCTTGTTCTTCATTATTCATTGGTCCACTAAGACCTTGATCTGCTTAAAAATTTTGACAAATAAATTTTGTAAGTTTTTTTAACACAAGTGACTCGATAAACTATGTGGGTGATAAATTTAGTATGACTTGGGTTCATAAATTATACTTTGATTATATTAATAAATATATTATTATATGATAATGAAGCTACTTGTACTACTTGTTTGTGTATCATTATATACATACGTACATAGGCATAATAAACTTTGGTAAATATAACTTTTATTTTTCTCACAATATAACGTATTGAATTATAGGGAATAGTTCTCTGAAGTAATATGTAACGACCTGAAATTTTTATCGATTTTTATAACGTAATTAATTGAATTTTTTTTCTTTCATGAAATTAAAATTTAAAATTTAGCAATGAAAATTTGATATTTGGTATGCGTCTATTTAAACATAGTAAGTGTCAGAATTTCATTGAAAAATATGTAAGTTAGTTCTGTTGTGCAGTTTTCAATTTTAATTTAAATTCAGTTGATTTGATGAAAAAAAAAATGTTTTCGAAATCTAAATATTTTTATAAAATAAAAATGTAAACTATTTTCTAAGTGAGACGTAATATTTTGTTTCGCCAAATTTGGACTACTCTAGACCCGTTTATCTTATTTTCGACGAATTAGCAGCATTTTGGCAGCGAAATATCGACTTTTGATAGGATGATCATATCATTGTTATCTGTGTATCATTTTGTTCGTCTCGTCGTACCGATCTCCGCAGTATAATCATTTGTGTATTTTGGAATCCGGTACGCGGTGAATCCACGGAACGGTTATCCATATCGGTATCCGTTTTGAGCCTTTTTGTTTCCTGTGTCCTTTGTTGGTTTCCCGAGACTATCAGTGGTCAGTGGCCATTTATATTTATAGAATTCAATTTTTGACCTTTGGTTATCCCACTAATTCATTTTATAACTTGCATCGTGACTCTTCCCTTTCTCTTTGAAATATATATATATATATATATATATATATATATATATTATAAGTTCATATTGTTTTTCGAGAAATCCACATTTTCTTCATTTGTGAACTACAACTTCCATCTTCTATTTTACCTGGAAGCCTTCGTATATATCTTGCTTTGAAATCGGTGCTCGTCCTCTTCCCCGAACCGATCGCCTTCATTCTTCCCTTAACACTCCACATCTCAACCACATGAACACTACCGTCTCCGCTCAAACCCTCCCTCCACCTCAAGTCCCTCTCCATGCCACAACCATCTCCTTCACGCAACCACCCATCTTCCACGTCATCGCCTTTAAACCCGACCGTTGCGAAACTCCTCCATTGCACCCGATCCAAACTCATAAACTGCCACCTTCTGACCTGCCAATCCGCCCCTGATCCACACAATAAGCACCACCATCACCCGAAGGCCGAACACCACATAAGCAGCTGACCAAACCACGACTTCCCACCTTCCCCTCTAGATCACGCAACTGCTCACCCTCGCCACACAAACACTACCGAACCGCCTTCTCCGACCATTGCTCTGACTGGACCCACTGTCCCTATAACCGAACCCGACCCCTTCTTCCCCTTCGACCAGAGGCCTACCTTGCATCCATCACTTCGGCCGCATCTTCTCCCCTCTAGCCACCTTGCTTCTTTAGTATCTTTACAGTTTTAATATTACAAGTTATTGCTTACAGTTTATATTCTCAGTTTTGTTGTTTACAGTATTAATATTTCAAAGTTTTGGTTTGTTTATAGTTTTATGTTTGCAGTTTATTATTCACAGAATAAAATTTGTTTAAGCTGTTTTGATTTCCTTGGTTTTATGTTATTTACAGTTTTATAGATTCACGAGTATTCGATTTTTGGTTATACATATTGGTTTTTAAGAATAGATATTTAAAGTATAATGTGTGTATATATATATATATATTTGATTTTATGATAGTACTGTTAATTGATTATATATGTCTGATTGGTTTCAAATATAATACATAGAGATATTTAAAAAAATATGTGATAGATTTTAAAGTATGTGTTTTATTTTATGTGTTTGAAGTAGTGATTTATATATATTACATAGACATATCATATAGTTGATATTGGGTACTAGTTTGGAGGGTGTATGTATATAAATGTTAAAGTATATATTTAAATTTATGTTAATATTTGGAAATAGTTTCGTAATAGCTTTAATATATATATACTTGATTTTGAATATATGCGTTTTAAAATATATATAATATAAAGATTTCATTTTAAATATGTGTTTAAAATAAAATATTGATTTAAAAATATATATAGATATTTTAATTTTATTTGATGTGTTTTAAATTAAGCAATGTTTTCTGAAAAAATATATATATTTTATTCTAGTATGTGTTTAAATTTAAAAAATATGATTTTAATATACATATATTGTTTATATATATAAAATTTCACTTATATAACTGATCTTCATCGAATCCAGTTCATCATGCTTTGCTTTTGTCTCGCCGTTGTTCAGAATTGGTCACAGCAGCAGTTTCTAGCTTCGTCGATGTTCCGCATGTCGATCCGTGCTTATACGTGTCCGTCTACATCTTAATCTTGTTTTCCCTAGCCTCGATAGGTGAGCAATCACTCACGATTAACATTCTTATATTTAGTAAATTTAATTCAAATGAAATGACGATTGAAATATGCAGTTAAATCTGAATTCTTAAGTCATTAAATTGTTAAATATGATATGCCATTATCTAAAATTGTTTACCTATAACATATGACACTATAACTGTTGTATATATAATATTTAAATTGATTACTGATGATATATGCCTGTTTTTGATATGTTATATTTTATCATATTTGTTCTCACTCTGCAAGTTCCCTGTTAGTTTAGAAATCCCTATGGGTTGAAATGATACATACCCGAACGATATTATAGATTTAGGGAAAATCGTTATGGGTTGAAATGATAAACCCAAGCGATTTTCATTGATTTTTAAATTTTGGGATTGTGGGTTGAAATGATATACACTCGTAAATATTAAATTATTGCGGATTGAAATGATAAATATCCGTACCACTTGACCATAGGATAGAAAATTATATACGGACACCGTTGGTCTATATTCTGAAAATGATTTCCAAAGTTTTGAAGGAAATATATGGGTTTTAATAAATATTGATATTTTTTTAAAATATAATATATAAAGGTTATTTTTATAAATGTGTAAATTAAGATTTTAAAATTATATGTTTTGAAAATTTTTAAATTTATAAGTTAGTTTTGAAAATATAATTCTTAAGATTTTTCTTATAACTTTATTATTTTAAAAATATATAAAATAAGATTTAATTTAATAAAAATTTAATTTAATTATTATATAATATGTTTAAGAATTTACTTAAATTTATATTAATATTTTAAAAATAAATTTTAATAACTTAATGTAATAAAGGTCGGGGAGATAAATTAATGTTGACTTGGAATTTAAATTGGTTAATAATTGAATTAAATAAGAATTTAATTAAACTTATTGATTTTGAGATGTTGAAAGGTATGATTTATAACTTGATTTGATAAAAAGTGATTAAATGAATATTCTTAACTTTAAATAAAACTGAAACTGAATATTTAATATTGATCTAAATTTATAAATTGAGATTTTATTTAATTGTCATTAAATGATTAAGTGAATATTTTCCAATTTGAAAAAAATGTATAAAGTTAAATGTTGAAATATAAATGAAACTTATATTGTAAATGTTTGAATATTTAAACTTTGAATCTTATTGGACTTGAAATGATAGTCAAAAACCTGGATTTGAAATCAATAAAAATTGAAACGGTTTATTAAGAATTTGAATTGAATCTTTAACCTTTTAAATTGAAAGTGTTGAACATGGATTGATTTAAATTGAATTTTTGGAATTTAAGTTGATTTGAATCGATTTGTGGAATTGGATGAAACAATTCTAATTTGGAAACTATTTTTGTATAATCTCTTTAAATAAATATAAACTATTTTAATTTATAATTATTTTAATATATAAATTATTTTTATATATAAACTATTTTTATTTATAACTATTTAATATATATACTATTTTCAATATCTAAACTGTTTAAGTTGGAATTGCTATGATTATAGAAGTGTTATGATTTCAAAAGTGTTACAATTTTTAAAGTGTTACGATTCTGGAAATGAATATTTTTTTTAATGAATAATGATATTGAATTGATATGGTTTTGAAATGAAAATTATACTTTGATATGAAGTATGAACTATTTGAAATGAAATGACCACGGTGTGAAATAAGCGGTTGGTTGTTAAAGAGACCGGGATCAGATATTGTCACACTCTTTGCCAATACCGAAAACCACTTTAACTACTATGTACGTGGTGGAGGTTCCAGAGCGAAGTAGGATGGTTGGCGACGATTCTGTATGAGGTATTAACGTAGCCCTGACTCCCGCGAGTTAGCTCGATATGGCTAAAACAGGAGCTATGCCGGGCCAAGTGAGGTCATTCCTCCTATCAGACACATTTCTTCGATACCATTCTATTACTTTGTGATTTGATTGGGTGCACCTTTGATTTGGGAGTGTGTCTCGAGGTGGGCGGTAGTAGCTTCTATGCGTTACCACCAGTCCGGATCCACAAACGGTATATCTACCCTGGGCATTGCCTCGTGTGCCTTGTCGCATGCCTTATCATGCCTTCTACAAGTTGGGTTTGTACCATACCTATGGAGTGCCCTCTGATAGCCCTCAAATTTATGGAGGAATTACGGTACTGTATAGACTATGGGAATATATAAAAATGTGTTAATGGGGATATGGGTAACGCCTTAACGCTATTTTAATACTTTACCTTACTGATAAACATATTATAATAGCATATATTACTACACAGTAGATAGTTCCACAGATCCTTAGAGGATGGAAATCCCAAACATCCTTTAAGTTATTTGTATTTCAGTTGACATTTTACTTGAGTTAATTTACTGATATAAGAATGTTAATCCTGACTCGAGTGTTTTGTGTTTTGCTTTATGCTCGGATCAGACTGAGTGTCACATCATTTGAGACTCACCATTAGGATTGGAGCTTTGTTTGAAGATCTTTCTATCCAGCTTTCAGTATTTCAGTTTATTCCAGTCATTTATGTTCAGACTCGTTAGTTGCTTGTGTATTTGAGATTCATTTTGTATTTGGGATTCTATTGTATTTTGTTTCAGACTCTGATATTTTATAGTTGCTTCATGAACTACTATTTATCTATTCCGCTACTTATTGTTGTAATACTCTATGTTTGTGATTCTGTGATTGATTTATTTACTATATATGCTAAGTTTTGCCAAATATAAATTAACAATCTGTTGTTTTAAGCAATTCAAGTCTGACATGAGTGGATGATTGTCGATTTGAACGGCAGGTCGTTACAAGTGGTATCAGATCCAGGTTTTAGGCAAACGTAGCATATAGAGTAAAAACTCATTAGAGATAGGATAGTGATACCCTAGAATGAGTAGAATCAATTATAGAATCATCTTCATTCGAGCTTAAGGTTCTTCGTTAGAATCCTCCTAAATTAGGATTTCTTTGGAATTTTGGAACTATTCCCATTGTTTTGAAATCCATTTGTGTCCTTTCCTGTTCGTGTCCTTCTTAATACTGGAGCATCCCATAGCTTCATTTATGTTGATCTCTGCAATTAATGTGAGCCCATCTTGCCACCTCAATTGGCAACTTCGTCCTTAATTGTGACGAATTCCATCGGCGGTCCTGCCAACCTTATTGTTTATCAACATTCTTAAACCATTAACTATTGCTGTATAATAGTGTGAATACAATGAATATTTATTGATTAAATAAAATGGATTGAAACCAAATTTGTTGAATATTAATCAATTTAAAAACTAATGAAATTTATATGGTTTTAAATTTATTGTTGTATCTGGTACTGTGTATTTTGAATTTATCTTTCTTTATTGTTGTTTCTGTTCTCCTACCTCATTCCTTTTCGGGGACGAAAAGTTTTGAGTGGGGGAGAGTGTAACGACCCGAAATTTTAAATGATTTTTATAACGTAATTAATTGAATTTCTTTTTCTTTCTTGAAATTAAAATTTAAAATTTAGCAATGAAAATTTGATATTTGGTATGCGTCTATTTAAACATAGTAAATGTCAGAATTTCATTGAAAAATATGTAAATTAGTTCTGTTGTGTAGATTTCAATTTCAATATAAATTCAGTTAATTTGATGAAAATAAAATGTTTTGAAATCTAAATATTTTTATATAGTAAAAATGTAAACTATTTTCTTAGTGAGACGTCATATTTCATTTCGCCAAATTTGGGCTACTCTAGCCCCGTTTATCTTATTTTCGGCGAATTAGCAGCATTTTGGTAGCGAAATATCGACTTTTGATAGGATGATCATATCACTATTATCTATGTACCATTATGTTCGTCTCGTCGTACTGATCTCCGCAGTATAATCATTTGTGCATTTCGAAATCTGGTACGCGGTGAAATCCACGGAACGGTTATCCATATTGGTATCCGTTTTGAGCCTTTTTGTTTTCTGTATCCTTTGTTGGTTTCCCGAGACTATCAACGGTCATTGAGCATTTATATTTACAGAATTCAATTTTTGACCTTTGGTTATCCCACTATTCATTTTATAACTTGCCTCGTGACTCTTCCCTTTCTCTTTGAAAAAAATAAAATAAATATATATATTATAAGTTCGTATTGTTTTCTAAGAAATCTGCATCTTCATCATTTGTGAACTACAACTTCCATCTTCTATTTTTCCTGGAAGCCTTCATATATATCTTGCTTTGAAATCGGTGCTCGTCCTCTTCCCTGACCCGATCGCCTTCATTCTCCCCTTAACACTTCACATCTCCACCACGTGAACACCGCCGTCTTCGCTCAAACCCTCCCTCCGCCTCAGATCGCTCTTCGTGCCACAGCCATCTCCTTCATGCGACCTCCCATCTTCCACGTCATCGTCTTTAAACCCGACCGTTGCCAAACTCCTCCATCGCACCCGATCCAAACCCATAAACTACCACCTCCTGACCTGCCGATCCGCCACTGATCCACACAACAAGCACCACCATCACCCGAAGGCCGAACTGAGCAACCACATAAGCAGCTGACCAAACCGCGACTTCCCACCTTCCACTCCAGATCACGCAACTGCTCACCCTCGACACACAAAATTATATGTTTTGGTAAATTTTAAATTTATAAGTTAGTTTTGAAAATATAATTCTTAAGATTTTTCTTATAACTTCATTATTTTAAAAATATATAAAATAAGATTTATTTTAATAAAAAATTAATTTAATTATTATATAATATGTTTAAGCATTTATTTAAATTTATATTAATATTTTAAAAATAAATTTTAATAACTTAATGTAATAAAGTTCATGGAGATAAATTAATGTTGACTTGGAATTTAAATTGGTTAATAATTGAATTTAAATAAGAATTTAATTGAACTTATTGATTTTGAGATGTTGAAAGGTATGATTTATAACTTGATTTGATAAAAAGTGATTAAATGAATATTCTCAACTCTAAATAAAACTGAAACTGAATATTTAATATTGATCCAAATTTATAAATTGAGATTTTATTTAATTGTCATTAAATGATTAAGTGAATATTTTCCAATTTGAAAAAAAAGTGTAAAGTTAAATGTTGAAATATAAATGAAACTTATATTGTAAATATTTGAATATTTAAACTTTGAATCTTATTAGACTTGAAATGATAGTCAAAAACCTGGATTTGAAATCAATAAAAATTGAAACGGTTTATTGAGAATTTGAATTGAATCTTTAACCTTTTAAATTGAAAGTGTTGAACAGGGATTGATTTAAATTGAATTTTTGGAATTTAAGTTGATTTGAATCGATTTGTGGAATTGGATGAAACAATTCTAATTTGGAAACTATTTTTGTATAATCTCTTTAAATAAATATAAACTATTTTAATTTATAACTATTTTAATATATAAATTATTTTTATATATAAACTATTTTTATTTATAACTATTTAATATGTATACTATTTTCAATATCTAAACTGTTTAAGTTGGAATTGCTATGATTATAGAAGTGTTATGATTCAAAAGTGTTATGATTTCAAAAGTGTTATAATTTTTAAAGTGTTACGATTCTGGAAATGAATATATTTTTTGATGAATAATGATATCGAATTGATATGGTTTTGAAATGAAAATGATACTTTGATATAAAGTATGAACTATTTGAAATGAAATGACCACGGTGTGAAATAAGCGGTTGGTTGTTAAAGAGACCGGGATCAGATATTGTCACACTCTTTGCCAATACCGAAAACCACTTTAACAACTATGTATGTGGTGGAAGTTCCAAAGCGAAGTAGGATGGTTGGTGACGATTCTGTATGAGGTATTAACATAGCCTTGACTCCCGCGAGTTAGCTCAATATGGCTAAAACAGGAGCTATGCCGGGCCAAGTGAGGTCATTCCTCCTATCAGACACATTTCTTCGATACCAGTCTATTACTTTGTGATTTGATTGGGTGCACCTTTGATTTGGGAGTGTGTCTCGAGGTGGGCAGTAGTAGCTTCTATGCGTTACCACCAGTCCGGATCCACAAACGGTATATTTACCCTGGGCATTGCCTCGTGTGCCTTGTCGCATGCCTTATCACGCCTTTTACGAGTTGTGTTTGTACCATACCTATGGAGTTCCCTCTGATAGCCCTCAAATTTATGGAGGAATTACGGTACTGTTTAGACTATGGGAATATATAAAAATGTGTTAATGGGGATATGGGTAACGCCTTAACGCTATTTTAATACTTTACTTTACTGATAAACGTATTATAATAACTTATATTACTACATAGTAGATAGTTCCACGGATCCTTAGAGGATGGAAATCCCAAACATCCTTTAAGTTATTTGTATTTTAGTTGACATTTCACTTGAGTTAATTTACTGATATAAGAATGTTAATCCTGACTCGAGTGTTTTGTGTTTTGCTTTATGCTCGGATCAGACTGAGTGTCACATCATTTGAGACTCACCATTAGGATTGGAGCTTTGTTTGAAGATCTTTCTATCCAGCTTTCAGTATTTCAGTTTATTCCAGTCATTTATGTTCAGACTCGTCATTTGCTTGTGTATTTGAGATTCATTTTGTATTTGGGATTCTGTTGTATTTTGTTTTAGACTCTGATATTTTATAGTAGCTTCATGAACTACTATTTATCTATTCCGCTGCTTATTGTTGTAATACTCTATGTCTTTGATTCTGTGATTGATTTATTTACTATATATGCTAAGTTTTTCCAAATATAAATTAACAATCTGTTGTTTTAAGCAATTCAAGTCTGACATGAGTGGATGATTGTCGATTTGAATGGTTCGAAATGTCAGGTCGTTACAAGTGGTATCAGATCCAGGTTTTAGGCAAACATAGCATATAGAGTAAAAACTCATTAGAGATAGGGTAGTAATACCCTAGAATGAGTAGAATCAATTATAGAATCATCTTCATTCGAGCTTAAGGTTCTTCGTTAGAATCCTCCTAAATTAGGATTTCTTTGGAATTTTGGAACTATTCCCATTGTTCTGAAATCCATTTGTGTCCTTTCCTGTTTGTGCCCTCCTTGATACTGGAGCATCCCATAGCTTCATTTATGTTGATATCTGCAATTAATGTGAGCCCATCTTGCCACCTCAATTGGCAACTTCGTCCTTAATTGTGATGAATTCCATCGGCGGTCCTGCCAACCTTATTGTTTATCAACATTCTTAAACCATTAACTATTGCTGTATAATATAAGGAGATGAATTTTTAAACATGGTTTATAAAGCTGTTTTGCAAAAAAAAAAAATTAAATCAAGGACTTGAGAATTTAAATTTCCGGTGCTTTTCTAAATTTGGGTTTCAAAATATATTATTTGAAAGTATTTTAATGGGAATTGTTTTCAAATAATTTTAAAAGTCAGTACTCTCCTCTTTTGTCACTAGAAAATAATTTTGGTGATGACTACAGCATCATCGACATTCATTTTCGAGTCTCGGAGTGGAGAGACCACTTAGTAGCTTCCTACACTTTTGTTTTTGGAAAATGGATTTGAAATGGATTTCTTGAGTATGATTTGATTGACAATATATATATATATATATATATATATATATATTTCAAATTGGTTTAAAGTGAAACCGGGAATCAAACTCTTAAGTTTTATGTTATGTGATGATTTTCAATTATTGAAATGAAGTAATTTTTTTGAATAATTCGAGTGTTTAACTAAGAAATGAAATTGAAACAACTTGAAACATTTGAACTAGGATAAAATTTATCTGTATAATACTGAATTACACTCCAAAAACATATATATAGAACTTACCTGAAATATTTAAAAAGTTAAAATGTTCATATGAATATGTAATTGAAAGTTATACAAGAAAAATTTAAAATAATAAAAGAAAAAAATTGTTCAAACTAAATTTTGCTCAGTAGAAATGTGGTAAATAAAAAGGTAAATTTGTATAGTGTTCAATTATATTCTGAAACATTAACTTACCTGAAAAAAAAGTGTTTGAATGTAATTGAATAGTATATAATATAAAATATAAGTAATAAGATGTTTAAAAATGAAGACTTAAGAATATTTGAAATTGAATTTCTAGTGGAACTAACTTAAGTGTAGTCAAATGGATTAAAATAAATGAGTTAAATTAAATAAATTTTGTTCTGAAAGAAAATTTTGTAACAAATGTTAATAAATTGATAACAAAACAACTGAATGAAAATGCAGGGAATTGTAATCGACGGAAGTGTGAATACAATGAATATTTATTGATTAAATAAAATGGATTGAAACCAAATTTGTTGAATATTAATCAATTTAAAAACTAATGAAATTTATATGGTTTTAAATTTATTGTTGTATCTGGTACTGTGTATTTTGAATTTATCTTTCTTTATTGTTGTTTCTGTTCTCCTACCTCATTCCTTTTCGGGGACGAAAAGTTTTGAGTGGGGGAGAGTGTAACGACCTGAAATTTTAAACGATTTTTATAACGTAATTAATTGAATTTTTTTTCTTTCTTGAAATTAAAATTTAAAATTTAGCAATGAAAATTTGATATTTGGTATGCGTCTATTTAAACATAGTAAATGTCAGAATTTCATTGAAAAATATGTAAATTAGTTCTGTTGTGTAGATTTCAATTTCAATATAAATTCCGTTAATTTGATGAAAATAAAATGTTTTTGAAATCTAAATATTTTTATATAGTAAAAATGTAAACTATTTTCTTAGTGAGACGTCATATTTCGTTTCGCCAAATTTGGGCTACTCTAGCCCCGTTTATCTTATTTTCGGCGAATTAGCAGCATTTTGGCAGCGAAATATCGACTTTTGATAGGATGATCGTATCACTATTATCTATGTACCATTATGTTCGTCTCGTCGTACTGATCTTCGCAGTATAATCATTTGTGCATTTCGAAATCTGGTACGCGGCGAAATCCGTTGAACGGTTATCCATATTGGTATCCATTTTGAGCCTTTTTGTTTTCCGTATCCTTTGTTGGTTTCCCGAGACTATCAACGGTCAGTGAGCATTTATATTTACAGAATTCAATTTTTGACCTTTGGTTATCCCACTAATTCATTTTATAACTTGCCTCGTGACTCTTCCCTTTCTCTTTGAAAAAAATAAAATAAATTTATATATTATAAGTTCGTATTGTTTTCTAAGAAATCTGCATCTTCATCATTTGTGAACTACAACTTCCATCTTCTATTTTGCCTGGAAGCCTTCGTATATATCTTGCTTTTAAATCGGTGCTCGTCCTCTTCCCTGAACCGATCGCCTTCATTCTTCCCTTAAAACTCCACATCTCCACCACGTGAACACTGCCATCTTTGCTCAAACCCT
Source organism: Allium fistulosum (assembly GCA_030737815.1). Lineage (NCBI taxonomy): Eukaryota > Viridiplantae > Streptophyta > Magnoliopsida > Asparagales > Amaryllidaceae > Allium > Allium fistulosum. The sequence continues at coordinate 273,992,892 of CM060907.1, read as the reverse complement.
CCCTCCACCTCAGATCGCTCTCCGTGCCACAACCATCTCCTTCATGCGACCACCCATCTTCCACATCATCGTCTTTAAACCCGACCGTTGCCAAACTCCTCCATCGTACCCGATCCAAACCCATAAACTGCCACCTCCTGTCTTACCGATCCGGCACTGATCCACACGACAAGCACCACCATCACCCGAAGGCCGAACTGAGCAACCACATAAGCAGCTGACTAAACTGCGACTTCCCACCTTCCACTCCAGATCACGCAACTGCTCACCCTCGCCACACAAATGCCACCGAACTACCTTCTCTGACCTTTGCTCTGACTGGACCCGCTGTCCCTATAACCGAACCGGACCCCTTCTTCCCCTTCGACCAAAGACCTGCCTTGCATCCATCACTTCGGCCGCATCTTCTCCCCTCTAGCCACCTTTCTTCTCTTATATCTTTACAGTTTTAATATTACAAGTTATTGCTTACAGTTTATATTCACAGTTTTGTTGTTTACAGTTTAAATATTTCAAAGTTTTGTTTTCTTTATAGTTTTATGTTTGTAGTTTATTGTTTACAGAATAAAATTTGTTTAAGCTGTTTTGATTTCCTTGGTTTTATGTTATTTACAGTTTTATAGATTCATGAGTATTCGATTTTTGGTTATACATATTGGTTTTTAAGTATAGATATTTAAAGTATAACGTATATGTATATTTGATTTTATGACAGTACTGTTTAGTGATTATATATGTCTGATTGGTTTCAAATATAATACATAGAGATATTTCAAAAAATATATGTGATAGATTTTAAAGTATGTGTTTTATTTTATGTGTTGAAGTAGTGATTTATATATATTACATATACATATCATATAGTTGATATTGGGTACTAGTTTGGAGGGTGTATGTATATAAATGTTAAAGTATATATTTAAATTTATGTTAATATTTGGAAATAGTTTCGTAATAGCTTTAATATATATATATACACACACACTTGATTTTGAATATATGCGTTTTAAAATATATATAATATAAAGATTTCATTTTAAATATGTGTTTAAAATAAAATATTGATTTAAAAATATATATAGATATTTTAATTTTATTTGATGTGTTTTAAATTAAGCAATGTTTTCTGAAAAAATATATATAGATTTTATTCTAGTATGTGTTTAAATTTAAAAAATATGATTTTAATATATATATATATATATATACATATTTATATATATAAAATTTCACTTATATAACTGATCTTTGTCGAATCCAGTTTATCGTGCTTTGCTTTTGTCTCGCCGCTGTCCAGAATTGGTCGCAGCAGCAGTTTCTAGCTTCGTCGTTGTTTCGCATGTCTATTCGTGCTTATACGTGTCCGTCTGCATCTTAATCTTGTTTTCCCTAGCTTCGAAAGGTGAGCAATCACTCACGATTAACATTCTTATATTTAGTAAATTTAATTCACATGAAATGATGATTGAAATATGCAGTTAAATCTGAATTGTTAAGTTATTAAATTGTTAAATATGATATGTCATTATCTGAAATTTTTTACCTATGACATATGACACTATAACCGTTGTATATATAATATTTAAATTTGTTACTAATGATATATGACTATTGTTGATGTGTTATATTTTATCATATTTGTTCTCACTCTGCAAGTTCGCTGTTAGTTTAGAAATCCCTATGGGTTGAAATGATACATATCCGAACGATATTATAGATTAAGGAAAAATCATTATGGGTTGAAATGATAAACCCAAGCGATTTTCATTGATATTTAAATTTTGGGATTGCGGGTTGAAATGATATACATCTGTAAATATTAAATTATTGCGGATTGAAATAATAATTATTTGTATCACTAGACCATAGAATAGAAAATTATATACGGACACCGTTGGTCTATATTCTGAAAATGATTTCTAAAGTTTTAAAGGAAATAAAAGGGTTTTTAATAAATATTGATTTAAAAAAAATATATAATATATAAAGGTTATTTTTGTATATGTGTAAATTAAGATTTTAAAATTATATGTTTTGGTAAATTTTAAATTTATAAGTTAGTTTTGAGAATATAATTCTTAAGATTTTTCTTATAACTTCATTATTTTAAAAATATATAAAATAAGATTTAATTTAATAAAAAATTAATTTAATTATTATATAATATGTTTAAGCATTTATTTAAATTTATATTAATATTTTAAAAATAAATTTTAATAACTTAATGTAATAAAGTTCGTGGAGATAAATTAATGTTGACTTGGAATTTAAATTGGTTAATAATTGAATTTAAATAAGAATTTAATTGAACTTATTGATTTTGAGATGTTGAAAGGTATGATTTATAACTTGATTTGATAAAAAGTGATTAAATGAATATTCTCAACTCTAAATAAAACTGAAACTGAATATTTAATATTGATCCAAATTTATAAATTGAGATTTTATTTAATTGTCATTAAATGATTAAGTGAATATTTTCCAATTTGAAAAAAAAAATGTGTAAAGTTAAATGTTGAAATATAAATAAAACTTATTTTGTAAATGTTTGAATATTTAAACTTTGAATCTTATTGGACTTAAAATGATAGTTAAAAACCTGGATTTGAAATCAATAAAAATTGAAACGGTTTATTGAGAATTTAAATTGAATCTTTAACCTTTTAAATTGAAATTGTTGAACATGGATTGATTTAAATTGAATTTTTGGAATTTAAGTTGATTTGAATCGATTTGTGGAATTGGATGAAACAATTCTAATTTGTAAACTATTTCTTTATAATCTCTTTAAATAAATATAAACTATTTTAATTTATAACTATTTAATATATAAATTATTTTAATATATAAACTATTTTAATTTACAACTATTTAATATATATACTATTTTCAATATCTAAACTGTTTAAGTTGGAACTGCTATGATTATGGAAGTGTTATGATTTCAAAAGTGCTATGATTTCAAAAGTGTTATGATTTTGAAAGTGTTATAATTTTTAAAGTGTTACGATTCTGGAAATGAATATTTTTTAGTGAATAATGATATCGAATCGATATGGTTTTGAAATGAATATGATACTTTGATATGAAGTATGAACTATTTGAAATGAAAAGACCACGGTGTGAAATAAGCGGTTGGTTGTTAAAGAGACCGGGATCAGATATTGTCACACTCTCTGCCAATACCGAAAACCACTTTAACAACTGTGTACGTGGTGGAGATTCCAAAACGAAGTAGGATGGTTGGCGACGATTCTGTATGAGGTATTTACGTAGTCCTAACTCCCGCGAGTCAGCTTGATGTGGCTTAAACAGGAGCCATGTCGGGCCAAGTGAGGTCATTCCTCCTATCAGACACATTTCTTCGATACCATTCTATTACTTTGTGATTTGATTGGGTGCACCTTTGATTTGGGAGTGTGTCTCGAGGTGGGTGGTAGTAGCTGCTATGCATTACCACCAGTCCGGATCCGCAAACGATATATCTACCCTGGGGATTGCCTCGTGTGCCTTGTCGCATGCCTTATCGCGCCTTCTACAAGTTGGGTTTGTACTATACCTATGGAGTGCCTTCTGATAGCCCTCCAGTTTACGGAGAAATTACGGTACTATTGTAACAACCCGCATATTTTATGATTATATATTTAAATGTTTTATTTAAATATAGCATCGTCAGTCGGATTCAAGTCCGAAAAGCTACTTTTAGTAAACAGTCGAATTGGGACTCGAGACCACTTCCATTGAGTCCAAAATGGTGTTTACAACTTTTTTGAGTATAAGCATCGATATGTTTGGAGTTGAGTGAATTTTGCTATTTTTCATTTAGGGCTTTGGGTTTCGGTTTCAGCCCATTAACCCAACCGAATACCCTAACTCCTCTCTACTTCCTTCATTCATTCTCATTCTCCTAATACATTCTAGCTTAAGTAAAAAAGGGGGAAGAGAAAAGGAATTAGAAATTCCTAAGCCCTAGATTCATTTGCAAATTCAAGTTCTTGCTTCAAATTCAAAGAGAAGCTTTGGTAAGCATCCTCTTCATCTTCTCCATTCAAACTCTCTCCAATTTCAGAAATTTCCTATAACCTAATTTAGGAAATATTCGTTGTAATCTTAGATTGGAGCTTCTAGAGGTGTATTGAAGAGGAATTGGCCTTTCTTTTGATTTCAAAGCTTCTCATTCATGTTTTTGGGTTTAAAGGTGAGTTCTTTAACTCACATCTACGTCTATAGCTATCATTGTTGTTAGGTATGAATTCCTAACACTTGTGCATATTCATTTGCTTTTGATTTGAATTGATTTGGTGAATTTTTCAAATTTTGGTGTTTTGGTCCAATCTTATGAAAATGGATGTTTGGACATTGATATTCGGGGTGTATCGAAGAGCCTATAAGGTCAGGTTGTCGCTTGGCGTAAATCCTTAGTCGTCGTTGCTCGTCCGATCACTCCCAATACGTTTTGGCCACTTTGGCCTAGGCAAATTGTTGCCCAGACCAGGTGACCAGACGTCTGGTGATCAAGTCCAGACGTCTGGTTTGGACTTGGAGCAAAAATGTATGCACGCATAATATTTAAAAAAAGTCAGAGATCAGAGCCAGACGTCTAAAACTTAAGATCAGACGTCTGGATAAGTCTCAGACGTCTGACTTGAAGTTTCAGACGTCTGGGGGTTCTCTGGATTATTTCCAGAGAACCAATCCAAACGTTTGGATTCTAAATCCAGACGTCTGTTTAGATATTCCAGACTCTGGGTGGCTTTCTGAACTATTTCCAGGTCTGTGTCAGTCGACTGATTCTGGGAAATGTTTATTTTTCCTATTTTAGGAAAATTTGTGTGGATTTCCATTGTTTATCGATTTTAGTTGCTCCGATTAGTTGCTATCACTTTTATCGACCTTGATGACATCTTTCTTTGAATTTTTGGGAATATCCATTTTGATGGATTGGGTATCGATTTCTTTGGATTTAATTCACATCTTCGAATGTGGATTTTGGTGATTGATTGTTTCTACAATCATTTTTTGACTTGTCACTTTAAAATACAAAGGTTTCTATACTAGTAGTAAATATTCAAACTCTTTCACAAAGATGATTTCAACTCTATTTCCAATACAAAACTTGTTTATAAAACCGTTTTCCAATCTATTAGTATATACAAACCTTTACCTCATTCGTATGAGAAATCTAATTAAACGGCTTAGTAAAACAAGTGGTATGAAACGCTTGCGTTTACTTCGTCGGTTAATTTTTGGACTTGTTCGATTGAAACTCTTGTGACAACTTTCGAGTGGAAATCTACAATTTGTTCGTAAATATTTAAGTTAAGCCAGTGGTTATGGGACATGAAGCTAAACTCATTTATTTACTAGCTTAGTGTAATCGACACTTCTTGATGATCAGAGATGATCATTTTATGATTTAGACTAGCGATGCGCGATGTCTCATTGTCCGCGTGGGAGACTATACCCCATTCTGTTGAGCTTCGTCTCATTTTTATGGGCTAGTGACCCATGGTCTTTGGACCGTTTGTGGAGTCGGTGCATGGGGTGTATCTTTTTAGGTGCATCGATGTTCGACTAGGCATGGGGTGTATCTTTTTAGGTGCATCGATGTCTGACTATACATGGGGCGTATTTTTTTAGGTGCGTCGATGTTAGTTTATACATGGGGCGTATCTTTTTAGGTGCGTCGATGTTCGACTAGGCATGGGGTGTATCTTTTTAGGTGCATCGATGTCCGACTATACATGGGGCGTATCTTTTTAGGTGCGTCGATGTTAGTTTATACATGGGGCGTATCTTTTTAGGTGCGTCGATGTTCGACTGTGCATGGGGCGTATCTTTTTAGGTGCGTCGATGTTCGGTTTATGGTTAGCAACCATGGGTTAGCGACCCGTTTGTGATACACGCGTTGGTGAGTTTTCATGCTCTCGTTTGTGATAGGCCTTCCCCCTTTTGTGATTTCTAGTTGTGATTTCTAGAATTTGTGTTTCACTAATTTTCGTGGATTGGCATGGATATGTTCTGTCAATATTTGTGTTTTGGTGAACTATTTAAAGAATGTGATTCTTTTTGGTGCTTCGAGTTGATTTGAGATATTGTATGATTTTTGTTGTTATTTGATGTATACTTGACACAGTATGACATTTTTGTTACCATACGTTTTTGGTCATATCTCTTATCCTATATCATTTTATCTGATATTTATATCTAGATTGATCCATTTATTATTTTCTTCCGAAATAATACTCGGGTCAGACCGAGGAATTTTAGGTGCTTCTGCTTGACTTCCTATCTGGGACCATCATCTGATTTCTTTTTGGCTAACTACTTTAAATTAGTAGTTTTTGTTGTTATACGTTTGAGATATAGACTCCTTGATGTATAATTATTCTTTTGTCTAGCACTTGTATCTATTCTTTTGTGATGTAGTGGGTCTAGGTTGACCACTACTTTGATGTACACTTCTATGTATTATATTCATATCTGTTTCCGCCTTTGTGATATGAATATCTGTGACTGATTTGTGTTATGTTTATTTCTATATTTGTTTCCGAAGTCCACTTAGCCACTGTGTGGTAGCGTTGAGTTTGTATTTGATATGTTTGATTTCCTCTTGAAATGAAATGTAAGTTATATTTTCTGACATATCGGTACTCGCACAAAGTATTTAAACAGATGGTCGCTCCTCAACAGCGTTATTCTTCGTGCTAGTCGATGGCATTACCCCGTAGTGTCCTTGGCTAGCGTGAGTATAGAGGTAGGGCGTCACAGCTTGGTATCAGAGCCAAACTTCGGAACAATGTAGAATAATCTAGCAAGGATCATTGTCCTAAGTCTTTCTTAGGATTCGTGCCATAGGAATTAATTCGAGTCTTCGTACCGTTCTATCCTATTTCTTTTTATGATGCCTTGTTTTATCAATCAAGTTTGTTTGATATTCATTTTGTGAATAACCTTTTTCCTCTTCTTTCTTTCTTTCTTAAAGAAGAGAAATGGTTAGACTAGGCCGTCCCGGCGCCGGTCAATCCAGTGCTACTCCTCAGGACAGAGTATTTATGTCTTCTCAGCAACTTCTAGATCTTGTGAAGAATACTCAAGCTGTCGGACCCATTCTAGAGCCAACTCATCCTAAATCCTGATTTGCACGCTTGTGCAAAGATTATACCGCTTTGGGTGGAAGGCCATTCAAGGGTTCCGAAAATGTTATAGAAATCCAAGCTTGGCTTAGATCATGAGATCGCATCTTTTCCCGCATGGATCTTACTGATTCACTTTGTGTCCAAGTGGCTTCTAGCATGCTCCAAGAAAAAGCATTAGATTGGTATGTGCTTTTGATTTCTGAAATTATCGAAGTGGATCTTACTTGGGAGCAATTCTGGGAAAGATTCGAATTGAAGTTTGTGCCGGAGGTTGAAAAAGTAACTTTAGCCCGACGCTTTATTGACCTTGTTCAAGGTGAATCTTCCGTGATGGATTACGTCGCATCTTTTGAATCTCTTTCTAAATATGGGGTCGAGTATATTAATACCCAATTGAAGAAAAATCAGAGGTTCGTCTACGGGTTGAATAAGAACCTCTAAAAGCCTTTACTTTTGAAACTAGAAGTTTCTTTCGATCGGCTTGTAGATATCGCTCTTCGACTTGAAGAGGCCGATAGAGAAAGTGATGTTGAAGTTGTGAGTGCCAAACAAAACCTCAACATCAATAAGAAGAGGCATCCCTTTATTAAGTTCGAAAGTCTTAATCCCAACAAGAAAGAGGGAAAGTTGAATTTTCGTGCAAACCCCTAGTAACCCTTCTCTTGGTCAAGGTAATTATCATTCTATCCTTGAAGATATTTGTTTTTTGATTATCTTATTTGAGTTCTTTTTGATACGGGTGCATCCCACTCTTTTATATCAAAAGAACTTGTTGATTCTTTTCTTTAAATATTATGGGCTTGATGACTTCACTGAGAATTGCGAATCCGGTTGGTGGATCAGCAACACTCAGTTTACTTTGTGAAAATTTCAAGATTATTTTATGTGATTATTCTTTTCGAGCCGATTTGCATGTTATGCGTTACTTAGGCTTCGAAATTGATTTTTTGGGAAAGGATTGTCTTGATCATTATGAAGCCCACATCCTATGTCCTGAGCGGACTATATATCTTCGATATCCTCAATCTGTTAAGAAGATTTCTATTGTTTTTAATGATTTTGATTTCCAAATTCGGTGGCATCATTTTATTATTTAAACCCACTTGATGAGGAAAGTGTTATTTCTCTCATTCAAGTAGTTTGTGAATTTTCCGGTATATTTGAGCTTGTCTTAGGATTACCACCTAAGCAATCTATTGAGTGGTGCTAAGGTCTTTTCACTTCGACCTTGTCACCGGTTTTCATCAGCTACGAGTTGCGGAGGATAGCATTCCACTTACCGCATTCCGCACTGGTTATGATTCTTGTGAGTGGTTTGTTATGTCATTCGGTTTGACGAACCTTCTACCTTATTTCATCCATCTTATGAATCGAGTATTCTACGAATATCTCAATGAGTTTATCCTTGTATTTATTGATTATGGATGAAAACAACAATTTAAAATTTGCAAATCTTTTTAATAAGATATTTATAAGTATGATTGGATTGTGTTCTTAAAACGAGCAAAGAATATTTGTAAATTTTCTAAGAGACATGTTTATCATATAGAAGATGATTTTGTGTTATTTTGCCCATTGAGTGCTTTAAGAATTCTGGTCGGTGTGCTTGATCAACGTTTTCGATAGGAATCTCCTAAACGCTATGATGAGACAATCAGATACAACAAATTGACTTGTAAAAAGTAATTTTTTCTAAAAAGATGATTACATATAGTTAATGGTAATTTTGAATGTCTTAGCTTTTCGGGAAAGAGGATGAAAACTTTTTTTCCGATGCTTTTATTCTTGTGATTCCCGAAGGGAATCAAGACTTTATTGTTTATACAGATACTAGTCGTATTGGTTTGGATACTGTTCTTATGCAAAAGGGAACGTGTTATCACATATGCTTCTTGACAATTAAAGCTTGTCGAGACTAGATATGCCACTCATGATCTAGAGCTCGCGGCTATTTTTTTCGCTCTTAGAATTTGGTGACATTATCTTTTAGGAGAGATTTATTCTCTACACCGATCATAAATCTTTGAAATATTTATTTTCTCAAAAGGAACTTAATTTGCGTCAACAACGTTGGCTAGAGTTCCTTGCATCTTATGATCTTGATATTCTTTATACTCCCAGAAAGGGTAATCGTGTTGCCGATGCCCTTAGCCGAAAGCAACGAGCAGTTGTTTCTATGATGATATCCAAATGGAATGATTTCGAGACTTTATCCACTTGTGAGATTCGAGATCGTGAATCCAATTTATGTTCATCTCTTGTTTTGTTTAGCCTTGAGGCTCATCCTTCTTTTGGACCGTACCTCTTTTGGCTAAACTCTATGTCAAATTAAACTGCATGGAGTTCCTACTTCTATTGTTAGCGATCGTGATCAATTATTTTACTAGTGGATTTTGGTAAGGTCTTCAAAAGCTTTGGGAACAAAGCTTAAATTTTAGCACCGCTTATCATCCTCAGTCCGATGGACAACCGAGCGTGCGAATCAAACTCTTGAAGATCTTCTTTGTGCTTGTGTTCTTGTTTTTGGTGGAAGTTGGGAAGATCATACTCTTGTTGATTTTTCTTCCAATAATAGCTTCCAATCTTGTATTGGTATGGCACCTTTCGAGGTACTCTATGGAAGGCTATGCCGATTTCCTTCGTGTTGGCTTAAAGCCGGTAAGAAGCTGGTTTTAGATCTAGATTTTATTGGTGTTCATTTGTGTTTCACCTATGATGGGTGTTGTGCATTTCAGTTGATCGAGAAAGTTAGCGCCTCGATATGTTGGTCCATTTCCCATCACCGAACGCATTGGTTCCGTGGCTTATCGCCTTTTATTACCGGCTCATTTTTCTGCTATTCATGACGTATTCCACGTATCTCAATTACGGAAATACCTTAGGGATTCCGATTCTATTCTTGATCCCGGTGTATTTGAAGAAATTGAAGTTTCACCAAATTTGACTTTTGAGCAACATTCTATTCGTATCATTGCTTCGAAGGTTAAACGCCTTCGAAATAAAGATATTCTTCTTGTGAAAGTTCAATGGTCCTCAAATCCTAAAGATTGCTCTTGGGAATCTTGAGAATTCATCGAGCAATCACATTCGGACTTACTCTTTCGTGCTCTTTATGGTGAACTTCTTATTTAAAATCTTATTTTGTGTTGATATGCTTTTATGGTTGTTACTTTTTATTTTCCTCTTAATTATTGCGAGGATGAAATTTCTTTAAGGAGGGGAGTCTGTAACAACCCGCATATTTTACGATTGTATATTTAAATGTTTTATTTAAATATAACATCGTTAGTCGGATTTAAGTCCGAAAAGCTACTTTTTGTAAACAGTCGAATTGGGACTCGAGACCACTTCCATTGAGTCCAAAATGGCGTTTAAAACTTTTTTGAGTATAAGCATCGATTTGTTTGGAGTTGAGTGAATTTTGCTATTTTTCATTTTCGGCTTTGGGTTTGGGTTTCAGCCCATTAACCCAACTGAATGTCCTAACTCCACTCTACTTCCTTCATTCATTCTCATTCTCCTAATACATTCTAGCTTAAGTAAAAATAGGGGAAGAGAAAAGGAATTAGAAATTCCTAAGCCCTAGATTCATTTGCAAATTCAAGTTCTTGCTCCAAATTCAAAGAGAAGCTTGGGTAAGCATCCTCTTCATCTTCTCCATCTCAAAATCTCTCCAATTTTAGAAATTTCCTATAACCTAATTTAGGAAATATTCGTTGTAATCTTAGATTGGATCTTCTAGAGGTGTATTGAAGAGGAATTGGCCTTTCTTTTGATTTCAAAGCTTCTCATTCGTGTTTTTGGGTTTAAAGGTGAGTTCTTTAACTCACATCTATGTCTATAGCTATCATTGTTGTTAGGTATGAATTCCTAACACTTGTGCATATTCATTTGCTTTTGATTTGAATTGATTTGGTGAATTTTCCAAATTTTGGTGTTTTGGTCCAATCTTATGAAAATGGATGTTTGGACATTGATATTTGGGATGTATTGAAGAGGCTATAAGGTCGGGTTGTCGCTTGGCGTAAATCTTTAGTTGCCGTCCTCGTCCAATCACTCTCGATATGTTTTGGCCACTTTGGCCTAGGCAAATTGTTTCCCAGACCAGGTGACCAGACGTTTGGTGATCAAGTCCAGACGTCTGGTTTGGACTTGGAGCAAAAATGTATGCACGCAAAATATTAAAAAAAAGGGTCAGAGATCAGAGCCAGACGTCTGAAACTTAAGATCAGAGGTCTGGATGAGTCTCAGACGTCTGACTTGAAGTTTCGGACGTCTGGGGGTTCTCTGGATTATTTCCAGAGAACCAATCCAGACGTCTTGATTCTAAATCCAGACGTCTGGTCATGGCTCAGACGTGTATTTAGATATTCCAGACGTCTGGGTGGCTTTCTGAACTATTTCCAGGTCAGTGTCAGTCGACTGACCCTGTAGTCCAGTCGACTGATTCTGGGAAATGTTTATTTTACCTATTTTAGGAAAATTTGTGTCGATTTCCATTGTTTATCGATTTTAGTTGCTCCGATTAGTTGTTATCACTTTTATCGACCTTGATGACTTCTTTCTTTGGATTTTTGGGAATATCCATTTTGATGGATTGGGTATCGATTTCTTTGGATTTAATTCACGTCTTCGAATGTGGATTTTGGTGATTGATTGTTTCTACAATCATTTTTGTGACTTGTCACTTTAAAATACAAAGGTTTCTATACTAGTAGTAAATATTCAAACTCTTTCACAAAGATGATTTCAACTCTATTTCCAATACAAAACTTGTTTATAAAACCGTTTTCCAATCTATTAGTATATACAAACCTTTACCTCATTCGTATGAGAAATCTAATTAAACAGCTTAGTAAAACAAGTGGTATGAAACGCTTGCGTTTACTTCGTCGGTTAATTTTTGGACTTGTTCGATTGAAATTCTTGTGACAACTTTCGAGTGGAAATCTACAATTTGTTCGTAAATATCTAAGTTAAGCCAGTGGTTATGGGACATGAAGCTAAACTCATTTATTTACTAGCTTAGTGTAATCGACCCTTCTTGATGATCGATGATGATCGTTTTATGATTTAGACTAGCAATGCACGATGTCTCTTTTTCCACGTGGGGGACTATACCCCGTTCTGTTGAGCTTCGTCTCATTTTTATGGGCTAGCGACCCATGGTCTTTGGACCGTTTGTGGAGTCGGTGCATGGGGTGTATCTTTTTAGATGCATCGATGTTCGACTAGGCATGGGGTGTATCTTTTTAGGTGCATCGATGTATGACTATACATGGGGCGTATCTTTTTTGGTGCATCGATGTTAGTTATACATGGGGCGTATCTTTTTAGGAGCGTTGATGTTTGACTAGGCATGGGGTGTATCCTTTTAGGTGCATCGATGTCCGACTATACATGGGGCGTATCTTTTTAGGTGCGTCGATGTTAGTTTATACATGGGGCGTATCTTTTCAGGTGCGTCGATGTTCGACTGTGCATGGGGCGTATCTTTTTAGGTGTGTCGATGTTCGGTTTATGGTTAGCGACCATGGGTTAGCGACCCGTTTGTGATACACGTGTTGGTGAGTTTTCATGCTCCCATTTGTGATAGGCCTCCCCCCTTTTGTGATTTCTGGATTTCTGGTTGTGATTTCTAGAATTTGTGTTTCACCAATTTTCGTGGATTGGCATTGATATGTTTTGTCAATATTTGTGTTTTGGTGAACTATTTAAAGAATGTGATTCTTTTTGGTGCTTCGAGTTGATTTGAGATATTGTATGATTTTTGTTGTTATTTGATGTATACTTGACATAATATGACATTTTTATTATCATACGTTTTTGGTCATATCTCTTCTCCTATATCATTTTATCTGATATTTATAGCTAGACTGATCCATTTATTATTTTCTTTTGAAATAATACTCGGGTCAGACCGAGGTATTTTAGGTGCTTCTGCTTGACTTCCTATCTAGGACCATCATCTGATTTCTTTTTGGCTAACTACTTTAGATTAGTAGTTTTTGTTGTTATACGTTTGAGATATAGACTCCTTGATGTATAATTATTGTTTTGTCTAGCACTTGTATCTATTCTTTTGTGATGTAGTGGGTCTAGTTTGACCACTACTTTGATGTACACTTCTATGTGTTATATTCATATTTGTTTCCGCCTTTGTGATATGCATATTTGTGACTGATTTATGTTATGTTTATTTCTATATTTGTTTCCGAAGTCCACTTAGCCACTGTGTGGTAGCTTTGAGTTTGTATTTGATATGTCGAATTTCCTTTTGAAATGAAGTGTAAGTTATATTTTCTGACATATCGGTACTCACACAAAGTAATTACACAGATGGTCGCTCCTCAACAGCCTTATTCTTCGTGCTAGTCGACGGCATTACCCCGTAGTGTCCTTGGCTAGCGTGAGTATAGAGGTGGGGCGTCACAACTATATAGATTATGGAAATATATAAAAATAGGTTAAGGGGGATATGGGTAATGCCTTAACGCTATTTTAATACTTTACTTTACCGATATACATATTATAATAGTGTATATTACTACATAGTAGATAGTTCCACGGATCCTTAGAGGATGGAAATCCCAAACATCCTTTAAGTTATTTGTATTTCAGTTGATATTTCACTTGAGTTAATTTACTGATATAAGAATGTTAATCCTGACTCGAGTATTTTATGTTTTGCTTTATGCTCAGGTCAGACTGAGTGTCACAGCATTTGAGACTCACCATTTGAGATTGGAGATTTGTTTGAAGATCTATCTATCCAGCTTTTAGTATTTCAGTTTATTCCATTCATTTATGTTCAGACTCGTCAGTTGCTTATGTATTTGAGATTCATTTTGTATTTGGGATTCTATTGTATTTTGTTTCAGACTCTAATATTTTATAGTAGCTTCATGAACTACTATTTATCTATTCTGCCGCTTATTATTGTAATACTATGTGTCTGTGATTCTGTGATTGATTTATTTACTGTATATGCTAAGTTTTGCCAAATATAAATTAACAATCTGTTGTTATGAGCAATTCCAGTCTGACATGAGTGAATGATTGTCGATTTGAACGGTTCGAAATGTCAGGTTGTTACATAATACCTTGTATATTGTGAGAGCAAGGTATCGGAAAAGAATTACCGGTACTACTTGTTAGTGATGCATCATAATTGGTATTATTTTCGACACTTCTAGATTTTCTACTATGATAAATAGTTCTGTATTGTTCACGTTTTGCCTCTTTGTCTTTTCCAATCATTAACTTTTTTCCTTCTTTATAGCGAATACGGCGGTGCTCTAATTGTTTTTCCCTTTGTTCAGAACTTAATTCAAAACGATGTTGTCTTTTTTCTTTCAGCCTTGATTTGAGCATCCAATAATGCTTCTTGATGAGCTCTCTCAATGATTCTAGGGCTTCTACGCAGTACTGAGGGTGTTTAAGTACATTGCATTTCTTGACGTTGGTTTCTTTCAATAATTCTCGGACTTCTACGGAGCAATAAAGGTGGTATGCGGTTGGATTCAATTTGGTGAAATTGAACTCTATTAATAATTTCCAACTTTTGTAAGTCTGGGACTTGGTTAGCTTCCATTGTTTGATGTTGAGTTCTCTCATTGATTCTAGGACTTCTCATGGTTTTAACTTGGAAAATTGATTGGCTTCCATGAGTTGATGATGAAATTCACAAAGTTTAAAGTGGAATTTGTTTGACCTATAATCCTAGAAAAAATACTCAATTTGTATTATAAGTGAACATCACCATTTAAGCCTTAAGAGCTAAGTCGCATATATTTATTAGTAAAACTAAAATACCTAATATAAGTAATAATATGTTTCATAGTAACAGTTGGAACATGCTTTACAACATGTAGATGTAGTAGAAAATATGTAAAAGAATTTTTCAAAGAATGGGAAGTAATTATAGTTAACAAAATAATTATTTAACAAAAAAAATATTTAACTTATATTAAGCAGTTAGTAGGTGGGACATGTTATTATGAACAGAATATAAAAATACATATCTTCCACAAACATCATCGTATGTAATGTTTTGATAAGCTAAATGAATATGAGATGTCAACAAACTAAGTTGCTTTTGCTATTCAATTTTTACCAAATTTAAATTTCCAAGGCGTACCTCTTGAGTAACAATCCAAGTTGAGCGATGAAGATGAAAAAATTCATTTGATAATATAAACTGCAGAACAAACAAATTAAAAGTAAGTCAAAAAAAGAAAAATGCAAGAGAACTTATATATATAATGCAATAATAAGAAGAATAAGTTTTTAACAATGCAATAATAAGAAGAGTAAGGTTTTAACGATGCAGTAATAATCAAGTGTAAGCATTATCCCAGAATCTTTAATCCCAACTTATGTATGATATAATTGAGTGTAAAAGAAGATGCACGTTAAAAATAAGTATAGCTATTTTTGGTGAATGAAAGATATTTGGTTGCCTTGTTTGCTGATGTCCAAACACCTCTGTTAAAATGCATTCAACTCCTCCCTTCTGTCTAAAACAAATTAAAGCCTTTTGGGACTAAAATCTTTAATTTCGACAACACTTCACTTCTTTTTTGTGTATGCATAACTTTGCATCCAAGGTTATATTAACGTTGTATTTTCTAAAATAAATTAAATTCTTTGGGGACTAAAGAGTTTAATTTGTTCTTGTTGTATTTGTTAAAATAATACTTAATGATTAATTTCAAATAAACATTGCATTCATAACTAAATTTAACCAAATGCAATTTCACATGTCAACAAAAAATTATATATATGTATATATATAACACTAACAATGAAACATATATTTGTTCAATTTTGGATAATATATGGTCATTAAAGATTGGTTTGCACATAAATTGCTTTTGAAGTAGTAAGCTCATGAAAAATGATATTTTTTCGTGTCCACCTGACACTACATAAAATATTACTTGAAGTAGCAGGGATACTTCTTAAGCTCTAATCACAACATATTTGTATTGTACATGTACGATTCATTCACATTGTGGAATATCACATGTATATTGCCTTCTAAGTATACATATCATGGTATTTCCAAGTATACGATAGTTCAACAATTTTATAGATGTCTTGATACACGATAGGTTGATGACAGTGCGTTGTTGTGTTATTTATGTTAATGTAGAGTAAATTTTATCATTTTAGTAAATAGTATCGTATACAATAAATAATACTGTACTAATAACCTTGTAAAAGAAGTGGCATAATTTAAAAATCTTAAATGTAGTATGGATGGATCTTATTGGCTGCATAACATAGATAATAAAAAGAGTGTACTGCAATAGAATTTCAGTGGGGTCCTTGAACGGATCCGTATGCGTTCTCAAATGTGATTGATTTACATGCAAGTTCTGTGTAATTACTCAGTAAAATTCAAGTTCAGCAAAAAATAACTTGTTCTCTCATTAGCACATTAGTCCATAGACTAAAACAATTGAGCATACATAAAACACATTTACATGCAAATTCTGTGTACATGAGTGGAAGGACCAAGGGATAAACAATATTTAGTATTAAGCAATAAGAAATTTTTGAATATTTTAGAGATTAATGCACTTCTGGTCACTCTAGTTTGATCCCATATTTCATCTTTGTCAGAACTTTGAGCATATAGCAGTTGTAATTTATAAGTAAATATATCTAACAATTGAACAGTTAATTCAAATTCAGTTAACAATCCAACTAACACCAAGTAAAAAGGAATATTCAACTAATATGCTCAGGAGTTCTGAGTTTATATCCAAAAGAGAAATGAATTTTTTTATTGATCAACGATACAATAAGTAGCAGTATAATTATTGTTTTACATATCTTACATTTCATAAATAATTTATATAGTTTACTGCAATATGCTTAAAAATCTAAAACATTTACTGCAATATTTGATTTGAAAGTTCAAATTTTACAGGAGTACATGTTGTAATTGAGTCAATAGTAGCTACAAAGTACATATTTTAGATTTTTGAGCATGTTGTAATCATTTACTTTGTTAATCATTTTACAGGAGTGCATATTAGTATGTCATTTTCTAGTGTGTGTTTATATAGTCATCAAAACAATAATAAAAATTATATAAAATTTGAAATCAAATGCTAAAAATCAAAGTTGAAATAATTATAAAATAGTTTTATAGTAATAAGCCAGAAGCAAAATCCCCTAATCGGAGGTTAAACAATCACGACAAATTCATTAAATCGAAATTAGAAGGTAAAAACAAATTGTGTCATTAGAAATTTCAAACTTCTTCGCACAAACATATTTCTAACTTCTTATAGTCCGACTTACTATAGAAAACCAATAACTCAGACACTCGGCTTACCTACATTATACATTGAACAACAATGGACATGGCATACCATCTTTTTTAGGCAATTAAAGATTTTTAGACACAAAATAATAGAATAGTGTATGTGTGTGTGTTCGGGCTTTAGTTAGAATGGAGAAATATCAGTTAGTAGAACAAAATCTAGTGTATTCCTAACCAATGATGCATTTCTTATAATTTTGAACTAATAATCCAAATCCTAGAATGTTTATCTCCTATGGTCTTAAATCAGAGTAGGTGATTCTAGAATGCATATAATATGGTACCTAAGTTTTATTTGACAGCATCAAGATAGGTTTGGTTCATAGAGGTCTGTACTCAAGGTTAATGTGGTGCTTACATAATTATTACATGGAAATATGCTGATCGGTCAAGACACCCACACATTAGATTCTTCAATAGTACTCACCCACATGAAAACTTAATATCTGAAGCTTTAAATTTGTTGAACTCACCTTTATTTATAAAAAACACTTTAGTCTACAGTTACAGTAAGATGTATCAGTGTAAAGGTCATTATTAAATTGAAATTCGATATGGATACTACTGTAGACTTTGATTCAAAAAAGAAGTACTAGAGAAACTCCTTATTAATGTCACAGATGAACAATATAGAGAATATGCACCTCTTTATCCTGTAAAAGACCACAAAAGATGAACATCAATCAACGTGATAAAGAGAGTAATGGCATCAAGGAAGCTCACTATGACTTTATTCCGTTTAAGTGTAGCTGTGACAATTCAAAACGACAATTTGATGCTATATACACAGTACAATGCAAACGGATGCAGCTATCATCAAATCATGATCCCATTACTGCATGATTATGTTTAAACAGAGGAAAATATATTGTACATTCACTATAAACAGTCTACTAAATGGGACTTCTACCTATTTTATCGCTTGTAGGGAGTACTATTAATTATTGACTGGGATCTAAAAAAAGTTTTTATTAACATGATATTTACATTTATAATTGTAGCAAATTAAGGTTACTAAGTTCAATTCAAACTCAAAATACATAAGTATTTACGCATATAAATTGTATAGCAGAAGTATATTTAACTATACATGTATGAAATTTGACCTCTAATTAACCACGCTTTATATTTTGAATATTTCTCTATCCACGTCCAATTAAAATACTATAAAATTTGCATATGTCCAAACAATGCCAAATGTATATCCATCGTATCAAAACAACCAAAGTATTACCATTTAAATGAGAGTACATTACAAATCCTTTTTATTTTGCAAACATTTTTATGATATCCAGTCTTCGTCGTGAAGGCATAATTATCTATGAAATGTAAGAAAATTAGTTCTCATAATGTTTATACGTATTGAAATATATTACAATTCACACAAATATTACCTCAACATAACATCTCTTTCTGATTTTCGAAGGGCAATGTAATAATAAAACTTCCACTCCATACAAAAACACTTACCTATTTTCATGACAGTGACGGGAGAAGCAAATGAACGAATTTAAGATATTAAATTCTATATCCATTAATGTTAAGCATACACACACACATGGTCGCTGGGGTTTTCATTTATCCATTTCAATCTATTATGCTTGCAACTAAATTCACATAAAATTTATTTCTTAACTTAGTTTAATTCATAATTTCTCACTTGTTCCATCTAGTTTATGGAGTTTATAACATACACATTATCATATCTAACAAAAGTGAATAACTTCCCAAAAATTAAAGATGATAAAATTATCCTATATAGATTCACCAAAATATTATCCTATATAATTTTAATCGAAACTAATTTCTTTAAATCTCAAAATTCTACATTACAATGGCCATTTGAATTAAGCACTACAAATTGGTGCCATTTTAACACAACATTGCAGTCGTTACCTATGTTTTCATACATGCTTTTTAATGTGTCTTCTTTCTTCTATAGGCAAAAAGACTACCTTTGGTGATGATTAGATGATGGTTGGTATTGCTTCTGCCATTGCCATTGCATGAAGCACCGGTAATAGTTGTGGATGAGTTTCTTCTTATTTATTACTTATTTGGATAAGTTTATCTTGTGGAGTGTGACTGATTTATCACTCTAGTATAACAATGAACTTAACTTTTTTTCCTGGCCAGAGAACCAACCTTCGTTTCGAAATTATAGGAAAGTACATGTGAAATACATTATTACATGATTATTAGTTTCAAGATTCGACACAGTCTGATCAACCGCGATTTGCTATCGTAAAGTTAATTAGAAAATCAATGCAATTTGCTTCTAACGAATCAAATCAGAAAAAGTTAACTAACGAGTAAATTTAACGAATCAATTTATTTACTTGTTTACAACCTAGGTAACATTTTTTTTGAATGTTTCGATATATTGGTTTCTCTGGCTTAATTTTATTTAATGAAAATGTTAATTCAATTTTGTTTGAGCGTTGGATTTCAAAATAATTTTTTTAACCTACATGATTGAAATTGCAAAAGGATGTATAATTGCTTTATGAATCAACGTACATTAGATTGAAATAAGGATAACAGAAATGTATGCACTGTGGTAGTAAAACTGTATTTATTATTATTTTATTTTTGTCATGTCATGCGTTAAAAATATCCCCTACCTCATTTACCTTGGTTTTAACAGTCATATACACCTACATACATTTGAGGAAATATTCCAAATTAGAGATCACAATAGATATCATTTTTGCCTATACTGAGTCAATTTAAGAAAAGCTAAAAAAACTAAAATAAAATAATTTGATTATGAATATTAGGCAAATTTCAAAAGTTTGCATCATTTAGATTATCAATCAATTAAGACGGTTAAACATATGTTGAACGACCTATAGCAATATGAAATTAAGCCAATTTCTCTATAAATTTTGACAGTCTAATGCAACCTAGATAATATCAAAATTTGGAGCTACATTATTACTATGATACAAATTATTCTGGTCCATCACCTAGACCGTGTAATGCAATCCCTATTGTCTAGAATTTGTAATCACTAATTAAGTTACTTCATTAGGCAGCCAATCTCTTTGCATATTTTACTTAGTTACAAAAGCTAAATTCTAGATGAACCCTAGCATTTTGTTCAACTGTACACAAAATCAACCACAACTTAATTAATCCAAGTGACAATATTTTACAAATGCAAAAGCTCTTTATCAACCCCGTCAGCACAGTAACCCAACAGGGTGCTGCTGTAGCCTATAGGCTGCCACAAAGCAATCTAATATGTATTATCACATAATTTGTATTTTAGTAATGTGAGAAATGCGGATTAAGGATCTTAAGGCTAGAATTAACACTAGAGGGGGGGGTGAATAGTGTTTTAAGAAATTTGTTAATCTTTTTGCGTTTATCTTACTTTATTAACAATGTATACACTAATCAGACACAGATATGAACACAAAATCAAACACAGATGCAAATATAAAGTAAAAGTAGTAAAGGAAAGAACACACCGGATTTTATACTAGTTCGGAGTTACCCTACATCCAGTCCCGCACAACTAAGTACGGATTTCCTTTCAAAAGCAATTCAACAATTACAACCCTCGATTTCAAGGCTACGAGGTACACCCTCCAAAATACCAATCCTCTGGGTAGGGATACTTGATTTACCGGGCAACAAGTTCACCCAATTGATTTCCAGGGCTACAATCACACCTTTTCTCGCTTGATTGATTTCAAAGGCTACAATCACACCTTTTCTCGTTAATATATTACAAAGAAACCTATAACTCTGAATAGCACTGAGAACCTTGTAGAGATAGTGATGTAGAATCAAACTAGAAGTAATCGAGTATGATTCGATGTTGATTTCGACAGAGTAATGGTATGATTTTGTAATAAGAAATGTGGAAGATGAAGAGGAGTGAAAACCAGAAAAAAGTGATTAAAAATTCGTTGAAACTGACCCCTATTTATAGAAAACCAACAACCATGACCATTCATGAAGAGTTATGGCGAATAGACACTTCTTTTGAAATTTGAATTTGAACTACAACTGTCACTATGTCGACATACTACCTAGGGGAATGTCGACATCCTTCAGCCAAAAATGATATTTTGAATTTCTATAAAAACAATATTTATCTTATATAAAAACTATTTAAAACTTTATAAATATACTTGAATATAGTTGAAATTCATAAGTAAATATAAAGAACAATATATACATAATTTAACTATAATTTTATATTTAAATCTAAGTATAAATATTAAAAGTTAAATATAATTTGAAAAGACATTTAAAATCAGGAGTATTTTGACTTTGAAATTAAAGATGTTTTGAGGCTAAAATTATTTAAAATCAGGATAGAGAGTTTTGAATCTTTTAAAAAGAATGTTTTGAAATCATTTTGAAAACAAGATAGTTTTTTAAAATCATTTGAATTAAAATTAGTGGATACAAAACAATGTCCCACTAGATTTTCGTAGGTTCCATCCTACTTAGGGTTCCATCCCTTTAACGAGCTCGAAGTGGATTCCATTCCACGAATAAATTGGATATTAAGATGCTAGTGCTTTTCTACGATTTTTAACAAATATTCCTAATAAAACAAACTTAACCTTGAACTCTTGATAATCTTGATACTCATGAGTCTTCTATCTCTGTATCTTGAATCTCTATACTGTACAGTCTTCATTCTTGATACCTGCATGGTTAGATCCTGCAAATACATATATATCTAAACTTGTAATGTTAGTATTTATATTTTATAATCTATTCTAAGGTTGTTGTCATCAAAACCATCATCTCAAGGACTAACAAGTAATCTGTTGATGCAATCCTTAAATGTTCAATTTCTTAACTTCGAAATAATTTTTGAGTATCCTTTGCTAGTTTATTAACCAATCTACATATTATATTGTGATACCAACAATGCACCCACACATGCATATACATGAGGTGCTAGCTATTTGTGAGAGTACTTGTGTAAATTAAATGATGATTGAAATGGTGCTTTTGGGTGTCTTTCAATGAATTTTACTAATAGGCCATTATATCGTAATCATCACATAAATAGCTACAAAATTTATAATAATTTTCAAATCCAGAAACTGACCATAATTGTAAAAATAACAAATTATAAGGTTAATGTGATCATTTAAGCCATGGGATGGCATTTTCCTTTTTCTATTACTTCTTACTCACATTAACCTCAGAACCAAATTGGTGGCAAGCTTACAGAGTAACACTGACATGGAACCACGCTCAAACTGGAATCAATGTAGTTCTGCTTGCAAATGAAACCCCCAACCAATTATGTAGGTCATAGTTGAAACTAATATAATCGAATTAATTAAAAAGATAAGTATATTGTAGCTTGCTTTATCTTTGACAACGAAGTTAGAAATAGATCAACCACGAGCAATGTAAAGAATAACATGAATTAGGATATTTCATTAAACTTAGCCTTAATCGAACAAAATCGATAATTGATTATAATCCTGAACGGTGTTCATTGAACTAACCTTAATTGCACCTAAAAAGCTGGAGAAGAGGGTGGATCTGGAAGCATACATAATGAACCTAGTTTGTGGGATCGCACTGATGTTGGAGAAGACGATGGATCGAGAATCGCACTGGACTAAGCATCAGTCGGTCGTGGGAGGAGGCGATAGGGAAGATGATGGATCTTGAATCGGGTTGGATGGGGAGAACGATAGGAGAAGAACATAGTGAGATATGAGTATGGTGGCATTTTAGGTGTTTATTTTATTTTAGGAGCGAACAACAGGAGAAGAACAGAGGTGAAAATAGAAATGCAAAAAGAAGACAACAGAAGGGCAGTTTCGGTATTTCAAAAAGACACCGATGAAATTAGTTAGGGGAATTCTCTTTATTAGTAGTAAAGATGCCTTGAGTTTATAAGACCTATATATCAGAATAGTTCATATTGCAAAGCAGATTGTGAACATTCATAATGACTCTGCTCATTGTAGACCAATATATCATGCTTAGTATCAATCATGTATTGATACCAAGTCATGATTATTGGTTTCTCGCATATTTTAACCATAAGTTGGTGTTGTCAACAATGCCTTCGGCTGAGTCTCCTACGTCATCACTTTCTTGAAGATGTTTCATCACTCTGCTCTAGGGTGTAAAGCAAATGATAAGTACCTCTACCTCTTGGATTAAAACAGTCTCGTCTAAAATATCCATCCGTCTCTGCACTGAAGGAACCAATTCATATGCAAACCGTTTGCATATTGTTCTTGTTTAGAATAAATGGAAAAGAGGTTGAATGTAGTTCTTTTTTATTTCGTCTATTTATTAGTTAACTAGACAGAAAATAAAAAAAAGTTACTGGTTTAGTGGCTGAATGAAAAAGCACTGGTGCTAAAAAACGGATCTAAGAAGAACTGTTCTCAAACGTCCGTTATAAAATGCTCTCTAAATTAAACGGGTCTGACATGATCGTTTAAAAAACGTTAACAAATTTGTATTAAAAATATAAGTGCTACATCACACCATCCCAACTCGGCCTGGTCCCGGTCGAGTCGGTCGGTCAGTGCGTGCCGGTGCGTGTGTAGTCATGCATGCGCTCCTTCTCAATACTAAAGCCTTATTGGTTGCCCAAAGGGCCAAGTATAAGAACTAAGTAGCTCATATAGATATGAGTTTCTCTCCATATTTCCTATGATGTGGAATTTAAACAATAAATGCATTTATTCAAACCATTTTTCAATTTTTAACAATTTAAAACATTTTCCGACACTACGCTTGTATTTTAAAAAATATTTTTGAGCAATTTATGTGAAAATAAGATTATGCATAAACAAATGTGTCTTTTAACTTGAACCTTTGCATAGTGAGTAAGACTCAAATTATACTAGAGTGACACGTAATTTTGAACTCTATCTCCGACATCATACCACATACAACCTTTCTAGTCTGCAGTTTAATAAGCCATGTGTTTATGGTCTTGCACGTCTATCTCGGTTTAGTGAATGTTCATTTTGCCCTAAATTTCATAGGAAAGAGTCACATTTCCACATTATCATAGGTGAGTCTATCAAGTGTTCCCTATTGGTAATTACTCTACTCCATAAAGGGAATATATCTCATTAAGAGTTTCTATTAACTTATCCTTTAACCACTTGAGGAATGCATGTTGTATTCTATAGCAAGTTCTACTCATATCTCTTCATAACTTGTTGTTACACATTGAACCTAGTTCTTGGGACCTCCAGTCACTAGGTTGAGTCACCGGTGCGTGTGACTCATCGCTCCAAGGACAATAGTCCCATTCTTTTGGAAGTTTTAAAGACTTTCTCTGTTGCTAGTCTTTTCGTCAATGGATCTGCCAAATTTTCATTAGTGCAAATATGATCTACTCTAACAACACCTGAAGAGGGTAATTCTCTTACAGTATTGTGCTTAAGACGCATCTATCGTCTTTTATCGTAACAACGGTTCCGAACTTTTAATAGTCGTGGTACTATCGCAATGGATTAACACATATGATATAGGTTTTTCCCAAGAAATCGTGGCTAGCTTATTTCTTAAGTAATATGCTTTTTAACTATCTATTGCCAGTGCTACCATCTCAAACTCCATACCGGACTGAGCTAAAATAGCCCGTTTCTTGGAAAATAGATATGCAAAAAATATAGCCGCTAGTTGCTTTTGGAGTCATCGGATAAAATATTCCAGTCTGCATTGTTAAAGTGCACAACGAGCTCATATAATATGGCTTAGATGTATATTCAAGTCTATATTCAATATTAAGCAATCCTAACTAGTAGAGTATAATAAAGTAACATAAATAAAAGTGTTCACATTAAGATTTTCATACTGGTTCGAATCTCCTGTCTTATGTCCAGTCCCAAAGCCCCTCTTCAGAATTTCCACATTCAGAGGAATAAGCAATATAGTAGAGTTTTTGACTTGAAAACATTGTGTTCCATCAACATGGATTTTGACTAATGATACAAGACTTTTTATAACCTCCTTAATGACCTAGGATGCGTGCTCCATAATTATTGGAACTGCAGTTCATGATTCTTGAGTAAAGAATATAGTTTGAATGCAATAGAGTTCAAGAGAGCTCAAGAGAGAATAGAATCAAGAAAGTAAGATCAAAATGTTAGAATGTTTTGTGAAAGTTGATCTCTATTTATATATATCAAAGAATTTCATCAAATAGTTATAATTGTTCAGAACCGTTATTACCATTCGTAGATATGCTCTTCAACGATCGCAACCATTCGAAGTAATTTTCAAGAAATAGCCGTTATAAGATAATCAGTCGATTGAGTATAAAAAGTCGGTCAACTAAATATAAATAATAATTTACATGGCAAATTTAAAAATAAGTTAGTAAAACAAAATGTTCATGTTCAGTCATTTGGAAATCTTTTCCAATCGACTGCCCTCCGTCGACTGAAAATATTTTTAATTGATTGAACTATATAAAATTAGTTTTTTTATAGACAACCTATTTATATTGCTTTAACTCTTTGATCTTTGAAAATCTTTGTATGCTAGTGTGTGAGTGTGCACATATGGACTATCAGGGAGATTTTACAAGTATATCTATGACCTAATACATACATTTGATTTGACAATCTATATTTCTTCAGCTTTTGATATATGGATGGTTTTCCTTCTTTTCTTCTTAATTCTCTGATTTAACACCTTTCGATACCTGCATAATATAGTATTCTACACACACACACAAAAAGATATAGTTGTCATCTATTAAAACATATAAATATGATTCTAACAATCTCCACCTTTTTTGATGATGATAATTATATGAATTGAGAATATATATAGAAATGAGATTTGTAAAAGGAGCCTTGTAAATATAAATGAGATCGATAAAAATGAATTTTATAAAAGGAAAAGAGATTTGATTTCTATAAATTATCTTTATAATTGATGGTGCTATGGAAATTATTATTTTCATACTTACTACCAAATTCCAAGGTTGGAAAACTCATCTCTATCATGAGAATTATGATTGTATGTCGAGTCAAGGATTGTTTTCTAACTTGTTCGACTACATTGTTAATCGAGGGATGGTACAAATTTGAAATCAAAAAGGTAATGGTAAGTATATTTAATCTAATTCATATATGATCCATTTACTTACACCAAAAGAAAGGTAGTCCGTGTTTATAATAAATAATGTTTTTAACGACATTTGTTTTAGCCTATTTAAGCATGGTTTTGGAAGTGAAAACTTTTTTAAGATTTTGTGAATATACTTATGCCATTGAGATAAGTATATGGTTACATTTTCTAAGTAATTAAAGTGTAGATTTTATGTATATAGTTATACTGATGAGATAAGTATATGGATATTTTTCCAAGTAGTTAAAGTGTATAAATGAATAGTGAATGAGTAGTATACATATGTGTGATTTCTAAGCATTTTTTCTCTATTCATTTTTGAGGTAAATTATTTCTAATTTGTGTTTTTCATATTAATATCTACCTACTATATTTTTCTCAAATTTTTTTAGATTATTACCCCATGAATCTTCCGATCCTTTTACCTGCAACAAATTAGACCGAGGGACGGTTGTTAGCCTTTATCGATATTTGCATTCCCAACGTAGGATTTCATAAAGATCGGGTTGGTTATTAGTACAAGAACTCTCCAAAGTCTTCAACATAGAGATGGACATCGATTATGATGCCAATCAGATGAAAATATGTTTGACAACCTCCTGCAAGTACAAGAAATTCAATGTTTCCTTGCCATCGAAACTCTAGCAGTTGAATGTGATATCTGAAGACTGCATGAGAATTACCTCCTGCAAGTTCATAGTTCCGAAGGCTCCACCAGCCAATGTCAACTTTGACACCCAGATGTATACCG
This sequence comes from Allium fistulosum, assembly GCA_030737815.1. Classification (NCBI taxonomy): domain Eukaryota; kingdom Viridiplantae; phylum Streptophyta; class Magnoliopsida; order Asparagales; family Amaryllidaceae; genus Allium; species Allium fistulosum. The sequence continues at coordinate 273,965,558 of CM060907.1, read as the reverse complement.
ACTTTCTCATAGGCGATGCTGTCGAGATTACCGTTTACACTCCTCGAACTTCTACGCATTTGCATCACTCCACTACTACTTCCACTTTTCATAGACGTCAACTGAGTGGAGCTTCTTCGCATGACCTAGAGATGTCATATACTATTGGTAGATGTATGGTTGCACAATAAGAGGATGACCCATTTTATGAATGTGAAATCATAGACATTCTGGTTAATAGGGAGGTGGATTGCAAAGCTGTTCATTTACTAATAGATAAGCTCGAGGAACTTAAGCAAAATGTTACATATATAGTTGGGAAATTGTAACATCCCCTATCTAGAGGCCCAAAGCTAAGCGCCAGAGATGCTGTAGTCATCCATAGAATTAACTTACGACGACTAAATATGGCTATGTTAATGGTATCCATAATATCAGAAGCACTTGAATAGGAAACAAAATCACATATTTTAAAAACAATATTTCACTGATTAAACACATGTTTCACATTCAAATTACATTACCCCGTAATCATTTCCCAAGTTCAAATAAAATATAATTATTACATAAATACATCAAGAGTGACATATGATGATGCCCCCTTGGTTGACCAGAGTACTATATAGACATAACTGTCTTAAATACAACATAGCGGAAAAAAAAACAAAATAGCAACTCCTAAATAGCCATCCGTCAGCCACCTGCTTGTCTCCATCGTCAACCTACTAAAACATGTAAAACCTCAACCCTCAGCCTACTTAAATCAATTTTGAGCACCCGAGAGTTTAAGGGGAAAACATAAACTTCGAGTCAGGCATAAAGCCTGGTATGAATAATACTATACATCTCGGTTAATTGATATTAAGTGAGACCACGCCGCTTAGCGGAATGAGTTTCCCCTCAATAATATCCTTTTAAAACATATCTTTTGCGAACCTTTATCCTGCAACCAAAACTGGTTAAAATTGTAAAGCATTATTATGTAAACATAGATATCAGGTAACAAGTGAACTATCTGTCCAAACACTATAGTTTTGTTTGGCTAACTACTAACCTTTGGCTGACTCGGAGCTACGAGACAATATAAACAAAATAATCTAACACCTGTTAGACACTCCTCTTTTGGACGGTCTGTCCTTAACTATCTGTTAAATACTCCTCTTCTGGACGGTCTGTCCTTAACTTAACAATTCCCAGGGTCACCTGATCCTAATGGTTTTGCGGGCTCACCAATAACCTATATGTATATAAATATATATTCCCTTCTGTGTGTAATCATAATTTTAGTCTTACCTGTGACAAAGCCCTACACACTGGAATTTTGGACTAAATTAGCTGGGACTAATAGCTAATGTATAGGGCGCGACCATATACCATCCCATCTGGTATTCTAATATCTGAGTCATTTTACTTAGGGTAATCTTCCCTTAAATTTTCCTTGAAAACCTTTTCATCACAAATTGATTTAAAACCTTTAAACCAAACTTAAACAAAGAAAATATATACTCTATGCTTTACTCAAAATCACCTTGCCATGTTATATATATACTTTACTCAAGTCTTTGTTGATGAAAACATTTAAACCTTAAAAATTACCGCTTTCGAATCCATTGAAAGTACCCTTTCGAAACAAACGCAAATCCCTTCTTTCACCTAGGTCGAAAGGCCAAAACATTCCTTTTGAAACCATTCATAATCTTCCTTTTGTAAACGTTGAAAAAACCATTCCTTCGAAAGCATTAAAACCTTAGACATCCTTCTTCAAAACCTTTAAACGTTACCTTTCGAATATATTGGAAAACCTTTCCTTTCAAACCTTTCAAAACCATCGGGGAACCACCCCTTCGAAACCATTCTTTAAAACCTTTCGAAAGCAATAAAACATCAAATCTTTCAAAAGCCTTTGGGTTCAAGTAAAACATGTGGAAACACCTTTCGAAACCATTAAAAACTAACTCCTTCGAAACCATTTGGGTTCTACCTTCAAAAAAGCAAAAGAGTCATAAAACATTTAAGTCGAAAGCACTCTTTCGAAAGCATTTCCTAAGCAAAGAAGTGATGGTGTCGAAACCAACCTTTCGAAAGCATTGGAGAAGCAGCTAAGTTTTAAAATCAAGGTATACCTTCCGAAACCATTGGCGTAGAAAGGTAGAAAGCGACAGCTAAGGGGTTTTGACCCCGATGAACGCATTTACTTAAAACAAGAGGCGCAACCCATTCGAAACCATTCCTTTAAAACATTTGACTCGGCCAATAGCCAACTAAGTTGAAAGCTATACCGTCGAAAGCAAAGCAGGCACATTTTTCATTTTAAAGCAAGTCACGCTCCGACCCCTTCGGAACCTTTGGTCTCGACCTAGTGCCTTCTCCTTTGTCCAATTCACTCTGTACCAAGTTATTGATACTATGTGCATTGGTTTCGATGACAAGGAGGTGGAAGTACTTGGTCGGAACTCCTGTGTCGAAAGTGGCGAAACATGCTAAAAGCATGTAAAAACTGGTTTTTACATTAAAAAGAATTTCTTTTCAGCTAACCTGCCTTGTTTGTCAAATATTATTGGTTTCCATTTTTCTTCTCTAAAAGTGCTGCCAATATTTCAGAAATAAACAATTTAATTTATTTATAAAATACCCCTTCTCCTTTTATAAATATATAAAACATTTAAGTCCCATACCTTAAATAATTTTATATATTCATCAAAACACTTAGGAAAAATTCTACAAAAATTTCATAAAATCATTTTTAATATGTTTTCTAACATATTTAAATTCCAGATCCAAAATATTAATTAATTAGCCGTAAATAATTCAAAACCCAAATAATCATTTTTTACAATAGAAAATTAATATAAAATCTACATTAATTCAAAAAATTATGAAAATTGAAACCCATCTCTATAATATCATTTCTTACCTATATCTAAAATCGCAAGGTGTTTTTGGATGTCATTAAATAGGGTTTTCACAATAAAACATATCATAAAACCTATATGATTAAGCATAAATCATCAACAAGTATATATAAAAAATTAATCATTCGAAAACATGGCATAACCATGCAAAATACTTCGGATCCATCTTAAAACCAAAAACAATTAGAAAAATGAGATATAGTCATTATTCACGTTAGCTTTTGAGATTAAATATTTGAGATTTGATCTTGATTAAGTTGATTTGCTTCCTCCTTTTGAAATACTAGCTTTATCTTGAAAACTTCTTCTTGCTCTTCCTAATGGTGGTCCGCCTTAGTTTATATTTTTTTTTGTGAATTATAAATGAACGTGAGAATGAGGGATTAAGGGGTTTAGGGTATTAGAATGCTCATTTTCCTATTTTTCCCTCACCTATTATACTTAATTATTTTACTTTTGTTCATTTGTTATCAAGACACGGCCACCCCTTATTAATTACAAATCTCAATCCCCTGATCATTACATTATTTTATTTAATTTAGCTAATTAAATATCCTAAATAATGTGACTAAAAATATGTGGTGTTATAGAAATTTATGGGAGATGGAAATTTATGGAAGATGTAGTGTTGTATTTATATTCCGGACTACTAGTATGTAATAAAAATTATCCTTTTTAATTACATTTTTTCTAGCATTTCATAATTTATAAATAATATAAATTCATTTAATTATATTATTTAAAAATAATCAAAATAAAATAATACAATAATAAAAATAATTATTTACAGCAAACGATTAAAATACCCCTTTCAAATGCCCCTATCATAACAAAAGAATGCATTCTTTGTGTGCCAAAGGATCAAGTGCATTATATTCCTAATGCTATTTGTTTATCTAGTAGGAAGTCATGGCTACACATTATCTTATAATTTATGTTGTTATATTTGATAGATTTTTGACCATGTATTACAGAATTACCATTCAATCTTTCTTTGCATGTTACTATCCTAATAATAATAATAAATTAATAAAATATAAAGATTAGAATCAAACTAATTCTTCAGACTAAAAAAACTTAATTATTATGAAGCATTAAACTTTTGCTTGTGTATTATTGTATTTTCTTATTCCATTAGTTTTATATGATACTATTTATTGTTCTTTTTAGTGTAGAGTTTGAATCTTTTAAAAATGCCAACATCTCATAAGTCACTTAATGATGCATTTAGTGTGACGATCCACAATTCCGTACATTTTAAGTTGACAATAAACCACACATGTCTAAATTTGAACAAAAGGGTGGATAGTTATGGGGAAAAGAAAATAAAGATAGAACAAAGTAGAAAACAGAATCTCACATGAATGAAGTAATATATTTTATTTCAACATATAATCTTTATAGCAAAATAAAATACATTTATCAGAGTTCAACTTAACATTAACATGAAAAATTATAAATACCTATCCTTACAAATGCGAAATACAATAGTACATGAGTGTGGTGGAAATGGATAACAATCTTCAAAAGAATCTTCTAACTTCATGCTCCGAGCTCTTCCAAAATGCTCTAAGCAAAACATGACTACTAGGCTGCCCGAAAAAATAAGGCACCTAGAGTTTAAGGGAAAGAAAATAAACTCCAGATCAGTTATGGGACTGATGTGAGAAACTCAAAATACGAGTATTTGGAAAACAAAGGATATCTTATAAGACCACGTCGCATATAAACATGGAACATGTTTTTACCTTATGGTAACTAAAACATTTGTTACACAAAATCACGGATATTATCTTTAATGACATTCTTTGGAAATCCTTTCAAATAACATATTAATCTTAGCTAGAATCGTTACATTTGGCTAAATTCGATCGCATAATAGGTTTACAACTAAAACCGTAAAGGCTCGTATTAGAGAATGGATTCCATACAATGACAACATAAGAGACTACCTTCCAACAGTACATCTCTATAGGGATCCATCTGAGGCTCCAACCTCTAGCAACACAGAACCAACCTACCTTTACCATAGATATGACAAAATTTGACATCACCCCGGTTGTTTTCGACCTATCCGAGAGCTCTCATAGCATACACAACATACCCGATTCATAAAGGGTGATCTAGAAAGGTGATGACTATATCTTAATGGGAGCGACCCACTTAGCCCTGCCACATCTACCCTGTTTTTGTCATTTCCGGGTGATGAGGCTCGAGGTAACGATTACCTTTCTTATAGCACACATTTCATTTCAATGCCACATTGCCAATTCCATTACACGCTATTTTTTGTCCACAAATGTACAACCTCTTAGCTCGTACGTCTCAAAGAAGGGTATTAAGTATAAGATAGTTACTTCCCACACCACCAAATAGATGTACAATCGTAAAAATCAATGCACTTGCATTTTAGAAATGCAATATCAAATATTCGTCCATACAAGTTGTCTAAGAACAGGAAAAACTGAAGGAACTCTCCTACTAAACCCTGCCAAGAATCAGCCCTAGGATTAGTAGCAGGCAGTCCTTACATATAAGAGCAAATGAAGAAACTACTTGTAACAACCCTGTATTTTGTAATTATTTTTAAATTGAATTTCCTGATGTAAAAACTTTTTTTTATGAATAAATTTTGTTATTTAAATATAAATTTTTATATATGAGAATTATAATTCCAAACATGAATAAATAGAATATTTTCCAAAAATGTGAATTTTGTCAATATGGTCAAACTTTGACTTTTAATTTAATAAAAAAAATTTAAATTTTTAACTTTTGAAATTTATCTTTATTTTATGAAAGTAAATAAAAATTTTAAGTATACTGCTTTTTGTTTCGTTGGAATCTGATTTATATTGTGAAAGTTATGCTTTGTACACTATTGTATGTAAATTGGATATTTAACAAAATTATTTATTTTAATTTACATAAATGATATTTTGTTTGTCATGTCATGTTCTAATTTATGTTTACATGTGTAACATGACATGTTATATATATATATATATATATTTTATTTTGAAACATTTTAAAAGTGTAGTTATAATTTTCTTATGTTAGTTATATTTTGTTTGCAATTTCTAAAGCAAGCCTTAATATATAAGCTATTTTATTTATTTATTTTCCTATTTTCCTAAAAAAAATTATTTATTTTCTTTTTCACTTTATTTTAGTTTGTTTTTATATTATTTACTGAGTTTATTTTGTTTATTTTGTATATAAAAGAAAGTGGAAATTCTAAGAGACTAAAGGCTTTAAAACTATGACTTTTCAATTGCTTGACTCTTCATTTTCTTTGGCCGTTCAAAACTTAAATGTTTGGCCGTGACTTTTATCTCATTTTCATGTGAGAAGTTTCTCATTTCAGCAAATTTTCAGCCACATCATTTCTGAAAAAATTTGGTAATGGCTTCTTCCATTTCTTCTTTACTTTTTCCCTTGTTTTCCATTGTTTTTCACTTGATTTTGCCCTGATCTTCACCTATGTTGCTCGGCTCATAGCCTCACCATCTCCTTCACCGACCACCACCACCTCTTTCCCACATAATCCACGGCCTAAGCATCATTCTCCTCTGACCTGAAAGTGCCATGACCTCCCTTTGAACAAAACTCCACAAAAACAATGCCAAACTCCTTGAATTTATACCTAGCTAAGCCTATATTCACATCCACTTCATTTCCTTGCCATGACCACCTCCTTAGCCTCCACCACCAGCAAGCACCACACCTGAACACCACTACTAACATCTGACCTGACCTGAATTATCCCCTGGCCGAGCCCAAATGTGCCAAGGCCGAGCCCAAAATGATGAACAAACCACCTCCTTTTGCTTGCCTTTTGACCTTCCTCATGTTGTAACCTCCAAACCCTTTGCCTTCTTGACCAAGCCTTGTTATTTTCAAATCCAAACCTGACCTTTACCCACCTGAAACATGTCATGGCTAAACCAATTTAGCCTTAAGGCTGAGCACATGTTGAGTCAAGAGCAAGCAAAACTTGTTTGAAACTTGGTGATGTCTTTGTTTATCTCTATTTCAATTTGTTTCAAAATAAATTTTGGTATTGTATATATATATATATATATTTATATATGGCTTTGTTTATTGTTATATACAAGATATACATCTTGGCTCTCTTCCCAATTGAATCAAATCGTGCCATCGTGCTTTCCGAATTCTCTTTTGTGTGTGTTGTTTGCGAACTCCTGCTTTAAAGAGGTGAGTAATTCACACATGACATATATGCCTATATAATTGTGAAGTGACACCAAGTGAATGTGTAGAAACTTTTATATTATGTTATACCTGCCTGTGATATCATTTATATGATGTTAAACCCTATTATTAACTTGTCACATCATCTGTTATATTCTTTTCTGTTATATTATTTATTTATTTCTGTTTCTCACACTACAAGTTCCCTGTAGATTAGAATCACTATGGGTTGAAATGATACATACCCGAATGGACTTTAGAATAGGGAAAGATCATTACGGGCTGAAATGATAGGCCTGGGTGATTTTTATTTATTTTATTTGACTTGGGATTGCGGGTTTGAAATGATAGAACCCAGATTTTTCTTTGTAAATTACGGATTGAAATGATATATTATCCGTATCACTTGACTTAGGTTAGAAAATAATATGCAGACCCGTGGTTATTTATATATTTTTTCTAGATATTTTAAGTATTTTAAAATGTGAAAATATGATATTTTGATTTAAACTGAATTTAAAATGATTTAATAAAGTGTTAATGATTTTTTTCCATGTATTGAAAATGTTAAATAAATGAATAGAAAAATTGTGCTTTAAACATAACTTAATTTGGGAATTTGTGATTTGATCATTAATGAAAGTTTAAGTTAATTAAATAGAAATGGAAATTAAGTTTTATTTGTGAAAATGGAGATTTAAATTTAAGTGTTAAAGTAAATTGTTAAAAATGAGAAAAAATGGGAAAATGGTACACTTGAATGTAATAAGTGAAATTGTGAAAATTTGATAATTGTTGTAAAATTTCCCTTTATAAAATTTTAAATTAAAGGGAAATTAAATGACCATTTTTAAAGTGGAAAATATGATTTTTATATAATTAAAATGGTTTAAATTGAAGTTTAATTGTTGTTGAAATTCTATTGTAAATCTGGAAATGTCTTTAGTAGCAATTCAGAAATGCTATCGTTTCTGAAAGTTAACTAAAATCTGAACTAATAAGAATCTGCAGCACTTTGTAAGTGTTGTAGTTGCAGAAGTGAACTAAAAGGCTAAAATTTAACTAAGGGCTATCACAGCACTTTGCATGTGTTGTCCTTGCTGAATTGAACTAAATTTAAATTGAAACTGAACTACTACAGCAGTTTATAAATGCTGTCTTTGCTGAATTGAATTTTTTTCAAATATAACTTACCGCAGCACTTTCTAAATGCTGTGAAAGCTGGAATTTTAATGTTTTAATGTATTTAAGCGAATAAACAAACTAAGAAAAGGCTAAAATTTTGGGAATTTAATATTTGATTTGAGGATGTAATGACTTTACTTTTAATGGTTTAAATGAATGATTTTAATTCGAATTTTGAACCATTTTGAAATCTATAACCACGGGAATACTTCTCTGTATGCTATTTAATTTCCTTGTGATTGTTTTGATACACACCCTTGATTTGAGAGTGTGGCTAGAGGTGAGCGATTACTGCAGCTCTACGCTACCCTAGTCACATTTACAGTGTTATGTGCATTGTTTACTTTAATATGAACATTTCTCTGATAGCGTTTATTTCTGCTTAATTATTTAACGGATCCTTAAAGGATGGGCGATCCCAAGCATCCTTTGAGTTATTGTGCATTGCTATTACATTTCACTTGAGTTGGTTTACATTATATAAGTATGTATGTCCTAACTCGAGTGTTTGTGTTTTACTTTACGCTCGGGTCAGCCTGAGAATCACAGCTTTGGATTCACCTTCTGGAGCTAGAGATCTGTTGGAGCTTATTTGTCTATCGGTTCTTCGACTTCTATTCCAGTTATTTCCTATTCAGTATTGTCTCTGTATTATTGTCTTATGTATCCTGACTTTTATTATATTTATTTTGATTATGAGATTTTGTATATGTTTTAAGAGTTTGTATATAGTAGCTTCATGAACTACTATGGTATTTTATTTCCGCTGCGAGTTGTTCTAATATTCTGTGTCTGTGATTCTGTATTTGATTTTATTTGCTCAAAATTTTCTTGACAATCCACTGTTTTGAAGTATTCAAGTCCGACATGTGTGGATTTATTATCGATTTGAATGGTCCAAAATAGTGGGATGTTACACTACTGCCATATATGATATGGGAAATTTCCCCCGAGAGTCAATGACAAACAGCCCTTCATTCCATTTATTATCATTCCATTTCTTCACTTACAATATGTAAATTGGTTCGAAGTGGTTTTCAAATAAGAATCACTCAAATCCGACCCCGGTTCCTTTGAACCAATCATTGATAAAATATGTTAAGTAAATAGGTGCTTATCATTTAATTAATTACTTTTTTTACCATAAATATCTTTTAGAGATATATATCTATAGAACATTTTTTTCAGTATATATAGAATCATTAAACCTCATTTATCAAATCATTTGATTGCTTAAAACCTTTTTGAATCTTGGAATAATTCCATATCATTTATTTAAATCTTTAAAAGATTTCCAAATCATAAATTTTAAAACGCGTCAAAATAATGTTATTTAAGACATCGTTTACTGTAAACCCAAAATAATTAATTTTAAGTATAGGAATAAAATTAATTCTGAATTATTTATATAAATCTTGATAAAAGATTTCTTATTTTAAATAAATATCTTTTTATTAGGTTGAAACCGTGTTATCTAAGATGGTAAATCCCAATTAGTTAGTAGTCGAGTAAAACAGATTCATGGAAATGATACTAAATCAAAATAAATCATATCGAAAAACTCCTTTTCTTTCAAAAAAGGGATGATATAAATTATACTAATTCTACTCAACATCAATTTCCATATTCAACCTTTATTATTCATCGAATAGCAGTGAAATCACCTTTTAAATTCACATGGATAGTACGGGTTCCCTCCTCTAAATTTAATACCAAATGAAGATTATTTCTATACAATCCAATTTACCATTAATTAATTATATAAATGTAAATCTTTTGTCTCATTTATGACATTTCGACCTGATCTATTCCTCATCTAGGAAAAAGGCCAAGTGTGCCAAGGCACTGGTTGCTCCTAAACATCTCCTTAGTTTAAGCACCTCACATCCGGATATCATGAATAGAAAAATCTAGTATACTCGTGGGTTTTTAGAGTCAAGATTAAATCACTTGATTATAACAGCTTGTCTTTAGATCGTTTATTTAAACTTTTTAAAATAAATTATAAAAACTCCAAATCATCTTTAAAATGCATCGTTATTTATTTTTATAAAAGATTTGGGAAAGAATACTTAAGTTTAAGGCCATATTTCAAAGGTTATTAAAAGTGTTGCAAAAAAGTGCTACAGATAGTGCGGTGAACAGTACTTTTATGGCTTATTTGATCAAAACAACTTTTTGATCATTTAGAAATTCATTTTTACAACTCCAATCTCTTTTAAAACATTTTAAAATATTTATAGAATTTATTTCATATTTTTAAAGAATTAAAAATTTCATTTATAAAGAATTTGTCGCTTTGGTTTTCGAACTACCAAACCGCGACTATTTTGAAAACTTGTTTTGGTCATATTTCAAAATATACTAAACGAAACCTCGATCGTTTTATTTTGTTTGAAAACTATGATTATAAAAGTTTGCAAAATTCTTATTCCAAAGAATTCCGACTCTGAATCCATCGTACAAGTGGATCTAACTTTCTACGGTGCGAAATAGCGAACTGCCGTTACGCGACGCGCCTATTTTAGACTCAATTTTCATAACTAGTCAAAACTTCACCAAATCGAGTTTTAGTGTTTATAAAACATTTATAAACCATTTTAAACCATTTTAAAGAGGTTTAAAATTCTCATATACACTATTTCATTTATTAAAGTAAAGTGATTTCGTTTGTGATATTCGACGTGTGTTTAACATGGCTTGTTAACATCATTAAACAACTATAGTAAACAAACAAACTTGATGATCAAAGCATAACAAACATCCATAACAATCATATAACATCATCGTATGTGCGCGCGCGTATATATGTGTGTATATGTAGTTTCTCACCTTTAAATGACATGTTTAACTGTATATTTCTTTTTCTTTCTTCTTAAGCAACCATCAGTCTTCATTAATTAATCCATCAGTCTTCATTAATTAACCCATCAGTCTTCATAACGGCTTTCAATACTCATATTAACTATTTTATAATTAACTTAGAATAGAGTTCTCACCATAATACTCTCTCCTCCTCGATGCTTTCTAAAATCATTTCGACGGCATTTCTCTCCACAAATTTCATTTCGGAGCTCCCTGAATCTCCTCCTTGACTCTTAAAGGGCTCATCCTCTTCTTGGAATGAAATAATGCACAGCCAAACATGGACATGGGGTATAGCCATGGGTTATAGGAGGTGTAGGATGGAGTTTGAGCTTGTTATGAGGAGGTAGCAACATACTTTGCAAATTATATAATTCTAACATCTCTTTGCCATAACTTTGCTAACATTTTTCAAGGCTTGAAAGCCATTAAAGAGGAGCTCTTGGAGCTTAATAAGAAGGAAGAGGAAGTATGAATGAAGTGTGGAAATATGAGAGCGGAGGGTGGTATTTATAGGGAAAAAGTTGTAAAAAAATCATGAAATTCATGAAACTTCACATCACTATTTCACCTCCTTTCCTCCATCATCTTACACGTTAGTAACCTCCTACCATGCGCTTCCATGTGCAAGCTCATGTATGTGTGTCCTTTGTGCATAAGAGTTGATTTAAGGTTGCTTTAGTATTAAGGAGTTAAGAAATATCTTAGATATTTTCTTTTGTATATGTTTATATATGTGTACATGTATATTTGTATGTTTATATATGTTCATGTGTGCATGTGACATGTATATATATGTACATATATGTGCACAAGAGAATAAACAACTTTGCATCGACTTTGAACAACTTTTGTTCGTTAAACCGTTGAAAATCGGGAAGCTGATTCCCAATCACATTTTCACTTATAATTTATATTACGCATAAATGTAGATAAAATTTGAAAAATAATTTCACATCATTTTTAGTTAATTAAAATGATCACATTTGATTTAAAACTATGTAAATAAATATTAAACAATTATTTACAAAAAGCTCTACTATATTGATAAAGCGATACAAATTTTCTTATATTTTCAAATCGAATATGTATCTTTATAAAACTATTATAAATGATTTATCATCACTTTATAACTAATGAAAATTAATTATTATCATTTTATAACAATTATTAGAACAATTACATAATTATTAAATCATTAAATCTCAATTTAAAATCAGTAATCAATTATTAAATATAAGGGCATAACTGATGATGACATAAATTCATTTAATTTTCAAAAATAAAATAATTAATTTTATTTCATATTCTTGTTCAATTATAAAAATAAGTATATATATCCAGTTCCGTGCACGACTTCTGTTAATTATAGAGCTGTTACTGATAAAACCTTTTTCGACCATTTTATCGATATTTTTCTGAAGTATATATTTTCGTAAATACTTATTCAAATAAGGTTACCATCATTATTATTGTTCAAGACAACATAATATATGTTTTTTAAAGCTTTTATTTGAATATTTAAAAATAAATATAATTTATCAAATTGATAAATTTGTGGATCGTTATAGACTTCCCTCTAAAAGAATTTCATTCCTCGAAATTACAACGCAAAACCCAAAGATGTTTGTCCAAAATATTTTTTTTAAACTTACACTTCTACGATGTATGTAAATTACCCGTATGCAATAGTTGTTTCGATCTCTTATTCGAATACATAGCTTTACATCCGAACATGTACGGATCCCCCGATCCCCTAGTATGGACTTTGATTAGGCTTTTCGATCGGAATTTTAGTTTTCCTTGCATAGCTCTCAACTATGATAGAAAAATCAAGTATCCAACCACAAATCCTTATCAATGGTCAGCGTCAAGAATCGAATTATAAATCTTTTTTCGGACCAGTGTAAACACCTCAAAGTTTCATACTCAAATCTTAGATCATAATCGTGTGACGAAATTATTTACATACCACATACGTACTCATTAACCTTCCCAAAATTTTTATGAAAACATTTCATAAAACTTTTATTCATACATTTTTATAAAGATGCTTCTTTATATATAATTTCTTTAAAAAAAATTATTTACCAAAAATTTCTTTTTCTTTCAAAAGAAACTATTTCAATTTTAACACTTATAAATTACCTCTATATACTTAAATTCGTAAAAATCTCCGAGGAAAGCTTCATATTTTCCAAATTCATTGGGTCAAAAAAAATGTTGTGTAAAACATTTTTATGACAACCTAAGACGATAATATAGGGATTTGACTATTTATATTTATATAAATCCCTCATACTGCATAAAACACTTCCTTTCGAAAATCACTTACTATAACAATAGTGTTTTAGTCTATGCCTTCCTCACTTTCTAGAAAACATTTATTACAACAATGAAAGTTGAAATATATGATTTCATCACTTAGGTCATTTTAAACCAATTTTTAAAGTCATTAATCTTCATTTGAAAAATATCACTACCAAAAATTCCTTTAAAAGATTATTTTAAGTTTTAAAACGTAAATGTATTTTCTCTATAAAATCCATACTTAAATCTCAACACAAATCATTTCCATATTTATAAAACAATGTTTATAAGTTTCCTTTCTATTTTATAAAACTTCTTTATTTATAAAATTCCATTTATAACTCTACTCTTTTATAAATATCGTTTATTTATAAAGTCCCATTTATAAATCCATTTAAAAAATATCAATTACAATTCGTTTTTTTATATTTGTAAAGCACCGTTAATAAATTTATTACTTTTATTTATAAAATATCATATTTATAAATTTTGCTCTTAATATATATATATATATATATATAACATTTAATTACTTTATATTGGATGGCTTTTCTCCAATTTCTTCAAACTTTGCCAAAAATTTCCAAAACACTAGGATTTAAATTCTCAAAATCCCTTTTATAAAACACATCTTCCAAATTCATCTTCTACAAAATCATTTGATTTTCTTGTGAAATACACTTTTATATAACTTACTTATTTATTATCTTATAAATTCATTAAGCTTAACTCAATATTATTATCAAACACCTTATAATCAAATAATAAAACTTAATTCACAAGGTGTTTGTATTTAAACTTTTAAAACAAACATATAATTACTATATAATACTATATCATTTGAAAGATATTTCTTTAAATTCAAAATATAATCCTAGGAAAAGTTATTTCACTTACCATTTTCCAAAACAAAAATCATTTTTATATTGCATTAACAAATACGCGCTCATATATAATACTCTCAACTCATTCTAGTGTGTCACTTACCCTATCTCTAATGAGTTACTCAACCTAGGGTATTACTAACTCTATCTCTGATGAGATTTTAACCCTACTAGGCTCAGGTGTTTGCTTAAACTAAGCTCTGATATCGAAATTGACGACCAGGCCCTCGGCCCTTCAATAGTGGGTACAACCATCATGGCACAAACTAGTACCTCGCCATTTGCTTTTACGTCCAGCCTCTTGATTGCACCAACCCATACCCTAGGACATGTAGGAGTAAGAGTCATCTTCTCACCACCAAACACAAGCGAGAACCTTCAATCATGCAACAAGCAAATCTAATCCCGGTTCCTTCGAACCAATCATCGATAAAATATGTTAAGTAAATAAGTGCTTATCATTTGATTAATTACTTTCATTTTACCACAAATATCTTTTAGAGATATGTATCTTTAAAAAATTTCTTTCTGTTATATATGGAATCATTAAATCTCATTTGTCAAATCCTTTGATTACTCAAAACCTTTTTGAATCATGGAATAATTCCAAATCATTTCATCCTTTACTTAGGAAAATATTTCCAAATCATTTATTTAAATCTTTACGAATATTTCCAAATCATGACTTTTAAAATAGGTCAAAAACAATGTTATTTAAGACATCGTTTACTGTAGACCCAAAATAATTATTTCAAGTATAGGAATTAAATTAATTCCAAATTATTTATTTAAATCTTGATAAAAGATTTCTTATTTCAAATACATATCTTTTTAATAGGTTAAAACCATGTTATTTAAGATGGTAAATCCAAATTAGTTATTATTTGAATAAAACGGATTCATGGAAATTATACTAAATCAAAATAAATCATATTGCAAAACTTCTTTTTTTTTCAAAAAGGGTTGGTAGAAATTATACTAATTCTACCCAACATCAATTTCCATATTTAACCTTTACTATCCATCGAGTAGCGGTGAAATCACCTATTAAATTCACACGGATAGTACAGATTCCCGCCTTAGAATTTAAAACCAAGTATAAGAACATTATTTCTATACAATCCAAGTTTCCCTTAATTAATTATAAAAATTTAAATCTCTTATACTTGTCTCGTTTCCGATGTTTCGACCTTATCTATTCCTCGCCTAGAAAAAAGGCCAAATGAGCCATAGTACTGGTTTCTCCTTAACCTCTCCTTAGTTTAAGCACCTCACATCCGTATCTCATGAATAGAAAAATCCAGTCTACTCGTTGGGAGCCAAGATTAAATCACTTGATTATAACGGCTTTTCTTTAGATCGTTTATTTAGACTTTTTAAAATAAATTATAAAACCTCCAAATCATATTTAAAATACTTAGTTATTTATTTGAAAACATTTCTAAAAGATTTGGGGAAGACTACCTAAGTTTAAAGCCATATTTCAAAAGTTATTAAAAGTGCTGCAAAATGTGCTACGAATAGTACTTTTAAGGCTTATTTGATCAAAACAACTTTTCAATCATATAGAAATTCATTTTTATAAATCAAATCTCTTTTAAAACATTCAACATATTTATAGAATTTATTCTATATTTTTAAAGAATTAAAAATATCATTTATAAAGAATTTGTAGCTTTGGTTTCCGAACCGCCAAATCGCGATTATTTTAAAAACTTGTTTTGCTCATATTTCAAAATATACTAAACAAAATATTGATAATTTTCTTTTATTTGAAAACTAAGATTATAAGAGTTCAAAAAATTCTTATTCCAAACAATTCCAACTCTAAATTCATCATAAAAGTGGATTTAACTTTTTACAGCACGAAATCGCGAACTACCGTTACGCGACATGCCTATTTTAGACTCAATTTTCATAACTCGTCAAAACTTCATCAAATTGGATTTTAGTGTTGATAAAAAATTTATAAACCATTTTAAACCATTTTAATTAAGTTTAACAATCTCATATACACCATTTTATTTATTAAAGGAAAGTGATTTCCTTTGCGGTATTAGACGTGATTTTAACGTGGCTTGTTAACATCATTATACAACTATAGTAAACCAAACTTGATGATCAAAGCATAGTAAACATCCATAGCAATCATATCACATCATGTCATATATATATATATATAGTTTCTCACCTTTAAACGACATGTTTAAATATATATTTCTTTTTTTTCTTCTTATGAAATCATCAATCATCATTAATTAACCAATCAATCATCATAACCACATTCCATACTCATGTTAACCATTTCATAATTAACTTAGAATAAAGTTCTCACCATAAAATCCTCTCCTCCTTGATGCTGCCTAAAATCATTTCGACGGCATTTCTCTCCACAAATTTCACTCCAAAGCTCCCCGAATCTCCTCCTTGACTCTTAGTGCGCTCGGTCTCCTCTTGGAATGAGGTGATGCATAACCAAACATGGATATGGGGTATGGCGGTGGGTAATAGGAGGTGCAAGATTGAGTTTGAGCTTGTTTTGAGAAGGTAGTAACATACTTTGCATATGTTTATAATTTTGACATTTCTTTGCCATAACTTTGCTAACTTTTTTCAAGGCTTGGAAGCCATTAAAAAGGAGCTCTTGGAGCTTAATAAGAAGGAAGAAGAAGTAGGATTGAAGTGTGGAAATATGAGAGTGGAGGGTGGTATTTATAGGGAAAAAGTTGTAAAAAATATCATGATATTTTCATGAAACTTTACATCACCATTTCACCTCCTTTCCTCCATCATCTTACACATTAGTACCCTCCTCCCATGTGCTTCCATGTGTAAGCTCTTGTGTGTGTAAGAGTTGACTTAAGGTTGCTTAAGTATTAAGAGGTTAAGAAATATCTTAGATATTTTCTTTTATATTTGTATATATATGTGTTCATGTATATTTGTATGTTCATATATGTTC
Source organism: Allium fistulosum (assembly GCA_030737815.1). NCBI lineage: Eukaryota > Viridiplantae > Streptophyta > Magnoliopsida > Asparagales > Amaryllidaceae > Allium > Allium fistulosum. The sequence continues at coordinate 273,948,246 of CM060907.1, read as the reverse complement.
ATTGTGCATGTAACATGTATATATATGTACATGCATGTGAATAAGAGAATAAACAACGTTTCACCGACTTTGAACAACTTTCATTTGTCAAAACGGTTAAAAATCGGGAAGTTGACTCCCGGTTACATTTTCACTTATAAGTTATATTACACATAAATGTAAACAAAATTTGAAAAATAATTCCCCATCATTTTCAATTAATTAAAATGATCACATTTGATTTATCAAACCATATGAATAAATATTAAACAATTGTTTGCAAAAAATGCTATTATATCGATAAAGCAATACAAAATTTCATATATTTTCAAATCGAATATATATCTTTACATAACTATTATAATTTATTTGTATAACTTTATAACTAACTAAAATGAGTTATTATCATTTTAAAACGATTATTAGAACAATTAGAACAATTATTAAATCTTTAAATCTCAATTTAAAATCATTAATCAATTATTAAATATAAGTGCATCACTGATAATGTCATAAATACATTTAATTTCCAAAAATAAAATAATTAATTTTATTTCATATTATTGTTTAGTTATAAAAATAAGTGTATGCATCCAGCTCCATGAGCGACATTTGATAATCATAGAGCTGTTTATTGATAAACGGTTTTCAACCATTTTATCGATATTTTTCCAAAGTATATATTTTCGTAAATACTTATTAAAATAATATTACCATCATTATTTATTATTAAAGACAACATAATCTATGTTTTTGAAAGCTTCTATTTGAATATTTAAAAATAAATATAATTTATCAAATTGATAAATTTGCGGGTCATTACATTTGGGGTATTGGATAAATGGTAGAAAATGTGATAAAATAATTATAAGCATTGGAAAATATATCTTAGATTTGCATTGCATCTCCAATGGGTTGTCAGTGGATCGACTTTGTCAGGTTTAGAAGTATACAACGTGTTATTGGATCTTAGTTTTAATTTTTAATTTTAGTTTGTTATTGTTATTATTATTGAAGAAAAAAAATATTGTTTTAAACTGGCTATTCTTTACGATTACATTGTAGCACGTAATGAAATTGTCATAAACTTTGCCCTATCAAATGTAAACATGAAAAATTTTAGCTATGATTTTGCCATGATATGCGTAATTCATGCTAGCTTCTAGAAAAAAACCAATCAATATAAGTATACTTCATGCACATCTTTTTAATCAAGTTTATATAATTTTATATCAAAATAGTAAATTTATATTATATCTATAAAGGCGTTAATGAACTACTTATGATTTATGCTAATTCAATCTTTGTTTGAAATATTACCTTTTTCACATGTATTTGAAGTTTTATTCATTTTTTTATACCCTTAGCATTCTGAAATGTTAACTCAAAGCGTGTCCATATGTATGTGTGTGTAGGATCAATCGACCTTCTTATTTAACACTATTTGTAGCCCCTTAATATCAGCCACAAGTATATATTTAAATGTTTGATACATGTGATATGAGACAGAAATAACAAATATTTAAATTTAAATTTATGGCTGATATTAGAGGGCTACAAAATTGTGCTAAATAAGGGGGCTATTGATCATTGCTCAAAAATATATATAGGAAAGGATCGAGTACACCTAATGTGATATCCCGGAAATTTGGCAATATCAATTTAATAATCTTTATAAATAATTAAATTGATTATTTGATTTTATTTTATAAATTGACAAGTTTATTCATTTTAAAAAGCTAATAATAACTAATTTGGCAATATCTTTTCTAACAATTTTAAATTGGGAAGTTTTATCTTTCTAAAACTAATATAAGTGTTTATATTTATAATGTATATATATAGGTATATATATTATAAATAGGGAGTCTTTAATTTAATAAAAGGATAAGTTTTCAAATTATAATATATATGTATATATATATATATTGTTATTTGAAGTTATGTATTAAATTCAATAGGATAATTATCAAGCTAATGTTAAAAGTACTTTTCATTTGGAATATATATATTTGCATATATTAGAATGAAAAGAATATTGAATTTGAATTTAATAAAGTATTTTCAAACTTTAATATTTATATAATTTGTAATTTGGAAATTTTTAATTTGACTTAATACTTTTGGAAATGATAATTGAGATTTAAATAACAAGGATAATTTCTTATTTATTATAAAGATATATTTTAGCTTAATTTTTAAATAAGATTTAAAATAAGAAGTTAATTGGTTTTAAGACTCTTTCATTTTTAAAATTCAAATATAAGTCAAAATAGGTTTGTAAAAATATATATATATATAGAGTTAAACTCAATTTCTCAAGCATTTATAAATATGTTATAAATATTTGATCAAAGTATAAGTTACTTAAATAATAGTTTTCACATTTGTATATTTATTAAAAATCTTAAAGCTTATATTATCAAAGGATAAATACATTATATACATATAAATATTTCTTAAATACATATAAATGACTTAAATAAATTAAATAAAATAAGAATTAATACTTGTAAGCATATTAAGGTGGTTTAGTGACATTTGTAAAAATGTAAGCATAGGTGTAAGCAAATTAATACTTAAAAGACAAGTGGCTATATTTTAATTAAAGCTTTAAAATAATAAAATTTATATGGAAGAAGAAAAATCTGTATTCATTTTTCAGTTCAACATCCTTCTTCTCATTATTCGATTAAAACTAAATCCAAAATTTAGAGAAGTATGAAAACCTGGAAATCTAAATTCAAGGAAGAAGTAAATCTGAAATTGCTAATCAAAAGAAAGATCAAGGAAAAATTCAAATAGCAGTTTAAAATCTTCAAACAACTTAAAGTTCAGAAGAAGGAAATCAAGCAAGTAATCAAAGATCAAACAACAAGATTCAAATTCAACTAAGCAAAAGAAATCAAGTTCAAAAATCAACATGCAAAGCCTGGAAACAACCCTGTCTTCTGTTATCTGCTTCTCTGTTTATTTGACAGGTGAGTAAACCTTTATTTTAAAACAGTTTTTAAATCTGAGAATAAACTTAAATGTGTGATGAATTTTTATAGTAATATGGTTTGCATATGATATTATCTGTGAACGCATGCTTATATAAAAGGCCTGTACTAAAATCAGTATGTATAAATATATGCTTCTCTGTTCTTAATATGAGTAAACTAAGCATAAAATAGTTTTAGATTATATACATATGATAAGTGCTCGAAGTGAAATTTGTTGCATGTTTGAAAATGTGTATGCATGTTTGTTTAGATCTAAATGCATGTTTATATGAATGGATATACTGTGAGTCTGTCTGAATATATAAGTGATCATCTCTGTTTTAAGTTACAGAGTTTAAAACTTAGATCAAAAATTTCAATCCTTCTCTCTTTCTAATCTCTGTTAGGCTTAGATTCCTAAATGAAAAATGGTTGAGACAATCTAGATTTATTTTTAAAAATAGTTTCAAGTAAGAATATATGGTAAATATTCTGAAAAATAAAGAATGACAGTAAAAAAATCATATTTAAGTCAAAGATCAATGTTAACGAATTCATATTTGGATTACATAGATTGATTCGTGGTTGAAAATTATGAATTATGATGGGAATATCATGATTTTTAGATAGGATATTGATGAGATATCCTGAGTTGTTCAGTTTTGGTATTGTCGGCAACTGCCGATGATCTATGTCGAGATGAAGCTTGGATTTGATATCAAGGGAGGCTTTAGGGCTGTTGATCGTAGGAAAAATAGTGGAAGAGGCTATCATTCATCGTGGCGTTGGATTTTGGATAGAGTAGGGTTTAACACTAAGAATGGGTCGAGTCTGGAAACGGGATCTTGGTGGCGTCTCTGGTTGTTCGAGTTGCACCGGACCAAGGGGGATGGCTTCGGGAATGGTCGAGGAACATGTGACAGTGGTTGCGCATCGTCTGGTGGTCGGAGACGTGATTTCGAGGCGTTTTTCTGGTGATGGTTTTCGTTCCAGTATCGATAGGATTCCTCGATTTCGATCGTGGGTTCGTGCCAGTGTTTGTGTGGTCAGGATCTGATGTAGAGGCGAGCGTCGATGAGTCGAAGGTGTCGTGGATGGTCGGAAGGGACTGGGTTGCTGGTGCACGTGCACCTGTACACGTTTGCGTGTATTTGGATGTTGGTTTGGGCATGTTGTTTGGGAAGAAGAATTGTACCGGGTTTGGTCTCGAGAATAATGGAGTGCGACTCGAAGTAGAAGTTGACTCGAAGGGAAACTCGAGGAAATTGGGGTTGTGCTCGGGTTTGTCTTCGGGATTGTAAGAGTGAACTGTTTCAGATTTTACTTTAACTAAATCCAAGTTTTTAAATATAAATAAAAGTAAGTTTTAAAGTAAAATTTTAAAACAAATTCTTAAATCTATTATTTATAAAATAAATGTTTTTAAGTAATTGATTTAAGAAAGTTATTATAATTTGTTAAGTTAAATGTTTATTTTATTTCAAAACTTAATTAAATGATTTAATTAAGGAAGTTAAATTTTTTAAGATAAAAATGTTTTAATGATAATTAAGTCATTAATTAAGATAATGGTTTACCTTAAAAAGGATAATTAAGGTTTTAATAATTTGAGGTTAATAAAGTAATTTAAGTATAATTAATTAATTAAATTAATTAATGATTTAAGGATTTATTTATTTATTAATTAAAGGTTATAATTAGTTAATTAAAGATTAATTAAGGATTAATCAAATGGTAATTAAGGACTAATTAACTGATAATTAAGGATTAACTAAGTTGTTATTAAGTTTTATTAATTGATAATTAAGGTTTATTAATTAATAATTAAAAGAATAATTAATCTGTAATTAAAGATAGTCACTTGGTAATTAATTAAGTATAATTACTTAATGAGATTTGATAAGTGTAATTGCTTAATGTAAGTAATTAATGTGTAATTACTGAATGTAATTAAATAAAAAAATAATTTCTTAATGAAAGTAATTAAGGAATTTATTACTTAGTGTAATTAATTAAAGAGTGATTAATTTCTAAATGTAATTAATTAAAGTTAATTAATGAATGTGATTAATTAATGATTACTTGTTGATTGTAATTAATTAAAAGGGTAATTAATTAATGAAAGTAATTAGGGATTAATTAATAAGAGTAATTAAGGGTTAATTACCGTTAATGGTTAAGAATAATTAATTTGTGAAATTAATTAAAGAAAAATTACTTTATGTAATTAATGAATAATTAATCAAAGATGATTAATATTTAATGAGTAATTAATTAATTAAAGGTTGTAATTAATTAATGATTGATTAAGCAAGGTTAGATGATTAATTCTTAAGTAATTAATTTAATTTAAGTTAATTAAATTAATTATAACATAGGGTTAATAATTGTTGCTTATGGATGATTGTTGTGTAGAGTATCTGAATTAGAAGATATCTATTGGATGATATGGTGATATTATGTGATATGATAAATGTGTGATATTTATCTGTTAAATGCTGTGTGAATTCAAGTATTGAATTGAATTAAATTGTTTAAACCTTTAAACAACTTGGCCTTAAAAGATACGTTTTGGATTTCGATGAGACCGGGATCGGGTTTCCGTATACCGGAATTCCAGGTCTGGAGACCCGAATACCACATCGATCCAAATTAACGATAGGTCGTGAATCTCAAGTGAAGATGAAGATTTAGAGTGCAAGGGTTATTGTCGTTAACTCTGAGGGTGATTCCAAAACGAGTGTAACGAGATAATGCCTTCGGTTTCGTTCGAACCCGGAACGAACTTATATGGATTGAATGCTTTCAGCACATCGTCAGGCGGACGATGAGCATTCTAAGTGATATGTTCTGATTAAAGGTAATCGTAACCTCAAGCCTCATCAACCGGGAATAGCTAAAACAGGGGAGGTGCAGCAAGGCTTCGTGGGTAGCACCCACTGAGAGCAAGATAGATCCCTGTCTAGAGGTCCCTTTTCTTTTATTCGGCTTAGTGTGTGGTTGGTCGCGCCAACTACGGGATTATCTTGTTCGGGATTATCCAGTAAGGGATGGTTCCGGCTTTGTGTTGCAGGGGAGCGGGCGTACTCCTCGGTACGGTGATCTAGGCCACGTACTGTGACGGGCGGTACCCCAGTAGCCCTGCCATTGTATGGAATCCAAACTCCAATAAGTGCCGTACGTATTAGTTGTGCCCAACTATGTTGGAATGTGAGATGTAAGCATTTCAGCTATTTCTGTATTTTACTTGAAAACCCTAGACCCTATTATAATACAATCGGATTTCCTATCAAATGTTTTAGTTAGCGTAAGGTAAAAACTTACCCATGTTTATTTGTGGGGAGTCTTACGTGATACTTTTGTTTTCAAAGGTTTTCAAAGTTAAGAAATCTAACCGTTTACTCACACCAGACCCATGTCTGACCCAAGTGTTTATTTTCTGTTTTATTAAACTCTTGGGTACTCAATATTGTATTGAGTAGTCAAGGGATTCAGGATAGTCTTGACGAATTCTGGAGGAGCTGTGGAGCAGGAGGCTTCAGCGTGTAGATATATAGAGTTTCCGCTGTGTATGATGTATCGTATTTATGTAGTTGTGTTGTAAAATAGACAGAAGTTTATAACTGTCTATATTGTGATGTATAAGTTGTGTACTCTGATGTATATGATACTGTGTAATATCTTATGTGATATAATATATTTCTCGTTCCGCTGTGAGATTTCTGATGTGTTGTTGTTCTTTCTTCTCTTCTTTCTCTTTTCTCACCCTTTCTTTCTTATTAATGATTCGTCATTCTGTAGAATGAGTGGCGGGTCGTTACATATGGTATCGGAGCATAGGTTGAGCGAATGCCTAAGCTTTTGGTTAAGTGAATATCAGAACACTAGGTTCAGTGAATACCTAGGTTCGGAAGGATTGTTCATTAGAAATAGGATCTGTAGCAACCTGTTTGAGTCCGAGTGTATATATATATATATGAGAGCGCGTAATTGTTAGTTATATAAAAATGGTTTTATATTGTGTTAATTGATCGGTTGAGTGGTATATGGATTCTGGTCAATACGAGTAGCTAACGTTATTGATAGGGATCTCTAAACACTTGGACCAGGCCAACGGACACAATATTGTTTTAAAGAGGTAGATGAAATAATTTTACCCAGAAATAATTTCTATATAAAAAAAATATCATTTTAAATATATATATTTATGTATTTCTACCTATTTATTGGGTTACCTGTTCGGGTTTTCCAATATAAGTTATAAAGGTAGATAAGGTGGTAGTGTGTGTAACACAATTACCAATAGTTGGAGTTTGAATGTTTGAGGTTGGAAGTATATATCGAGACTGTAAACCCAATATCGTCTCGAGTAAATTGGCAGTATAGAGTAAGGATGTCTCGGATCTCTGAAGAAAATCCTTTTCAAGATTCGGAGTCCATTATTGGAATGTAAAATTGGTTGAGCTCGGGTGAGCAGATTTTCTAGAGTTGAATCTTTGTGGTTCTTCTATCAGCAGTCCGGGAAGATGGTGAATGTTTTCTTGAAGGGTTAACCTTGTTCGGAAAAGTTTAAGGCTGTTTTAATTAGTAAAGAGAGAACAGTTTCTTTGGAATTCGAACTAGGTAGGATCGCAAAGGTGAATTGCGATTATTTTGAGAGTTCATCTTGAGTAATCTTTTGTATGAAATTGAGACATCTCAAGAGGAAGTAAAAGTTATCGAAGAGGTCAAAGGTTGCCCGTAGGTAAAGATTTTGTTTATATCAATTTGTTCCTAGAGAAGGATTGGTGAAGCATCTTAGAATTTTATGGAGTATCTGTGTTTTCTCTTCTGTTTCTAGTTTCGAGTTTCCTCTAGCTAAGGATAGCTGAAGACAGTACCCTTGACCGAGGACTCATCCATTCTTTGAGTAGTTGGTTATGTCTTTAAGATAACCAATGTTCCCGCTTGTTTGTGGATCTAGTGTGCTCGAGTTCATCAACATTCTCATCTATTTCAAGATCGGAGTTGTGCAGCGGAAGCAAAAAGTAGTAGCTGTGCGAGAAAGGAAATAACCTCAGATTTCTACAGGAAGTTTATGTGAACATTCTGAGTGTGTATAGAAGTTTCTGGAATCTGAAAGAAGGAAGTTCAGTCTTCTATTGCTTGTGAAGTAGAGTTTGTGTTCTGGATTTTGACGGGTTTTGGGAAACCACCTTGAATGAGTAGACCCAGGAACTTATTATTTTGGTCTTGATTGTTTCTGGAAGCATCAGCATAGATTGAGCTGATCAGGAAGAAGTTTGTAGTTTAGATTTATCTGTTGAGTTATGAAGATATGAGATAAGGAATTGGAATTTGAAGTTGGATACTTCATTGTTGTTAAGATTTCTCTGGTTAAGAATGCAGTTTGGATAAGATTGAGATGCTAGTTTAGATAGCTGGAACTCATTATATTTCACGTATCTCTGAGGGAGTACGTGTATGATCTATTACTGATTGTAGAATCAGCAGTTCAGATGGATATGGTAGTTGAGTTGGTTTTGAGCTTAGTCTGAGATCTTGTTCAGATTTGTAATCTAGATGGGAAGGAATTCTAGATTTTTGTAGATAGTTAGTTAAGATCCTGTAGAACGAGTATCCCGGTATATATATATATATATATATACTTGGGAAAAACTCGAGGAAATTCTATCCAGAATTTGTCTGGATAGTTAAATTTGTTTGATTAAATTGTTTGCTATGGTTGTTAGAATATGATTGATATGTATGGTTGCTGTTTGAAATTAAAATTAAAATTTTACTGGATTATTAAATTATCTTTGCTTTTAAATTTCGGGGACGAAATTATTTTAAGGGGGAAGGAATGTGATATCCCGGAAATTTGGCAATATCAATTTAATAATCTTTATAAATAATTAAATTGATTATTTGATTTTATTTTATAAATTGACAAGTTTATTCATTTTAAAAAGCTAATAATAACTAATTTGGCAATATCTTTTCTAACAATTTTAAATTGGGAAGTTTTATCTTTCTAAAACTAATATAAGTGTTTATATTTATAATGTATATATATAGGTATATATATTATAAATAGGGAGTCTTTAATTTAATAAAAGGATAAGTTTTCAAATTATAATATATATGTATATATATATATATATTGTTATTTGAAGTTATGTATTAAATTCAATAGGATAATTATCAAGCTAATGTTAAAAGTACTTTTCATTTGGAATATATATATTTGCATATATTAGAATGAAAAGAATATTGAATTTGAATTTAATAAAGTATTTTCAAACTTTAATATTTATATAATTTGTAATTTGGAAATTTTTAATTTGACTTAATACTTTTGGAAATGATAATTGAGATTTAAATAACAAGGATAATTTCTTATTTATTATAAAGATATATTTTAGCTTAATTTTTAAATAAGATTTAAAATAAGAAGTTAATTGGTTTTAAGACTCTTTCATTTTTAAAATTCAAATATAAGTCAAAATAGGTTTGTAAAAATATATATATATATAGAGTTAAACTCAATTTCTCAAGCATTTATAAATATGTTATAAATATTTGATCAAAGTATAAGTTACTTAAATAATAGTTTTCACATTTGTATATTTATTAAAAATCTTAAAGCTTATATTATCAAAGGATAAATACATTATATACATATAAATATTTCTTAAATACATATAAATGACTTAAATAAATTAAATAAAATAAGAATTAATACTTGTAAGCATATTAAGGTGGTTTAGTGACATTTGTAAAAATGTAAGCATAGGTGTAAGCAAATTAATACTTAAAAGACAAGTGGCTATATTTTAATTAAAGCTTTAAAATAATAAAATTTATATGGAAGAAGAAAAATCTGTATTCATTTTTCAGTTCAACATCCTTCTTCTCATTATTCGATTAAAACTAAATCCAAAATTTAGAGAAGTATGAAAACCTGGAAATCTAAATTCAAGGAAGAAGTAAATCTGAAATTGCTAATCAAAAGAAAGATCAAGGAAAAATTCAAATAGCAGTTTAAAATCTTCAAACAACTTAAAGTTCAGAAGAAGGAAATCAAGCAAGTAATCAAAGATCAAACAACAAGATTCAAATTCAACTAAGCAAAAGAAATCAAGTTCAAAAATCAACATGCAAAGCCTGGAAACAACCCTGTCTTCTGTTATCTGCTTCTCTGTTTATTTGACAGGTGAGTAAACCTTTATTTTAAAACAGTTTTTAAATCTGAGAATAAACTTAAATGTGTGATGAATTTTTATAGTAATATGGTTTGCATATGATATTATCTGTGAATGCATGCTTATATAAAAGGCCTGTACTAAAATCAGTATGTATAAATATATGCTTCTCTGTTCTTAATATGAGTAAACTAAGCATAAAATAGTTTTAGATTATATACATATGATAAGTGCTCGAAGTGAAATTTGTTGCATGTTTGAAAATGTGTATGCATGTTTGTTTAGATCTAAATGCATGTTTATATGAATGGATATACTGTGAGTCTGTCTGAATATATAAGTGATCATCTCTGTTTTAAGTTACAGAGTTTAAAACTTAGATCAAAAATTTCAATCCTTCTCTCTTTCTAATCTCTGTTAGGCTTAGATTCCTAAATGAAAAATGGTTGAGACAATCTAGATTTATTTTTAAAAATAGTTTCAAGTAAGAATATATGGTAAATATTCTGAAAAATAAAGAATGACAGTAAAAAAATCATATTTAAGTCAAAGATCAATGTTAACGAATTCATATTTGGATTACATAGATTGATTCGTGGTTGAAAATTATGAATTATGATGGGAATATCATGATTTTTAGATAGGATATTGATGAGATATCCTGAGTTGTTCAGTTTTGGTATTGTCGGCAACTGCCGATGATCTATGTCGAGATGAAGCTTGGATTTGATATCAAGGGAGGCTTTAGGGCTGTTGATCGTAGGAAAAATAGTGGAAGAGGCTATCATTCATCGTGGCGTTGGATTTTGGATAGAGTAGGGTTTAACACTAAGAATGGGTCGAGTCTGGAAACGGGATCTTGGTGGCGTCTCTGGTTGTTCGAGTTGCACCGGACTAAGGGGGATGGCTTCGGGAATGGTCGAGGAACATGTGACAGTGGTTGCGCATCGTCTGGTGGTCGGAGACGTGATTTCGAGGCGTTTTTCTGGTGATGGTTTTCGTTCCAGTATCGATAGGATTCCTCGATTTCGATCGTGGGTTCGTGCCAGTGTTTGGGTGGTCAGGATCTGATGTAGAGGCGAGCGTCGATGAGTCGAAGGTGTCGTGGATGGTCGGAAGGGACTGGGTTGCTGGTGCACGTGCACCTGTACACGTTTGCGTGTATTTGGATGTTGGTTTGGGCATGTTGTTTGGGAAGAAGAATTGTACCGGGTTTGGTCTCGAGAATAATGGAGTGCGACTCGAAGTAGAAGTTGACTCGAAGGGAAACTCGAGGAAATTGGGGTTGTGCTCGGGTTTGTCTTCGGGATTGTAAGAGTGAACTGTTTCAGATTTTACTTTAACTAAATCCAAGTTTTTAAATATAAATAAAAGTAAGTTTTAAAGTAAAATTTTAAAACAAATTCTTAAATCTATTATTTATAAAATAAATGTTTTTAAGTAATTGATTTAAGAAAGTTATTATAATTTGTTAAGTTAAATGTTTATTTTATTTCAAAACTTAATTAAATGATTTAATTAAGGAAGTTAAATTTTTTAAGATAAAAATGTTTTAATGATAATTAAGTCATTAATTAAGATAATGGTTTACCTTAAAAAGGATAATTAAGGTTTTAATAATTTGAGGTTAATAAAGTAATTTAAGTATAATTAATTAATTAAATTAATTAATGATTTAAGGATTTATTTATTTATTAATTAAAGGTTATAATTAGTTAATTAAAGATTAATTAAGGATTAATCAAATGGTAATTAAGGACTAATTAACTGATAATTAAGGATTAACTAAGTTGTTATTAAGTTTTATTAATTGATAATTAAGGTTTATTAATTAATAATTAAAAGAATAATTAATCTGTAATTAAAGATAGTCACTTGGTAATTAATTAAGTATAATTACTTAATGAGATTTGATAAGTGTAATTGCTTAATGTAAGTAATTAATGTGTAATTACTGAATGTAATTAAATAAAAAAATAATTTCTTAATGAAAGTAATTAAGGAATTTATTACTTAGTGTAATTAATTAAAGAGTGATTAATTTCTAAATGTAATTAATTAAAGTTAATTAATGAATGTGATTAATTAATGATTACTTGTTGATTGTAATTAATTAAAAGGGTAATTAATTAATGAAAGTAATTAGGGATTAATTAATACGAGTAATTAAGGGTTAATTACTGTTAATGGTTAAGAATAATTAATTTGTGAAATTAATTAAAGAAAAATTACTTTATGTAATTAATGAATAATTAATCAAAGATGATTAATATTTAATGAGTAATTAATTAATTAAAGGTTGTAATTAATTAATGATTGATTAAGCAAGGTTAGATGATTAATTCTTAAGTAATTAATTTAATTTAAGTTAATTAAATTAATTATAACATAGGGTTAATAATTGTTGCTTATGGATGATTGTTGTGTAGAATATCTGAATTAGAAGATATCTATTGGATGATATGGTGATATTATGTGATATGATAAATGTGTGATATTTATCTGTTAAATGCTGTGTGAATTCAAGTATTGAATTGAATTAAATTGTTTAAACCTTTAAACAACTTGGCCTTAAAAGATACGTTTTGGATTTCGATGAGACCGGGATCGGGTTTCCGTATACCGGAATTCTAGGTCTGGAGACCCGAATACCACATCGATCCAAATTAACGATAGGTCGTGAATCTCAAGTGAAGATGAAGATTTAGAGTGCAAGGGTTATTGTCGTTAACTCTGAGGGTGATTCCAAAACGAGTGTAACGAGATAATGCCTTCGGTTTCGTTCGAACCCGGAACGAACTTATATGGATTGAATGCTTTCAGCACATCGTCAGGCGGACGATGAGCATTCTAAGTGATATGTTCTGATTAAAGGTAATCGTAACCTCAAGCCTCATCAACCGGGAATGGCTAAAACAGGGGAGGTGCAGCAAGGCTTCGTGGGTAGCACCCACTGAGAGCAAGATAGATCCCTGTCTAGAGGTCCCTTTTCTTTTATTCGGCTTAGTGTGTGGTTGGTCGCGCCAACTATGGGATTATCTTGTTCGGGATTATCCAGTAAGGGATGGTTCCGGCTTTGTGTTGCAGGGGAGCGGGCGTACTCCTCGGTACGGTGATCTAGGCCACGTACTGTGACGGGCGGTACCCCAGTAGCCCTGCCATTGTATGGAATCCAAACTCCAATAAGTGCCGTACGTATTAGTTGTGCCCAACTATGTTGGAATGTGAGATGTAAGCATTTCAGCTATTTCTGTATTTTACTTGAAAACCCTAGACCCTATTATAATACAATCGGATTTCCTATCAAATGTTTTAGTTAGCGTAAGGTAAAAACTTACCCATGTTTATTTGTGGGGAGTCTTACGTGATACTTTTGTTTTCAAAGGTTTTCAAAGTTAAGCAATCTAACCGTTTACTCACACCAGACCCATGTCTGACCCAAGTGTTTATTTTCTTTTTTATTAAACTCTTGGGTACTCAATATTGTATTGAGTAGTCAAGGGATTCAGGATAGTCTTGACGAATTCTGGAGGAGCTGTGGAGCAGGAGGCTTCAGCGTGTAGATATATAGAGTTTCCGCTGTGTATGATGTATCGTATTTATGTAGTTGTGTTGTAAAATAGACAGAAGTTTATAACTGTCTATATTGTGATGTATAAGTTGTGTACTCTGATGTATATGATACTGTGTAATATCTTATGTGATATAATATATTTCTCGTTCCGCTGTGAGATTTCTGATGTGTTGTTGTTCTTTCTTCTCTTCTTTCTCTTTTCTCACCCTTTCTTTCTTATTAATGATTCGTCATTCTGTAGAATGAGTGGCGGGTCGTTACACCTAAGTTCCCTTTGATTTTGACCACATGTTCTGAATTATATAATCTAGTGTAGTGACAAGAGAGAGAAAGTAGAATAATTTAAATCATGACTTATCGTGGAAATCAAGGGGGGTTAAAGGTGTACACCTCAAATCCCCCTTAATTTCAACGACATGTCCTAAATTAAATAATATCTCTCATCTCTTCCCAAATAAGAAGAGAGAGAAAGTATATTATTTAGTTTGGAACATGTGGTTAAAATCATGGGGACTTAAGGTGTAACAAAAATGAGATGTAGTCCATCTTAGCCCTATATATACATATACATATACATATACATATACATATACATACATATACATACATACATACATATATGTATGTATATGTGTGTGTGTGTGTATCTGTATGTGTGCATAGGAAATAGGATGAAGGAAAACATCATTGTTTTTTTATATAGGATGCGGTTAGAAAAATTATGTTGAAGGATAAATTAATGAGGCATAGGTGGGCGGTGGTGGAGCACAAGTGGCGGCAGTGACTTTGGCATTCAACGACTTCCATGATGACCTCGATTGTGAAGTGCAGGTGAGGTGAAGATGAACTGGTGGTGGTGAAGGCGAGGGCGACGACCCAAGATGTTGAAAAGAACAATGAAAATGAATGCTATATTAACTTAGTGTATATGGTTAATGCTATGTTAACTTAGCAATTCTTGAACTGTGAAAATGGAAGTTGTTTTATGAAACACCCCCACCACTATATCCATACTATCCAAGAGTATTTCTGAGTAATATTGTTGGATAATACAGAAAATGAGGCGATGTGGGCTACACAAGTGAATATTCCCTTGGACAAACACAGGTACATATCATACATCATATATTCCATCACAAATGTACAATGTCTTAGTATAAAGCAATAAATAGGTATTCCTCTAGGAAAGAACAAAACATTATCATAGAAGGTAATAGAGAACACAACGTTAGAGCGCAACAAATAAAACATAATATATAATACAATTATAGTTTTAAACTAGCTATTCTTTACGGTTACATTGTAGCACATGACGAAATTGTCACAAACTTTGTCCCAATCAAATGTCAGCAAGAAATTTTTTAGCTATAGTTTTGCCATGATATGCATAATTCATGCTAGCTTCTGAAAAAAACTAATCAGTATTAGTATACTTCATGCACATCTTTTTAATCAAATTTATACAGTTTTATACCAAAATGTTAAACTTGTATTGTATCTATGAAGGTAGTAACAAATTACCTATGTTAATTTATATCAATTCAATTGTTATTTAAATATTACCTGTTTCACATGCATTTGAAGTTCTATTCATTTACTTATACCCTTAGCATTCCGAAATGTTAACTCAAAGTGTGCCCATATGTGTGTCTAAACATAAGATCAATAGCCCCTCTTATTTAACATCATTTGTAGGCACTTGATATCAACCGCAAGTTTATATTTAAATATTTGATACATATGACAATAGTGAGAAAGAACAAATATTTAAATAGAAATTTATGGATGATATCGGGGGAATGCAAAATGGTGCTAAATACGGGGAATATTGATCCTATCTCAAAAATGTATATGGGCAAGTATCGACTACACCTTAATTCCCTTTGATTTCTACCACATGTTCCGAACTATATAATATAGTGTAGTGATAAGA
Source organism: Allium fistulosum (assembly GCA_030737815.1). NCBI lineage: Eukaryota > Viridiplantae > Streptophyta > Magnoliopsida > Asparagales > Amaryllidaceae > Allium > Allium fistulosum. The sequence goes on along the minus strand of CM060907.1, from coordinate 273,932,589 downwards.
GAGAGATAGTACTATTATTCAATTCACAACTTGTGATGGAAATCAAGAGGGATCAAAGGTGTACACCTCAAATCCTTGATTTCAACGACATGTTCCAAATTAAGTTATATACCTTCTCTCTCCTGAAATAAGAAGAGAGCGAAAGTATATTATTTAATTTGGAACATGGAGTTAAAATCAAGTAGGATTTGAGGTGTAACAAAAATGAGATATAGTCGATCCTAACCCTATACATACATATACATATATACACAAGCACAAACACAGAAACACACACACACACATACATATATCTGTGTGTTTAGGAAATAGGGAGAAGGTAAACACCATCATTTTTTTTATGTAGGATGCAGTAGAAAAATTATGTTCAAGGAAAAACTTGGTGAGGCGTAGGCAGGCGGTGGTAGAGCACAAGTGGCGGCAATGACTTTGGCTTCCATTGACTTCCATGATGACTAGATGGTAAAGTGCAGGTGAAGTGAAGTTGAAATGGTGGTGGAGAAGGTTAGGGCGAAGACAAGTGATGTTGAAATGAATTGTGAAAATGAATGTTATATTAACTTAGCATATATGTGTAATGCTATATTAACTTAGAGATTCTTGAATAGTGAAATTGGAATTTGTTTTATGAAACACCGCTACCTCTATACATATACTGTCCAAGAGTATTTCTGAGTAATATTGTTGGATAATACGAAGAATAAGGCGATATGAGTTACACAAGTGAATATTCCATTGGACGAACACCGATACATAACGTACATAATACACTACCCATCATAATTGTACACGGTTTTAGTATAAAACAATAAGCATGTGTTCCTTAAGGAAAGAACAATACATAATCACATAAGATAATAGAGAACACAGAGTAAGAATGCTGTAGATAAAACATAACATACAATACAATACATAGTCCATGAGGCTACAAAATGATAGTCTCTAGCCCACTATATAATTCATCATCAGATACAAATGCTAAGTACATCAATGAGGCTACAAAATGCATGGGGAGTGTATCATCCTATAACTACTACTAGCCTCCTCATAATGCCAAAGCAAGTCCAACTATCTACATGATACATGTTCCTGCAACATTTCGGATTGACCCGAGTAAAATAACACACGGGTCAGACTATGTCTGAATCCAATTTAAGTGTGACATAATGAATATAATGTAATCCAAGGTAATATAGGTAAGTAACGCGATTATCACACATGTACATAAAATCAAACCGTACTTTCATACTATAGAAGAAATCATACCAAGCGACGAGTATGGATAATACGGGGATTGACTACACTTTAGACTCATAATCTCTTGCATAGTCATACACGTCATCGAGAAATATAAATAGTATATATCTACCTACAATACACACATTCATGCTTGATAGGAGACTAACAGAAAGTCTACTTGCTCCAGGAGCCACACGTGTGTCCATCTGACATGACTCCTACAGTCTTTAGTTAACTCCCCTCGGTATCGTGACAAGATCCACCTAGTGCTTGTTTACACAATGGCTCCACTCAATTACTACTCGGCACATGCCCATACAGTAATAGACTACTGGCCTAAGTGACATAGAGGCGAACACACACAATGATAACACACACACACACACATATGGTGTCAAGGTTTCGAGGTGTGACCCTGCAATCAGGCCATAGGGTGGATACTGGCCAATCGAGTTCACTTCTAAACCATAAAGGAAGTTGGACAAGGATAGACCGACAAATAGTATTTATATGTAGCGACCCACTCTTCTCGACTCTCGAAAATCGATACAAAATACACCACTGTATAATATGTCGATGATCGAGTGTCGGAAAGGACAGATTGTTGAGGAAAAAGAAAGAAGATAGAAGAAAGAAGGAACTAAACAACATCAAAATCTCACAATCGCAGCGGAATAAAATATAATAGATAATAACAGATCTTTACACAAAATGAAACCATATCTGTTTTTTATAATACATCATCAGAGTACATCACAAGGAAACAACAATTACCAGCCTGGCAGTTATATCATCCTGCCTCACAACTTGTTGGCAATTTCAAACAACCATAGCAGCGGAATAAGCAAGTACGAACAATACGTCTCGAATTCCAGCTCCTCTCCTGAGCTCCAAAGTATCCAATACTGAACCTGTAATACTCGGTCTGACCCGAGCATTATAATGAAATAACACCCGAGTCAGTCTGGAATACCAGCGTAAGAGAAATACATCCAAACTGATTATTAAAGTTTCAAAAATCCTTTGAAAATCAAAGGCATCTCGTAAGACCATGCCACAAATAAACATGTCGGGTTTTTACCTTACGATAGCCAAAACACTTTTTATCAAATCCTCTGATATTATAATAGTGTCTATATACAAATACTTATTCAAATAGCCGAAATTGTTACATCTATTAAATTCCAGCTACTAACCACAATCATGGGTAATACAAACAAAAACCGTAAAGGCACGTAGGGAGAATGGATTTCCAACTAATGACTAGGCACTGGGGTACCACCTGTCACAGTACCTAGTCTAGATCAGCATACCGAGGACCACGCCCGATACCCTGCAACACAAAGCTGGAACTACCCCTTACTGGATAATTCCGAGTAAGATCACCCCACGGTTGTGATCAACAACCACACCACTAAGCCGAAATAAAAAGGGACATCTAGACAGGGATGACCTCACCCTTAAGGGTGCGAACCACATAGCCTTGATGCATAACCCCTGATTTTCAGTCATTCCCGATTGATGAGGCTTGAGGCTAAGCGTTACCTTTATAGAACATATCCTTTAGAATGCCCATCGTCCACCTGACGATGTTTCGAAGGCATTCTTCCATACAAGTCCGTTCCGGGTCCGAACGAAACCGAAAGCACTACTCCTACTACATCCATTTTGGAATCACCCTCAGGATTAGTAGCGACTAGCCCTTTCACTTCACTGCACCATTTTCGACTCCAAACTCGTTTTCCACGAAAACGTACAAATCGAATCGAAGTGGTTTTCGGGAGATAAATCCCGATCCCGGTCTCTTCGAAACGATCAACGCATTGGCCAATATTGATAGTCGGTTATTTAACTATCAATTTACATTCAAAAACATCCATCAAACATAAATAATTCCTTAAATTTATGTTTTCCTCAAAATATCTTCGCAAGATATAATTCTATTATCAACCCTTTGTAAACAGTTTAAATCGACTTCCTTTTACGGAAATAAATTTCCCAACATTTACTATTCCCACTGAAATCACCAAGTACAAACACTTAAGATTTAAAATAATTTAAATCACTTTATCCAAAATATATTTTAAGAATATTTAAGATAAAACTATTTTTATAAAATATAAAAATTGATTTTAAAATAAAGGTTAGGTCGAACTAAATTTTAAAATAAGAGTTACACATTTCTATATAAGTTTCAAATAAAACTTTAAACCAAACTATCTTAAAATAAATCCATTTTATAAAATATCAATATTTATAATATTTCTTTAAAACATAATACCAATTAATCCTTTTAAAGAATTACTACTATAACTAATTTTGTAAATAATTAATTTAAAATTCTTACAACTTAAATAATAATTTCTTGAAAACATCCTTTTTGAAAACAAATTTAAAGCTTTTAACTTTTATTTAAAAATCTGCTTTAAAACGTACTTGGCTTTTCAGGGAAATACACTTCCATTCCAGAATAACCCAAAAAATTCTTTTTATAAATCCCGTTGAATTTATCTCAATTCAAATTTACGTTTAATCCCGTAAATTTTTCCAAACACTTTAAAAAGAATAAAACTTCATTTTTATTTTTAAGCACTCTTCCCATTCCCTGGAAATCACTTTCAAAATATACTTTTGAAAATCTTCAAAATTTTACTCAATAACTTGAATCAAAAACTCCTTTTCGTATAAAGTTACTATATCAAAAATCTATGTTAAAGTTTCCTTTAGAAGCATAATACCAATTTACCTTTAATATAATTAAATACCATAATTAATTAAATAAATATTTACCTTTCTCTTAAAAATAATTAAAATAATTATTTATCTAAAACATTCCAAAACACATTTTTAAACTTCTATTTTTTTCACTTTGAAAGCTTTCCTTTGAAACTTACTACATTTCCCAGGAAAAGAAAATACACTTTCCACCTTAAAAGTGATTCCACTATTTCTTTTAAGACAAGTTGCACTTCTTATAGAAAATCCCACCGGAAAATCTATACTTTTAAATTTATCCTCTGATAAATATCCCAATTCATTTATAAACCCAATTTATAAATTTCTGTTTCCCATTTCCTTTCCAATCACAGTTTCAAAACCATTTACAAATTCAAACCAACTTCCCGAATTTAATTCCTTTAAATTCATTACTTAAAATTACATTTCATTTCTCTTTTTACTCCCATTCCATTTTATTGATACTTGAGATACCAAGTTATATTATCCAACCATAACTCAATATAACAAAATTCCAATTCAATCTATCAAAGTTTATCAATGAAATATATCACAGATTATAAATATAATTCCTATTTTGTAAGTAATCCAGTTGGATCCCTCCAACCTGTTTCCCTGCATCCACAGATGTTAGCACAACAACAAATATCAATTCCAAACTGATAACTATTTTCACAATCAACAAATCAATCATCACTTAAATATTAACTATTTAAAACAGCTGAAATTCCAGATGTGAGTGAGATTAACTCACCTTGCATTTAAAACGCCGAGCGTTACAATTTAAAATTAAATCGAGCGCCTTCGATTTAATCTAAAATTCTCACTAGCTCCAAATGCCTTCGGATCTATTGCAGCGTGTAGACTGCGTCGCTGCGATTCCGACGCCACCAAAATCATCGAATTCTGATAATATATGCAAGAGATATCGATTTATAAAGTTTGTACATAAATTTAAAACAATTTCTATTTTATTTTACAAACCCTAGATCTGGCCGTTCATCTCGAAATGAAAAATCTGGACCGCCAATTCTTCTTCTTCCCTTTCACGATAAACGTTCGTACGCTCGAACCCATCGTCGATTCCAAAATCTCGATCGCCGCCCCTCTTTTGATTATCGAGATGACGATCGGTGACTGCCGTTGCGTGCCCCCACGCGAGTACTTCCAGCGCCATAAACTTCGAGATGCTCGGCAGCTTCCCTGCCTCGATATACATGCGCGAACGCCTGCCTTTCCACCATGATTTGCTGGCCATCCAAACCTCTATACTCGATCGTAGCCGTTGGATAGCCTCGTCTCGACGAACCCTACCACTTCCTAGTTGGAGCCTCGACTTGAAAACGCTTGGATGAAGAGTATTTGAGGGGGAAACGTCGAGTGACTCCGGCCATTGAAAATATAGGCGGTGGCTCGAACGATATAAACTAGGGTTTCATTGTTGAATGGTATTTATATATGCATATAATATAATTTTATTAATATATTCTCAAATTTTAACAGCTTATACAAACGAACTCCAAATCACACGTGCCGCCAGGCGTTTATAAGGTTTTACCCGCATTCCGAACACAATGGAACGTGTTTCGAAGGCTAATTCGATCATATACGCGAGTTACGGAAATAAATGATCAATTTTGAATTAAATCGATTAAAATCGTTTCTATGCGTTTTGAGCTGCCACAGTCAAACGACAACTCCGATTGCTACGAAAATTGAAATCCGATAATAATTAACTATTACGGATCCAATGGACTTGGTTTCATCAAATACTGAGACTGTGCCCCGGAAGGCTATTTTAACTCGTCGATAAATTCGACGATTTCCAAAATCATCGAAATCATTTAAAATTTCACTTTTAAAACTTTACTAACTTGATTATAAATCAACTGGAATTTATATTCACATTGGGAATCATTCTAATTCATTTCGAATCAAAATCTGATTATTTGCAATATTATATTATTAAATTCCATTATTAAATTAATATAAAATTTCAAAATTTAACTTATCGACTTACGATGCCATCCAAAAGTCCAACAACATTATTTAAATCCAAATTGACTTAAAATAAATTTTAGAAACTATTTCCATAGCCATTTACATCCAGATTCACCAATTATCCCAATTTCAAATATTTAATTATTATTATTCAAACCCAATTGAATTGTCATATTTGAAATTTTAACAAATTTTATTAATTTGACAAAAATCTCCTTATTCAAGATCAAATTATAATTCACATTCAACATTTAAAATGAATTAAATGTTCAAAATCTAACGACCAAAATTTCGGGTCGTTACATTCCTCTCCTCTTATAAAGATTTTGTCCCCGAAATTTGCTAGGGTAGGAAAATGCTACTAAACTCAATAACTTATCCAAAACCCACTCAATTACAACTTACATTCACTTCCCAAAACTCTTTTTAGTTCAATTCCAAAACCATTTGCTTATTACTAACTCAAAAGCTTTGTTTAGTACATTATTTCAAAACGCAACTTTTCTAGTTAACCCAAACTTTCAAAATTCCCAAAAATTTTCTAACTCCCAAAATTTTTGAATTTTTTTGATAGCGTCTCCTTTGTACGGAGAGCCTTTTACAATATCACAATAGATATAAATATGTATACATCGACCCACACGGTCGGAAAAACAAAAATAGTTCATATTTCCTATTTGTATTGCGTAGGCATACCTTATTTAAGCATTTTATAAGCAAGCAGCTAATTAGTTATGCGTTTACGCGCTCCAACTCAATCGATTGCCTCCCGCACCTATACTTACTCAAACAAGCACATTAGTTTTCAAAAAATATGAGATTTTAGCAACATTTCATTCATTACTCTTACCAAACATATCAATTACAAAGTCCAAACAACCAATTTCATACTTCTACAAGAAAACCATCTTTATAAGTACCTATAAAGTTTCAACACTATTTTAATTTCTTTCACAAATTCAAACTTCATTTTATTACACTCAAATGATTTACATTCAGGTTTACTATTCTCTATTCATATACAACACAACCAATTCATCTTTGTATCAATTAATCTCATATTCACTTCAATTCGGTTTATAAGCCTTATTTACATAAATTCACTCCCTTTCAATTCCAAATTGATTCACAATCAAATTTCTATTTTCAATTGGATACATTTGCACTTCTTTTATGATTAACTTGCATTTATACTCAAATCCACTTAATAAGGTTTCAATCCATTTCAATTGGTTCAAAAACTAACTTTATTTGCTTCTTTTAATTCATTTCTTTCGTTTTCGACAACGACTAATTTCTTAAGCAAATTCTAAAGTTATCCATGCAAGTAACCATCACTTAAGCTTATAACCATTTAAAATTAATTCCAACTTAAGTTTATACTAATTTTATTCCATTCGGAAATATTCACAACCCAAATATTCTTACTTCATTACTATTATTGAATTAAATCCTTATTATTTCAATCTCATTATCCATATAGGTTTATTTAAACCATTTCTTAAACTCGACAACAACAATTTCAAAATTTCTTAAGTTGTCTGTAATGCCCCACTCTGAGACCCACTGTAACAAAGAGTATTACGGAAGTAATACTGTCTGTTAAAGCGGAGAATAGAGTATAGTGGAAGCGACCATTTATAATCAAGCTATAACTATCTACCGAATACGTCGAAAGGTGGAATCTATTTAATTTTTTCTCAATCAGGTGGTTCGACATATTCGATAAATACTTATAACGAAATTACAAATGGCTAAAGATCTATCAGAACAAAGCATAATAACATAATGAAATAGCATCACAGAACAATATCACATAACAGCACAGAGTCTCAGAATAATACATCGTCAATACAGATCCAAATATATCATAAGGTGGGTACAAAGCCACCACTCACACAAGTGAGTCAAAAATATGTACATAAGAGACTGAATAATCAGAGTATCAAAATAGTGGACAAATATAAAGAGCTATCTATCAGCATAGCAGATAATGTCCAAGCGGAAGCATAGAAGCTAAGTCTAGAGACCTAACCTGAAACAACTCGGTCTGACCCGAGCGAAAAACACTCGGGTCAGGCTAGCTAAACAATCAGTAATAACTGAGATATATAATAATGCGGAACATAAATAAAACAGTACTTTTCCTAAGAGAAGAGTATTTTGGACCACATGAATATAATGACGGTCCCTAATCATCAATCAACAGTAAAAATCTCCAAAGAGAATATCAACACCAAAGTGTTGAATAAATAAAATCGCCTCATATCATCGGCGTAGCCAAAGCTATAAAAAGTTGCCCATAGGCAATAATCCCAAGAGTGACCAGAGTCTGTAATCAATGCCCAAGCAAAGATCGATGCTCCAAAGAGTAATGGTAATATACTGAAAAGTCAATGAAATCAAACACTGAAAAGCAGTGTCTAGAGACACTGTGAATCCACAAGGTAATCGCACTTACATCGTATGGTTCCATAGAACCAATACCGAATGGCGGTACTCGAATGGATATAAAAATCATCAGATAATACAAGTATAGCACGTGCACCGACCGGAGTCGTTATTGCCAAGTACTGTAGAGTTGTGATCAATCACTCGCACAGATGCGGGACGCGCGAGACGGCGAGATCCTTCCCAGAAGGATAAAGGCCCAGAGGCACATGCTGAAAAAGAAACTGCTCCATAGAACAGGTGTCCAGAGACGGTTGCCCAGAGGCGTGGTGACCCAGAGGTCCAGTACTGGCTGCCCAGAGGCTAATGTGTCACAAACTTCTTGGAGAGGAACCCGTAAAGTGTTAACAATGAGTCCCATACCCCACGTTCGCAATAAACGGTTTACTAACCAATAGCAAGCTCACACTCCTAATAATAAAAAGTCCACCTCGTATCATCGGTAAACTAGACCCAAAGGTCAAAACGATCAATCGAATAGGTCGGGGATTAACCGGAAAGAAAATACACACGGTTCCATAGGTCGGAGATTTCCTAACCGTTTAAGTACCTTTCCACTTCACTCGACGTTCTAAAAAGTGAGTGTGAGATTTTTATTATAGAAAATAATTACGGAAAATGGATTTATAATTGGTTTGAAATCACTTTAAAACGGCCTTTGAAAACTCTCCTATTATGGAGTAATTAATTTAATAATTAAAATAATATTATATAATAATTTCGAAAGCCATTTCGGAGTGAAAAATCCTTTTAAAACCTTTTTATAATGGCCGTGTACGAAATCCAGAGACAAATCTCAAAGAAATCGATAAAACCAGAAAATCACTGAAAATATTCTAAGTGTTGGAAAATAGTCCAAAACTGACGCGAACCCAAGTTCGGAAAATTATTAGGACCAGCAAACTGAATCCGAATGGCATGAAAATTGTTAGGAACGTAGTCCGACATTCCTACTTCAGAACGCAAAAAGAATTACTCGATTCCGACTTGAAACGAAGTCGCAGCGACGCTCCAAAGTTGGACCCGGAAACAGCGAATACACTGTTTCAGGCTGAGATCCGGGTCCCTCTTCGACAGCAATTTTGAAAAGTCAAATGAACTCGGATACTAATCAAACTTTCTAGAGATGGAGTTCGGAACTCCAGCTTTCCAACGAGACCGAAATCGATGAAATCCGACAAAGGACGAGCCCGGGATGGCGTCGCAAAGTCGGAGTTCTGTACTGAAAACAACGGGAGAAAAGAGACTAAGGCCTATAGTTATGCACTAACAGACCAGAGATGAAAAACCACAATTTTGGCATAGTAGACTTCCAATTCTGACAAAATGAATAAAAAAAAGTTGTAGCTTAGTTTCTAAGCTTTCCGGAATGACCAAGATCGTCAAATTCCGATCGGGGATGAAAATTTTATGACTAAAACAATTCTCAGATTTAAATTCTACATCACTGTCAATGTGCTCTCGGGACAGTAGTAAGAATGCACAGTTTTGACCAAATTAACTTCAAAATTTCATGAAACTCAAAACATGAAAGTTTTAGCCCTAAATCTACGCTTTTCAGAACATCCAAAATTATTAGATTTGGATAAGAAACGAGTAACTTATGGCCAAATCAATTTCAGGGTTTTATTTTATCAACCCTGTAGTTTGTTGTCAGGTCAGCGATAAACAAACGTGATTTCGACCATGCAAACCACAAAATTAGTTAAAGCTCAAAACATAAAAGTTATAGGCTACAGAATAAGCTTTCCAGAACTTCAAGAAAATCTTAATTCCGATTTAAGATGAATGAGATATGCCTAATTTACTAACAGTAATAAACTAATTATAATTTCAGCTAGCATATATTACAAGCACCTTATGTGCACACACCAAAATGAAAGCAAAAATGATCAAAGAGCTATGATTCACATGTTACATAATAAAACATGTGTTACTAACTGATTACCGAAATAAAAAGATGATTAAACACATATTAGAAGAGGTTTTTAGCAATATACCTCTCTAGAAAGCAACAAAGACACTATAGCATCAACCCAAGTTAGCAAAAGATGATTAGGAGGCTATAAGATCAAAAAAACACATAAAACATGTGTTACCAAATAAATTTCAGAAATTAAAAAGATATACAAACGGATTTGAGGTGGGTATTTGCATTACCTTTGCATAGAATGACTTGCATAAGCTAAAACTAGAAGGAGATGAAGATAGAGGCCATTTTTGTTAAGAAAGCTTTAGGAAATGATTAGGGTTTTGATTAGGGTTGAATGAATGAGGTTATGAGAGTTTGAGATAATTTATAGAGGAGGTTTAGGGTGGGTTATTGGGTTAGGTTTAGTAACCCAATAAGAAGAGAGTTATTTACATGTTTCCAAAAATTAGTCTAAGTGTTCATATATGTTTATAAAACTCATTTTTCTTATCCAAACCCGTTTTAAAATCTCTCCTAAAATATTTAACCTTCCAAAAATAATATTTTAACCTCATTTTAAAATCCCATATTTCCCCTTTAATTAAAATAGCCTTTTTCAAATAAATTTTGTTATTCCAAATCCTTTTATGCTTCATTAAAATAAATAAAAATCCTAACTTTTATTTATTAATTGGTAATGCAAATCCCGGGTTGTTACAGACTCCCCTCTTAAGAAAATTGCGTCCCCGCAATTCCTTAAGATAGATGTCGTCTATAACGTCAAATCCCTAAAAGAAGTGATAGAGATAAAATAGAGAATTCTCACCCGTAGAAGAAGATGGGAGAAAGCCAGGATAAGAGCGTTCGATAGGTTCTCTGGTCTCCCAAGTGCAGTCCTTAGGATTCGGTGACCATTGAATCTTCACGAGTGGAACCTCTTTGTTGCGAAGGCGTCTAACCTCCGAATCAAGCACACGAAGAGGTCGCTGCTCCAAAGATAAATCAGGTAAGATCTCTAAATCAGGCACAACATGCGGCTCAATGATAGAATCAGGATCGCGGACACACATGCGAAGTTGGGAAACATGGAACTGGTCGTGTATTCCAGAGAAGTGAGCAGGTAGAGTCACACGATAAGCAACGGGGCAGATGCGTTCCGTAATAGGAAATGGTCCAACATAGCGAGGAGCCAACTTCCCTGTAGAGCTGAAACGCACAACCCCCTTCATGGGAGAGACCCGAATAAAGACAGAATCGCCAATGAAGAACTCAAGAGGCTTCCTACGGTTGTCCGCGTAGGATTTCTGGCGGTCCTGTGCCTCTCTCATTCTTTGATGGATAAGAACAATCTTCTCAGAAGATTCCCGAACTGAATCTGGACCAAGAATGAGCTTCTCGCCAGATTCTAACCAACAAGCAGGAGAGCGACATAGCCTTCCGTATAGAGCCTCGAAAGGTGCCATGCCAATACTAGACTGATAGCTGTTGTTGTAGGAGAACTCTACGAGAGGTAGGTGATCCTCCCAACTACCCCCAAAATCCAGAATACAACAGCGCAAAAGATCCTCCAAAACACGATTCACCCTCTCAGTCTGACCGTCAGTCTGAGGGTGATAAGTAGTAGAGAGATTCAGCTTTGTGCCCAAAGCTGACTGTAGGCACTTCCAGAAGTGACAAGTGAAAATGGTGTCTCGATCACACACGATAGAGCTAGGAATGCCATGAAGTCGTATGACTTCCTTCACATAGAGCTTGGCCAACTGAGGTGCAGTCCGAGTGGACTTAATCGGAATGAAATGAGCCGATTTGGTCAAGCGATCGACGATAACCCAAATAGAAGTATGGCCTGACCTCGATCGAGGCAGACCGTTAATAAAATCCATGGATATCTGATCCCATTTCCATAATGGAATCTCTAGAGGCTGAAGAAGACCAGATGGACGCTGATGCTCGGCCTTGATCTGTTGACAAGTCATGCAACTGCTCACATAACTTGCAACATCTCTCTTCAAACCCTCCCAATAAAATAGGCGACACATGTCGGCATACATCTTACTCGACCCGGGATATATAGTGTACTTAGTGCGATGACACTCGTCTAGAATGCCGCGCCTAAGTGATAAATCAGATGGTACAACAATACGGTTCCTCCTACGAAGACACCGATGAAAATCAAGAGAATAATCCAGCAATGTCTCATCACTGGATCCCGACTCGAGAAGATGAATAAGATGCAATAATTCTGGATCCTGTCGCTGAGCATGGGCAATGCGATCCAATAAGATAGGACGAGCTTCCAAGCTGAATAATAAGACCGGAGAATCAGAAGATGGAGCTCGATCTCTAATATCACACAAAGATAGGGTCTCAAGAATATCCCACTCGGCAATCATCATAGAGACCACTGCCGAGTGTTTGCGACTGAGTGCATCAGCCACACGATTACCCTTGCCAGGGGTATACTGAATGTCTAAGTCATACGAGGCGAGAAACTCAAGCCATCGCTGCTGCCTCATATTGAGATCCTTCTGACTAAATAGACACTTCAGCGACTTATGATCGGTGTACAGAATGAAGCGTTCGCCTAATAGAAAGTGACGCCAAGTCTTCAAGGCAAAGACGATAGCTGCTAACTCAAGATCATGAGTAGGATAGCGAACCTCATTTGGACGCAGTTGCGTGGAAGCATAAGCAACTACCCGATCCTTCTGCATAAGCACAGCACCTAGCCCGCTACCACAAGCATCGGTGTAAATAACAAGATCATGGTTACTCTCCAGAACCACTAGAATAGGAGCATGAGTGAGAAGTTCCTTCCGTCGCTGAAAGGAAGCTTCACACTTATCTGACCAAATAAAGCGAACACCCTTACGAGTCAGCGTCGTAAGGGGAAGTGCAACTCGAGAGAAATCCTTGATAAACCGACGGTAATAACCTGCCAGACCAAGGAAACTGCGAATATCATGAACGTTCTCGGGCTGCTTCCAATTTTGAATAGCTTCGATCTTGGAAGGATCGACAGAAATACCCTCAGATGATACAATATGGCCCAAGAACCTGACCTTGCTCTCCCAAAAATGGCACTTGGAGAGCTTGGCCTTAAGCTGATGCTGACGAAGAGTATCCAAGACGATCCGCAAATGATGAGCATGCTCTGCCTCGGATCTAGAATAAATAAGAATATCGTCGATGAAAACCAGAACGAATCTATCGATGTATTCTCGGAATACTCGATTCATGAGATCGACGAAGAAAGCCGGAGCATTCGTCAAGCCGAACGGCATGACCAACCACTCAAAAGAACCATAACGAGTGCGAAATGCTGTAAGAGGAATGCTATCTTCTGCGACTCGTAGCTGATGGAATCCGGTGGCAAGGTCCAGCTGAGAGAAGACCTTCGCACCACACAACTGATCAAACATATCGTCTATCCGTGGCAATGGATAACGATTTCTGATGGTCAACTCATTAAGCTTGCGATAGTCAATGCAAAGCCTAAGAGAGCCATCAGCCTTCTTAACGAAGACCACAGCAGCACCCCATGGCGAAGAACTGGATCGGATGAACTGCTTCGCTTCAAGCTCAACTAACTGCTTCCTGAGTTCCTCATTCTCCTTAGTAGACATTCTCGTAGGAGGACGCCCAACTGGATGAGAGCCTGGAATGAGATCGATGCGGAACTCAATAGCTCGCTTTGGCGGCAGTCCGGATACTGGCTCGAATACGTCGGGGAAATCCCGAACAACAGGAATACAAGATAAGTTCAAATCCTCATCTCGTGAATCGAGAGAAAATAAAGTAATATCAGAAATCCCAATATCCTGAAGAGCAATAGCTAACGGAGAGGACGAGTCAGGATGACGAAGAGATAATATCCGCTCCGAACAAATGATTTTGGCATCGTACTGAGCGAGCCAATCCATGCCAAGAATCATGTCAAAGCCCAAATACTCCATAATGTGCAGATTCACACGGAAAGAAAATCCACAAAGATCAATATCTATATCCTTACAAAGCAAGCTAAGGGTCGTGGATCCGCCGATGGGATTCACAATCCTTAGTGAAGAAACCAAACAAGTAACATCCAAAGATAAAGTATCAACTAGTTCCTTTGATACGAATGAGTGAGAGGCACCCGTATCAAAGAGAACTCTACAAGATCTATCATGAAATAAAATAGAACCTTCGAGAACGGAAGGATGCGTACCTCGAGGCTGAGCTGAAGATTTAGGAGCCTTGGTAGCATTAAGCTTGCCAGATCTAGGAGGTGCAGTAGGACAAGTGGAATAATGATGACCCTCCTTCTTACAATAGCGGCAGAAAAAAGGCTTGGGACACTCTTTAAACATATGATCAGTAGATTTAGTTAAGCATGATTCAAAGATAGATAATTCATTAAGGAATATTACGGAATATAATAGATTCCTACACATATTCCTAACTTATTTATCTAAAGGTGGATATGTTCAATTTGGATCGTATTATAACGTATTGTACGACGTGTCTGTTCTGTGTTTATTATGCTTATTCCTGAAACCAGGCTCTGATACCAAGCTGTAACGCCCCACTCTGAGACCCACTGTAACAAAGAGTATTACGGTAGTAATACTGTCTGTTAAAGCGGAGAATAGAGTATAATGGAAGCGACCATTTATAATCAAGCTATAACTATCTACCGAATACGTCGAAAGGTGGAATCTATTTAAATTTTTCTCAATCAGGTGGTTCGACATATTCGATAAATACTTATAATGAAATTACAAATGGCTAAAGATCTATCAGAACAAAGCATAATAACATAATGAAATAGCATCACAGAATAGTATCACATAACAGCACAGAGTCTCAGAACAATACATCGTCAATACAGATCCAAATATATCATAAGGTGGGTACAAAACCACCACTCACACAAGTGAGTCAAAAATATGTACATAAGAGACTGAATAATCAGAGTATCAAAATAGTGGACAAATATAAAGAGCTATCTATCAGCATAGCAGATAATGTCCAAGCGGAAGCATAGAAGCTAAGTCTAGAGACCTAACCTGAAACAACTCGGTCTGACCTGAGCGAAAAACACTCGGGTCAGGCTAGCTAAACAATCAGTAATAACTGAGATATATAATAATGCGGAACATAAATAAAACAGTACTTTTCCTAAGAGAAGAGTATTTTGGACCACATGAATATAATGACGGTCCCTAATCATCAATCAACAGTAAAAATCTCCAAAGAGAATATCAACACCAAAGTGTTGAATAAATAAAATCGCCTCATATCATCGGCGTAGCCAAAGCTATAAAAAGTTGCCCATAAGCAATAATCCCAAGAGTGACCAGAGTTTGTAATCAATGCCCAAGCAAAGATCGATGCTCCAAAGAGTAATGGTAATATACTGAAAAGTCAATGAAATCAAACACTGAAAAGCAGTGTCCAGAGACACTGTGAATCCACAAGGTAATCGCACTTACATCGTATGGTTCCATAGAACCAACGCCGAATGGCGGTACTCGAATGGATATAAAAATCATCAGATAATACAAGTATAGCACGTGCACCGACCGGAGTCGTTATTGCCAAGTACTGTAGAGTTGTGATCGATCACTCGCATAGATGCGGAACGCGCGAGACAGCGATATCCTTCCCAAAAGGATAAAGGCCCAGAGGCACATGCCGAAAAAGAAACTGCTCCATAGAACAGGCGTCCAGAGACGGTTGCCCAGAGGCGTGGTGACCCAGAGGTCCAGTACTGGCTGCCCAGAGGCTAATGTGTCACAAACTTCTTGGAGAGGAACCCGTAAAGTGTTAACAATGAGTCCCATACCCCACGTTCGCACTAAACGGTTTACTAACCAATAGCAAGCTCACACTCCAAACAATAAAAATTCCACCTCGTATCATCGGTAAACTAGACCCAAAGGTCAAAACGATCAATCGAATAGGTCGGGGATTAACCGGAAAGAAAATACACACGGTTCCATAGGCCGGAGATTTCCTAACCGTTTAAGCACCTTTCCACTTTGCTCGACGTGCTAAAAAGTGAGTGTGAGATTTTTATTATAGAAAATAATTACGGAAAATGGATTTATAATTGGTTTGAAATCACTTTAAAACGGCCTTTGAAAA
This sequence comes from Allium fistulosum, assembly GCA_030737815.1. NCBI lineage: Eukaryota > Viridiplantae > Streptophyta > Magnoliopsida > Asparagales > Amaryllidaceae > Allium > Allium fistulosum. The sequence continues at coordinate 273,916,121 of CM060907.1, read as the reverse complement.
CTCTCCTATTATGGAGTAATTAATTTAATAATTAAAATAATATTATATAATAATTTCGAAAGCCATTTCGGAGTGAAAAATCCTTTTAAAACCCTTTTATAATGCCCGTGTACGAAATCCAGAGACAAATCTCAAAGAAATCGATAAAACCAGAAAATCACTGAAAATATTCTAAGTGTTGGAAAATAGTCCAAAACTGACGCGAACCCAAGTCCGGAAAATTATTCGGACCAGCAAACTGAATCCGAATGGCATGAAAATAGGTAGGAACGTAGTCCGACATTCCTACTTCAGAACGCAAAACGAATTACTCGATTCCGACTTGAAGCGAAGTCGCAGCGATGCTCCAAAGTCGGACCCGGAAACAGTGTATACACTGTTTCAGGCTGAGATCCGGGTCCCTCTTCGACAGCAATTTCGAAGAGTCAAATGAACTCGGATACTAATCAAACTTTCTAGAGATGGAGTTCGGAACTCCAGATTTCCCACGAGACCGAAATCGATGAAATCTGACAAAGGACGAGCCCGGGATGGTGTCGCAAAGTCGGGGTTCTGTACTGAAAACAACGGGAGAAAAGAGACTAAGGCCTATAGTTATGCACTAACAGACCAGAGATGAAAAACCACAATTTTGGCATAGTAGAGTTCCAATTCTGACAAAATGAATAAAAAAAAGTTGTAGCTTAGTTTCTAAGCTTTCCGGAATGACCAAGATCGTCAAATTCCGATCGGGGATGAAAATTTTATGACAAACAATTCTCAGATTTAAATTCTATATCACTGTCAATGTGCTCTCGGGAAAGTAGTAAGAATGCATAGTTTTGACCCAATTAACTTCAAAATTTCATGAAACTCAAAACATGAAAGTTTTCGCCCTAAATCTAAGCTTTCCAGAAAATCCAAAATTATTAGATTTGGATAAGAAACGAGTAACTTATGACCAAATCAATTTCAGGGTTTTATTTTATCAACCCTGTAGTTTGTTGTCAGGTCAGCGACAAACAAACGTGATTTCGACCATGCAAACCACAAAATTAGGTAAAGCTCAAAACATAAAAGTTATAGGCTACAGAATAAGATTTCCAGAACTTTAAGAAAATCTTAATTCTGATTTAAGATGAATGAGATATGCCTAATTTACTAACAGTAATAAACTAATTATAATTTCAGCTAGCATATATTACAAGCACCTTATGTGCACACCCCAAAATGAAAGCAAAGATGATCAAAGAGCTATGATTCACATGTTACATAATAAAACATGTGTTACTAACTGATTACCAAAATAAAAAGATGATTAAACACATATTAGAAGAGGTTTTTAGCAATATACCTCTCTATAAAGCAACAAAGACACTATAGCATCAACCCAAGTTAGCAAAAGATGATTAGGAGGCTATAAGATCAAAAAAACATAAAACATGTGTTACCAAATAAATTTCAGAAATTAAAAAGATATACAAACGGATTTGAGGTGGGTATTTGCATTACCTTTGCATAGAATGACTTGCATAAGCTAAAACTAGAAGGAGATGAAGATAGAGGCCATTTTTGTTAAGAAAGCTTTAGGAAATGATTAGGGTTTTGATTTGGGTTGAATGAATGAGGTTATGAGAGTTTGAGATAATTTATAGAGGAGGTTTAGGGTGGGTTATTGGGTTAGGTTTAGTAACCCAATAAGAAGAGAGTTATTTACATGTTTCCAAAAATTAGTCTAAGTGTTCATATATGTTTATAAAACTCATTTTTCTTATCCAAACCCGTTTTAAAATCTCTCCTAAAATATTTAACCTTCCAAAAATAATATTTTAACCTCATTTTAAAATCCCATATTTCCCCTTTAATTAAAATAGCCTTTTTCAAATAAATTTTGTTATTCCAAATCCTTTTATGCTTCATTAAAATAAATAAAAATCCTAACTTTTATTTATTAATTGGTAATGCAAATCCCGGGTTGTTACATTGTCTCAATTCTATTCCATTCCTTTCCTTTTATTCAATCAATTTTATTTCATTTTAATTTGATTTTCATTCAATCCAATTCCCATCCATTTGCAAATTTTAATTCAATTTGTTTATATACTCTATCCAATTTTAATTCACCTTCCCAATTCATTTCTGAATTTTATTAATAACATAACCATTTTCAATCATCTTATATCCAACTGAATTTATCTGCAATTCGGTCCATATCCATTTTAACCCAACCTCCTTTCATTCGACAATATTCACATCATAATTAATTCATTTACCGTATATGTCGAATTTCATTAAATTTAGCTTATGCTAAATTCATCTTCAAACCATACTCCTTGAATTTAGTTGAGTGAGAATTTTAATCCATTCAATATCATTCCGACTAAATCAAATTTTCTTTCAATTTAATTCTTACCCAAATTTATTTCAAGTCCCACTAAATTTTTACTTAGCCAATTTAAATTCATTCCATTTCCTCACAAATTTAAGTAAGGATTTATTTCCCTTCAATACTATTTATAACCCAACTGAATCTCGATTTACATTCAGTCCAAATTCAACTCAATTAATTTAATTTAAATTAAATCCAATTTGATTCAATTTTATTTCCTTATATATAAGTTCAAAACTTTTCACTCACTTAAGTCCATTCAAATTATATATTCTTCTTTGCCTTATCCCATTTTACATTTCATGTAAGGATGTAAAATTTGGATTTTCCATAAGATACCAACCATTTTATTTTTGGTTTCACAATGCATTTCTCTATTCATAAGTTCAACAACTTATTTATTTAAAAGCTTATATTGCTCATATGAGTCATTTACATCCTATAATCACAATTCCAGATTATATATAGCACTTAATAACTTAGGGTATAAATTTTCCTTACTCAATCATAACCCATAATTATAATCATTTTTCATTACAACTTTATCCAAATTAGTTCGATTCCAATTTCAATTTATTTATCTTATCCTGAGTTAAATTCAAATATATTTTATTCACTTCCATATACTCAAGTGAAATCTTAATTCCATGATTAAGAGTTCATTTTCCCTTTCTCATTTAAATCAGCTTCACTTTATAAATTCTATAGTTGATTCACCTTAACTTTTCACATTCTTAAATAGAATTTCTAGAATTCCATTGCCTGGATTTATTTCAAACCAATTTGAAATCATAATCAACACATACTCGAAAAGTCCAACAAATATCATAACCAATCACCACGGTAGCAAATCCATCACTTTAGAAACTCGAAAATGAATTCTGATGATGTGGCCATCATCACCAGGATTATTTTCCAGCGACTGCAGTGAGTTCAGTGCTTCTTTACTTCCATAATTCCATTTCAAAATAATTTCCATTCCAAAAATATTTCCCAAAATAATACTTCATTATTTCCTTCAAACACTTGGAAAACATTTCAAATATTCCCAAGATTTTAAATTTCCAAACCCTTTTGTTTAAATTCATTTAAAACGCTTTTTAGAATTTCCGGGATTTAAATTCTGGTTTAAATCAAATTTTAGTTATATTCCTTTTGGAAAAGTCATGCTTATAGAATTATATTTTGTTATAAACCATTTCAAATTTTAGATTCTTATTTAATTACAATATTAACAACCAAACATCCAAATATATATAATAATTTAGAAAATCATTTCTTTTATATCAAAATATAATTTTGGGTAAAATTATTTCATTTACCCAGTTTAAAACAATACTATGTCAGTTTACCTTGTTTAAGAGTTTAGAAACCCCTATCGATACGGTTGTACTTCCCGTACCGACCAGAATTCATAAACACTCAACCGATAAGTCAACACAGTATAAAATCAATTTTATACTCACTAACAAATACGCTCTCATAACTATTATTACACCCAACCCATTATAGAGTACTACTGACTCTTATTTCTAATGAGTAATTTTACCACCAAAGCCTAGGTTGTCGCCAACCTACGCTCTGATACCAAATGTAGCGACCCGCTTTTCTCGACTCTCGAAAATCGATACAAAATACACCACTGTATAATATGTCGACGATCGACTGCCGGAAAAGACAGATTGTTGAGGAAAAAGAAAGAAGATAGAAGAAAGAATAAACAACATTAGAATCTCACAATCGCAGCGGAATAAAATATAATAGATAATAACAGATCTTTACACAAAATGAAACCATATCTGTTTTATATAATACATCATCAGAGTACATCACAAGTAAACAACAATTACCAGACTGGCAGTTATATCATCCTGCCTCAAAACTTGTTGGCAATTTCAAACAACCATAGCAGTGGAATAAACAAGTACGAACAATACGTCTCGAACTCCAGCTCCTCTCCTGAGCTCCAAAGTATCCAATACTGAACCTATAATACTCGGTCTGACCCGAGCATTATAATGAAATAACACCCGAGTCAGTCTGGAATACCAGCGTAAGAGAAATACATCCAAACTGATTATTAAAGTTTCAAAAATCCTTTGAAAATCAAAGGCATCTCGTAAAACCACGCCATAAATAAACATGTCGGGTTTTTACCTTACGATAGCTAAAACACTTTTTATCAAATCCTCTAATATTATAATAGTGTCTATATACAAATACTTATTCAAATAGCCGAAATTGTTACATCTATTAAATTCCAGCTACTAGCCATAATCGTGGGTAATACAAACAAAAACCATAAAGGCACGTAGGAAGAATGGATTTCCAACTAATGACTAGGCACTGGGGTACCACCTGTCATAGTACCTGGTCTAGATTAGCATACCGAGGACCACGCCCGATCCCCTGCAACACAAAGCCGGAACTACCCCTTACTGGATAATTCCGAGTAAGATCACCCCACGGTTGTGATCAGCAACCGCACCACTAAGCCGAAATAAAAAGGGACATCTAGACAGGGATGACCTCACCCTAATAGGTGCGACCCACATAGCCTTGCTGCATAACCCCTGATTTTCAGTCATTCCCGGTTGATGAGGCTTGAGGCTAAGCGTTACCTTTGTAGAACATATCCCTTAGAATGCCCATCGTCCACCTGACGATGTTTCGAAAGCATTCGTCCATACAAGTCCGTTCCGGGTCCAAATGAAATCGAAAGCACTACTCCTACTACATCCATTTTGGAATCACCCTCAGGATTAGTAGCGACTAGCCCTTGCACTTCACTGCACCATCTTCGACTCCAAACTCGTTTTCCATGAAAACGTACAAACCGAATCGAAGTGGTTTTCAGGAGATAAATCCTGATCCCGGTCTCTTCGAAACGATCAACGCATTGGCCAATATTGATAGTTGGTTATTTAACTATCAATTTATATTCACAAACATCCATCAAACATAAATAATTCCATTAATTTATGTTTTCCTCAAAATATCTTCGCAAGATATAATTCTATTTTCATCCCTTTGTAAATAGTTTAAATCCATTTCCTTTTACGGAAATAAATTTCCCAACATTTACTATTCCCACTGAAATCACCAAGTACAAACACTTAAGGTTTAAAATAATTTTAATCACTTTATCCAAAATATATCTTAAGAATATTTAAGATAAAACTATTTTTATAAAATATAAAAACTAATTTTAAAATAAAGGTTAGGTCGAACTAAATTTTAAAATAAGAGTTACACATTTCTATATAAGTTTCAAATAAAACTTTAAACCAAACTATCTTAAAATAAATCCATTTTATAAAATATCAATATTAATAATATTTCTTTAAAACATAATACCAATTAATCCTTTTAAATAATTACTACTATAACTAATTTTGTAAATATTTAATTTAAAATTCTTACAACTTAAATAATAATTTCTAGAAAACATCCTTTTTGAAAACAAATTTAAAGCTTTTAACTTTTATTTAGAAATCTGCTTTAAAACATACTTGGCTTTTCAAGGAAATACACTTCCATTCCAGAATAACCCAAAGAATTCTTTTTATAAATCCCGCTGGATTTATCTCAATTCAAATTTACGTTAAATCCCGTAAATTTTTCCAAACACTTTAAAAAAATAAAACTTCCCTTTTATTTTTAAGCACACCTCCCATTTCCTGGAAATCACTTTCAAAATATACTTTTGAAAATCTTTAAAAATTTCCTGAGTAACTTGAATCAAAAACTCCTTTTCGTATAAAGTTAATATATCAAAAATCTATGTTAAAGTTTCCTTTAGAAGCATAATACTAATTTACCTTTAATATAATTAAATACCATAATTACTTAAATAAATATTTACCTTTCTCTTAAAAATAATTAAAATAATTATTTATCTAAAACATTCCAAAACACATTTTTAAACTTCTATTTTTTTCACTTTGAAAGCTTTCCTTTGAAACTTACTACATTTCCCAGGAAAAGAAAATACACTTTCCACCTTAAAAGTGATTCCACTATTTCTTTTAAGACAATTTGCACTTCTTATAGAAAATCCCACCGGAAAATCTATACTTTTAAATTTATCCTCCGATAAATATCCCAATTCATTTATAAACCCAATTTATAAATTTCGATTTCCCATTTCCTTTCCAATCACAGTTTCAAAACCATTTACAAATTCAAACCAACTTCCCGAATTTAATTCCTTTAAATTCATTACTTAAAATTACATTTCATTTCTCTTTTTACTCCCATTCCATTTTATTGATACTTAAGATACCAAGTTATATTATCCAACCATAGCTCAATATAACAAAATTCCAATTCAATCTATCATAGTGTATCAATGAAATATATCACAGATTATAAATATAATTCCTATTTTGTGAGGAATCCAGTTGGATCCCTTCAACCTGTTTCCCTGCATCCACAGATGTTAACACAACAGCAAATATTAATTCCAAACTGATAACCATTTTCACAATCAACCAATCAATCATCACTTAAATATTAACTATTTAAAACAGCTGAAATTCCAGATGTGAGTGAGATTAACTCACCTTGCATTTAAAACGCCGAGCGTTACAATTTCAAATTAAATCGAGCGCCTTCGATTTAATCTAAAATTCTCGCTAGCTCCGAACACCTCCGGATTTGCTGCAGCGCATAGATCGCGTCGCTGCGATTCCGGCGACGCAAAAATCGTCGAATTCTGATAATATATGCAAGAGTTATCGATTTATAAAGTTTGTACATAAATTTAAAACAATTTCTATTTTATTTTACAAACCCTAGATCTGGCCGTTCATCTTGAAATGAAAAATCTGGACTGCCAATTCTTCTTCTTCCCTTTCACGATAAACGTTCATACGCTCGAACCCATCGTCGATTCCAAAGTCTCGATCGCCGCCCCTCTTTTGATTATCGAGATGACGATCGGTGACTGCCGTTGTGTGCCCCCACGCGAGTACTTCCAGCGCCATAAACTTCGAGACACTCAGCAGCTTCCCTGCCTCGATATACGTGCGCGAACGCCTGCCTTTCCACCACGATTTGCCGGCTTTCCAAACCTATATACTCGATCGTAGCCGTTGGATAGCCTCGTCTCAACAAACCCTACCACTTCCTAGTTGGAGCCTCGACTTGAAAACACTTGGATGAAGAGTATTGGAGGGGGAAACGTCGAGCGACTCCAGCCATTGAAAATATAGGCGGCGGCTCGAACGATATAAACTAGGGTTTCGTTGTTGAATGGTATTTATATATGTATATAATATTATTTTATTAATATATTTTCAAATTTTAACAGCTTATACAAACGAACTCCAAATCACACGTGCCGCCAGGCGTTTATAAGGTTTTACCCACATTTTGAACACAATGGAACGTGCTTTGGAGGCTAATTCGATCATATATGCGAGTTACGGAAATAAATGATCAATTTTGAATTAAATCGATTAAAATCGTTTCTATGCATTTTGAGCTGCCACAGTCAAACGACAACTCCGATTGATACGAAAATTGAAATCCGATAATAATTAACTATTACGGATCCAATGGAACTGGTTTCATCAAATTCCGAGACTGTGCCCCGAAAGGCTATTTTAACTCGTCGATAAATTCTACCGATTTCCAAAATCGTCGAAATCATTTAAAATTTCACTTTTAAAACTTTACTAACTTGATTATAAATCAAATGGAATTTATATTCACATTGGGAATCATTCTGATTCATTTTGAATCAAAATTTGATTATTTGCAATATTATATTATTAAATTCCATTATTAAATTAATATAAAATTTTAAAATTTAACTTATCAACTTACGATGCCATCCAAAAGTCCAACAACATTATTTAAATCCAAATAGACTTAAAATAAATTTTAGAAACTATTTCCATAGCCATTTACATCCAGATTCACAAATTATCCCAATTTCAAATATTTAATTATTATTATTCAAACCCAATTGAATTGTCATATTTGAAATTTTAACAAATTTTATTAATTTGACCAAAATCTCCTTATTCAAGATCAAATTATAATTCACATTCAACATTTAAAATGAATTAAATGTTCAAAATCTAACGACCAAAATTCTTACATTATACTCAATGGCTTGTAGATAGCTCTTCATGTTTGTTGAGACATGGCTCTATTTATTGGCCAACACATGGCTCTATACATATACAAACAAACGACTATATACATGACTTGCAACAGCGAGCTCCGTTGTGTAGAATAAATCGCCGTTTGAGAGATGTTGTAACGACCTGGAATTTTATCGCTTTGATTTATGAATATTTAGTTAATTTTAAATATTCAACTTATAGTTTTTAATGGTAAAATAAACCTCCTTTAATAAATAAATAATGATGGCGAAGTTGTTTTTAAATTTGGTTTAAATAAATAAGTAGTTCGATGAAAAACTGAAAATATGACCGAAAATCGCTTTTCAGATTTTCGACTTTTTATCGAACAAAAAGTTGTAGAATGTTGTTGCACACACATGAAGACATATAACAATAATTCAAAGTATATTAAAGAGATTAATTAAATCAAAAAGTCAATAGAATATTCTGGAAAGTGATTAAGTAATGTAATAAAGAAGAAGCCTTTTCTTTTTTATTTAAATATGTTAAAAGTGCTTAGATTTTTGTGTAATATCAAATCGAAGTAAGAGGGTAGATGGGTTATTAGTCCTTTTCCATCTCATTTTCATTGATTATTTTTATTTTTCAAAAATATTCAAAAGCTTTCAAAGTTTAGAAGCTTAAAAATGGCTTTTTTTTCGTTTTCTTTTTCATTCTTTCTTCCACAACTTCCTCAAATCTTCTCTAACTCTCTCCATATTCAAGTATGTGCCTTAGAACACCATAACATCACCTTCTATCATGTCAAGGTCAAGAGAAATGGAGCAAAAAGGAGGAGATAACACATGGCCATGAGCTAAGGAGAGGTGGAGGAGGCAAGGTTTTGTCCTTTTTGGTGCAAAGGTCAGATCTTATGAAGTTTGGTGATGGTAGGAAGTTGTTTCATTATTCTAGAGCTTTTTGGTGGTTGTTAGCATGCTTTGGATGTGTGATTTCTATCCTTAATAATTTCCTTTTTAATACATACATACATACATACATAAACATACATACATACATATATACATATAGAGTAAAAATAGTATCTTGTGTGATGATTAAATTATATTGTGATGTAAATGCTGACTCTTGGTTTAAATAGCATATGTAATGGGCTTGAAAATATGGACTTATATTGCAAAGCATATATAAATCCTATGGAATATTATTTTGATTTGGACTTGGACTTGTATTTTGAGCATATGAAAAGCACATAAGGATTAGTAGGGGATTTCGACTTGAAATGGAAGCGTCTGTATAGCGATAGTCGCTATAAAGGCATTTTGATGTCACGTATTTTATTCGTGTTTCAATATTCTATTTCCAAGCATATAATGTTGTACATATGATCTCTATACTTCTTGTGATTTGATATGAAGTTAAAATTATTTATGACTTGAAAGTTGAATTCTTTTGAAATTAAAAGTAAATAGTGGTTTTGTTTAAAAGCCATAATAGTCGCTAAGCCTTTTTGCTAAATTTGAAAAGTTATGGATTTTAAATTGACCTCAACATTTTAATATTTTAAAGTAAAATGTTTTCTATGTTTATAGTGGTTTAAAATTTAGAAATAAGTTGTGTTTAAAAGTTGTTTTATTTATAAAACAAAGTTTTGAAAGTTATGATCCGTATAGTGATAGTCGCTATGGACGCAGTTTGGAAATCTAAGATTTTTATAAAATATAAAAGATTATCTACTTTAGATAATTTGTAAACTCTTTTCAAAAATGGTTTATAGAGGTTATATAAGTATTTTAAAAATATATTTGTGATATAAAGATTTATTTCGAGATATTTGAACAAGTTTTTTATTTAAATGAAATCGATTGGTTTTCATAATCGAATTCCTTTTAAAAGGTGATGGTTTAAAGTTATGATTTGAATGTAAGTTTAAAATTTATTTTAAAATATTTTAAAAGGAATTTGAAATTATATAAGAGGTTTAAAAGGATTATTTGATATAGTAAAGTATGTGTTTACTTGTATATAAAGGAAAAAAGGTCTATTCTTTCAAATCAAACGTGGTTTTAAAACAAGGATTTCTAAGTGAGATTTGATATGGAAATTTAGTAGTCCTATATATGGTACTAAAAGCTGATTAGTAGACTGATCCTCTATCTGTGAGATCTAAAATCGAAGTGCCTAGGCAAGGATCTAACTTACCTGGCTTCATTTCTAGGAGAGGGATATGGTAAGTCAAAAATCGGAAACATGATAATTGTTGAAGATTATAAAAGGAATTTTATAAATTGATTTTTAAAGGAGATTTATAAAAAGGAATTTTATAAAAGGAAAGATATTTGATTTCCATAAATGATCTTTATAAATTATGGTGATATGGAAAGTATTCTTTTCATACTTAATACCAAATTCTGAGGTATGGAAACTCGTCTCGATCTTGAGAATTAAGAACATATGTCGAGACAAGGATAGTATGCTAACTTGTCCGACTACATTGTTAATTAAAGGATAGTACTGTTTGAAATTGGAAAGTGGTGGTAATTATATTTGGTCTAATTTCCATGTGATCAATATACTTACACCAAATGAACAGTGGTTTGAGTTTATAGTAAACAATGTTTTTTAAATGACAATTGTTTTTGACCCAATTAAGTATGGTTTTGGGAGTGAAATCTTTCTTAAGATTTTGTGAATATACTTATAACGTTGAGATAAATATATGATTATATTTTCAAAGTATTGAAAGTGTAGTATTATGTGAATATACCTATACCATTGAGATAAGTATATGGATATTTTTCCAAGTATTGAAAGTGTATTGTTTTGTGAATATACTTATACAGTTGAGATAAGTATATAGATATTTTTCCAAGTATTGAAAGTGTGGTGTTTTGTGAATATATTTATACCGTTTAATAAGCAAATGGATATTTTTCCAAGTATTAAAAATGTAGTTTTTTGTGAATATACTTCTACCATTGAAATAAGTATATGGATATTTTTCTAAGCATTGAAAGAATATAAATGAATAATGATTGAGTAGTTTACAATGTATAATTTTGTAAAAGTATTGAACGTAAGTTTATACAAAGTGGTTTTAATTAATAAAGGGATTAATTAAAGTAGCTTAGTGGTTGCTTATGTGCTTAAATCATGCTTGGTTTCTTACAAAATTAAATCTTTAATTTATTGTTTTGTTTATTTGATAGTTAAATAACTGACTATCAAATCTTGATCAAATATAACTTTGGAAATATCTAGAAGAAACACGAGAATTATATGGTATAGTTATCTTCGGTGATGCTTTAATGTATGTATGAACTCATTGTGTTCTTCTAGGACAAATGATAAGGAATTCCATCCACTTAAAAGATTAGGAGGTGATCTCCACTCTTATGTATTGTTAGTTTATTTCCAAAAGAACCGGAGTTGAGTTTATCGGAATTTATCGATTGATTTTGGAGCGACCGGTAAGCGGGGGAGTGTACTTATATGAGATGACTAGAAACCAAAACCACTAAAAAAATAATGTACGTATTTGATGCTTTGGAAGAGGTTCATGATTAGTTCGAGATGATGGAATCAAAGCCGAAGTTCTTTGAAGTACAAGGGCTACCAGCTACTAATCCTAAGGGTGTGGTGGAAGTATTGCCTTCAATTTGTTCATATCCTGAACTTGTATGGATGAATGATGGCATTGCATTGTTTCCTAGAGGGCAATGTTAGCATTCCAAGTAGGATTTGCTAAGAGAGGAAAAATGTAATCATGACCTCACAAGCCTCACAAGTTGGTAATTACTAAAACACGAGATATGCTTCAGGGCTTTGTGGTCACTATCATCAGGAGAATCATTCCTCGATCCAGATCGATATTTATGGATTTTGCTTCGCATGTGCAAAGAAAACGGTGGGGCCATGGCCTAGTGCAATATTTGCAGCCTTGGTGCCTAAGGGATGATGTAATCCAGCTTGTCATGTTAGAGGGGTAGGTCGGCTCTGATTTGCAAGGGTCAAAAGGTTTTCGACCTCCGTATATTTTTTTAGAGGTGTACCATGGCAGCAGTACCCTTGTAACCTAGTCATTGTATGGAATCCAATTTCCAATACATACCTTCATGGACTTAGTGTATACCTAATATGCTGGATTGTAATTATTGCAATCATTTTGGCTATGATTAAATATTTATTTTAAACCCTATACATTATTATAATATCATAAGATTTTCTATTTGAAATGATTTGGTTATCTTAAGTTAAAAACCCATCCGTGTTTATATACAGCGCAGACTTATGAGATACATTTATTTTGAATGGTTTTATAGCATTAAAAATCCATATGATTTTTGTTTCTCATGCTGGTTAACCAGACTAGACTATGTGTTATTTTCTTATAATATTTAGGTCAGACCCGCGTACTTTTCCAGATTTAGTTATGGATACTTTGGAGCTTCAGGAGGCTAGCTTGATGCTTCCAAGATGTGTTCATGTATTTTTATTTTCGATGTATTTTCTTGTTTGTATTTATCAACAATTGTAATGACATGGTGTTATAACTATCCAGGCTGATGATAGGTTAGCCATTTTGATTGATGTATGTATATCACAATTTTCTTTTGTAATGATCATTAGTGTAATATATATTACTCGCCACTTGGTGAGATTATTTTCTGTCTTTTCTTTTCTTTCACCCTAACAATATGTCTTTCCAGCACTTGGATGTTCGATACGTGAATACCATGGATGTATTATTGTCGACTTCTGAAGATCAAAAAGGCTGGTTATTACAGTGGTATCAGAGTTGAAGGTTAAGCGAGAACTTTAGCCTTAGTAGGGTAAACTTATTAGAGATAGGGTAAGTGACACCATAGAATGAGTTGAGTGCATATATATGGGAGCGCGTATTTGTTAGTGTAATAAAAATGTTTTATATTGTGTTGTTTGATCCGTTGAGTGGTTTATAAATTTTGGTTAAAGCGTCTGACCAACTTTATCAATAGGGATTCCTAAACGCTTGAACAAGGCCAACTAACGCAACATTATTTTTTAAATTGGTAATGAAATAATTTTACCTAGGATTATGTCTTGTATATAAATGAATAATTTTCAAAAATTGATATAGTTATTTATGATGTATTTGTTTTATTATGAAATGATAATATCCAATTGTTATCATTTATTATTTAATTAGATTTGCTCGTCTAGTTTAGAGAATTGACTACTATTGGTTAATTATTTATGCTAGGCCTATTTATGAGCATTTATTATTTTTTTATATTATAGGAACATCTTATGAATTTCATTTCACGATTTAACTATAAGGCATTCGTTAATAATGTAGGCTTAACAAGTTTGTTTTGTTAAAATGGTTTCTACAAAGGAGGAATGATTTTATAAAAGGTTGATTTATAATTGGGTTTGTAAAATATGTTCTGTAAATAAGGAGGATTTTTGAGAATTTAAATCCCGGTGTCTTTGAAAAAGTATTTCAAATGATTTTTGGAGAAAAGTAATAATTGCATTACTTGAAATTATTTTTAAGTATAAATATTTCAAAGAGAATTTTAAGTAGGATACATTTTCTTTGGATAGTTCGAGAAAGGAGTCTCGATTTGTTTTGTGATGATCTGAATAATCTTCTAAGTGATGATTGGATGTTTCCTTAGGCAAATGGTGTATTTCACTTAGTAAATTATTCCTTTTATCATTGTACGATCGAAACAAGTTCAAATCCATATGAACCCAAAGCAAGTTGGTAATAGATATTTTGGAAATATGTACTTTATTGTTTCAAAATGAGATTCGAAAAAGAAGAAGTATTTCTATGTTAACTAGTTCGAGTAGCTCGAAAATGACTAAAAAAATAGGCAAGAGATGTGTCTGGATGGTAAGCACTTCTTTTAAGTATTACCCTTCTTGGTAAAGGGATGTATGATACTTGTTGGTAGAACCTAGTTCCTTGGTATCATTTTGGGGTTACTCGATCTATATGTATGTTTTATTATTTCAGAAAAGTTTAAAAATAAAAATCTGGTATTTAGTTCTTAGGTTTCCTTTGGGAAAATGGATTGAGAATAAAAAAAGTATTTTGATAAAAGAATGTGTTGGTGAATGAAATTTTTAATGGGTTAAAGATAAAAGAATAAATCTGGTAGTGTATGTACTCTCATGATAAAGTTGGGTATTACACAAGTTTAAAACTTATAGTTATGAAATGTTTTTATAAATAATTTTGGAGAAATAAAAGAGAGA